>CM038218.1:133813784-135013784 GCA_021442155.1 Cymbidium sinense
TTTTAAGCAACCCCTTTAACACAATCCCTTTAGAAAATATGAATAGGCTAAGAGCTACTTAACATCCACTCTATAAAATATGCACCCTAACATCTAGTTTAAAATAGTACATCATATATACACCACCATAACTTAGGACTAGAAGTGGTGGCTTAATTCTAATATGTGTACTAAGGCTTGGTGTAGTATGACTTAGCTAAACATTAGAGTTATGATTTTCTAAGTGTGGAAGGATTAATTTAACACAAAAGGTTGGTTTCATTTCAAGTTGTTTAGTTGGTTTGTGAGTTTTAATTTATATTTTGATTTTGTTTCATTTGGTTTACACTTAGCATCTAAGTGTTGTAAAGGGGAGAAAGAGAGTGGCCCTCTTTCATCCATACTAAAGCACATTTTTATGACTTAGTCCTCTTTAATGAATGGCTTATTAAATATATTCTTATTAATCCTAAGTTTGGGTTAACTTTAAATAATCCCATTCAATATGAAACATATCTTAAGATTAATATAATTGAATTACTATCACATGACATATATCAAGTCATTCCTTTCCACCACATGTAACATGCACATGATTTAATACTTGGCATATCTATACACATATCATATTTTTGCAGACTTGAGTGATGATGAATGCATATGTTTAGATTTATATTTTATTTTATTGAATTATTTATATGTGTATATTAAAGTTTTGTCCAAATTCTAATACTAAAATACATAAGAGTGAAATCAAATAAGTACATTTCATTGTTAACCAGAGAAGTGAGATAATTAAATGATATTATTAGGGCTACTTAAAGCCTTGTATTCTCAGGATATCTAGACAATATACTTATCAATATTCAATCATATGTAGATTCATATACTGGAATAAAGGAAAGAAACTTTACATCCACATACTACATGTTTTAGTGACTTAGGTAATCATGAATGCATTCACTTTTAGTAGAAAAAAAAAGGTTTTCATTCTTTAATCACATACATATACACATGTATAAAAGATGTAAGCAAGTACATGCCGTTATTTAAACCAGGGAAGTCAGGTAATCAAATGATCTCCTTGGGGATACTTAAAGCCTCGTATTCCCAGGATGTCTAGACTATATACTTGCTAGCTTAAATACATATTAATGTATATTGAATTAGAAGAATAAATACCATGCAAAGATTATATTTTTCATTGGTTGGATTATTTATGCACATGAATTAAAGCTCTATCCAAATTATAATATCAAAATACATAAGAATGAAATCAAATGGGTATGTGCCTTTGTTAACCAAGGAAGTGAAGTAATCAAATGACCTCCTTGGGCTTACTTAAAGCCTCGTATTCCTGGAGTGTCTAGACTATATACCCATTAACATTCAAACCTAGATAAATCTATATATGAATTCAAGAAAGGGAGCTCCTCATTCACATAACTAAACTATAAACAGATTCAAGTCCTATATGAGTTTATAACTATCATCATTCCATATGTTACTATCAATTTACAAGCTTTGGAAAATATATTTGAACTTATTAGTGATAATAGCCATGCACATCATTAAGTTAAGCCAACACATGGAAGCTTACATAAATAATCTTCATTTGATTCACTTGGATTTGAAAACATGAATGGATGAAGTCATATGACATTCAACATTTAAAAGTGATTGGAAAGGAATAATTAAATATAAACACATGGTTCATTCAACAAAATTAATTCTTAAAGATAATCACATCAAATAAAATTATTTAAAGAAAACCAAAGCTTATTATTATTTTGATTTTTGGATTTGAGTTTATTTAAAGAGGAGAGAAATTATTTGTTATTTTATCCCCATTCCCATGTTGGTAATCTCAATTAGTTCAAGGAAATACAATTAAATGAATTTTATGAGTTAATTAAGTTAAAACATTAATTAAATCTCATAATTACCCTTTTTATGCTTCTTTAATTTAATTAATCATTTAATCATGAGCCACAAATGATATGAACATGTGACAAAACTAAATTTGCAATGCTCCTAAAGGACCTAATGCAATTGGATCATAATTAAAGGTTAATTAAGTTAAAGAACCTAATGAAGTACTCTTATTATTTTCCTACACTTATGGGTTAATCATAATTTTCTTAAAGGGTCTTTATGTTATTAAACACATAAAGAGTAACCCTAATTTTCATAGTTAATTATCTGATGTGATTTGCATTTCAATTTGATTTAATTTAGCCATTTGATTAATTAATTAGATACATAATTAATTAACATTTTAATTAGTCCTCTTAATAATGAAATGAACTTGGGAAAGAGATTAGGAAGGAGGTCATAATCATTCTCCTTCATCCATTTACTATTAATCAGTGATTAGTAAGCTATAATTAATTATTTTTTGCTATTTTGAATGTTAATCATTAAATTAATTAAAGAAGGTAATTAGAGTTTGAAACTTCAATTTCCCTAATTACCTAAGTAATAAATTCCCAGAAAATCTTGAGAGGTAGAGGTCATCCCATTAAATCAATTCCCCAAGTTTGGAATTAATTGCTCAAGTAATTAGGGTTAAGCTAATTAAGTAGACATTCAAACCCTAATTAAGCCTTAATTACTATTCAAAACCAAATGGAAATATTGTTAATTAAATCTCATCTATTTTACCTTTAAAATGAGTATTTATTTGCATTTTTTGGATTTTTTTTACAATTACTTATGATTTTTAAGTTTCAGTGATTTAAAAGGATAATTAAGCATTAATTAAGCCTAATCCCATGGGCACCACACGGATTGCTGATGTGGCGCACTTTCCACACTGTGGGATTGATTATTTAAAATCATCTAACTCAGCACGAATGTGACGACGGCAGACGTGCTTACTAAGATTATTCTAATCAAGAGATCGTGGTCATCCATTCTAATCATGTGAAATGGACGACGGATGATCTATCATCCCCCGAGCGATGAAATATGGACACCATCTACCGTTTTCACCCAAATTGAGCTCATCGAGCTCAGGGAGGCTCAGGATCGATCCCACACCTTTACGAAAGTGATCTACAAGGATCCTAAAGTTGGATTCACATGACATTCTCATTTCCTTTAAAAAGGCATAAAAAATTTGGAAAACACTCAGTTTGCCAAAAAAATACCTCGTTGGAGCTACGGACCAATGGTGAATCGACTGAGGTAGCTTTGCCTTGAAGAAGCCCTGTTGAGAAGATGGCGCCTTGATTCCTCACTGGCGGCTCTATGGATCAACCATCATCAAAATCTTCATCAGAGTTATGCTTGGAGGGGCTTCTGGTGCTCGAATCGCTCGGGGGAGAGTTCATGTTGACTCATCGGAGTTTGGTGAATGTATGGTAAGAGTTAATTTGAATAAGGTTGGGTTTTGGTGGAGATGGACATAGATGGAGGTTGTCATATTTTGGGTTGGTGTTTTTCGATAAGGAGGAAGCTCAAGAAGCTCAGGAAGGGGCTCTGACGACTCGCCTTAAATTATTAGGGATTTGAGGATTCTCTCTCTATCGAATTGAATCGAATTGAGGGGGGTATACCCCCTCCTCCTTTGAATCATTTGAATAAGATTGGTTTGGCATCCAATGCTGTTCGACCATCGTAGGTAGTTATGGGTGGTAGGGAGGTGCTGAATTGGCTCAATTTGACTGGGTAAGGGGGAGTGACTGCCATGGGAAGAGGAGTGGGAGTCCTTGGTTTCTAAGTGTTCCAATGAGAGGAGAGGAATGAACTCACCTCTACTTGGCTCATGGATGACCCAATCACCTTTGGGTCAAGTGAGCTAGTGTCCCTCTTGCTTAGGTGGAGGCATAAGAGGCGGCCATGTGGAGGAGAGCAGGTTCGACCATTCAAATGGGGTATTTGTCCTATTTGGCAAGCTTGACACATTGGGTAATGGGTCAATTCAGGTCATGCATAGGTTTGGATGGACTTGGGCTAACCCAAGGTGAGCCAAGGATATATCATGCAAAGTTTCAATGGATTTGGGCTTGGATTTAATGGGTTTAGCTTAATTTGACTCACGTAGGTCAAATTGGGCTAGGTTGGGTCAAGTTGACCAATTGGTCAAATTGGGTCTAACCAAGGCTTGGGTCAAGTTCAAATGCGTATTTAGAATATTTTGGTGTAATTGGTTTGGTTCAATTTGGCTTGGATTTGATTTTGGCTCATTTGAGTTCATATGGGTCAAATAGGTCAAGTTGACCAATTTGGCCAAATTGGACAAATTAGCTTGGGTTAGGCATTGGTTTAGGTTTAATTGATCATTGGAAGAAGATTGTAGGCTTTGATTTCAATCAATTTGGATTTGGGAATGATTTAGGCCAAATTGACCCTTTAGGTCAATTTGGGCTAAGTGGGTCAATTGGGTTCAATCAAGGCTTTGATCATGTTCAATAGTCAATTTGGAATGAACTTGAGCCATTAGTTGTAATCAATTTTAGTTGGATCTTGATTTGACCCAATTTAGCCTTTTAGGTCAAATTGGGTAAACTTTGGTCAAAGGGCCAATTGGGTTTGGTTTGGCTCAATTGATGATCAAGTCATATTCAAATATTAATTTTAGGTTGGTATGAATCATTAGTTTCAATTGACTTGGTTTAAGATGAGATTTGGCAACTTTGACTCATGCCAATTGATTGCAATTGATCAATCTAGGATGATCAACAATCATCATAGGAGGTTTTGATTAATTTGGTTCAATCTAATTTTGGTTGGATTGAGTTTGGTTCAAATAGGTCTTTTAGGTCACTTTGGGTTAAGTGAGCCTAAATAGGTCAATTAGCTTGATTGAATTGAAGTGATCGTAGTCAGGCCATCCAAGATGATCAACAATCATCATGGAACAGATTCGAAGGGTTGGTTCAATCTAATTTGGGTTGGATTGGAGTGGTTCAATTTGGTCAAATTGGTCACTTTAGGTCAAGTGGACCGATTGGACTAATTGAGTTGGATTTTGGGTTGAATCAAGTTAAGATCCATTTAGATGCTGATTTGTGATTGATTTATGGCTTTGTTGCAATTGATTTTGATTCAATTGGGTTTTTGGCTCATTTGAATATTTAGGTTAAATGGGATGGGTTAAGTTTGATTGAATTGATTTTGACTTGGTTGATTGGATTGTAAATTTGATTTGGTTTGTAATGATAATTGAAGAATTGATTGATTCATGAGAAAATCAATTAAATTTGATTTGGATTGAAGGAAAATTTGCTAAGCCCATAGGATCAAATCATAAGCTTGGGTTTGGGTTATGGTGAGTTTGATTTTGGTTTGATTGTAGATTTTATTTGGTTGGAATTATGATTGAAGGATTTATTGATTTATGAGAAAAATAATTGAATTTGATTTGGAATAAAGGGGAATTTGGCTAAGTCCATAGGATCAAATCATAGGCTTGGGTTTGGGTTATGGATTTGATTTTGGTTTGAAGATTTGAATTGGAATTGAAATTCAGTCAGAATGTATTGTAATTGATTTGAGGTTGGAATTTGGTTAAGGAGGTAAGGATAGGTTTGATTAGGCTATAGGCTTGGTAGATTTCTCTTAGTCCTAAGGCATTGCCTAATCCAATGGCTAATCCTTCAAAGTCTCTAGGCTTAAGTTAAGTGTTCACTTATCCACTAAAGATGTCTTATGACTACGGAGCTCTTAGTGTCTAGAATACCCCTAGACCTATGATGGGAAGATTGAATCCTCACTCCAAAATTGAGGTCAACATTAGGTTTTGGCTCATTTGAACCTTTTAGGTCAAATGGGCTAACTTGAGTTGATCGATTTCACTTGGTTCAGTGAGCTTGATTGCAAATATTAGAGTATTTTAAAGTGATCTATTGAATAACTAGAGTGATTGAGAAAATAAAATTGAGTTTAGTTTGCTTGAATGGGTTTGAATGGAGTTATAAGATTATGGTGGGTTAACTCAAGTTAAGGTTCAAGTCAATTTGGCTTGGAGCTTGGATTAGAGAATCAAATTCAATTAAGATTAATTAAATAGGTTTGAGTTGTTTTAGCTCCAATCACATGATCTTAAGTTTGGATGAGTGGATGAGCATGAGTCTTGGTTCAGGCCTTAGGGTAGGCAAAACCTACTTTTCCTAAGGTAAACGTCTAGGCTTAGGGTTATGCCTAGTAAGTCTATAGGTCTAGGTTTAGAGTTCTCTTAATCACTAGAAGTGTCCTAGAACTAAAGAAGTCTAAGTGTCTAGAAGTCTCCTAGATCTAAGATGGTAGGGCTCAATCCTCACTCCAAAAGTAATGTCAACAATGCACTAACATCAAAAATTAACAAACAACAAAATTATCTAAAAACTATATAAGAGTATAATTCATGAAAACATATACACTACTCCACCTCTCCACACACTCAATTGAATCATGCATTATTCTTAATGCATCAAAATAAGAAATGGAAATAGTAATTACAAGTAAAAGTAGGAGAGAGAAACTTCTCAAAGGTGTGAACTTCTTATCCTCTTCCCCATACTCCTCTTCTTGAATAGGTGGTGTAGGGTACTATGGTTGAGATGGAAAAGATATAGTCTAGTATTCAAATGTTAGTTCAATAATATGTCTACTATAGAGGTGTTAAACCTCTTCACCTAATTGTAATGCATCTTCTTGTTCTCAATCAGATACTCTGAGTTTGTGTCCATTCTTTACTACATCCATTGTTGTCGCTTGTTAATCCTGCTCAATTTTTTTATTAAGTTTCTCAAGACAAGCCTCTAATCTATAACTCTTGAATGTGAATACTACCTTGGTTGTTATTGTTGTGCATGGGGCTACTTCTCTTCATCAAAATCAAGCTAATTATGCTTGCTCTGATGTACCATCAGACCGATTCTACAACCTGTCAATAAGTATTTGGTGTATACTACCTCTTCCAAAGCACTCATTGGTACTCTTATATATATATATATATATATATATATATATATATATATATATATATATATATATACATAATTCATCAATGAAAGAAAGATTCTAGATGTATGTAAAATGTTTGAGTGAGTGAGTGCACCAATATTGATCATCATGTTATGCTAAATCATAAAGTTTAGTGTAGCCTTGTCTTTACTGACATCATCTATATGGTCATTAAGGAGTAGTCATATCAAAATGAATGTATGTTATGCTCGTGACTTTGTAGTGAGGCCTAAAGCAAGAAAGTTCATGATATTTCCATCACACCTTTTTTATAGTGTGCTCGATGTGATAAAATGAATGACCTCCTCAATATTCAACCCTTTCCTTAAGAAGTTGAGGTGCATGTCATCTTGAATATCTAATAGACCATATAAAGTATTGATCATGGTACTACTGAAAAGGACATGCTTACCTTTAATGAAACACTTATTATTTATGTGTTTCAACACATTTCCATAAAACTATCTTACCATCAAGATGAAGGTGAACCAAGCCACTTGACAAATATCCATCATCTCCTTAAAAAATAATTGTTGCCATACTATGCTCACAAGGTTCCTCAAAGGTTCACTTTGAGATGCAATGCTTAGAAGAAAATTTCTTGTTGAAACCTTTATATTATAATGTGGGACTGGAATTTCCTCATAATGTAAGATCTTGAGGTTGCATTGAAGGAGGAGGCACATCACTATCTTAACATTTTTTTTACTACTAAGAGGTTCTTATGAGAGAGGAGTAAAAAGGGAAGCTATTAAAAAGGTAGAGATCTTCGTAATGATTTGAAGACCCATAACTTCCTCCTTATTTATAATTTTTTTCTAAAAATATGTGGGTCCCATCCAAATTTAAAAGCTTGATGTTCTTTCAAAGCATCTCCAATAAATTTTTCTAGATCTACTTTAAAGAATCATGATGTGTCTTTCATTCAGAAGCTTCCACATAGGCTTCAAGCATAAAGATGTCAAAAAGTTGAGAATCTATCCATGTGCAAGTATCAACACCTAACATCAAGCAATTATTGTGTATTTTTAATATTTTAGGCATGATATAAAGACTAGCACCTAGGTGCCAAGCATGAATTTTTTTCTAAAGGTTAAAGCAAACAAGAACAAAATAATATAAAGAATAAATAAATGAAATGAAATTAAAAAAATGAAAGATAGGTTTCCTCCCATTAAGTTCTTGGTTTAACATCCTCATCCTAACACCTATTTTCTCTTCGAAGTGTTGTATAGTAGAATATGTTGCTACACCCATTGCAATTCTATTATTGTTTTTTAAGTATTTTTTTAGATAGATTTTGCCATCCATACTTACATGAATTTCACCAAATCTCCTTGAGGTGAGATCCTTCTCTTCTATTTTTTTAAAGGTGCTTCCACGGCCCCTTTTTCTTATGCTTCACATACTCACCGCCCATTTTGTTGATCTAAGTTGCCTTCCTTTACTTCAATTTTTATCTCTAGTTGCTCCTCCTTATTTATTTTAAGATATTGTGACTCTTTTTTTAAAACTTCTTATAATCTTCATACACCTTAAATTTCTAAATCTCATTCTCTATTTTAAGATGTAATCCTCTCTTTTAAATGTCTATCTAAGGTTGCCCTATAGTTAAAGAAATGATATTTTAGAATAAATTAGGTACAAGAAAATTAGTAGGAAAGATGAATTTACCAACTTTTATAACCACATACTCAATGATTCATTCAAGTTATTTTATAGAATTGTTAGCAACAATAAGGAAACTCTAGTGGACTTGGCTTCAACCAATCCTAGCTTTTCAATACTAATTATCAAATTTATGATTGTTCTAAGATCACAATGCATATTTAAAGAGTTCCTCTCCTATAGTCTAAAGAAATATGAAACTACCTAGATCTCTTTGGAGGTAACTTTCTCTTTAGCATGGATGTGTATCCTTCAATTAAAGCAGCAGTTTCATCCCCTTCTAGTTTCCTCTTTTTGGCCAAATTCACTTTCATAAACTTGACATAGCTTGGTATCTATTCTACAACATCAACAAAAGGGATATTACTATGAATTTTTGGTAATACCTATAGAGATTTTGAGAATTATTGATCCATCTTACTTTATTGGAATCTCTGGGGGAATATGTGATATATATAGTGGTGGTTTAGTGGAATTAATTTTGACATGGTCCCCTTCTTTTTCTAGCACCTCATTTGTGATCCCGCTTTCATTTTCATTAAGCCTCCAAACACACAAATTTTTTTTTTTAGTAGGCTTCTCCTATGTGATCTTCTAGTTTTCTCTTGCTTATCAATGAGATAGCTCATACATGCTCCTGAGGCTGCTTAGAAATGCTCCTGATTGATAGCTTGAGAGTATGTTTGAAAGCTATCCAATCTAGAATTCAATGATATTTATGGTTATTTTATCTTTATATAGATGTATCATTTCTCTGAAATATAGCATCTATATGAGCCATGAACTGAGTAGTGGTACCTATTATCTATGTCATGGCATCCTTTAGTGATGATTCTTCTACTTCCTATTACAGAGCACCTAGTTATAAAGTTAAATAAGACATTTAGTAGCCTTCTTATTGATGGAATCTAGATGGTTATTGGTAACCATTTAAATGTTATCCCCCATGAGTGTTCTTTTATGAAAAATTGGGATGGCTCCTCCACCTAGTATCATATATGTAAGAGTAGGGATTATTGGCCTACTAAATCCTTACAAAGTTTACCTACTCTAAGTAAAATTGCTTAAAGGGTTTGTTGGTTTCACAATATGTATTATTATGGTTTCCTCCATAGTGATTGCAATAAAAGACATTGACATGCCTTACAAGTGTTATTAGAATATAGAGCTACTTCACCAATAAAGTAACCCATATAATTAAAGCTGTGATGAAATCTATCTCATATGCCACAACTATTAGCTTCTTCATTGGGATCCTTTCACTTGGTCATTGGTAATTGTTCATGGTCATTTCTTTCAAAAAGTCATAGGTTATTGTTGACCTCATTTTTAGAATGAGCTCTCAACCCCTCCATCTTAGACATAGGACTTCTCTTAAACTTTAAGAGTTCCTTAGTCTTAAGACACATCTAGTGATTAGGTGGACACTCAACCTAGCCTTAGAGACTTAGGAGAGTTAGCCATAGGAATAGGTCATGCCTTAGGGGTGTTAGGAAAATTTGTCCACCCTTAGCTTGAACCACTCGTTGCCTTCCTATCTTCAAGTCAAACCCCAAATCATTCTTATTTGATTTTCTCCAAACTCAAATCAACTCCATGTGATTGAAATCCATGATTGAAATTCATGATTGAAACCCATGAATGAAATTCCAAATTAAAATCCTTCTTCAGTCCTTAATTTCCCTCTTAAGGACTTAGCCTAAATCATGATCAAATCAATTTAAATTCATGGGATTTTCTCATAACTTATTTATATTATCATTTATATTCACATATATAACTAAAATATAAATATAAACCAATCAAATCAAATCCAAAAATTAAATTCCAAATTTAAAATCCTCCTTAAGTCCTTAATTTCCCTTTAAAGGACTTAGCCTAAATTATGATCAAATCAATTCAAATTCATGGGATTTTCTCATAACTCATTTATATTCTCATTTATATTCACATATATAAATAAAATTTAAATATAAATCAATTAAACCACTACCAAAAATCAAACTCAAAAATGCTCAAAATCCAACCTAAGCCTTTCAAGTCAAAATCTTGAACTTAGCCAAATCAATTTCAAATCAAGCCAAACTCTTGATTTTTCTTCATGATTTAATCAACCCTACAATCATGAATCCAAATATAAATACAAACTTCAATCACCAAATCAAAATCCAATTCAAAAATCAAACCCCAAATCGATTTCATGTTCTTCCTTTGAATAAGAAATTGTCAAATGAATCAAAACCCATTTGATTTCAAACCACTTGCAAACGGATTTATATTTCAATCATAAGTCCATATACAAGTTCAATCAAACTAAAATCAAGCTTCCAAGCCATTTGACCCACTAGCTCTCACTTGACCCAAAGTACCCTTATGAGCCAAATTATAATCTTAACCAAATTGGATTGAACAAACTCACATATGTCTCTCATCATGATCAACAATCATCATGAGATGATCAATCAATCAAATTGGGTCAAACTAAGTCAAACCTAAGGGTTGACCAAATCAACTTAGCTAAAATGAAACCTAACATAGCCAAAATCCACCATAGGCCAAATTGAAAAACCATTGATTTAAGTTCATTCATGAACAATGTTTGAACTTGACCAAGTCAACATTTAAGCTAACCTAGCCCAAGGCTACTTGACCCAACTTGACCCAACTTGACCTAAAAGTCAAAATGTGTCAAAACTTGATCTAAGCCAAATTAAAAACCAATGGGTTAAGTTCACTCAAATCACTTCTGAACTTGACCAAAGCCTCATTGGCCAACTAGACCTCCTAGCCCAATGACCTTGAACCCAACTTGACCCAAAGGGTCATGTTGAGCAAAATTCAAACTTAACCAAAACTGATTGGAAACAAAGATACCAATCCACTTCATATGACTAACCAAACCTAAACCTACCCATGACCTAGCTCAAATAGCTCAAATGGGTCCAATTGGTCAACTTGACCCATCTGACCTAAATGAAGTCATATGAGCCAAACTCAAAACTAAACCAAATTGAATCAAACCAAAGCCACCAAAACATTTCAAATGGTCATATGAACTTGATAACCTTATTTGTCTCAATTTACCAATTGGTCAACTTGACCCAAGTTGACCCATTTTGACCCTAAATAATCAACATGAACAAAAACATATCAAATGAACTCCAAATCCAATGAAACTTGTCAAACCCATTTTCTTAACATACCCAACATATTCAAAGTCAAAAATAAATGAAATGATCATTCTACCCCTAGGACATAGAACAGATTTTGGTCAAATCCATGGGGAATTTGGTCAAGCCCTCTTCATATCTACTTGATACCTTCTTAATATTGGGCCCTATGGAGAGTGGTGTAATAACCAATGGGTTTGGATCAGCCCAAATGGCCCCACAAAAATTGACCACGGGCTCCTGGCCAAAGAAACCTCAATTTGAAGCACATGGGAGATTGCCAATCCACTCCTTAGCTCAAACTGACCATGTGCCAACATCTAACAACCCAAACAGCCCTTTCCATATTAGCAATTGGATCGAAATGACAAAGAGAGCTTCGTCCGTCCAATTTCCATAGGGGGAGAAAGAAAATTTTCATTTTTGCACAATTATTTCGACTCACGTTTTATCTAAATTTATAAGACCTTTAAGATATTTAGGTAAATTATAAAAAAAAGCTTTCAATGATAATTAATCTCCAAATAAGAAAGTCCACATAAGCATCCTTAAGGATTTGAGAAATCTTATAAGTGATTTGGGAAAAGTAGTTTAGTATTCTCGTGTAAATAATAATGAATGAGTATTTCCTAGTTTATTAGAATTAATAGTGTCCATAATTAATTATTTGTCAACTTCGATTCATATTTTAGAAAAGCCCTTATTAATACATATTCCAAGGCAAGATAATTAGCCTTTAATTTAGCCAAAAAAATGAAACAAGGAAATAAAGGAGTAGTGAAAGCAGCACCAACAATCCTTATATCTCTTAAAATACAATCACACCCATATTCATTATTTGAAATAGAACCATCAGTATTGATTTTAATAAAATCATCCTTCAGTTTATGCTAGAAGATGATTCTATTATTATCATAATTTTGATAATTGGAAAGTGCAATATCAAGTTTAGAAGCAACAAATTTACAACCATAAAAGTTTTTCATGGAAATAAGGTTAGCATCAAACAAGTTTTTTGTTCTAGCAAGGATTTTACTATGACTCATTGGAATACTGTTATGTTTGGCATCATTCCTATCAATCCAAAACCAAATAAGATTAATAATGTCACTATTTTGATGTGGCCTATTTTTGTTTTTAAAATATTTTAATAGTTGAGATATTGACATATTACCATTAAAATTATGTGAATTGAAAATACTACATACCAAATTCAAATTTTTTAAAGCAATAGCTCCATAAAAAACATGTTCCACTATTTCTATATGAAAACAACAAAGACATTTACTTGGGAAATAAAATCCTTTAGTTAATAATAATGAATCAATTGAAATATAATTTTATTATATTTTTTCAAACAAGAATTGAATAAGAGACAAGTATAATTTGATTTCAAATCATAGTACATATAAGAGATGGAGTATGCTTATTTTTCTAAAAGAATTCTACAAATATTAAAAATAAAATCACTATAATAGGATAATTTAAAAAGTATTTGATCTCTACCACTTAAATCCATTGGAATATTAAGAATTTTACAAGTAATAACTTGAGGGATTATATCATTTATTTTTGATAAATCCCAAGAATTATTTGTGATTAATTTATTCACTTTCAATGCTGCCTTAGAGTGTGGATAAAATATCAATAAGTCCTACACCTAGCCAATTATCTTGCCAAAAAGAAACAAGTTTCAAATATAATAAAGAAATAATGGATAAAATTCCATTTGAAGGAGCATAATCTCGTCCAAATGGGTGAATTACTCTTATTAATGCAATTAGTAGAGTTTTAACAATATTTGCCTTTTATAAAAGAGCTCATGAGCTCTCATTTTCTTAATGTTCCATCAAAGTTTATAAGGAAAGCACAAATTAAATCCTAAATAATTTTACAACCTAATCCTTCTTTAAACAACATAACAATTTAATTTATCAACATATTAAGAAAAATAATAATAGGTTGAATAGTTTGTAATAAGAAATAAGAATAGCAAAAAACACTTTTGATAAGAGCTAATCCAAAAGATAGAAGATTAAATTCTTATGATGATAATTTTTTTAATGATATTTTGAATAAAACATCAAATAAAGATGAATGTTTTTTACCATAAAGAGAGTTAAGTATTTAATATGTAATTCTTGATGATTAAAACTAGTAATATTTTTAATTTGATTGATTTTATTATTTAAAAAGAGGATGGGGTAATAAAAAATTTCTTCATATTATTAATATTCATACCACTTTTTTTCAAAAAATATTAAGAAAATTAATCAACTTTTTTGTATAATTAGTAGAGCTATTACTAAAAATAATAAAATTAGTAGAAAAACTCAAGTGAGATATAAGAAAACCCCCTAAAGTTCTTTCCCCTTGAATGAGATGTTTGTGAGAATTTTTATTTGGAACACCATGCAGATCTTGGGGGTACTTATTTAGGTAATCAAATATTTCATTAAGGGATAAATATATTATCTCAAAAATAAATATATTACCCTATAATGGATTTGATTACTTAATAAGGACTCCTAAGGCTAATGGGTCTTCGATATACTAGAGATTTTTCTTATGATCTATATGGAGAAATAGGACACAATTTATTTTATTGCAAGGTTTGCAGTTCCCTATAAAGGCAAGCCCATATAGTTAATAATATCTTATGAATGAAGGATCTCTTCAAAAGAATACTCTCGATTAGAGAAATAGATTTTATTTCTATGGATTTCAAATCTATCATAAAAGAATGTTAATTTAAAATTTCAATAGGGAACACTTTTAAAGGGGAAAGAGTTTATTTGGAGACCAATTAGCATTAAGTACAAAATGCTTATAGATACTTGGTTACCAATAGGCATTTTAACTAACTTACTATTAGGCTTTACAATTTTGAGATTTAATTTAGTAGAGTATGAATTGATATTTTATTAGAAATCTAAGGCTTAAATTCAAGCAGCACAAGACTACAAAAATGCTTAGAGTTGAAGACTTATTTTAGAAGGATACTTTCCAACCTAATTCTATAAATACTTTTTGATATAAATCAGAGGCAGAACTTAATGCAATTTATGAAAATTATGAATTATTTCTCTCATTTGAGGAAATGAACCTATCCCCTGAAAAGATTGCCAGCTAATACCACGTAAGTGTTTTTAAATCCATAAGTTTGGTCTTCATGTTATGGAAGATGTCTGGGTTATTATATTTTATGAATAAATCCATAAACTTAAACTCACTCCCTAACCCTGAGATAATGTTGGGTATGATATGCACCTATCTAATTGAACAACTTTTATTTTTTATGTTTTTTACTCACAATTTATTTTAAGGTTGAGGTATGCAATTCATACCTACAATGATATGTAATTTAAAATATTCATGTGTCAAATCAGAAAGAGAATGCACACTTACCCCAGGAAAGGCCAAATGCCCCCTTATCTATAATGAGTGAAGCACCCTATTCAAGGAGTACGAACAATATGTTATCATGTCTTATAAAAGCTAATTATTTCTAGTTATTTTAAGTTGTTCCTAGAGCTTTAATTTATGTGAGGTTATGAGTTCTTGTTTTTATTTTTAATTTGTTTAAATTTAGGTAGAATAGATCATTTAATTTTCTTAAGAGCCTAACGTTCTAGGCATTTCATCACAAAAATTCACTACAAAAAGAAACCTAGAAAAGCAGATTATTTTTAATCTGCACTCAAAATAAATCAAACTAGTTTAATTAAAACATGCCAATGCTAGAGGGTACCACTGTACACCATAAAAGAAAAAAAAAAATAAACGATTTGTGCTCTTATATAGCTCGGCCTAGAACTAAAAGTTTAATCTGTGAGGGTCTTCTTCTATGATCGTCACCTTCTTTAGGGAACTCAATGGGCTTCATAGGGGACCATTGAGACCATGCACTAGTAGGGTTAGCTCCTGCTACTCCTAGACCCCATTGATCCTAACCTAATTCTATGCTCAAATTAAATTTATAGTTCTAAAAGTAAATTCTTAAATCCTACAAAACAAGGGCTAGGAAATACACACAGCATATTAGAAGTTATAATTTAAACATAAGGGCTTAGCATTTGTTGTTTATCAAGCCCACCTATCCTATTGAGTTATGCTTAGAGACTTAAGTAAGCTATATATATATATATATATATATATATATATATATATATAGCTATATATATATATATATATATATATATATTACGGCAGTCCCTTTTAGCATAGCTCCTATAGAAAATAGTGTTAGCCTAAAAGAATGTCCTACCATCTATACTAGCACAAAACAATCCTAGCCATCTAGTTTAAAATAGTACATCACAAAATAAGAAAAATATTTCACATCACATCACATAATATCAAAGAAAATTGACATAATTCAATTCAAGTTTTGATTTAATTTTCAAATTTTGTTTAATTTAGCAATGGGTAGTTTCAATTTAGGTGACTTAATTAATTTACAAATTTATTTCCATTTTAAGTTTGCTTTATAATAAAGTGGCATTTAGGTTTTAAAGAATGAAGAATGAAATAAGTCCTACTTTGGATGGAACCCATTCTATTCAACTTCCTAAATCATAATAGAATGGACTTTCATCTATTCTAGAAGATCAAGCTAATATCGTGAGTATCTTAATTAGCTTCATTTGAATTCATTAAGAGGTTTATTTTAATTATCTTTTTAAAGTTTAGAGTTTATGCAATTTAACCTTATTAAGATTTGAAGATTTCATTCTTGTTTCATTTTTTTTTCTTTGATTAATATTTTTTCTAGTTTGGTTTATTATATTTAAGATATTCTTTTAAATCTTAATTATTAAATGATTTCATTCATTTGTGTTTTATGTTATTTATTTTTTTAACTTAGCTTTATATTTAATCTTATGTTTCTCCTTACATTTAATTAAATGTTCATTTCATTTGATCTTACTTATTCATGTCATCAATGTTTATGAATTTGGATGAGTTAACTTGACTAGGTAACCTTGATTATTTTGAATTTTAATTGATTTTATTTATTTATTTCATTAATAATTACATTTATTAGAGTTTATGTTCATTAACTTGAATGAATTCACTTAATTCAATCTCTTAAGGTGAAATTTTATTTATCAATTCATAACCTAAAAAACCTAAGCTACTTTGGGCACCAAACCTAATCTAGCCATTTCAAACTTTTATGTTATTTAAGTTTAATTGATTTGATTAATCACTTTCATTTATTTTTAGGATTATGTTATTCATTAACCTAAATTGGTTTAAAGAGTTTAATGAATTCTATATATGGGTATGAAATTTAGAGGTTAATTAGTTTTGCAGTTCATTTGATTAATTGATTCATTATGAATTTAATAAATTATTAACCCATGGTTTGATTAAATTTTATTTTTTAATTATTTCCTTAAATCCTAAGTGTATAATTAATTAAATTCCATAACTTTAATGGGGTATAAAATTTTACGTAAGTGTTCTGAAGTTAATGAAATTATTTTAAGTTGATTTTATTAATTTTTATAATTTTTATAATTTTTATAATTTTTTTTATTTATTATTTCATTTATTTTGACCTACATATTAGAAATTCAACAACTTCAAATTCAAAGGTTATCTTATCTTGAAATTTTTATGACAAGTGTGGTTCTTTGCTAGTTTAAATTTTCTAAAGTTTCAAACTAAATAGATGTGTAATTCAAGGCAAATTAGAGTGTCAATTATTTCAATAAAACCTAAATTAAGCCTAAATTAGAAGGAATTAATTAGGGGTTTTAATTTTTCATAAATTCTTCTCTAGAAGATGCATCCACAGATATTTATTTGGATTTTTTTGGAGTTTTGATTGATTTATTTAAAAAAATTTATGTTGAAATTAATTAATTGAATTAACTATTTCAATTAATCACCAAATTAAGTCATTTTGGGGTTCATTAAGTTCAAGAGAGTTATAATGGTGTTTTTGGGTTCATTTATGTTCATTATGGTGATCTATGCTAATTACATAATTTGTTATTTTAATATTATTTTATTTTATTAAATTAAGCCCTATAAATTGAAGATTTTATATTTTAAGATTCACTTGCTAAATAATTATGAATTATTTATCTAAGGTGTGTTTTAACCTTAATTTCAATTCCTCAAAGTTTCAAACGAATTGGAATAATGGTTTTAGTTTAATTTAAGTTTCATTATTTTCATTTAAACTCAAATGAACCTAAAAATTTCTAATAAAATTTAAGGATTTTGGATTTAATGGATTCTCATCGCTGAGATGAATCTATAGAGCCCTTATTTGTTTTATTAAGTATTTTATTTTCTATGAATTTTTAAGGTCCTAGACCTTTTTTGTAATTTTTAAATTAAAAAAATCAAAATTTTTATTTTAAATGATGGGTGCCTTGCAGCACTACTTTACAAGAGACAACACATGGTTTGTTCACACGGGATCCATTCAATCATGAATCAGAGGATCCTAATTAAATCTCGCTTTCCTTAATACTATCCTAGATCTCAGTCATCCATTCCCAACATGAAATGGAAAGGAAGATTTTGTCCTCTTCCTCTCTAGAGAAGAGAGTCGTCCACCATTAAGGGTTGATTTCTAGAGATCTAGGCCATGCTTTCTCACAATTTTGATTATGAATTGATCAAGAATTGATTTTCTACACATCTTGATGGCTTGATCTCATTAGAGATCAAGTTGACTTTATAAAAGACTAAACTGAAATGACAAAGGGGCCGGTTTTGAATTATACGTTGCCAACATCATTCCTTGGCAGTGGGGACAATTCTAAAAGCTTCATGGGTATGTGGTGAGTCTCTAGGAGAATTTTCATGTCTTACCTCCCCGTAGATCACCGTGGAGAGCAAAGCTTCACCTCTTTCCATCATATTTTATCATAATCTAGCTCGCATGAGGCAAGTAACTCCGATGAATGTTTGTTTGAGGTCACCTCTATCCAGGAACATGCAGGAAGCTTTAATTGAACTTGAGGAGGTCATTTTTCTCCTTTTTAAGTTTGATCGAGAGCTTAGCCACCATTTTGGTGGTTCTTCGGCTTATCAGTGATGAGAGGCTCCAGTAATAGCTCTAATTACCTTCTTCTTTCTTCCTAAATGTGTTTGGATGATTTGATTGACTAAAAGAAGCCTCATATCTTCTTTTTTCATGTATGGTTGATAACTATATATAAGGAACTCTGGATGGCTAAAATTCGGCCATCGACAAAGAGAGCCCTAGCCAAGGGGTCAGTTTGGTCTCTCTTCCCGTGAGTGTATTGGAATGAATATTTTGAACCGAGGAAGTCTCCCTCTATTTATTTTCTTTAGTATGAGCTATATCCCATGGAATCCATGGAATTCTTTCAAGAAGGGAAAGTTAACTATGGTTGGCTCTTTGACTACCACCCTTGGAGGCTAGCTCCAAGGGGTGGTTAACTAATTGGAGAGAGTCCAAAGTAGTTAATGTAAGGAGGTGGATGAGGTATGGATGAGAGAAATGGGATTTTGCTTTTTTTTGCATGGATTTTCTATCTTCTTGCCATGGCTACACCTCATCCCTTATGATTTAACCTCACATGGCCTCTCTTGGCTTTTGGCACCACCACAACACTCCTTTGGGTTGGTGGTTGATTGGCCAAATCAAACAAGGATGAATCATGGGTTAAACTCAAGTCAATTTGAGTTGAATTTGGAGATTGAAACTAGTTCAATTCCATTTTGGATTCAAATTGATTAAAGTGGTTTGATCATATTGATTTTGAATAATTAGTTCTATATTTAAGTTTTAATTAGTGTTGATTATCCAATGGATAATTTTTAGGTCAATTGATTCATGCCATATAAAGTATAATGTGATTTGAGCTAAGTTTAGTTCTTTTGACCTAAATTGGCCAAATTGAATTCCTTAGTTTGAATGATCTTTTAAGATTTAAATTTAGATTCAATTATGTTTATTTTATGATTATGATTTTTTAAATTAATTACTTTACTTGGATTTTAAATTGATTTTGATATTATTTTAACTTGGCCCATTTTGACTTAAATGGGTTAAGTTGAGTTCAATTGAGTCAAATGACCAATTTTACAGTTAAGATATGTTTAGACTCCAATCATATTTAATCATATGTGTGGAATGATATGGAGTGATTAATTTCATTTAGTACGAAATTGATTTCAATTTTGACCCATTTAACCCAAATTAGGCTTGATTGGTTAAGTTGGACTCATTTGGGACAAATGACCAAATTTGTCAAATTATACCTAATGATTGGTTGGATTATGTTTAATTATGATTTCTAAATGATTTTGGGTATGTTATTTAGATTGATTTTAATTTAATTTGGATTTGGACTTAATAAAGTTCATTTGGGTTTATTTGGATCAAGTGATCTAATTAGCCCAAATAAAATCTTATTGGATTAAAATTCAATTGATTCATATTTAAACATGTTCATTCTATGATTTTGAGCCTTTAGAATGACTTCATTTGCTCAAATTTTAGTGGGTTGACCTTTGTCTTGGTGGGACACATAAGTCAACTTTATGTCAAATGGTTGACCAACTTTAACCATCTTTTAGATTTAGTTTTAGATCTGTTTATGCTTATTTAATGGCTTAATACTTTTTATTTGATTTGATTTTAATTTATTTTCATATTTATAGGAATTTCTTTGAGTTTAGGTGATTTTTATCTTAAGTAAGATAATTGGGTTAACCACTCCAATTATATTGTTTTAAACTCAAATGGATTTAGATTTTAATTGGAATGTGTTTGATTCAATTTTTATTTAGATTTGAGTTTATTTTAAGTTCATCTTATTTTATTAGGTTAGACCAAACCATAAAAGGATTCACTAGGTCACCAAGTATTGTGTCCTAAGTGTCTAATCAGGAGGCTCTTATTCTAAGATTTGGTTTTCTAATTATTAATTTAGAGATGATGTTAATCTTATCCAAAAAATTAGGTCAACAATATTTACTAGCTGCTTTTTGTAACCAACAAATTTCCTCCATATCTTGGAGGTGAGTTCATTTTTATTTGCTTCAATAAGAAGAGGATTAATGGAGGAATAAAAATAGCAAACTTTTAAAATTGAAAACTTTCTTTTCCTTTTCTATAATATTAGAGAATAGATTTTTAAAACAATTTTTATTCCATCAAATTATATTTTGCTTAACTCATTTTAATTTGAGACACAGTCAATTCATACCTTTAATTAATTTATTAGGTTGAAGTAGTTCCTTCAAATTGTTATCAACAATTTCAAAAATATTATTGACTTTAAGCGGCATATTTTAAAATTTAAAAAGGTAAGATGTATTATTTCTATCATTATTGTATTTAACTATGATTAAAAGTGAATCATGATCATATAAGGTTTGGCTTAAATGTTCAATAGTTGTAAGAGGTCATTGATTGGTCCAATAATTGTTAAATAGAACATGATCTAACTTTTGCCAAAGTCCCAAGTAAAATTGGAACCCATAAAGCCTATATCTATTATATTGAAATCTAATATCATAGTAGAAAAATCTTCTGTATAATACAAGTTAAGAGAAACACCTCCATCTTCCATGTTTGTATTTATTTCAACTCTAATATGGTTAGTTTGTCTTCTCTTAATGAGTATCCTTAATAAAGTTTTATTAATTTCTAGATCTTTAGGAAGTAAAGGTTTACTACTAGAATGGTGCAAACATAATTTCCAATCTACAAAATAAAGTAAACCTAAAAAGAAATAAAATAAAATAAACCAAAAAAGTTTTTAAAAGAAAACTATCCAAAGTAATAAAAAACAACTTAGTTTTAATAATAAAGCAACAATCCCTAGTAATGCTATCAAAAACTTGATGTAGTATGGGTTAACAATACATATAAGAGAATAAGGTTGCCTCAAGTAAAAAGTGTGAGTAGAGTATCATTCTCATAAAGTTGCACATTAATTACCAAAAATTGGTCAATTATTTATTATCTAGATGGAGAATTTATAGTTATGAGGCAAAGACTATGAACTACTCCTAATCTACCAAAAAAGCTAATTAACTAATTAAAGTAGAAATTCTTGAGGGTGATCTCAATATGATTATTCCTAGGGATTGAGTTTCACCAATATTTGTTTGTGAGGTTAAAATTTTAAATATAATTTTACCAAAGTCTGATTTAGGAGGTTGCATCCTTTCTCTCAAAGCTATGGTTTTTATTTTCTTGTACAAACTACCTACCTCTTAATGATCAATTCAAAATGAAAAAAAATTTGTTAATGTTTTTTGGACCTTGAAAATGACAACACAATTATCACTAACTATGACCCATCATTATAGTATTTTATCCATGACGAGTTTATTTTCCACCTTCCACTTCCAAATGGCCTCCTAATCTATTGAATAATGGCTATTCAAATTAAAAGCAGTAAAAGATAAAATAAAATTGCAATTATTAAGAGAAAATAACACTTTAAATCTTATTAAGGTCAAGCCATCACAAAAACAATATGGTTGCGCAAAATAATTAAAAATGGGAGTTTAGTATATGAAGGAATAAAAATAATGAAATTTTGATGTATGAGCATTGTTACAACAACAAAAAAGGAATGAAAAAAAGGGAAAAACTCAAGTGAAACATGCCAACATTGCCTTCTTTGACACCTTGTCTCTTTATTTGAGATATTCCTAATGTCTTCTCCAAGAACATTTAACTAGCCACCACAAAATCCTCTCTTGGACCTCTTAAGAACATTAGAAAATTTAAGAATAATAGTTAATGAATTCCTCAAAGTTATCATTAGGTTTTTTTAAGTAGGATTATATTAAATATCCCCCAAAAAATAAGAACTTGCTAGAAAATTAAGTCAATTCATAACAACCAATAGGCTACTACTGCCTAGGCACCATGGTCAGGTGCCTAGGTGTTGTGTTCTCTATTTGCATGAACTAGGAACTTTTGGGTAGATGTCAAGCTCTCTATTTTGAGCTACAGTTAAGATCGGGCTCTGATGCTTAGGTGTAAGCTAATTATCATGTTCCTACTATTTGGAACATGGGTTCCTAGTGATGAATCCTAGGTGCCAGCTTGGGCACCTAAGAGCTTGGCTATGCTTCAAGATCTATTATGCCACAGATCATGTTGTTTGCCACTAAATTTACTCAAGATGATTCTTAATGTGATTTTGTGCATTAATGAACAAATTTCACTCCTTACTATTAGATCAATAAAATTAAGAAATTCAAATCATAAATCTTATTAAATTCTTAATATCATGCAATGATAGTGTCACATAACATAGCTTAAATTGGGAAAAATATATGTAACTTTTATGGTTATTACTATCTATCTATAAAATCTTTAGATTTCTTTATCTGACTCAAGGTCATGATGCTAACTCTAGAAATAGAATTCAAAGTTTTTGATAGAGCATCTTAAGGCTGGGTTAGGTTAACAACCTTTTTAAGCTAAATGATCCTAGGCTTGACAACCTCGATGATGGTTTCATAAAATCTAGGCTAGGCTTATTTCTTACTTTTCCTTGATCATTTTCCCCTACCCATTACCTTCAAGCCCATCCCGTTGTACTCCTTATTGAGTCTTTGGTGATTTAGTGACTATTATCATATGGATATTTTGTATATTAGGATGTCATCTTACTTGGTTATGGTAATCCAGCCCTTCTAGATTGACAAATAGAATAGAGTTTGTCATATTGTAATGAAAATTATTGAATTAAAAGTTTTCCATGGTAAAAATAATAAATAAAATAAATCAAAATAATGATATATTTTCATTTATTGAGAGTTTCTCTTGGAGGTATCCTCGTGTGTAATTAACTAAAGATAGCATAATCCCTTTAGGAGATTGGGTTACCCACATTCTCTTGAACTTTTTTATTAACTTGAAGATATGTCTATATAACTATTTACCACAAGTTCAAATGAAAGGTGAGAGCCTCACTTAGACCCTTTTACATATATTCTTATGAAATACTTCATTTGAAGACTATATTATCATGTTAATGCACTTTTCCTAACATCATGAATCACTCAAGACTTAATCAATATTACAATGGATCTAAATGGTAATGGATAATATAGTGGTAATTCAAAACTAAACAAAAATCATACTAAATAAACTTTGATTTACCTTAAGCTTTCTTATTTTATAAGATTATCTTTAGGATTTAATTAAAGTAAATGTGTTTACATGCTTTCATTGCTTTAGTTCTTTGCCCAACATGTTAAATATGTATGTCATATAGTTTCATGCATCTATGTTTTTGAAAATCAAATTTAAAATAAAAATGTTTACTTTATGTCAAAATTTCATGTGTTGGCTAAAGTAAGAATATGAGTGGCTATTATTACTATTAAATTCAAATTGTTTTCAAAATATATGAATCAATTATCAAAACTGAAAGTGTGCTACTTATGTTTTTTGTATAAGCTTGCATGTGAGTAAAATATAAGGATGTGCTTAGTGTAGATTTCCTTCTCTTTTCTTTTAGTATAGTTTTGAATAGGATTTAGCAAGATGTATGGTTCATTTGAAAAGAACCTAACACTTACCTAACTCCATATCATATTCATTCCTATACTATCATTTAAGAAGGATACTTATGCTTGCACATATAAATTGCATAAACAAAAATAAATCATCTAATGCAAATTTTTGCATTCTTTCTTTTCCATTCATTTCTTTTGTACACATGTTTGTATTTAAGAAAAGTGATATATTAGTCTAGACAACCTCAAGGTTGCGAGGCTTTAAGTAGCCCTAAGTATGTCTTGTACTTTATACCTTTGGTTAACAATGGTGCCATACTCACTTATGCCTTTCTTACTTTCATGTGTGCATGTGAAAATTGGATAAGAAATCTCTTTTCTACTTAATGAAAATCATGCATCATAAAGTGTGTTAAACATTCTCATTTGTATGCATAGATATGCTTAGGACTCATTCATATGCATGTTATACATGTTGGGAAAGAAATGGAGTGATGTATATTTTGTGAATTTAATTCATTTTATTTAATCTTAAAATGTCTTTCTTTTTGAATGGATTTGTTTGAAGTTCATTTAAACTTAGGATTAATTAAAACACTAAATCAAAACATTCACTAAACAAAACTAAACTTATAACCACTTTAGAAATTACTTTGGTTAGGAAAGGAAAGATAAGTTCTCTTCTCTTTTCATCTCTTTATAATATAGTAAGTAATTGTAGGATTCAGTTGAACCAAATCAAAACATGAAATCAAAACAACCCAAAATAATCAAATCACTTAAATGAAACCCTCCTCTAACTTGAACCTACTTCATACTTAGAAAATTCTAACTTAAAGCCATAGCTAAGCATACCACACAAACCTCTAAAGCACACACATTAGGCTAAGTCACCACTTCTAGCTTTATGCTAGGGCGGTGCATAGTTTGATACTTGCTTTTATTTTATGATATATGTTTTAAACTGGATGTTAGGATGTATGTGCATAAAATGAATGGTAGGACGATCCTAGTCTAATATTGTCTCCTGTAGGGGATTGTGCTTAAGGGGCGCTATAATAAATAAAAATATAAATGCTTTTGTTGTGTAGGTGCTTATACCCCTAAGCATAATCCAATATGCCAAGTGAACTTAGTCACCCATATGTGGGGTGTTATGTCCAATATACATACTTGGGATTTGTGTGGTTTGTTTTAGCTAATCAATATTTTGTAGGTGTTAGTTAGATTTCCATTCTTTTCCTTTTCATGTAATTTTTCAATTAGGATTTCAGAATGATTGTTATGGGGATTAGGATGAACATTGGTCATAAGATCAAATTTTATGCACCATGTGAATCCTTTGGAGCATCCACCTTCCAACCATCCAAAAGAAGGAATCAAGGAAGAAAGAAGAAAAGAAGAAGAAAGAAGAAAAGAAGAATGAAGAAATGAAGCTTGAAGACCCCCGTAATAATGAATTTCTTGCTTAATTATATTTAATTCATTTGTAATCCGGGTTGTATAAGGGTAGAGCTCAGCTATCCAATTAGTTTTTGAGTTTGTGCAGTGGTGCCAGGCCATAATGGCCTCTTATTCTTTTACGATTAGCTTTATAAATTGATTAATGATTTGTTTAGCTTGTGCATTAAGTGACATCTTTTTCCTAGTTTCATCCTTGCTTTATGTATGGCCTGGATGTGGATTAGGCTCTTAGGAAAAATAAATCTTTTACCAAATCTAGCAATTCAAAACTAAAAATAAAAAACTCATATCCTCGCCTAAAGCTTAGGTTTAAAATCAAGATAAAAGAATTAGCAAACCCTTAGCTGGATGAGTACTTATTTTATAACATCATGCACAAATGCATCTTATTTCACTCTTGATTGGAGGGCTTTCACCTTTGCCAGAGAAACTTGGCTTGACCTTTGAGAGTCATGGTGGAAACACACCTCCTCCCTTCTCTCTGATTTTGGCAAATAACTTTATTTCTCATGCATTAGGTATATGAATCTTTTGAGTCAAAATAATTATCCAAAAATGAAAATAAAATGAAATCTGAATTGCATTAGATTTATGCCATTTGAAGCATGTCCTTACATGATCTAGTCTCTTTAGGGAATGAGTTTAAGGACTTAGTTTCTTTCTTAATAAATAATAGCCTACCTATCTTGCATAAAGCATATGACTTGCCTACATGAATTTAAAATCATAGGAGGAGTTAGTTAGCAGTCACCCCTAGGTGGTCGTAAGTCCAAGCAACTGGGTGATTTGTCCTCTCTTATGGAGGCAAACCAAATACTCATTTTCGCCTTAGATTTAGGTCATGCTTTTAGCACTCACCAAAGCTCCCTAGATTTAGGTTCTAAGGTTGCTTCTCCTTTCACGGGCCATAAGCATAAATTCTCACCTCTTAGGCATTTCCATGATCTAGTGTTATAGAATCATAAGCCCTAAATTTCTAATGAAAAATTTAACTCAAACAAATTAAATTAATTTCAAAAATATAAAGCCTAACCATAGGATAGTTTGAGATGCTCGCTAGGTTTCTTGGCATCGTGGGCATCTTCTACTTATCTTTCTTTGGCTTCACTAATAACTCCCTCTCTTTAATTAATCCCATTTGATCTTCCAAAATAAGCTAATTAATTGATAGTCCTACTATTGAAATCTTTGGAGACAATGATCATTTACCTTAATCGAGAGTATTCCTAAGGGATCTCGTCCCTTAAAATGTAATTAACTATGGGGGCATACCCTGTAGGGAACTTAACAAACCCGATTTAAAAAAACCTTACTTTACTTTTCCGTGCAAAGTAGAGGAAGAATCTCTGGTAGATATGTAGACCCATTGTCCTTAGAAGTCCTTATTGAGGTGATTCGGTCCATTAAAGGGTAGTGACTTCTATCTCTCGAGATAGTACACTATTCCTTGATGGCATACTCGATCACCTGAATAAGCACATCTGTGGATCTGCATGGCGTCCCAAAAAAATAAATTTTTATATTCTTGGTTTTCACCCACAGATGGAAGGCGACAATATAGAAATTTTTCACCACAGTTACCTTTTGAGTTTTTCTCATGAAAGTGTCATCAGATGCAATGTCTATCAACTTCATTGTTAGCTTATCCAACCTAATGTAGAAAGTTTGTACCAACATCTAGTTTCGAAGGCCATAATGTGTGCATCTCTTCAAGAGGTATTGAACCTCTCTCATGAGTAATAGAGTTGCTCATCTTATATTTGCATAAAGTTTGAAATTAATCTCCATGCACATCTAGATCATTCTAGCTTATGACAAAATTTTTAAGCAATGAATTAAGCTAACTCTTGCTTTATCCTTCAAGAAAAAAAGGAACAACCTCACTCTAATGGCATTATTAGAAAATGACATAAATCTCCAAAAAGTTTTTGATGAGTGCATATGGATCTTCATTGGCAAGGTCCCAAAATTGAAAACTCTAAATCATCAATATGGTTGTATGCTTGAACTCAAATTTGGCTGCTTGCTTTCTTGGCTTAACAATCACTTGGGAGATGTTGTGCACTATAGAAAGTATATAGTCTCTTATTATTTTAATCCCCATGTCCATGCCTCCTCCATCTTCCATGTCAAAAAACAATTAGATTTTCATATAAAGTAGAAAAGGGTTCAAAGTCTTAGGCTCAGTAAGAGCATTACAAAGACACCTATAATATCTACTAGAATTTGAAACCAAAATAAAACGAGTGTAACAATAAATTTAAAAAAAAAAATCCTAACTGATGTTGTATGATAATGGTTCCAAAGGTTTTGCAGCTTCTTACATTGCATGTAGAGCTTTTATGAATAGCAATTTAGTGATCTTCTATCATCTTTCTTGATAAAATCTTTGATATGTTGCTTGTCCAAATTTCCTCAAGATCCAATATACCCCCAAACAAATAGGGCACCATGTAAATGGTTTGGATTAGGTATGAAATATGAAAAAATAAGAAGCTTTAAAACTATAAATATTGTAAACATTATAAAGAAAAACGAAATTTGGATTGACTTGGCTGTTTGAGATAAAGTTTTTATACAAGATCCTTAAAGTCATTGGTATTGATAATCTGAAATATGAAATTTTTGACAAAAGAAATATTCCTGTATCGCAAGGCAACGACATAAATGTTGCAGTAATATTTGAACTTTGAGTTAAAGATTTTTATAAAGATACATTGGAATGATGAAATTCAACTATATAAAAGTGTTGATAATTTCGCTGACATGTAATGAGAATATCACATAATAAAACAATTATCCAAACCCAAAGAGGCTTAGATTCAGGAAAAAAAAATAATGAATTATAGCGATCTATATAAACTTCTCATAATTGAATACCATCAATAATTAGGGGTAACATATAATTGTAAGCTACCAACTCCAAGAGGAGGGCAACTAAAACAATAAATGCTGCCAACCTATTAACTGATTTTCAGATAGTTATTGATTTATCGTACCAAAGCACGCAGCCAACTCCAAATGGTGAAGGGATATGAATACAGAATATTTCAACCTTTCGTATGCGTTGAGCCTCATATCACATCTGATGAAAAAAGAAGTTGAAATATTATAAACATCACAGCTATAATTAATTGAGAAACTCCATCTAAAACCATTTGAGATATGGTTTAGCAAACCAAAACATGCAGCCATCTTCAAATAAAGAATGGAAATGATCTATTAGAAATAATTGGAAGCGACAGTTTTCGAATTTTTACTACTAAAATTAATTGTAAAACACCAATATATATATATAAGCTTGTCATTGAATAATCTATTAGAAATAAATTATGTATAATTAATTGATTCTTATATATTGTAATCACGTTTTATCTGAATTTATAAGACCTTTAAGATATTTAGGTAAATTATAATTAAAAAGCTTGGTCAATTCAGATAATTAATCTCCCAAACCGCTAGAAAGTCCCACAAGCATCCTTAAGGATTTGAGAAATCTTGTAAGTGATTTGGGAAAAGTAGTTTCTTAGTATTCTCAGGTAAATAATACGAATGTGTATTTCCTAGTTTATTAGAATTAATAATGTCCATAATTAATAATTTGTCAGCTTCGATTCATATTTTAGAAAAGCCCTTATTCATACATATATACAAGGCAAGATAAATAGCCTTTAATTTAGCCAAAAAAAAAAAAAAAATGAAACAAGGAAATAAAGGAGTAGTGAAAGCAGCACCAACAATCCTTATATCTCTTAAAATACAGCCACACCCATATTCATATTTGAAACAGAACCATCAGTATTGATTTTAATAAAATCATCCTTCAGTTTATGCTAGAATATGATTATTATTATCATAATTTTCACAATTGGAAAGTGCAATATCAAGTTTAGAAGCAACAAATTTACAACCATAAAAGTTTTTCATGGAAATAAGGTTAGCATCAAACAAGTTTTTTGTTCTAGCAAGGATTCTACTGTGACTCATTGGAATATTGTTATGCTTGGCATCATTCCTATCAATCCAAAACCAAATAAGATTAATAGTCACTATTTTGATGTGGCCTTTATTCGTATGTTGAAAATATGCTTTTAATAGTTGAGATATTGACATGTTACCATTAAAATTATGTGAATTGAAAATACTATCATACCAAATTCAAATTTTAGAAGCAATGGCTCCATTGGTATAAACATGTTCCACTGTTTCTATATTAAAACAACAAACACATTTACTTGGGAAATAAAATCCTTTTAGCTAATAATAATGAATCAATTGAAATATAATTTTCTTATATTTTTTCAAACAAGTATTGAATAAGAGACAAGTATATTTTGATTTCAAATCATAGTATATATAAGAGATGGAGTATGTTTATTGTTCTAAAAAAATTCTACAAATCTTTAAAAAAAATCACTAGAATAGGATAATTTAAAAAGTATTTGATCTCTACCACTTAAATACATTGGAATATTAAGAATTCTACCAGTAATAACCTGAGGGATTATATCATTTATTTTTGATAAATCCCAAGAATTATTTGTGATTAACTTATTCACTTTCAATGCTGCCTTAGAGTGTGTGGATAAAAGGCTATCAATAAGTCCTACACCTAGCCAATTATCTTGCCAAAAGAAACAAGTTTCAAATATAATACCCAAGAAATAATGGATTCAGCATTCCATTTGAAAAGCATAATATCATCCAAATGGGTGAATTACAACAACAACAAGCCTTTATCCCACTAAGTATTACATGAATCCTTATCTCCATTGTGTCCTATTATGTGTCAAATTCTCATTTAATTCAAGTATACTTAGGTCATTTTTATACATCTTAACCAAGTCTTTTTAGGTCTACCTCTACCTTTCTTAACATAAGGCAAATCTAATGCATCTACTCTGGCGATCATCATATGGCCGACGCTTTATGTGGCCAAACCATCTAAGACTCTCTAATCTTATCTCATGGAGCTACTCCAACTTTTTGAACATACTCATTTCACATTTTATCTCTAAGAGTAAAGCCACTCATCCAATTGAGCATCCTAATCTCTGAATACTGTCTTATGCTTCTTTTATTGGCCAACATTAACCATAAGTCATTGTAAAGTCTTACCACCATCTTATAAAATTTTCCCTTAAGTTTAAGTGGAACTTTTCTATCACACAACAGGCCAAATGCATTCCTCCACTTCAACCATCCAACTTGAATTCTACTAATAACATCTCCATCTATTTCACCATCATTTTGAATAATAGAACCTAAATATCTGAATCACTCACTCTTATTAATGACTTGTTCATCTAATGTCACAACACTACCACTAAAACTTCTACAACTAAAATTACACTCCATATATTTAGTTTTTCTTAACAATATTTGGCTTTTATAAAAGAGCTCATGAGCTCTCATTTTTCTTAATGTTCAACCAATGTTTATAAGAAAAGCACAAATTAAATCCTAAATAGTTTTACAACCTAATCCTCCTTCTTCCTAAACAACATAACAATTTAATTTATCAACTATATTAATAAAAATAATAATAGGTTGAATAGTTTGTAATAAGTAAATAAGAATAGAGCAAAAAACACTTTTGAGAAGAGCTAATCCACCACCAAAAGACAGAAGATTAAATTCCTAAGATGATAATTTTTTAATGATATTTTGAATAATACCATCAAATAAAGATGAATGTTTTTTTGCCTCTATAAAGAGGAGCTCCCAAGTATTTAATATGTAATTCTTGATGATTAAAACTAGTAATATTTTTAATTTGATTGATTTTATTATTTAAAAAGAGGATGGGGTAATAAAACATTTCTTCATATTATTAATATTCAAACCACTTTCTTTTTCAAAAATATTAAGAAAATTCATCAACTTTTTTGTATAATTAGTAGAGCCATTACTAAAAATAATAAAATCAGTAGCAAAACTCAAGTGTGATATAAGAAAACCCCCTAAAGTTCTACGTTTCATAGCTTGAGAAGATTTAAAATAACCATGCATTTCACCATTAATAATCTTAGAAAATGATACATTTTCAATGCAATTTTTAATTAATTTAATAAATTAGTGTGAAAAACCAAATAAATTTAATATCACATATAGAAAATGCCAAGGTATATTATCATAAGCTTTAGAAATATATAATTTGAGTATAATATTACCACTCCTTACTCTTGCATCAAGATCATGGAGTTCTTGAGTCAAAAAAACATTATCTAAAATTGCTCTAGCCTTAACAATACATGTTTGGTTAGGTGAAATAATTTTGGCAAACAAATTACTAAGTTTATTGTCTAAGATTTTAGAGATCAATTTGTTTAAAAAGGTATAAAGGCTTATAGAACAAAAATCTTGCAATTTTAAGGATGTCATTTTTTAGGAATAAGAACTAAAGTGGTGTTGGTAAAAAATTTTGGGAATAGTTTTTCTTGAGAAAAAAATCCAAAATAGCATTAATCATATCATTATCTTATATACCAACATTTTTGAAAAATAAAATAGTTAAGTAGTATGACCATCAAGGCTAGCCATAGAGTTAAAATTCATGTTGTCTAAAGCATGAAGGATTTCCACTTCATATGGGAAATAAGCAATAATAGAATTATCACCTTGAGTGATAAGATTTAGTATAATATGAGAATGTTACATTCTTTGTTAAATATTTTTTTAAAATAGTCAATGGTAGAATTAAATAATTCCTTATTATCATAACACCAAGAACCGTCAATCTATTTAATTTTGTGAATATGATTAATAGATCTTTTCTCATGAATAATGGCATGAAAATGCTTCGTATTTCTTTCCCCTTGAATGAGATGTTTGTGAGAATTTTTATTTGGAACACCATGCAAATCTTGGGAGTACTTATTTAAGTAATCCAATATGTCATTAAGGGATAAATATATTATCTCAAAAATAAATATATTATCATATAATGGATTTGATTACTTAATAAGGACTCCTAAGGCTAATGGGTCTTCGATATACCAGAGATTTTTCTCTTGAACTATATGGAGAAGTAGGACACGATTTATTTTATTGCAAGGTTTGCAAATCCCTATAAAGGCAAGCCCATATAGTTAATTACATCTTATGAATAAAGGATCTCTTCTTAAAAATACTCTTGATTAAAGAAATAGATTTTATTTCTATGAATTTCAAATCTTATCATAAAAGAAAGATAATTTAAAATTTCAATAGGGAACACTTTTAAAGGGGAAAGAGTTTATTTGGAGACCAATTAGCATTAAGTAGAAAATGCTTATAGATACTTGGTTGCTAATAGGCATTTTAACTTAACTTACCATTGGGCTTTACAATTTTGAGATTTAATTTAGTAGGGTATGAATTGATATTTTATTAGAAATCTAAGGCTTAAATTCAAGCAGCACAAGACTACAAAAATGCTTAGAGTTTAAGACTTATTTTTAGAAGGATACTTTCCAACATAATTCTATAAATACTTTTTGATATAAATCAGAGGCACAACTTAATGCAATTGATGATAATTATGAATTATTTCTCTCATTTGAGGAAATGAACCTATCCCTGGCTTTTCTAGAGTTATTTTCTTCCTAAAAAGATTGCCAGCTAATACCACCTAAGTGTTTTTAAATCCATAAGTTTGGTCTTCATGTTATGGAAGATGGCTGGGTTATTATATTTTATGAATAAATCCATAAACTTAAACTCACTCCCTAACCCGAAGATAATGTTGGGTATGATATGCACCTAACTAATTGAACAAATTTTATTTTTTATGTTTATGACTCACAATTTATTAAGGTTGAGGTATGCAATTCATACCTACAAGGATATGTAGTTTAAAATATTCACGACCAAATCAGAAAGAGAATGCACACTTCCCCCAAGAAAGGCCAGATGCCCACTTATCTGTAATGAGTGAAGCACCCTGTTCAAGGAGTATGAACAATATGCTATCATGTCTTGTAAAAGCTAATTATTTCTAGTTACTTTTACGTTGTTCCTAGAGCTTTAATTTATGTGAGGTTATGAGTTCTTAATTTTATGTTTAATTTATTTAAATTTAGGTAGAACAGATAATTTAATTTTCCTAAGAGCCTAACATTCTAAGCATTTCATCATAGAAATATACTACAAAAAGAAACCTAGAAAGGCAGATTATTTTTAATCCGCACCCAAAATAAATCAAACCAGTTTAATTAAAACATGTCAATGCGGGTGGGTACCACTATACACCATAAAAGAAAAAAAAATTGGGCAACTCATTTGTGCTCTTATATAGCTCGGCCTAGAATTAAAAGTTTAATCTGTGAGGGACTTCTTCTATGAATGTCACCTTCTTTAGGGACCTCAATGGGCTTCATAGGAGACCATTGAGACCATGCACTAGTAGGGTCAGCTCCTGCTACTCCTAGAACCCATTGATCCTAACTTAATTCTATGCTAAAATTATATTTATAGTTCTAAAAGTGAATTCCTAAATCCTACAAAATAAGCATTAAGAAATACACACGGCACATTAGAAGTTATAATGTAAATATAAGGGCTTAGCATTAGTTGCTTGTCAAGCCCACCTATCCTATTGGGTTATGCTTAGAGACTTAAGTATACGTGCAAGCTATATATATATATATATATTACAGTAGTCCCTTTTAGCACAACCCCAATAAAAAATAGTGTTAGCCTAAAAGAATGTCCTACCATCTAGACTAGGAGGAAAACAATCCTAGCCATCTAGTTTAAAATAGTACATCACAAAATGAGAAAAATATTTCACATCACACCACATAATGTTAAAGAAAATTGACCTAATTCAGCACAAGTTTTGATTTGATTTTCAAATTTTGTTTAGTTTACCAATGGGTAGTTTCAATTTAGGTGACTTAATTAATTTCTAAATTTATTTCCATTTTAAGTTTGCTTTTATAATAAGGTGGAATTTAGGTTTTAAAGAATGAAGAATAAAATAAGTCTCACTTTGGGTGGAACCCATTCTATTCAACTTCCTAAATCCTAATAGAATGGACTTTCATCTATTCTAGTAGGTCAAGCTAATATTGTGAGTATCTTCATTAGCTTCATTTGAATTCATTAAGAAGTTTATTTTAATTTTCTTTTTAAAGTTTAGAGTTTATGCAATTTAACCTTATTAAGATTTGAAGATTTCATTCTTGTTTCATTTTTTTTTCTTTGATTAATATTTTTCTAGTTTGGTTTATTATATTTAAGATATTCTCCTAAATCTTAATTATTAAATGATTTCATTCATTTGTGTTTTATGTTATTTATTTTTATAACTTAGCTTTATATTTAATCTTATGTTTCTCCTTACATTTAGTTAAATGTTCATTTGATTTGATCTTACTTATTCATTTCATCAATGTTTATGAATTTGGATGAGTTAACTTGACTAGGTAACCTTGATTATTTTGAATTTTAATTACTTGATTTATTTGAATTTTAATTGATTTTATTTATTTATTTCATTAATGTTTATATTTATTAGTGTTTATGTTCATTAGCTTGAATGAATCCCCTTAATTCAGTCTTTAAAGTGAAATTTTATTTATCAATTCATAACTAATAAACCTAGGCTACTTTGGGCACCAAACCTAATCTAGGCCATTTCAAACTTTTAAGTTATTTAATTTTAATTGATTTGATTAATCACTTTCATTAATTTTTAGGATTATGTTATTCATTAACCTAAATGGGTTTAAAGTGTTTAATGAATTTTATATTTGGGTATGAAATTTAGAGGTTAATTTGTTTTGCAATTCAATTGATTAATTGATTCATTGTGAATTTAATAAATTATTAACCCATGGTTTAATTAATTTTTATTTTCTTAATTATTTCCTTAAATCCTAAGTGTATAATTAATTAAATTCCATAACTTTAAAGGGATATAAAATTTTACCTAAGTGTTCTAAAGTTATTGAAGTTATTTTAAGTTGATTTTATGAATTTTTATAATTTTTATAATTTTTTATTTATTATTTCATTTGTTTTTACCTACATATTAGAAATTCAACAACTTCAAATTCAAAGGTTATCTTATCTTGAAATTTTTATGACAAGTGGGGTACTTTGCTAGTTTAAATTTTCTAAAGTTTCAACCTAAATAGATGTGTAATTCAAGACAAATTAGAGTTTCAATTATTTCAATAAAACCTAAATTAAGCCTAAATTAAGAGGAATTAATTAGGGGTTTTAGTTTTTCATAAACTAGAAGATGCATCCACAGATATTTATTTGGAGTTTTGATTGATTTATTAAAAAAATTTTAAGTTCAAATTAATTAATTGAATTAATTATCTCAATTACTCACCAAATTAAGTCATTTTGGGGTTCATTAAGTTCAAAAGATTTATAATGGTGTTTTTGGGTTCATTTATGTTCATTATGGTGATCTACGATAATTACATAATTTGTTAATTTAATATTATTTTATTTTATTAAATTAAAGCCTATAAATTGAAAAGTTTATATTTTAAGATTCACTTGCTAAATAATTATGAATTATTTATCAAAGGTATGTTTTAACCTTAATTTCAATTCCTCAAAGTTTCAAACAAATTGGAATAATTGTTTTAGTTTAATTTGAGTTTGATTATTTTCATTTAAACTCAAATGAACCTAAAAATTTCCAATAAAAATTAAGGATTTTGGATTTAATAGATTCTCCTCACTGAGATGAATCTATAGAGCCCTTATTTGTATTTGTTTTATTAAGTATTTTATTTTTTTTATGAATTTTTAAAGTTCTAGACATTTTTTTTTGTAATTTTTAAATTAAAAAAATTAAAACTTCTATTTTAAATGATCGGTGCCATGTGGCACTACTCTACAAGAGACAACACATGGTTTGTTCACACGGGATCCATATGGATCCTGCATTGTTAAGTGGGATATGCAGAATCACTTTTGACCATTTGATCATGAATCAGAGAATCCTAATTAAATCCCACTTTCCTTAATACTATCCGGCTAGATCTCGGTCATCCATTCCTAATAGAACGAATGGAAAGGTAAAGATTTTGTCCTCTTCCTCCCACTAGAGAACTAAGAGTCGTCCACCATTAAGGGTTGATTTCCAGAGATCTAGGCCATGGTTTCTCACAATTTTGATTATGAATCAATCAAGAATTGATTTTCTACACACCATGTTGGCTTGATCTCATTAGAGTTCAATTTGACTTTACAAAGGACTAAATTGAAATGACAAAGGAGCCGATTTTGAATCATACCTTGCCAGCATCAATCCTTGGCAGTGGGGATGATTCTTAAAGCTTGATGGGGATGTGGTGAGCCTTTGGAAGAAGTTCCATGTTGTACCTCCCTGTAGATTACTCGTGGAGAGTAAAGCTTCACCTCCTTCCATCATATTTTATCATACTCTAGCTCGCAAGAGGCAAGTAACTCCAATGAATGTTTGTTTGAGGTCACCTCTATCCAAGAACATGTAGGAAGCTTTAATTGAACTTGAGGAGGTCATTTTCATCCTTTTTAAGTTTGACTAAGAGCTTAGCCACCATTTTGGTGGTTCTTCAGCTTATCAGTGATGAGAGGCTCCAGTAATAGCTCTAATTACCTTCTTCTTCCCTCCTAAATGTGTCAGGATGATTTGATTGACTAAAGGAAGCCTCATATATTCTTTTTTCATGTATGGTCGATAACCATATATAAGGATTTTGGGGTGGCTGAAATTCAGCCACCGACAAAGAGAGCCCTAGCCAAGGGTTCAGTTTGGTCTCTCTTCCCCTTATGAGTGTATTGGAATGAATATCTTGAGTTGAGAAAGTCTCCCTCTATTTTTTTTCTTTAACTATGAGCTATATCCCATGGAATCCATGGAATTCTTTCAAGAAGGGCAAGTTAACTATGGTTGGCTCTTTGATCACACCTTGGAGGCTAGCTCCAAGGGGTGGTTAACTGATTGGAGAGAGTCCAAATTAGTTAATGTAAGGAGGTGGATGAGGTATGGAGGAGAGAAATGGAATTTTTCTTTTTTCCATGGATTTTCTATCTTCTTGCCTTGGCTACACCTCATCCCTTATGATTTCACCTCACATGGCCTCTCTTGCCTTTTGGCACCACCACAACACTCCTTTGGGTTGGTGGTTGATTGGCCAAATCAAACTAGGATGAATCATGGGTTAAACTCAAGTCAATTTGAGTTGAATTTGGAGATTGAACCTAGTTCAATTCCATTTTGGATTCAAATTGATTAAAGTGGTTTGATTATATTGATTTTGAATAATTGGTTTTATATTTAAGCTTTAATTAGTGTTGATTATCCAATGGATAATTTGGAGGTCAATTGATTCATGCCATATAAAGTATAATGTGATTTAAGCTTAGTTCTTTTGACCTAAATAGGTCAAATTGAATTCCTTAGTTTGAATGATCTTTTAAGATTTAAATTTAGATTCAATTATGTTTATTTGATGATTTATGATTTTTTAAATTAATTGCTTTACTTGGATTTTAAATTGATTTTACTATTATTTCAACTTGACCCATTTTGACTTAAATGGGTTAAGTTGAGTTCAATTGAGTCAAATGACCAATTTGACTCAGTTAAGATATGTTTAGACTCCAATCATATTTAATCATATGTGTGGAATGATTTGGAGTGTTTAATTTTATTTGGTACGAAATTGATTTCAATTTTGACCCATTTAACCCAAATTGGGCTTAATTGGTTAAGTTGGACTCATTTGGGTCAAATGACCAAATTTGTCAAATTAGACCTAATAATGATTGGCTAGATTGTGTTTAATTATGATTTCTAAATGATTTTGGGTATGTTATTTAGATTATTTTCAATTTAATTTAGATTTTGGATTTAATAAAGTTCATTTGGGTTTATTTGGATCAAGTGATCTAATTAGCCCAAATAAAATCTTATTGGATTTAAATTCAGTTGATTCATATTTAAACATGTTCATTTTATGATTTTGAGCCTTTGGAATAACTTCATTTGGTCAAATTTTGGTTGGTTGACCTTTATCTTGGTGGAACACACATAAGTCAACTTTATGTCAAATGGTTGACCAACTTTAACCATCATTTAGATTTAGTTTTAAATCCATTTATGTTTATTTACTAGCTTTATACTTTTTATTTGATTTGATTTTAATTTATTTTTATGTTCATATGAATTTCTTTGAGTTTAGGTGATTTTGAGCATAAGTAAGATAATTGGGTTAACCACTCTAATTATATTGTTTTAAAGTCAAATGGATTTAGATTTTAATTGGAACGTGTTTCATTCAATTTTTATTTATATTTGAGTTTGTTTTAAGTTCATCTTATTTTAATAGGTTAGGCCAAACCATAAAAGGATTAAGTGTCTAATCAAGAGGCACTTATTCTAAGATTTGGTTTTCTAATTACTAGTTTAGAGAAGATGTTAATCTTATAGGTCAACAATGTTTACTAGCTGCTTTTGTAACCAACAAATTTCCTCCATATCTTAGAGGTGAGTTAATTTCTATTTCCTTCAATAAGAAGAGGATTAATGGAGGAATAAAAATAGCAAAGTTTTAAGATTGCAAACTTTCTTTTCCATTTCTATAATATTAGAGAATACATTTTTAAAACAATTTTTATTCCATCAGATTATATTTTGCTTAACTCAATTTAATTTGAGCCATAGTCTATTCATACCTTTAATTAATTTATTAGGTTGAAGCAATTCCTTCAAATTGTTATCAACAATTTCAAAAATATTATTGACTTTAAGCGGCATATTCTAAAATTTTAAAAAGTAAGATGTATTATTTTTATAATTATTGGATTTAACTATGATTAGAACTGAAGCATGATCATATAAGGTTTGACTTAAATGTTCAAGGTTGTAAGAGGTCATTGATTGGTCCAACAATTGTAAATAGAACATGATCTAACTTTTGCCAAAGTCCCAAGTAAAATTGGAACCCATAAAGCCTATATCCATTATATTGAAATCTAATATCATATTAGAAAAATCTTCTATAGAATACAAGTTATAAGAAACACCTCTATCTTCCATGTTTGTCTTTATTTCAACTCAAATATGGTTAGTTTGTCTTCTCTTAATGAGTATCCTTAATAAAGTTTTATTAATATCTAGATCTTTAGGAAGTAAAGGTTTACTACTAGAATAGTGCATACATAATTGTCAATCTACAAAATAAAGTAAACCTAAAAAGAAATAAAATAAAATAAACCAAAAAAATTAAAAAAAAAAACTATCCAAAGTAATAAAAAACAACTTAGTAGTAATAATAAAGCAACAATCCCTAGTAATGCTATCAAAAACTTGATGTAGTATGGGCTAACTATACATATAAGAGAATAAGGTTGCCTCAAGTAAAAAAGTGTGAGTAGTATCATTCTCATAAAGTTTGCACATTAATTACCAAAAATTGGTCAATTATTTGTTATCTAGATGGTGAATTTATAGTTGCGAGGCAAAGACTATGAACTACTCCTAATCTACCAAAAAAGTTAATTAACTAATTAAAGTAGAAATTCTTGAGGGTAATCTCAATATGTTTATGCCTAGGGATTGAGTTTCACCAATATTTTTTTGTGAGGTTAAAATTTTAATTAAGAATATAATTTTACCAAAGTCTAATTTAGGAGGCTGCATCCTTTCTCTCAATGGCTATGGTTTTTTATTTTTCTTGTACAAACTACCTACCTCTTAATGATCAATTCAAAATGAGAAAAAACTTTTAATGTTTTTTGGACCTTGAAAAAGACAACACGGTTATCACTAACCTATTACCCATCACCATAGTATTTTATCCATGATGAGTTTATTTTCCACCTTCGACTTCCAAATGGCCTCCTAATCTATTGAATAATGCCTATTCAAATTAATAAGCAGTAAAAGATAAAATAAAATACAATTATTAAGAGAAAATAACACTTCAAATCTTATTAAGATCAAGCCATCACAAAAATAAAATGGTTGCACCAAACAATTAAAAATGGGAGTTTAGTATATGAAGGAATAAAAATAATGAAATTTTGATGTATGAGCATTACAACAACAAAAAAGGAATGAAAAAAAAGGAAAAACTCAAGTGAAACATGCCAACATTACCTTCTTTGACACCTTGTCTCTTTATTTGAGATATCCCTAATGTCTTCTCCAAGAACATTTAACTAGCCACCACAAAATCCTCTCTTGGACTTCCTAAGAACATTAGAAAATTTAAGAATAATAGTTAATGAATTCCTTAAAGTTATCATTAGGTTTTTTTAAATAGGTTTGCATTAAATCTACCCCAAAAAATAAGAACTTGCTAGAAAATTAAGTCAATTCATAACAACCAATAGGCTACTGCCTATGCACCATGGTTAGGTGCCTAGGTGTTGTGTTCTCTATTTGCATGAACTAGGAACTTTTAGGTAGATATCAGGCTCTCTATTTTGAGCTACAGTTAAGATCGGGCTCTGATGCTTAGGTGTAAGCTAATTATCATGTTCCTACTAGTTGGAACATGGGTGCTTAGTGATGGATCCTAGGTGCTAGCTTGGGAACCTAAGAGCTTGGCTATGCCTCAAGATCTATTATGCCTCAGATCATGTTATTTGCCACTAAATTTACTCAAGATGATTCTCAATGTGATTTTGTGCATTAATGACCAATTTTCACTCCTTACTATTAGATCAACAAGATTAAGAAATTCAAATCATAAATGTTATTAAATTCTTATATCATGCTGAGGAAATGTTACATAACATAGCTTAAATTAGGAAAAATATATGTACCTTTTCTGGTCATCACTATCTATCTATAAAATCTTTAGATTTTTTTATCTGACTCAAGGTCATGATGCTAACTCTAGAAATAGAATTCATAGTTTTTAATAGAGCATCTTAAGCCTGGGTTAGGTTAATAACCTTTTTAAGCTGAATGATCCTAGGCTTGACAACCTGGATGATGGTTTCATGAAATCTAGGCTTGGCTTTTTTCTTACTTTTCTTTGATCATTTTCCTCTACCCCTTACCTTCAAGCCCACCTTGTTGTACTCCTTATTGAGTCTTTGGTGATTTAGTGACTATTATCATACAGACATTTTGTATATTAGGATGTCATCTTACTTGGTTATGGTAATCCAACCCTTCTGGATTGGCAAATATAATATAGTTTGTCATATTGTAATGAAAATTATTGAATTAAAAGTTTTCCATGGTAAAAATAATAAAATAAAATAAATCAAAATAATGACATGTTTTCATTTATTGAGAGTTTTCCTTAGAGGTATCCTCATGTGTAATTAACTAAAGATAGCCTAATCCCTTTAGGAGATTGGGTTACCCACATTCTCTTGAATTTTTTTATTAACTTGAAGATATGTCTATGAATAACTATTTACCACAAGTTCAAATGATAGGTGAGAGCCTCACTATGAAATGCTTCATTTGAAGACTATATTATCATGTTAATGCACTTTTCCTAACATCATGAATCACTAAAGACTTAATCAATATTACAATGGACCTAAATGCTAAGGGATAATATAGTGGTAATTCAAATAAAATGACAAAATAATTTAGTTATAATTTTATGGATCTATTATTCTATGTTATTGATGAAGTGTAAGGAAAACATAACATGTAAGAGTACATAATAGTGTCAAATAATAAAGTTATAATAAAGTATAACTTCCATAAAGAATGAATACTTAGTGCCAAAATTGGGTTGATTAGCAATTATTTGGATGATTTAAAGGAGGCGTTAAGGGAAAAATTTCAATTACTCCTAAATCTACTAAAAAGACTAGAGAACTAACATTAACAAATTTTTTGTGGGAGTGATCTCAATGCATTTAAGCTTATGGATTAAATTTTGCAATTGTTGAATTTTTATGTTAACATTTATAAGAGTAGGAGTTCATTTTTACTAAAGGTTAGTACTTGCTACTATTTTCTTGAAAATTAAGGCCCTCATTTTTCTTGCACAACCTATATACCTCTCTATGATAAAATCCTTATAATAGAAATCTTTCAAAGCATTTTGGATCTCAAAAAGAACTATGTGACTTCTTTGTAGTTATTTTTCAGCTCTAACACCCCGTCACTATGGTATTTTATCCATAATGAGTCCATTTTTTACCTCTTAATTTCAAATATTCCTATTGATGTATTAAAAATAATGGCTGGTTAATTTAATAGATGATAAATCTCAATACATAATATGTAATTAATTAAGAGAAATGAAACTACAAACATAATATGGCTACCAACCAATAAAAAGGGGGATTTTAATTCATGATGAAATAAAATAAAATAGTATAAAATTAATACATTAACATGTTTAGAATAAATAAAAGAGATAAAAAAAAAAAGGAAAAACTCAATTGAAGCATGTTGAGATTGTTTTCTTCATGCCCTTGTCTTCTTGGTCACAATATCTCCCAAATGACTCTAAAAAGATTGAAAAACCTTATGTGGTAAAAATTTGTGACACCATGTTGAGTTTAAGAATTTCTTATTTGGATGAGCAAATGCATCATTAAGAAATAAACATATTATCATGGAAGATAAATATACAATCCTATAATAGATTCGATCATTTAATAAATAACTCTTAAGGCTAATGAGTCTTTTGTGTACTAGAGATTTTTTTCCTAAACTAGATGGAAGGTAGAATAGGGTTTATTTTAAACTCGATTCATGATTCCCTATAAAGACAAGCCCATATAGTTAATTATATAATAAGAAGGGTCTCTTCTTAAGAATACTTTCGATTAAAAAAATAAGTTGTTATTTCCAAAGATTTTTAAGGTGGTTTTCAAAGGACTGATTTTTTTGGAATTTTCAATTGGGAATGGTTCAAATTGGAGAGAGTTATTTTGGAGACCAAACGAGATGAAGTAGGAAATACCTATTAATACTAGGATGCCAGTAGGCATTTCAACTATCCTATAATTGGGCTTTAAATTTTGAAATTTAATTTAGATTTTGAGTAGAAATTTTCTTAGAAGTTTAAGGCTTAGATTCTAGTAGTATAAGACTACAAAAATACCTAAGTTTGAAGACTTATTACTAAGAAGGATGCTTCAGAACTTAGTCTATAGGTGCTTCTGACATATGTTAGATGCTCGATTTAGTTCTATTTTTGGAATTATTGACCATTCCTTTCACTTGAGAGAACTAACCTATCCCTAATTCTTCTGAACTTATAAACAATCTAGAGAAGGCTGCTAGCTAACACCACTTAAGAGCATTTTAAAATTCATGATGCTAAGTCTCATGAATGCAAAATGACTGAGATGTTTTTCTATTTTTAGGAAAAGAATCTATGAACCTAGACTCACTCTTTAATCCCTAAGATCAAGTAGGGTATGAAATGCATCTAACTAATGCACATTTTTTATATTTTAAAATGTTTTGATTCAAGATTTACTAGAGATCTTGGGTATGCATTTTTATGCCTAATTTTATGCAATTAGAAATGGTTATGGGCCAAATCAATAATAGAAGCCAAGCTTCCTCAAGAAAGTGATCATCTTCACATGTCATATACCCCTTATGGGCAATGGGTGAAGTGCCCATTCAAGGATTTAGAGCAATATGATTTCATGGTTTCAAGACCTAATTAGTTTCTAATTGATTTTATGTTTTTCTGAAAGCTTTAATTTATGTGAAGTTTCAAATTTTCCTTTATTTTTGTTTCAATTGTTTAGATTTAAGTTGGGTATAAAATTTAGTTTTTTTTTCTATGAGCCTAATCGTCCAACCATTCAATCACAGGAAAGCACAACACATAAAAACCTAGAAAAGTTGGTTGATTCTATTACACACCCAAAATAAATCAAGCCAATTTAATTTAAGAAAAAGGCCAATCGGGTACCACTGTACATCCCAGAAGAAAGAGCAAATGGGTAGCTGAGCTCTGCCTTTATACAGCCTGACCTAAGACTACAAGTATAGATCTATGGGTCTTCTTTCCAAGGTAGTCTTCTTCATTAGGGATATTCTTTGAGCATCATAGGGGACCACTACACCTATCTTCTGGTAGGGTTAACTCTTGTTAATCCCAGACCTCATAGATCCTAGCATAATTATAAGCTCAAATTTATATTTTGATTTTAAAATTACTTTCTAAGCCCTACAAAATAGATGTTAAAAAATACAAACAGCATGCAACAGTTAAATTTCACAAACATATTGGGTTAGCATTAGTTGCTTTCCAAGCCCACCTATCTTATAGGCTACGCGTAAGGACTTAAGCATACCTTCAAGAAAAAAGGATTTTCAATTTTTTATGATATCATTCCTTTCTAGCATTGTCCGCTACAAAAGACAATGTTAGATCTAAAAAGAACGTCCTATCATTTTAAACAATCCAGACATGTAGTTTAAATTATTTACCACCAAGACATGTGAAACACATCATATCACAACACAAAAAATCATAAAAGAAATCACATAATGGCCTAACCTAAGTTTAGGGTCCATGACCTAATGATCTAATCTGTGAAGTAAATAGGCTTGTGCAGTAAGACTTTGCTAGGCCTCTTTAGTTCAAGTTTAAATTTGGACTTTGAATTTGTTTGAATTTTACCTTTGGATGGTTTCAATAAAAATGATTTTGTGATTTATTTATTTTCATTTTCACTTTTATTATGGTTAAAGAGTAGTTTAGGATTTTAAGAATGAAGAGTAGAAAGAATCCCACTTTTAGATGAAAACTATTCCATTCAACATCCTAGCTTCTAATGGAGTAAAACTTTCATCCTAAGATGAAGATTTATTCTAAAGGTCTAACTAAGATCCTGAAGTATCTTAATTAATCCTTTTAGTTTCATTTACATGGTTTGGGTTTCAATTTAATTTGGATTTTGGATTGATTATTTTCATTGGAATTTTAATTTTTTATTTCATTTCTTTTGGTTTGATTTGATTTTCATTATTGGTTTAGTTTGTTCTTTTAATTTAATTTGGTTTGAATTATTTAATTTGATTTGATTTAAATTGTTTCATTTGATTTTGTTTCATTTATTTCATTTTGTTTAGTTTCATTTGATTTATACTAACTTAAGCCACTTAGGTTAATGTTTTATTCATTCTTAGGTTAGTGTTCAATTGTGTATTAAGATTGCATTGGTTTGATTAAGAGTTCATTAGCTTAGGATTTAATTAAACCTTAATATGCTTTATTACTTTTCTTAATCCTTAAGTATAGAAAATGATTAAGTTCTTTGACTTAGGATGTTCGAAGAACTATCTTAAGTATTTCTGATGTTGATGAAGATTAATTCAACTAATTTCATGATTTTATAAATTAATGAATTTGTTTATTCATTATTTGATTAATATTAATCTATAGATTTGGAAATTCAACACTTTGCAATCCAAAGGTCTACTGGATTTGAAATTTTTATGGAAAGTGGGGTTCCATGCCAATTTCATGTTTCCAAAGTTTCATCTTTATTAAGTTCATAATTAGGGTATAATTAAGATTTTAATTATTTCATTAAACTCCAAATTAAGCCTAATTTAATAAATAATTATTTGAGGATTTTATTTTTCATTGATTCCTCTCTGAAAGATATTTCCAAAGAGGGTTCATTCATAACTTTTGGACAATTGATTGATTTATAGTGATTTAACTAAGTTCTGGTTAATTATTTTAAATATTTAATTCATTTAATTACTTAATTATTCCAATTTAGGATGTATTAAGTTCTAATGAGTTTCATTTGTGTTTTTAGATTCATTAAGGTTCATTAAGTTAGTTTAAGTTTATTTAATTCATTTCATGAGTTAATTCATTTTATATTATTTTATTTAATTAAAATTAAGGTTTAGGATTTGAAATTTCATTTCTCATGAATTACATTGAATTAATTCATGAATATTTTTTCTAATGTGTGTTTTAACATAATTTTAGTTTCCCAAACTTTCATTTGAATTTAATTAATAGTTTATGATTAATTAAGATTTAATTAATTTTATTTAAACCCAAATTAAGGCCAAAATACCCAAAATTTAATTGGGGGTTTTAATTTTAATAGATTCCACTCATCAAGATGAATTCATAGAGTCCAAGTTTATAATTTTTTTATTTGTATTTATTTTTATATGAATTTTCAAATGTTTTGTGATTTTAAATATTTTTTTAATTTATTTTAAAGGGAATTTAACCATTTTATAGTAGTGGGCTGACGTGGCAACCACAATGGCGCCTTCACCACGTGATGAGGCTTGATTTGGCCACGCAGATCTTGGATGGCATCTGCGTCAAAAGTGGTGTCATGCGAGATGATCCTCAACCATCATATAGAAGATCGAATGATCTTGATTTGTTCTATGATTTCCTTTAGGGATAAATTTGATCGTCTAACAAATCATGCTGTTCCATTCAAGATGGATCGGGGAAGATTAGTCCGTAGATCTCGTGAGAGAAGGACACCATCCATTATTTTGGCCAAATTTTTAATTATTGTTGGTGAATTTTGAATTGACTTCAATTGCAAAATGATTAGTGATCGATTTATAACCCATCCATGCAGTTTGTTCCACTTGGGGATCAATTTCCTTTCGAAAAGGACTAAAATCGAACGCTTGGGAGGATGATGATTAAGCATACCTCATTTTCAGTGAACGCTAAGTTAGGATCGACTCCACTAGCTTCATATCAACGTGGTGAAATGGTGTACAGAACTTGGTAGCTTGCCTCCCCATGAATTGCTCCCTAGACAAACATGAGATCAGTTTTTCAGTATCTTTGGTCATTTTTGGGCTCACCTATAGTGAGAGGATGAAATGGTGATTTTTTTAAGGTTGTCTCAACCTTTAGAATGTGTTTAAACATTCAATTTGATGTAAGAACCTCTCCCTTGGATTTCACCATTAAAGGGGCTCAGTTTTTATCCATTCTTTGATTTGTCGGCAGTGAGGAGTCGGGGGGAAGGGTCCATTTTTTCATCTCCTGGCTTGGTGAACAATTTAAGATAAAAAAAGGGGAAGGAATTGGCCCTCCCTCCCCTCTTTCCATGCTTGGCCGAGAGCTTCTTCCTTAGCTTTCAAGGTGGCCAAAATTTAGCCACCCACAGCAAAGAAGCCAAGGGGTGGATTCAATCATCCTTGGTCTTGTGAGGAACTTTAGATGATGATTGGGAAGGAAACAAGGCAATTACCCTCTCTTCCTTGCTTCACCGAGCCATCCTCTTCCCTTCTTTTTCTTTTTACTCTTTCTTGGCTTCTTCTTGGAGGAGGCCAAATTCCTTTTGGCTTGAGGACTTATCCTCTTGCATTCATCCCTTGGATCTACTCTTTTAAGAGGTGGTCAAAGTCCATGACTACTTGAAAAAATCTAGGTCATTTTCATGTTAAAAAGAGGATGAATCTTCCCTCAAAAAATTCCACTCCTCTTCTTTGGTTTTATTTTCTTTTGGTTTGTCTTTAAGCATCACTTATCAAAGTCCTTAAACTAATATGTGGCTACCTACATCAAACTCAATATGAGTTTGAGTTCAAGTTTAAACCCATTTGACTTGAATTGTAACTTTGAGTCTGAACCAAGTATTTGGATTCAAAGTGCTTGGTTTTAATTTAATTATTTTTAATTTTGGATTCAATCATCTTTAGTTGATGATTGATTAAGTTTTTATATGATTAATTCATTTAAATTTGAATTAATTTTGAATTTCAATTCATTTCAGCCCATTTAAACTTACATGGTTTAAGTTTGATTTCAATTAGGTTCAAATGACCAATTTGACTCAATTGGATTAGGTTTGGATTCCAATCATACTTGATCATATGTATGAGATGATTTAGAGTGATTAGTTTCAATTAATTTCAATTGGATTTCAATTTGAACCCATTGGACCCAAAGTGGGCTAAATGGGTTAAGCTTGGGTTTCATTTAGGTCAAATGACCAATTTGACCAAATTAAACCCAATGATAGGTTGGATTGTGTTTAATTATCATTTCTATGTGATTTTGAGCAATAAAATTGAGTTAATTTCTATTTGATTTAGGATTGAACCTAATAAGACCCATTTGGGATTATTTAGACTAAGTAGTCTAATCAACCCAATTAAGGTCTAAATGAATTATTTCTTTAGATTTGTGATCAAACATGTTTATTTGATCATTTGAAACATTTTGATTAATTTAATTTGGTCAAATTCTTGGTGGGTTGACCTTTGACTTAGTGGGACCCACCTGAGTCAAACCTATGCCCTATAAGTTGACTAGATTTGACTTTGGTTTAATTTTGGATTTATTCATTTTTTTTAATTTGATTTCATTTTAATTTATTTGAATTTTATTTTATTTAATCCAAATCTAGAATTTGGGTTGAGTCCACCTAACCTAATAAAGTTAAATCAAACCTAAGAAAGATTTCCCAAGTCACTAGGTATAGTGTCATAAGCATTGAACAAGGAGATTCTTATTTGAGATTATGACATCCTAATTACTAATTTCATAATGATATTAACCTCATCCAAAAATGAGGTCAATAAATGAACCCCTAATATATGTAGTGGATCGGCCAGAGTACACTGCATATATTGGCGTTGACTGAATTGATCAACATTATAAGCATAAGCTTGGAAGGGTTCAAATTCAAAATTTTGATTTTAATTTTAATTTTTTTTAATTGGATTTTATTGTAAAAGATAATCATATGTATGTCTATACTTGTTTCAATTTGACTCGCTCGTAGGAACTTAAATTCACTAAGTTATAAGATGAATATGGATGTCATTAGGAGTGGACACAATGGATGGTCTAATCTTAATGCAATCACTGTGCTCAAAGAAGATGTCTTCAAGGGGCTTACTCTTATTTGAGAATAGTAGTTAGAGAGGATGCTAATGTTGACACTTACTCGTATTCCAAACTACATAATGTTTTAACCAGGGAAAGATACCACTAGGGGATTTACTCTTATCTGGTTAGCTATTAGGAAGGGGCCTTTGGAGACTTGATTCCAACCTAAATAGCTAACTGGGGAGAAGGGGTTTGTATAACTTAATCTTAATCCTCAAAATTTTAACTACTAAGCAGGGGTCTCATGGACTTAATTTCTTATTTGAGTAGTCCATAGGAATGGAGCCTTCAATGGAGTATTTCCATTCCTTAGTTTCTTTTATTTTAATTATAAAAAGAGTAACAAAGAAGGACTTAAATCTTATTCTAATAAAATTCATGTAGCAAGAAGGGGCCTTCAATGGCTTAATTCCAACCTTAGTAGCTTGAAAAAGGAAAGGGGTCTTAATGACTTTATCCTATCCATATAAGGATGCCTATTGAGGGACTTACTCCTTTATGATTGGCTATTAAGAAGGAGTCTTCATGACTTCATTCCTTCTTGAGTAGCCACAATGAAGAAGAAGTGTCTTCATGACTTTTTCCTAGACCTCAAATTTTGGCTAATAGGAAAGGGGCATTCATGACTTGTTCCAAACCTAAGTAGCCTATTTGACAAGAAAGGGGTCTTCATGACTTGTTCCTATTCTTATCTTTTAGAAAGAATGCCTACTGGGGACTTATTTTTTTCTAGTTAGCTATTAAGAAGGGGCCTTCAATGGCGTAATCCAACCTAAATAGCTTGGGTGGAGAAAGGGATCTTATTTAAGTAGCTAAAGAAGAGGAAAGGGGTCTTAATGACTTGATCCAATCCTCAAAAGTTTGGTTATTAGGAAAGGGGTCTTCATGACTTAATACAATCCTAAACAGCTTATGTGATATGAAAGGGGTCTTAATGATTTAATCTTATCATGTAAATAATATGAATGCTGTCAAGAAAGGCTTGCTCCAAACTTATGGGAAGTTATAAGAAGGGTGACACATATGGGCTTACTCCCAACCTAAAAAAAGAAAGAATTATGCCATAAAAGGCTTACTCTGAATTTATGAGAATGGTACACAAAGGGCTTGCTCCCAAACTCATAGGGAAGACATGGGAAATGTGCCACAAAGAGCTTCTTCCCAACTCAAGGTATGTATAGGAAAGATTCCACAAAGGGCTTGCTCCTATCCTATGGATGGTATGAGTGAGGAAAAGGGAATGACTTAATTTCTAATCCTCAAGGATTTTTTGACTTATAAGCAAGAATCAAATGGACTTGATCTTTACTTGATTAGTCTAACTAGTGAAAGGTGTTGAAAGGTTCGCTTCCATTTCTTGGTTTCACTAATGCTTCTTACACATGAAGAAGTTTGGTGTGGAGGGTTTCAAATATTTGAAGTATATTTTTGAAGGAGGATTTGGAGATGTTTTGGACATAATGTTTTATTATACCATAAGCATAGAATTTCATCATTTTCTTCATTTTATTTTTTTAATCTCAAAGTTACATATAACCATGCTAGATGTCAAATTCAATTTAATTCAATATATATATATATATATATATATATATATATATATATATATATATATATATATATATGGTAGCAAAAAAAGTAAAAAATGCTTCTCAAATGAAATTTTTTTTTTCTTTTGTTGAATATATATATATATATATATATATATATATATATATATAGTTTTATTTTTTTTTGACAAGACTTAATAGCTTATAAGGTCTTCTATTAGATTCAATAAAAATTAAGAGATTCCTTTGAAGCTTTCTAAAGTAAATGAGAATCAAGATAAGCAAACTCTTGGATTCTCATGAAGACATTTTTTTTATTCTTTTGTCCCTATTCAATAAGAGAATTGAAAGGATCAACTTATTAGAGAAATTAAGATTCTCCTGATAAGTTTGAAATTGAATTTTTTTAATTTGATTTATTATTCTTTTAAAGGATTTATGAAATGATATTTCATAAATGGCTTTGATTAATTTCTTGTTTGTGTATTTTTTATCCTTCTAAACTATACTTCAAGGTCTTTGAAATTACCTCAAAATTATATTTTAAGACTATATTTGTAGTGATATTATTATTTTCAAATCACATTGAAGTTTCTTTTCTTTTCTTTTTAATTAATTAATTTAATTTATTTTGACAAGATTTTTAATATAACTCTCCACTTAATTAAGAGTGAAGTCATAAGAAATCCTAATCATGGCCCTTTGGTAAATTACTCTAATTTTTGTGAGACTGAATGATATGACTATGTAACAAAATATTCTTGTAAGGATTCTGAATGTGATATCATATACTTTCAATTTTCTTTTCTAGAATTATTTTGATTTGACTATTTTCATATAAGTTATCCTTAATGAGAATAATCTTATGCATGAAAACCTTTTAGTTTTGAAATGAAGGATGGGTAATAGGAACTCATTTTCAAGGTAAAGATTTTATTCTAGCCCCAAGATGTGACACATGCAGATTTAATCTTTTTCTTTTTCATTTTATTTTCTTTTTCTTTCTTTTTTAGCATTCATTTTCTTTTTTGTTCTAATGATGTTAGCTAACTAAGAAGAAAATTTTCTTCTCATGTAAAGCCATCATTAGCTAACTTTTAATTTAGCAAAATTTTTCTTTTCTTTTGAAGTTTGATCGCAGTCGTCAAGAGACTTAGCTTATTTGAAATGGCATCAAGCCTGAGCTTATGAACCACTACATTTGGAGATCATTTTATTTTATGTCTAGATAAAGTAGTCTTTAAGCTCAAGGGATAGCTTTGATCAAGTCATCAATATTCGACTCATTAAAGAGTTGAATTAGTGATGAACAGTTGTAGATCAACTTCTATTTGTAAGCTTATTTCTTTTTATTTAGCAATTATAGATTTAGATTTCTCTCCAAATTCTAGGGGTTCATCTTAAACTTGAAGACTATATAGATCTCGAGACACATCTAAACAACATTCATTCAATAAGATAGTGTGCCCTTGAAGATAAAGTCAAGACCATTACTACTTAAAAATTTTCAACTTGCACTGGCTCTATGGTTCCATAACTTTTCTTTTTTATGGATATAGTCCACTTGCAATGGAATCAAAATATATTCAATTGAATCTTTGACATACAAAGGATAAGGATTCTTGAAAAAAACAGTTATTATCTCTTTAACCTGCCATGTCAGCTCACCCAACATGGCAAAGACTATGATGACAAAGTATCAAGCATGTGATTGTTTTTAAGGTAGGGACATTTCTTGACTTCTAACACTACCACTTTTTTTTAATGTGGAGAAATTTGAAGTTTAAAATGTCCACATACTTAGAAATTTCATACTTCATCCTTTTGTTCTTGGATATAGTCTTTCCAGCCCTTTAATTTTCTTTCTTTCTTTTGTTCTTTATTTTTATTTTTTTTCTTTCATTCCTTCCTTCCTTTTGTTAATATTTTGATAACATTTCAACTCTTTTGGAAATGTTACAATTAGCATTTCTCCAAGATATAAGATTTACTAGGAGATTGGATGCATTCAACTTTTTGTCTGAATGCAACATTTGATATGATTAAATTCTTCATTTTGATTGATTGATCATATTGCAGGATATGATCCTTTCTAATTCTTCATTTGAATACAAGACTTAGTGAGGTCATTTAGGATTGGAAAAATGACATTTTTAAAGACTCAACACTTATGATTTTAGAATGGATGTGAACATCCATTCACAATCATTATTTTTCTTTTATTTCCATTCATTTCATTTCATTTATTTTTCTTCATCATTTTCATTATATATATATATATATATATATATATATATATATTGGGCTGGATAGGACCATCTAAGAATTTTAAAGATGTTCCTGAATATCTAACATTCTTTTTCCAATGTTTGAATTTTTATCTTCAATCAATAGTGTGATTAAGATTAAGTTTTTCTTTTAAGTTGAGTTTTCAAGATTAAATTTTCATTGAATTGAAAACTAATTTCTTTACTTGATTGAATTTACATGGCACCATCGTATCAAAGCTCAATTAGAATTAGGCCTATGTATATTCACTTTCATGTTTAGAATTGATGTTGATCGATGCACCAGAATCAACAAGTGTTTTGGAGCTATCTTCATCATAGGAGATAACCCTAGAACTTCTTTATAGTGGAATGTCATATCAAGAAGTTGCTTATAGTTAAAGAAAGCAAATTACAGGATTACGTAATGCCTTGCTTCATTTTCATTTCTTTTAATTTTTTATATTTCTTTTATTTCCTTTCATTTTCCATTTTTATTGAGCATTATGATGCTTGATTTTGCAAACAACTTCTCTAAGATGGGCAAAACATCATATTTGAAGATGACTTATTTTTCATTTCTTTTCAATGTCATTTGAGGTGGTATGACTCTATCATTTTAAATTTGATTTCAATATTTTCCTTTTTGATATGGAGGGAAGGTAGGTCTAACTCTATCCTCGATAGATCAATAGACCTCATGATCCATTCATTTGGAAGATCATCATTTAAAAGATGACCCTCATGTATGCTAATGTGTTAATAGAAAGTCAAGTATGACTTGTACTTTTTATAGCACAAACAAGATTAAAGGTAATCTCAACTTGCAATAAAATCTTTGATCACCATGCAATACATTAAGATAATGTCAAGAGGGTCATAATACAATGCAAAGGATTCACCATAGATTCACTTTGTATTCAAAATGTCTAATTCCTTAGTCTTTAAACGGAGAAAACTAAGGCTTTTTTCATTAATTTGGACAGACAAAGTCCTAATTGATTTATCTATCAACTTACTAGAGATAGATGTTTCATACTTTCACTCTAAGAGATAGAAATATCACCCTTAGGCCCAATCCTCATGGAATGAAGATTTTTTCCTTGAACTACATGGAATGAAGAAGAGGGTTTATTTTAAATTGGGTTCATGGTTCCCTATAGAGGCAAGCCCATATAGTTAGTTACATCATAAGAAGGATTTCTTCCTAAGAATACTCTCGATTAAAGAAATAAGTTATTATTTCTAAAGATTTCTAAGGTGGTTTTCAAAGGATTTATTTTATTGGAATTTTCAATTGGGAATGGTCCAAATTAAAGAGAGTTATTTTGGAGACCAAACAAGATGAACTAGAAAATGACTATTAATAATGGGATGCCTAGTAAGCATTTCAACTATCTTGTAATTAGGCTTTAAATTTTAGAATTTAATTTAGATTTTGAGTTAAAATTTTCTTATAAGTCTAGGGCTTAGATTCTAGCAACAAAAGATTATAGAATTTCCTAAGTTTAAAGACTTATTCTTGAGAAGGATGCTTTAGATCCTAGTCTACAAGTGTGTTTGAGATATGTTAGATGCTTGACCTTATTCTATTTTGGGAATTATCGGCCATTCCTTTCAATTGAGGGAACTAACCTATCTCGGACTCTTCTAGACTTATAACCCACCTAAAGAGGGTTGTTGGCTAACACCACCTAAGCACATTTTAAAATTCATGATGCTAAGTCTCATGAATGCAATTTGTTTAGACTGTTGTGTTTTTAGAAAAAGAATTATGAACCTAGACTCACTCCCTAATCCCTAAGATTATGTAAGGTATGAAATGCATCTAACTAATGCACATTTTTCAATTTTTAAAATTTTTTCATTCAAGACTTATTTGAGGTCTTAGGTATGCATTTTTATGTCTAATTGCATGAAATTAGAAATGGTTATGGGCCAAATCAAAAATAGAAGGTAGGCTTCTCCAAGAAAGTGGTCATCCTCGTAGGTCAGATGCCCCTTATATACAATGGGTGAAGTGCCCATTCAAGGATTTAGAGCAATATGATTTCATGGTTTCAACACCTAATTGGTTTATAATTGATTTTAAGTTTTTTCCTAAGGCTTTAATTTAAGTGAAGTTTTAAATTTTCTCTTATTTTTATTTCAATTATTTAGATTTAAGTTGGGTACAAAATTTTGTATTTTCCTTTGAGCCTAATCATCCATGCATTCAATCATAGGATACCACATCATGAAAAAAATGTAGAAAAGTAGGGTGATTTTATTGTGCATCCAAAATAAATCAAGCCAATTTATTTTTAAAAAAATGGCCAATTTGACCGGCTACCACTGTACATCCCTAAAGAAAGAGCAAATGGGCAGTCGAGCTCTACCCTTATACAACCCAACCTAGAAATACAAGTCTAGATCGATGGGTCATCTTTCCAAGATACTCTCCTTTTTCAAGGACATCCATCAAGATTCATAGGGGACCACTGCACCTACCTTCTGGTAGGGCTAGCTCCTATTAATCCAAAACTCTATAGATCCTAACCTAATCTAAGCTTAAATTTACATTTTGATTTTAAAATTAATTTTAAAGCCTTAAAAAATAGATGTCAGAAAATACAAATATCACACAACAGTCAAACATACGGGCTTAACATTAGATGCTTTCCAAGCCCACTTATTATATGGGCTATGCTTAAGGACTTAAGCATACCTATAAGAAAATAGCATTTTTAATTTATTTAACATTACCTTTGGTGGTCCCTAGTCCGGATGTGAAAAGTGGAGGGTTGCGATATATAGTTGACAGCCAACCTAAAACTTATCGAAATAATCATGACATGAATCCTTTAAAAAAATTGCATTAATGCTAGGGTGTCCCCTAAAAGCAACACATTGTATAGCCTGAATACTGAGAAAAGTTTGCAAAGGATGCTACATCAGTGACTGGGTGCACTGTTAAATAAGTAAAGGATTCCACATTATGGATGAATGTGAGCAAGGAAGTTAGTCCATAAAACTAGAATTAGGTTAGAAACTTGGAATATATGTACTATATGTACTATAATAGTTAAATTAACAAAATTAAAAGATATTATGGTTCATATGAAGATAAATATTTTATGTTTTCAAGAAACTAAATGGGTTGGGAGAAGGCCAAGGTGATTGATAGTTTAGGTTTTAAACTTTGATATTCAGGTAGAAGTCGAATTAGAAATGGCTTAGGTGTGATTATAGATAAAAGTTTGAAGGATAATATTATAAATGTTAATAGATGTAGAGATAAAATTATAGTTTTAAAGATCATTGTTGATACTAAGATTATCAATGTTATAAGTATTTATGCTCCTTAAGTTTGGATGTAGTTTCAAAAGAAAATTTTTGGAATTAATTAGAGGGATTAATACAAAAAATACCTCTTGAAGAAAAAGTATTTATTGGAGGAGATTTAAATGGACATGTTGGTAGAGTGATAAAAGATTTTAAAAGTATTCATGGTGGTTATGGATTTGGAGTGACTAATGAAGAATGGATTAATATTCACTTGAACTATATTAGATTTTGCTTTAGCTTATGATTTTATAGTTGATAATACTTTATTTAAGAAAAGAGATGGGCATATTATTACTTATAAAAATGGATCTAGTAAAACACAGATTGATAATTTTCTTATAAGAAAAATAGATCGTTTAGATTATAAAGATTGTAAGGTCATTCCAAGTGAATGTTTAAGTACCCAACATTGATTGTTAGTTTTAGATTTTAAGATCAAATTATTATCCTAAGATTAGATGGGGGCTCTTAAAGAACACTAATAAAACTATTTTTTCAGAGCAAACTATAAGAGCTTAGAATTTTGGATGTTCATAAAGAAGCTAATGGTATGTGGAAAAAAGTATCAAGTGAAATTAAGCAAGTTGCTAAAAATGGGCTTGGATAATCAAAAGAAAATTTTTTCCTTTAATAAAAATAGTTGGTGGTGGAGTTAGAATGTGTAAAAAAATATAAGAAAATAAGAATCATTATTATAAAACTTAGTTTAGATGTAAAAACTTGGAGAATTAGGAAAGATATAAAGTGGTCTATAGAGATTCTAAGAAAGTAATATATTATGTAAAAAATTTAGCTTTTAGTGATTTAAACAATAGACTAGATACCAAAGAAGGTGAAAGATGTATGTATAAGTTAGCCAACCAAAGAGATAGAAGTAAATATTTAGTTCAAGTGAGGTGTATTAAGAATGAAAATCATAAAGTGCTTAAAATAGGTGGATGAGTTGTTTTGATAAACTTTTTAATGAAGGATCTAAAAATACGATTTATTTTAGCAACCTTAATACCCTAAACAAAAATAGAGAATTTGGTTTTTATTGTCGTATTAGTAAATATGAAGTTAAAAAAGTTTTAAAGAAAAATATATGGAAAATAATAGGACCTAATGATATTCCAATATAAGTGTGGAAATGTTTAGGAGATCAAGGAATTTCTTGGCTTACAAATCTTTACAATATTATTTTAAATACTAAAAAGAATTAAGATGACTGGAGAAATAGTTTATTGGTTCCTATATTTAAGAATAAATGTGATGCACAAGAGTGTGCAAATTATAGAGGAATTAAGTTAATATTTCATACATTAAAATTATGGGAGAGAGTAATTGAGCATAGGTTACGATGAGATACAAAAGTTTCTCACAATCAGTTTGGTTTCATCACAAGCTTATTTGCTACTTCAGTAATATATCTCCTTATGATTTTCTTATTTCTTGCTAAAAAAATACCTTTGAGGAAGCTCTCCTCCATATTTATTGAGATGGGTAAGACTATATTTTTCATGAGACAGATTAATACATATTCAATCAAAATTTCTTTAATATTATGTTAGGGTTTATTTAAATCTGGGCTCTACTTCTTATGAATACAAGCCTTCATAATTAATTGCCCCTCTTACTAGTAAGAGAGCACTGTCGATTAAGGTTGGAAACAAGCATATCTTTTTGATATAAATCAAGGTCTAGTGGTGTATGGGATATGGCATAGATGATTGTTTAAGGGAAATAGGAGAATAGTCCCTATCAAGATCTCATGGTTTCGTCATCCTAGAAATATTATATTCTAGTCTACCACCATCAGAGGGCTACTTATAATATCTTAGATATCCCAAGTAGTCCAAGGTTTAGTGTAGAGGTATTTGTATGACAAACGTATAAATTGAATTTACATCTCTTGGAATGCTAGTAGGGTATTCGCATGATGAATAGATAGATAGATTGGACTTACAACCCTTTAGAATGCCATATTTATATAGGTGTTCACATGGTGAAAGAATAATAAGGTGTTGGCATAGACTAGTAATAGAATGAGTGTTTACATGGTGAATAGATAGATTAGACTTACATCCCTTTGGAATCCTAGGTTTATAGGTTTTGATTTGTGCTTGCATTGTAAGCATAAGTCAGACTTACATCGATTAAAAAACTGTTAGGGTGTTTGCATGATGAACACATGGGTTGAACTTACATCCCTTTAGAATGCTAGAATTATATGGGCGTTCATATGGTGAACGAGTTATAGGGTGTTCGCATGGTGAACGGATAGAAGACTGGGCTTACATCCCTTTAGAATGCCAAATAAGTGTAGGTGTTCACATGGCGAACATATGAATTAGACTTACTTCCATTTGGAGTGTCAGATTAGTGTTTAGGTATGCATAGTGAACATATGAGTCGGACCTACCTCCATTTGGAGTGTTATATTAGTGTTTAGGTTTGTATAGCAAGCAGGCAAAATTATAGGATGTTCGCATGGTGAATTTGTGCTAATGAAGAATGGCGCATTGGAGCTGAAAGTATGGCGCCTAGGCGCTATGAAGGGGAGCGCCTTGGCGATGTAGGTTATGGTACCTCAGAGCTAGTAAATCAGCACCATAGTGCTATAGTAGAGAGTTATTTCTAAAATTCTAACAAGCCAGTGCTTCGGCGCTGCCAAAAATAATTCGGCGTCATAGGTGCTATAAAGGATGGTTGAATGTAGGTTGGTAGATTGACCAACACCTAAGCGCTGATTATGTGCACATCAAGTGGTAATAAGTCCTCATTTTGTTGGCATAATAACCATTTTGACTAACTAATCGGTGCCTTGGTGTTGCATGCGAGCGTTACGACATTGATTTTATGTTCCATAACTCAAGAAGTTAGCACCGTGGCGCTGCTCTGGCGTTAGGTCTGGTTTCTAAATAGATCTCCTGGGCTACAAAATTTTCATTCTGCAATCTTTTTTTTCTATAGGGTCCCTTAGAGTCTTTTTTTGTCTCAGCCTTTTCTCCCATTAAAAAAAGCAATCATGCCGCTCAAAACGGAGGAGGATGAGCTATGCCAATAGATTTATTATTGTGAAAACAGAGGAGAGGTGCCCATATGCCCTCACTCATAAGCACCTCATTTTGGAGAGAAGTTTCTAAAATATTGGAAGGAGCATTGAGATGGTCATTATCTAGCACGACAAGGAAAAGCTGGCATACGAAAGCAGCTCCTTTATCGTTCCTGTGGTACGAGAGTTTTTCGTCAATGCAAAGAAGCACCAAGATAATAGAGTTTTTGTACAGGAAAAATTAGTAAGTTTTGATAGTACTATCATTAACGCATATTATAGTTTGAAAAATGTAGTGCACGATTAGTATATTTCCTATTATAACAATCACCCTGATTTTGATGAAGTCTTTTTACTTGTAAAAATGCCAATATTCAGTGGAAACGACAGGAGAAAATGATCATTAACTTTCCTTCCTCCAATCTAATGGTAGAGTCTAAGGCTTAACTTTATTTCATTTCTGTCAAGTTGATGCCTACTAGTAATATCAGTGAGGTGATTAAGGACATGACTATTTTGAATTCTACTATTCAAAAGGGTTTTATAATAGATATAAGAAAGATTATTTATAATTTTATTTGTAACATGCTTAAGTGCAATACTACTATAGGATTTTGCCATCCTTCTCTATTTTATAGTTTATATGTTACGGGTGCATTAGGGAAGTTTGATGAACAAGTTCTTATTCAAAAAGCTCATTTGATAAAAAGGATAATTGAGAGTTTTGGGTTGAGGATTGAGGTGGGGGAGAGTTCACATGCCCCACAACCTTGATCCCAATCCTCCAAAATCTTAAGCGAGCAACTCCAAAAAGTTGGAGGAGAAGTCTCGGCTTTAAGGAAAAATATTGGCGATAGTAGCAATAGGCAACAAGCCTTGGAAAAGAAATTTGATTATCATATGGATCAACAACAGAAATAGTTTTCTTATATAGTTGAGTTTAACTCAACATTAGTTCATATGTTTGAAAAATTGTGATTTTTGCGGGTTCAGGTCAGGCCACTTTTCTTACGATGCCTCAATATCCACTTTATGTGAGCACCCCACCGACGTCAGAAGAAGAGGAAGGGGAGGAGGATATGATTACTAGTTCCCTCCCTTTTCTTTTATTTTGTTATTTTTTCTTTTTTTATACAATTTATGTAATTAATTTTAATTTTTAATAAATATACTTTTATTTCACATGTTTATGTATTTCTGTGTATATATATCCTTTTGTTTGTCATTTAGAAGCTCTATGATTTAAAATAATATAATTTTTTTAACTTTAAATGATACCACATTAGTAGCACCTCAACACTGAGAATACAACGCCTAGGCAGTGCCTAGCCTGCAAGACATAAGTTTAAAATCCAAAAAGGTCGTCTTTGCGTAAGTTCACTTTTCTCTCTTTATTCTGGGATCAAAGATCAGCGGATGGAAATTTTTTTCATCGGAATTAAGTTTGACGGTGGAATAGAATTCAGGATGTAGTGCTTCGGCGTTGAAAAATAGTGTAAAGTGTTGCTTTGAAGATGTGAAACCCAACACAACATTGCGTCACTGCAAGAATGATACTAAACTCGAGAGCTTAGCATCACGGCACCAAATATCTGGTGCCTCGGCACTACTGGACAGAGCATCAAAGATTTCATTCCGAGCAGTGCCTAGACCTTGGCACCACAGAGTGGAAACTCCATTTTTGAACTAAATTCTTATAGAATTTGATGGTTTTTTTATAAAAATTTGGTGGTATAACACCTCAACAGTGCTAGCTTTTTACATATTCAGTGAAAACATACTCTTCTTCTTTGTTTCGAACCTAAGATCGACGAAGGGAGGTTTTTTTCTCACACTGTAATTAAGTTCAACGGTGGAGGTCTTCATATTCCAAAATTTTCAAAGAAAAAATTATATAAATAAATTATTTCTGGAAATTTTTACTTGAAATTGATGGGAGTAAACCTTGATCTTGTCTCTTGCATGAGGAGATAGCTCTCGGGTAATAGTCGAAAGTGCGTTGTTGAGAGTGCAGGAGATCGGGAGCAAGAATAGAACCGATGAGATAGATGGAGAGTAAGGGAAAAATAAGAAGAACAAGAGTGGGGATAGTTCTCCCATTTTTATAGATGATTTCTCACTATTTGGGTGATTTTTCACTCCATAATTGTTCCCACTGCTCCCCCTTAGGTAGTTTTTTATGCTGAGGCAAGAACAGTAGTTTTCTTGCTTTTAAAACTAAATGTCATTGCAATAGCGCCTCTGCGTTAAGATCATAGCACCGCAATGCTATGTTATTTAAGTAGGCAACCATCGAGGCGGTTTGAGTTTCTAGATGCTGTAAATAAAGATAGCGGCGCGGGATATTCAATTTATGTCATTTTTAGATGCAAACACTTATTATTACCTTAACATACTTGTGATAATTGATATAGGTTATCAGAGTGGAGCGTTGATGGGTTGTACTTACGCAAAATGCAATCTATTGAAGGTGAGAATTTATTTGGTGCAAATTATATAAATGCATTTAAGAGGATGTATAACATTGACGACACATCTATGCTTTGGAGAAGTCGATATAGCAGAAAATTGGGTGGGAAATGTGCTGGAAAAGTATGCGGATAACCTGGAGCATTAACTTCGCTTACAGATGGTGGTGGCAGGTGATTTCAATGCCATGATCGTGGTTGGAGGAGATAGACGAGAGGAAGAAGTAGATGAAAATGGTTGGAGCACTATGTAAAAGAACTATAGCAGGGCCTTGAGTTGCAGTAGCTACTGGTGCTTTGAGTGGAGGTAGCGTCGCAAATAAGGGCGTGACCTTAACATGGCGAGGATCTTCTTCTACCTATGGTAAGGGCACCAGCTTAACTCTGCAAGGAACTTCTTCCATTTATGATGAACTGGAGTTCTTTCACAGGGGATAGCACAACGAATGAAAGGATAGAGTACACGCGAAGACGGAGAAGTTAACGGAGGAGAGACGGGGTATTGATTTTGTGGTTATTAGATATTTTAAATGCTATAAAATTTTAGACGTGAGATATGTAAATACTTATGCCTGGATGTTATGTATATAAATCCCCCATATAAACACAGAAGTATTCTTAACGGTGCAACCCATGATCCGGTGGCCGCCGCCGCGGCAATTCCAATTCCGCCCTCTTTCCACAGTCGTCGGCCTCGCCCACCTCTCCTCCCCCATCAATGTCGACCACCTCACCTCCATAAACTCCAACTCCGATCTCCTCGCTTCCTACACAATCACCCCTCCCATCTGCCCGTGGCCCTCGCGCCTCACTCCCGGACGCCTGGCCTCCATGATCCGCCGTGCTGCTGACTCCAATCTTGCTCTCCGCATCTTCCACCACGCCACCCACTTCCACAGCAGCTTCTCCCCAACCTACACCTCTTACCACGCTCTCATCGACCGCCTCGCCCACGACCACGCCTTCGATCACCTTGTTCCAATCCTTTCCTCTCTCCGCCGCTCTGGTCTGCAATGCGGCGAAGACGCCTTTATTTTGCTCATCCGCGCCTTTTCTCTTTCGTCACGCCCCACTGACTCTCTCCGTGTCTTCCTCTCCATCCTTTCTTTTCGTGTCCAGCGATCTGTACGTTCTTTCAATGCTCTCCTCAACGCCATGGTCCAAAACCGCCGCCTTCACCTTGTGCCTCCGCTCTTCCGCAGTTGTCGTTCTATGTTTGGCATCATCCCTAATGTTTGCTCTTGCAACATTTTGTTGAAGGCTTTATGTAGTGTCCGCGATCTGGCTGGTGCACAAAAGATTCTCGATGAAATGTCTGGCATTGGTATTGTCCCCAATGTTGTATCTTATACCACGATAATTGCCGGGCACTGCTCCTTGGGCGACCTTGATGGTGCCAAGAAGATCTTTGATGAGATTGTATGTCATGGGTTGATGTCGGATGTTACCACCTATACGATTCTTATTGATGGATATTGTCGCAATGGCTTGATAGTAGATGCTGCTCGTCTCATGGATGAAATGGAGTTTGCAGGTGTTGCACCGAATGATGTGACTTACGTTGTTTTGATTGAGGCATGCTGCAGGGAGAGGAAGGCGGGGGAGGCTCTGAATTTGATTAGTAGTATACTGGATTCAAAATTTGTTCCTACATCGAGTCTCTGCTGTAAGGTTATTGATGCTCCCTGTGAAGATGGGAAAGTGGAAGCTGCTTGCTTGACATGGAAAAAGCTTTTAAAGAATAATGTTACTCCTGACAACTCTATCTCCAGCACCTTGATATATTGGTTGTGCAAGAAAGGGATGGTTTTGGAGGCAAGGAAGCTCTTTGATGAGTTTGAGAGAAGATTCATTCCTAGTTTATTGACTTATAACACACTTATCTCTGGAATGTGCGAGAATGGGGAGTTGCAGGAAGATGGGAGGCTGTGGGATGATATGGTTGAGAGGAGGTGTTCCCCTAATGTCTTCACTTTCAATGTGCTGATCAATGGATTCTGCAAGTCAGGAAAGCCAAGGGAGGGGATTAAGGTTTAAGAGGAGATGTTGGAGACAATGTGTGCTCCGAATAAGTTTACATTTGATGTTCTGATTGATGGACTTCACAAGTTAGGAGATATAGAGGAGATTGCCATGGTGCTTCAGAAGGCAGCCTCCAAAAGTGAATTTCTTGATGCGAAAAGTTGGAATGTTTTTGTTAGTAAGATCCTTTCTGATTCTAATCAATGGAGGGAGGAACTCAATCTGTTGTTGGAAACATCGATATGAATTTGAAGTTCATTTTCTGCGGTGACTGGAGTTTGACTCCTATGGATTGGATGATGGCTGCTGTGGCGTTCCTCATTGGCTTATTAGGTGAATGTGATATAGAGAAGCATACGTAAGTTATTATCTCAACTAGCAAGATATAACTTCACCGAGGTTTTTAGGATGATTTTAGGTCCCGTTTGGCACGACTTTCTGAACACAACTTTTTGAAAGTAGTTTTTGAACGCAGTTGAATGCCATTTGGGTAATTGCATTTTGGAAAATATGCCATTTATTGGTGGCTGCAGTCATCGGACCTGTATAAATGTATATGCTCATAATCTTTTATGGTTCTGTTTTGCTAATCATGAACCATGTGCTAGGAATAACTCAGAATTTAGAAATTATTTTCTATTAGAAGTAGAGAGTCTTTGCTTTCAAGACTCATTGATGCTAACTTGCCACTTCCCTCCCTACCATCAATCTGTACACCGTGACCTATTGTTGGAGGATGACGCAAGGTACTTATTGCAACTTTATTGTGAAATCTTTTTTATGCCCATAATGAAGAAACCTTTTGCTTGGCTTTAGATCTTCTTTAAATATATTTTTTTTCCAAGAAACGGCTACTGTGATATGACTATCAGTTATTTCTTTTTCTGCTATCGGGACAGGATAGGCTGTGTTGGTTGCGGCAGGTTTTATAGTTGGTTTTAAGGATGCAGGGGTGCTTGAATATTATACGTTTAAAACCTTTTCATATGTGATAAATCATGTTAATCATCTTAGTTTATATATATATTTTAAACTTTGGGTGAATTTAATTGCAAAATTATGCACATACCCAATTGTTCAAGGCCTCGATTCTGTGACCTTAATGGTGGGAGCCAACGTTCCTCACCACTAGGCTAAGATAGGCAGCATACTTATTGATTATATTGAAGTTTTAGAAGTTATCATAGTGGTAGATCCTTTAGCATTTTCTTATCTTTCACCTCTTCTATCTCACTTCTATATTAGAATCTTTCTAAATGCCTTGCCCGGTAAATGATTAATTAACTTATTAAGTGCCTTAGGTTTGTTTACATCCATATACCGTGGTGCAACCAAAGTTAAAATGTGAAGCTTGTGTTGAAGTAGATATGCCATTGGGATTGAAAAGTAAGCTTGTGTTGAAGTAGATATGCCATTGGGATTGAAAAGTATATGGCATATATCATATATATTAGCTATTGTAAACACATCTATTAGGTGGTGTTGAAATGACAATTCACCGTTCCTCAGATGTAATGAACGATGAAGGTGTAAAACTTGAAGAATGATAACATCTTTCCTATCAATCTCTAGTTGCAATTTTGTGATAACTGTTAAGTTTCTGAAACCAAAGTAAAACAGAAACAGGAAAAGGAGAAGAAGAGCCAAGCAGTAAACTATGTATTGTCTATTATGTTTTGTGTACCACTATTACATTCAATTATATAGAGGAGACTAATCATGTCACTAGCTGACTGCAGGAGAAGAAATTCCAGAACTATCCTGTAAGAGAAAGTAGTGGCTGCCAATAATAGAATTAGTTATAAGTCAACGATTAAGATTTAATCCTGAATGGTGAGAATTGATCTGACTAGTGTAGGGCTGTAGATGACCGTTAGCTGAAGTAGAAGCTGTGTTTTCAATAACCACTGTCCACCTTCTTTGTTCTACAACAAGATGAAGTGACGCTTGTTTCTTACCTAGATTAAAGGGAAGTGGAAGATATGGCATCAACATAGATGCTGGGACTCCAAGCGCTCCTTGATTCTCTTGCATGAGGAGTTTGAAAGAGCTAAACTCCACGTGACAGGCTAATGTTACATGACTTAGTGGCAAGTAAATTACTACAATTATATTGTCAAACTTTCAGAAGTTGGGATGCAAATTTATGCTCGATGAGAACACAGGAAGTGTGTTGAGATAAGTGGATTAGAAAGGCAATCTCTTAGCACCTAAGTTTAGGTAGTTATAAAGCTGATGTCTAACTACCTTGATTTATACTAATATCATCTAAATCTCAGAAAGCATGATAAAACCCCAACTCTTTCCTGATTTTTTCTTTCATAAATTCTCAATGGTTTTATAGTATTATACATAAATATATAGGTTCCATAATTATTTTTAAAATATGGTCCGAGTTTGTAAATAAGTAAGATTTTTGTCGCATGTGCATAAATCTCTCTTTATTTTAATTTAGTTTCCTTTAGCAATTTTTTGTTTTTTTTTTTTTTTTTGATAAACATGCCTTTGATGATCATTATGGAGAGCATGTGTTCTCTTTTTATGTTCGATACTCTATATTGGTTTAAGCTCTTTTTTGTTATTTTGACTCTTCAATTGGGGTGCGAATTAAGATTTGCTTGGTTGCTTGTTGGGCTTCCTTAATTGTTTTTCGGCTTTGACTATGCAATTCTTGGTTGTTTTTGGTTCTTTGTTGGGCTGTAAGTCTTAGGTGGGCAAAAGTCCTTGTAGGGCCATGACTTGAAGTGGGCTATGACTTGAATTTCTTGATTTATTATTATCAGGTTTCTTCGGTATTGGTGATTTTCTCTTCGTGGCATAAATTATGACTCAGGTGCTGTGCTTGTCATTCAACTCTGTTTCCTTGTTTCATTATGTAATATGCAACCTTATTTGATTGTAAGCTATAAAGGGGTATTGTAGTGGTAACGATTTTATTATTATGATATTTGCTGGCTTATTGTTAGATTTCAATGACTTTTTTGGATTGGGGCTTCTTATATTATTCTTATTGTGTAATAAAAATTTTACTATGGTAGAGTAAAAAAAATTATATCTTAACTTTGAACGAAGATCTAGCACACATATAAATAATAGAGAAGAATGCAAGAAATATAAATTTTTTTAAACCATACCATATATATTTTTTATTAATTAAGATGTGCTTTTTTATTGACTTATGATTTTTCTTATCCTTGAATTTTTATGTGAATTTTCTATTAAGTGACCATTAAATTATTATTTGCTTAATTTTGTATGTTTTTTATTTTCACCAAAAGAGATTTTTTATTTAGAACTTTTGACTATTTTTTCAGATCACATAGATTATTTGGAACATTTTACCTTTCTGAGACTCATTGTTTTTTAACTGCTTGACTATTAGTATATTTTCTTTATTATCAGTGATATATAAACCAATTAGCCCATATTTTCTACTTGCCCATCTCTCTCTCTCTTTCTCTCTCTCTCTTGTAATTCTTCAAGCAAATCTTGTGAATAAAGTCTGGCTAGTGTCAACCCACTAATAGATCAAGATTTATATATGTGTATTTATATATGCATATGTTTGTGTATGTGTCTTTATATATATAGATTGAGAAGAATGCAAGAATTATATATTTTTTTTAAGAAAAGAGAAAAAATCATGGAGCATGGTCTAGTATAAATAATCCACTTTATAAATGAAGTTATAGAATTTGTTATTCTCTCCCACTAGAGAAGATGGGATTAAAAGTTATAAATGGTTTTTTATTCTTTTGTTATACAAAAATTAGACAACAACTTAAAATTAATAAGAATTAAAATAGCTGGTGACATGTATTATCAGTAGATCATTCTCAAACTTAACTCTTGGCCCTTCTCCTTCATATTACAAATGGAGTCCTATTTGTAGAGTTTTAAGAGGAGTGTTTTGATAAATTTAGTCAAAATCTCAAATTGCTGCATGGGATGATCTGTGTTAACTTTTTTATCATAAATTATTTCTTTTACATTTTAATGCTTTAGTGGCTAGAATTCAGTGATCTTAAGCTTATTGGATTCCTCTCGTGAACCCGTTTGATTTGATAGTAAGTATATTAGATAAAAAGATTGTTTGACTCTTCCATTAATACTGTAAGTTTTTCATTATACTTTAATTGCTTGATTGATCTTATTCTGATTTAGATTGGATTATTTTTTGTGTCGTTAAGTTTGTCTCATTTAAACATTCAGTTAAACTATAAATTTGTTGAAATTAGCAAACAGTTGATCTTGAATTTATTTTTGAAAAATTATAGCTTAAAAATTGCATTAAAAGTTGTGCTTTATTGGATGAATTTTTTGATGATACCTCAATTTAGTTCAAATTTTTTTGAAGGAAAAGTTTTATAATTAAAAATGGTTAGTATCTTAAGCATGTTTAAAAACAAATTCAAATAAGATTTCCTTTTAGTTATTTAGTTTCCTATGTGTGCTTTAAGTATAGATTTGATGTGTTTTTTAGCTTGGTGCAGATGATGACTATAAATTTTCTGCAAAAGCTATCTCCTTATATTAGGGTGAGGCTTTGAATATTATTATGATGATTTTTTTTTTTTTTTGCTCTTTTCTTATTCTATATTTTTAGTTATTGATCTATTAACATGAGTGGCTTTGATAAAATTTCATACCATATATATTTTTTCTTAATTAAGATGTGATTTTTTATTGACTTGTGATTTTTCTTATCCTTCAATTTTTATGTGAATTTTCTATTAGGTGACGATTAAATTATAATTTGCTTAATTTTGTATGTTTTTTATTTTCACCTAAAGATATTTTTTTATTTAGAACTTTTGATTATTTTTTGAGATCACAAAGATTATTTGGAACATTTTACCTTTCTGAGACTCATCGTTTTTTAATTGCTTGACTATTAGTATATTTTCTTTATTATCAGTGATATATAAACGACTTAACCCATATTTTCTACTCACCCATCTCACTCTCTCCTTTAAGTCTTCAAGCAAATCTTGTGAATAAAGTTTGGCTAGTGTCAACCCACTAATAGATCCAGATTTATATATGTGTATGTATATATGCATATGTATGTTATATATATATATATATATATATATATATAGATAGATAAATAGATAGATAGATAGATAGATAGATAGATATGACGGTGATCATATACTTTTTTGGGTGGAATTCTTAAATAAAAATAGATGTGAAGTTTTATTTTAAGGTATTGATGAGTGATTGAAAGTTTGTAGTGGAGAGATGATGGATCTAGATAGATTTATTGGAAGGGATGGCAAAACTAGCTAAGCTTAGATTAACTTGAGCTAATTTAAAATATTATTGTAGGAAAAGACTTTTAAGTGGTGTAAATGGCTAGAATTTATAGTTTATGGTTAACTTAGGATGTTAACTTATGAGCTATAGTTGTTGATAGAAATATGATGCCTTTGAGTGGTTTAGTATAGAGAAGATCAAAACTGGCCCATATCAACTAGTTTAAGTTGATCTAAAATATCTCTTTGGAGAAAAAACTTAAGGTAGTTTAAATGAGGAAAAATGATGATGGAGCGTTAGTTTAAGATGTGAACTTATATTCTGATGTATTGGTAGAGTTTGGTGATGTTTAATATATTGTAGTAGTGAAAATAATAAGACTAAGTAGTTGTACACTTAATTTAGGTTGTAAGTCTTAAGGAAGATTTTGGAGTAGGTTTGAAGACTTAGATGATGAATTGTTTAATTTATAGGGTAATTAGGATGTAGGAGAAGATGTTAAAATGATTTAAGAAATATTTGAGAGAAGGTTTGAGAACACTTACAAGATAAAGAGTAATCCCACTAAAGATAAGCTAAGCTAGGCCACGAAGTATTAACAAATAAAGAAAGAAATTCTCCAAAGTAATTTTATCATTTCAAAGTTGAAAATTTATATACCCAAATGTACGAGTGGACTTGGCGAGCATTCAAGAGCAATGAACAACTATCAACAACAACAACAATAACAAGCCTTTATCCCACTAAGTGGGGTCGGCTATATGAATCATTTGTCTCCATTGTGTCCTATTATATGCCAACTTCTCATTTAATTCAAGTATACTAAGGTCATTTTTTATATATCTTAACCAAGTCTTTTTAGGTCTACCTCTACCTTTCTTAACATAAGACAAATCTAATGCATCTACTCTCCTAACTGGGTCATCGGACGGCCGACGCTTTATGTAAAACCATGGCGAATCTCTCTAATCTTATCTGCCATGGAGTTACTCCAACTTTTTCCGAACATACTCATTTCGTGATTTTATCTCTAAGAGTAAAGCCACTCATCCACGAGCATCCTCATCTCTTTAACACTTAACTTAGTTTATGCTTTTTTTATTGGCCAACATTCAAACATAAGATGATCTTACCACCATCTTATAAAATTTTCCCTTAAATTTAAGTGGAACTTTTCTATCACACAACAGGCCAGATGAATTCCTCCACTTCAACCATCCAACTTGGATTCTACTAATAATATCTCCATTTATTTCACCATCATTTTGAACAATAGAGCCTAAATATATGAATCGCTCACTCTTATTAATGACTTGTTCACCTAATGTCACAACACTACCACTAACTTCTACAACTAAAATTACACTCCATATATTCGCTTTAGATTTACTTAAATGAAAACTTTAATGTTGACCTCCATAATTCAAGTTTCTCTTGGACTCCCTCTCTAGTCTTATTAACAAGTAGAATGTCATAAGCAAAAAGCATACACCGAGGTACATCTTCCTGTAAATGCCTAGTAAGAACATCCATAGCTAAAACAAAAAGACAAGGGCTTAAAGTTGATCCTTGATGTAATCCAATTGAAATGAGAAAATATTTTGTCAATACTCCTTGTGTTTGGACACAAGTAGAGTATACATATCCTTAATGACTTGAATATAACCAATATTAACTCCTTTCTGTTCTAGAACTCTCCAAAAAACATCTCTTTAAACTTTATCATAAGCTTTCTCTAAATCAATAAATATCATTTGTAAATCCTCCTTACTTTCTCTATACTTCTCCATCAAACCTCTTAACAAATGTATAACATCCATAGTAGATCTACTTGGCATGAAACCAAGATTGTGGAGAAACTTTTGTATCACATCGTAACCTATGCTCAATTACTCTCTCCCATAATTTTAATGTATGACACATTAACTTAATTCCTCTATAATTTGCACACTACATCGCCTTTATTCTTAAATATAGAATCAAGAATTCTTTTTCCACTCATCGACATCTTTTAGTCTTTAAAATAACATTAAAAGATTTGTAAGCCAAGAAATTCTGATCTCCTAAACATTTTCACACTTCTATTGGAATATCATCAAGTCATCGCTTTTCCACATTTCATTTTCTTTAAAGCTTCTAACTTCGTGATTTATTAATATGATGATAAAAATAAAATTCTATTTTGTTTAGATTAAGGCTAAAATCAATCGATATTCAGATCCTTCATCAAAAGTTTATCAAAATATCTCATCCACCTATTTTCAATATCCTTTCTAAGAAAATCACTTTATTATCTTCATCCTTAATACACTCACTTGAACTAAGTCTTTACTTCTCCTATCTTTTAGTAACTTATATATACATCTTTCATCTTGGTATATAATCTATCAAAATCACTAAAAGCTAAATTTTGATCATATATTACTTTCTTAGAATCTTGCTACTTTATATCTTTCCCAATTCTCCAAGTTTTTACATCTAAACCAAATTCTATAACAATGTTTTTTATTTTTTATCTTTTCTTGTACACTCTAACTCCACCACCAACTATTTTTATTAAAAGAAGCTTTTCCTTTTGATTCTCCAAGAATATTTTTAGCAACTATCAACGAATGATCAAATTCATACAAGTGTACTATCTGCTCACAAAGACTCGTCGTAGATGGGGCGAGTGGGAAAGAAGATAACCTTAGCCAAGACGTATAAGGCACGACCACTCACCTCATGAATGAAGATTCGTCCCAAGAGAAATGATTGAATAAAAAAGACTGTTTAAGGTAAGCGATTGATGTTCAACAACTCGCCTCCGGCATGATTATTCGCCCATATGCAAATGGCTATGCATCCAAATACACATCGGGCAATCTGTCTCGCCAAGTCTAAGAACTTAAATTGGAGAATTTGCCACTTGATATTAGATATTCGCCTTTTATTGGCGGATTCCTTCTCCTATATAATCAACTTATCTTATGTATACTTATTATATGTAATGATCCTTCCAATCTTATAAAAGGAGAATTTTCAAGGAGAGGCGGAATTTTTGGCTTTTTCTAATTTCTTAGACTGTAGATTTCCATAAAGTCCTAAAGAGTTAAAAGGAGTCATTTTGTATTAAGATCTTTTGATAAAGTGGAATTTTTTATATTTCTTGCTCTTCTCTTACATTACTTTCCGTCTATTGTCCCACTAGTCTTAACCCTATTTCTCAAGTGTTTAAGAAAGTTCTAATTCATTCCACGATAAATTTGGATTCAACATCCATTTAGGTGCAATGAGCGTGGATGAGGTTGAGAACTAGAAGCCAAGTACAAAGCGAAGCGGGCCATTCAACATGGGATAATTTGGCAGGTATGGAGGCGAGCACTCAACAATTCATTATACAATAGGATTTGAAGAACATGGATAACAAGATCACCCGCCTTATATAGGTAGTTGTGGAGAAGGTCAAAATTGAGAAATCAAAGGTCAGAGAAAAAGGTCCTCAGGTTCAGCAACTCATTGAGCTCATCAATAGAGAAGGAGATTATCTAGGACTCTAAGTGTTCATGACGAGTCATATCAAGCGAGTGAAGAAGAAGATATCTAGAAGTGCATGCAAATCCGACCAATGCTTTATCCAAGAAAATCATGAAAGATGACCCCCACAAAAATTCAAGATCCTACACTTGAAATCATACAAAGGTCGCACAAACTCTGCTGACCATATAACATTTTTCGAGTCAATGATGTTTCTACTAGATTTGGATGACGCAATGAAGTGTCAGATCTTTTTCACTATTTTTAAAGAAGAAACCATCGGGTGGTTCTCACAACTACCAGTCAGAGTCATAACCACTTTTGTTGAGTTTAAGAGGATGTTCATAATATAGTTTGTTAGTTCTTAGAAACCATTAAAGAGCTTGCAAGCTTTGTTACAATTAAAACAAGAGCTAGACGAATCTCTTAGGAGGTTTATCACACACTTTCATAAGAAAATGTTGGAGATTAAAGATCTAGATCCCGCGGTTGCACATGCTGCACTTGCTCAGGGCCTTAGGGAAGATCCTTTCAGATATGCACTCAGGCTGCAACAGTCCAACTCTTGTGAAATCATTTGAACTTGCCAATAGCCACATACTGCAGAATAATATAATGAAGTTGCTCTACCATCAGTGATGACTCACGGAGGAGATCCCTTAAAGAAGTCGCCCTTAGAGCAACTCTCTAGAGACAGGTTCGGTTAAGAGACCGGATAGAGGAAGAAGACAACTTGTCCGACGAAAAGAACCATCGACGCATAGGTGAGAATTTACAAATCAACCAACTTGTCATCAATGCGGGGAGTACTTGCAACTTGCAATTGTAACACAATTGATGGTATCAACAGGTGAGCTCATGGAGGCCATTCAAAACAAAGAATATTTCAAATGACACCACCTCTGAAAGTAGATAGAGTTCGTGATCGCTTTAAGTATTGCGCTTGTCATCATGACCATAGACTTGATATTGAGGAATGTTGCCATCTGAAGAGTTTAGTGGACTAGCTAATCAAGGTTGGAAAACTCAAGGAGTTCTCTAGGAGGCAAAAGAAAAGGAAGTTGCTGAGATGGGTAATGAACATGCGCCGGACCATGGAATTCATATTGTAGGAGTTGTACCCCCTATCTTTAGAGGAGATGAAGAGTCATAAAGGTGAGTAAGCCTTAAAAGACTACAATTTGGGATGTCAAGTGGACAGTCAGTGCATGGGCACTGAATACCCCAATAGTTATTGTAAAGCTTTTCAGAAAAGATCACCTAGTGGCCAACAATCCTTACAACAATATAGTTATCATCATAGCACTTATTGCCAATTATTAGATTAGAAGCATGTTAATCGACATTGTAAGCTCAGTCAATATAATTTTTTTAAATATGTTTTTGACAAATTGGGTTTGCGAGTTCTAAACTCACCCCTATAGGGGGATTGCTTTACAACTTTTTAGGAGAAAGAAGAGAAATTGATGGAATTATCACTCTCCTTGTGACATGGAGAGAGCGCTAAAAGGATTTCACAGTCATGGCCAACTTTATTATTGTAGAAGCGCCCGCCACCTATAATGCCATCATTGGCCGATCACTGCTTAATACATTTAGAGCAGTAGTGTCGATCTATCATATAGAAGTCAAATTCCCAGTAAGCAGAGAGATCACTATCAAAGGAAATCAAGAGTCTACTACTTGTGAGGAATAGGCAGCCCAATGGAGTAGAAGTGGTGTTATAGCTGGAGGTCACATGCATTGGTGTAGAGATAATTGAAGAAGTTTAAAAAATGCTGACGCACAGGATCACGAGTTCTTAGAATTAGCTTCAACTTTCAACATTGAGTGTAAAAAAGCTCTCATACAGGCTCTCTAAGAAGATATTGACATTTTCGAATGGACCACAAGTGAGATGTCGGGCATCGAGACATTAACGTTGCTTACCACAAGCTCAATATTTGGAAAGATGTTCGATTCATAAAACAAAAAATGAGGAACACTGCAACTCTACTCGTCGAACCAATCAAAGAGGAAGCCACCAAGTTATTTGAGACCAACTTTGTCAGAGAAGTCTAATATTCGGAGTGGGTATTGAATGTAATAATGGTGCAAAAGTTTAGCAAAAAGTGGAGGATGTGATTTACTATTTTAAACTTGGCATATGCTCAAAAGATGGGTACCCACTCCCCAGAATAGATGCACTCATCGATTCAGCAGCTGGTTACTTTGTAATGAGCTTCTTAGATGCTTTCTTAGGATATCATTAAATACAAAGGTATCTTATCGACTCTAAAAAGATGACATTTATCACTGAAAAAGGACTCTATTGTTAAAGGGTAATGCCTTTCAGACTGAAGAATATAGGGGCAACCTATTAGAGGATGGTAGATAGAGTATTGAAGGAACAAAAAAGGAGAAATGTGGAAGTTTACGTAGACGACTTCTGCTTAAGAGAAAGTCACCCAGGTAGTACATTTAAGACCCAAAGGAAACATTCACCATTCCGAAGAAATATAATATGTGCCTTAATCCTCTGAAGTGTATATTTGGCATAGGATCAAGGAAGTTCTTAGGGTTTTTTATCACTTCCAAAGGCATAAAAGTCAACTTTAACAGAGTAAAAGCCATATTGAACATGTCATCATTGAAGATGACTAAGAAAGTTCAACAACTTACTGGGCGAGTCGCGGGATTGAATCGATTCATTTCTAAGGTGTGCGAACACTGCTCGTAAGTTTTTAAAATACTTAAAGGTGCCAAAAGGTTCCAGTAGATTCCAGACTGCGAGAAAGCTTTTTGCGACCAAAAAAGCCTTCTGGCATCACCTCTATTGCTGCAAAGACCAATAGAAGGTGAGGCTTTATTGCTATACTTAAGAGTTGGAGGCAACTCGGTCAACTTTATCTTGATTAGAGAAGAGGGTGAGAGGCAATGATCAATCTACTACATGAGCAAGTCATTGTAGGGTGCAGAGTTACACCATCTTATAATGAAAAAACTTGCACTCGCGCTTATCATATCAACACGATGATATCGTCCATACTTTCAAGCTCTTTCAATCCAGGTTGTTGTTGATAATCTGCTAAAATTAGTACTCGCCAAGCTAAATTATTCGAGGAGATTGCTGAAAATGATCAATAAAATTAAATGAGTTTGATATATCTACTTGCCTAGGACAACAATTAAAGCACATGTACTCATAGGTTTCCTCATAGATTTTAGTGATTCACATGATGTCCCAGTCAACCTAGGGCTTTTGTGACACTTGTATGTAGATGGCTCTTCAGGTGAAAAATGCATGAGGCGGACATTTTTCTTAAAAGTTCAGTAGTGGTCACCATAACTTAGCAGTTAAATTTAATTTTAAAGTGGAAAACAACCAAAGGAGGGGAAATTTAAGATCCAAGAAGGTTCAAGTTCAAAACCGCCCAGTACCTACTAATTGAAGGCGAGTTATTTAGAAAATTAACAACTTTATTCAACATAAGATGTCAGCAAGAAGGTGAGCAAAGAAAGGTGCTCAAGGAAGTACATTCTAGCGAGTGTAGGAGTCACTTTGGAGGAAGAACACTTGCTCACATGATTCTGAAGTAAGGATACTTTTGGCCCACAGTGAGGAAGGACATGGAGGAATTCTCCAGAAGGTGCTAACAATGTCAAAAATTTGTCCCTCTACAGTAGTAGCTATCGCAACCCTTACAACCTATTACAAATCCTCGGCCCTTTGTCATTTAGGGAATGGATCTAATAGGCCCTCTGCTAATAACTAGCGAATAAAAAATGTTTATATTCGTCATGATCGATTATTTTAGCAAGTGGATTGCAGCAAGCCACTTATCAAGATAAGCGCCTAGGTAGTTCAATATTTTATTTAGACTGGCATCATTTACAAATATGGACAACCAATGTTGATCATTATAGACAACGAATCGCAATTTGCCGACAAATGATCGAGGGAGTTCTGCGAGTCACGAGGAATTCAACTGAAACATACTTCGGTACATCATTCTCAAAGCAACGACCAAGTAGAAGCATGGAATAAGAAGATCCTCAATTTATTGAAAAAGAATGTAAAAAAGCGCCAAAGGAAAATGGGTGGATACACCTTACACTCCTTGTTGTGGGTCTCTTAGGACGACTTCAATCTTAGCAACTGGACATATGACATTCACCTTATCATACAGGACAGAGGTCGTACTGCTAGTCGAGTATGAACTTCATAGTCAAAAAGTTTTGACAACTATTGAGTTAGGCAAAGAAATTGGCGATTGGGAGAGATCGAGTGCTGAAGCCATGAAGGACTCAATCGACTTGTTTGAATTAATGATTGAAGAGACAATAAGAAATAAAGAGGCGAATGACCAAATATTAACAAACATCATCAAAAAAATTATTTCAAGGCTGACAACGTAGTGTTGAAGATGGGCCAATTCGCCCATACATGGGATGACCCTAAGCAGGTCGGCCTAAGAGCGTACCAACTACTCGCCCATACATGGAATGTGCCACATACTTGGAATGCAAGAGAACTAAAAAAATTATATCATTAAGATAAGTCTTACCTTTGTATCTTACTTTTTATTAAGTCATTATAAGCCAATAAAACTTTCTTGTTCACCCAATAAATCATTATTTCTTACCTTTATGTGGCGATTAAGATTTCTAATTGACTTGCCTAATAATTTGGTAGATCGTGCCAAAGGTATTCAACAGTAACGATAATTCGAGTTAACACTCGCGGAGCTACATGTCGATTCAGATCACTAGACACGCTATTTATGGCCCAAATGGAAAGTGTGAGACTTGGTGTATCACTCTTTGTCCGAACGAATAAAAGTCAAATCAACATTATATACAATCAAGTAATTATCAAAAGAAAAATATATAAAAAGACCAACACTTCATGAGGTTGGCGACTCAAGTATAAAATTGACGCCTCGAGAGGTTAGCAACTATAAATAAAAAATACTAGCACATCGTGAGGTTGATGACTCAAGTATATGACCGACATTTCAAGAGCTCCATAGCTATAAATAAAAAGGCCAATACTCCATACGGTTAATGACTCAAGTGTAAGACTGACGTCTTAAGAGGTTGACAACTATAAATAAAAAGGATTAACACTCTGTGTAGTTGGTGAATCAAGTGTAAGATTGTCACCTCAATAGGTTGGCAACTATAAAAAAAAAAGACCAACACTTTATACGATTGTTAACTCAAGTGTAAGACCGACACTTTGGGAGGTCAGTAACTATAAATTAAAAGACTAACACTTTGTGCAATTGGTGACTCATGTGTAAGACTGACACTTCGAAAGGTCAACAATTATAAATAAAAAGATCAATACTCCATGTGGTTAACGACTGAAGTATAAGACTAACTCCTCATGAGGTTGGCTACTATAAATGTAATAACAACCCTCTATGGTTGACATTCTTGTATTCCCTTAATATACAATGAAGTAATTACTTAAAATAATTAAACAACGATGAGTACGATCAGAACTATCTGTAAAACAAACTGCATATAAAAAAATCCTCATTTGTATTCGACAAAAATACTTAATGAGTATATCAATTCATAGATGATGAAGTGCGAGTGTCTCAACAAATGAATATAAATAGGTACTCGCCCAAATCACACTGAGTATACCAAGTTGCATCTAGCAAGAATATCCATTGAAGAGACTGCATTTGTAAAAATAAAAGGTATGTGAGTATCAAATCATTTCAAAACTTACATATACTAAAGCAAATATGTGAGTATGCAAAATTAATGTACATCGATCTTTTAACTCGCAGAAAAAGGAAAAGGCCGATAAGCTAACTAGTGTTTTCTTCATCATCACCTGCACTTGTGTCCGATTTTAAATGGGCAAGTACATTGTCAAAATCCAAAAACTTGGCGTTCAACTGGCCATGTTTCATCAATTTGGCGATGACAAAATCGACGTCTTCTTTGAATTTATGCTGCAGTAAATCCTTGTACTCATTAGAATCAAGAAAGTCAGATAATTCGGCCTTCTTCTATTGGAACTCCTCAGTGTGACGAGAGAGCTCCACATATAGCTCCTTTTTCTTCTTAACAAGGTGAGTCAACTCTAAGACAGTCTGCTTATTTTCTTTCCCTTGCTGCTTCTTGAAATTTGATGAGTTTGGCTTCAAAGACTTTGACCTCACCCCTCACCATCGTGAATTGTATCCTCATCGTAGGCAAGTCTTTTCTCAGGAAGTTTCTATAGATTTTCCAAGTCGACTGTCACGCAATAGCTTGGGCAGTCATTACAGTGAAAGGCAATCGTTCATTGGGAAGACCTTCTAAGAGCGAGACCAGCCTTTAAGAGAAAATTCTTTGCCCAAGCTCAAAGGCCTCACTCATCGACTTGGTCAAGTCTGGAGTATAATTACTCGCAATATACTCCTTTGGTTCCTTATTAGTCTTGTTCTTCCTTTTTGGATGACTACGAGTAGCAGAACTCGCAGCTTTCTTCTTGGACTTCTGCGGAGTTGAACTCAATCCTGCCTCATCAGCCAACATCTCTAGGGTGGCCTCAGCAGAAGTCGACTCACCACCAGCCCTCTTGCCTTCAAGATCGTTGAGAAACCAGACCACTGCAAGATCGAGAGAATGGGGCATAGAAACATCCTCATTTACAAACAAGTAAATAAAGAAAATAAGAACACACAAATCAACATTAATTGCAATTCTGCATAATGATAAATACTTACTTTAAAGAGACTCATGGACCTTGCTAAAATAGAGAGTGATGAATATTCAAAGTCCTACACGCCACTTTTTCCAAAATGTCCTTCACCTAGACACTTGCTTTAGGAGCCGCCATTTTACTTGTAGGAAAGGGGATAGGAACGGTCGGCACCAACCACCCAAGGTGAGTTCTTAACAAAGCATAACTTTGAACTTCAATTCCTCACTTTATTCAGAAGGCCATGAATCCTCAAGTGGACTGTCGAGAATTGAAACCTGCCATCTTAGTGGCTCTTGATGGAAAAGATGTGGTGAAAGATAGTCATGCTCCACAGAATTCGACAAAACTTGGGCAAGTACCACTGCATAAAAGTTTATAATGCCCACCCAGTCCCGAGAAGAGGGAAACAAAACTAAACCTAAAGTAATCCGAAGGGACGCATAACTCGTCAGACTTTGTAGTATCCAATCGCTTATCTTCATCAACAACTCACGCTGAAAAATTTGAGTTACCATGATAGTAGTCATGGAAACTAAACGTTGCTATTAATGATGGAAGATTGAGTGAGTCCTTAGCCTCATTTTACATAAATATAATCGTTGCTTTCTTCAAAGCTGCTATTATCATACTCGCTGATAAATAACTCCCAAAAGATTGAAAGGAAAAATGAGAAAGCAATAAAATAGCTCGCACAAAGGGGAAATCACTCATTCAAAGTGGAAGGGAAATGTAATAAAGACTCAACCAAGATAAAAGGTAATTTATAGGCTTATAATAAGAACTCGATAATATGGACGTCACATCTGACATTAAGGGTTTGTTTGGAGTAGCTATAGTTTTTTATAAAACTGGTTGTAAAGCTGCTGTGGGGAAAACAGTTTTTTAAAAACTTGTTGAGTGTTAGAAATTTTTTTTTTTTTGAAAAATTTAAACAACTACTTTCTGACACCTACCATATTCTAATAGCTATGGTTCTCAAAAGTAGCTTTTTACTACAAAACTTTCTAAAAAGAAATCTTAAAAAGTTAAAGTCATGACAAAAGCAAATAAAGCATCTACTTGCACTCGCAAAAAGCACATGAAAGATGTGACATGAAAAGATGAGTAAGGAACATGATTATTTCTTTTATGATTATATTCTATTACAATAATAGATAATGCTACAACACAATTGGTGAACACCTATTCACATCATTTTTTAAATTATTTTAAAGTGGGGTCTAAGTGTCATTCCTCGGCGAGTGCTCCTTTATGACACAAATAATTGAACATAAAGTTGACTCCCGCAATAAAAAGAGAAGATCCACTCATCTCAATACAGTGTCGAAACAAGGTCAACTCAACCTCCATGGTCTTCAACCTTCCGTTGAGACTCCAACTCCACTACTTGCCTTCACTACGACTCAGCTTCCAGCATCATTTGCAACTCAACCAAGTCTTGTCTCAACAAATTCACATCTTCCTCTAGAAAAATAAGTCTCCTTTGCAAGGCAACGATCTCTGCATAGTTAAAGAACGACGAAGGCTCTCCTTCGACATCTCCTCACTCTTGGTGGAGAACTCATTAGTCTCGGACTCGCCACTATCATAGGTCAGTTAGAAATTAAAAGAAAACTAATTAAAAAGAATGTTAAAGACAATAAAGGACACTTGAAGGCTAATATGTCAACGTCTTAAATCCAAAAGACGAGACATAAAAATGATAAGTATCATTTCTATCACAAACATGGATACTACCATAAAGATTACCAGAAATGTAAGGCTTGGTTATAAAAGAAAGGTAAGCCAACTGCTTTTATATGTTTCGAATCAAATTTATTAGAAGTACCTTATAATACGTGGTGGATTGATTATGGTTGTACTACACATGTTTTAAATGTGATGTAAGGATTACTTAAGATCCAAACCATAAAGCCAAATGAAAAGTTTAACTTCATGGGTAATCGAGTCAAAGCTCCAGTTGAAGCCATTGGAACATATTGCTTAATTTTAGATGCTAAACATCATTTAAATCTTTTTAAAACTCTTTATGTTTCATTTATTTCAAGAAACTTAGTTTCTTTGTCCAAATTTGATACAGTTGTATATTATTTTAAGTTTAGAAATGAATGTTTCAATTTGTTTAAGCATAATCATTTTATTAACTCTATTATTCTTTGTGATGATTTATATAAATTAAAGCTTAATAGTTTATTTGTTTAAACTTTGTTGACTTTGCATCATAATATTGGAATAAAAAGTAGTTTGGTTGATGATATCAGCTTATTTGTGGCATAAATATTTGAGCATATTACTAAAGAAATAATATAAAGATTAGTGAAGAATGAAATTCTTCTTGATTTAGATTTCACTGATCTTGGTATATGTGTAGATTATAATAAGGGCAAATATATAAAACACAATTAAGAAAACAACCATAATAAGTACACAACTTTTAGAGTTGATGGAAGAAAGCTTGCCAACATATCCTAGATATTCGCTGAGGTGAAGCTAACTACTCTGGCGATTGATAGAGCTGGGGCTACAACATCCAGTTACGGAGGAAGTGTGGAATTTTTATTTAGAATATCACGCAAATCTTGTGAATATTTATCTAGGTGATCAAATGTGTCATTAAGGGATAGATATATTATTTCAAGAGATATAAATATTACCCTATAATGAATTTGATTACTTAATAAAGACTCTTAACACTGATGGGTCTGTAATATACTAGAGATTCTTTCCTTGAATTACATGGATGAAATAAAACAAAATTTATTGTTATTTAGAATATCACACAAATCTTGTGAATATTTATTTAGGCGATCAAATGTGTCATTAAGGGATAAATTTATTATTTCAAGAGATAGAAATATTATCCTATAATGAATTTGATCACTTAATAAAGACTCTTAAAACTGATGGGTCTGCAATATACTAGAGATCCTTTTCTTGAATTACATGGATAAAATAGAACAAAATTTATTTTATATCGAGTTCTTAGTTTCCTATAAGGGCAAGTCCTTATAGTTAATTATATCTTAATAGAGGGAAACTCTCTTAAGAAAATTTTTGATTAAAGAAATTAACTTCTATCTTTATGGATTTCAATGTTTGAATCAACATTGTTAAATATGAAAGTCAAATAAAATAGATCAAAAGGGTTAGCTCTTTTTGGATTCCAAATTAGAAGAAGTAGGAAGTGTTTTGATACTAGGAAATCTAATAAGCACTCTAACTTATTCTATGGTTAGACTTTATAGTTTTGAAAGAGAAATTTATTTTATTTTAAATTGATATTTTATTAGAATGATAAGACTTATATTCTAACAGGACAAGACTGCAGAAAACTTATGAGGTGAAGACTTAATCCTATAACAAAAGAGAAATATCTTGCTTTAGACCCTATGTCTAAGAGTGCTTCTAACATAGTTGGGAGCTCGACTTAGTCTACAACAACAACAAGCCTTAATCCCACTAGGTGGGGTCGGCTACATGAATCCTTCGTCTCCATTGTGTCCTATTATGTGTCAAATTCTCATTTAATTCAAGTATACTAAGATCATTTTTATACATCTTAACCAAGTCTTTTAGGTCTACCTCTACCTTTCTTAACATAGGTAAATCTAATGCATCTACTCTCTAAATATCTGGACGACCGACGCTTTATGTGGCCAAACCATCTAAGGCAATTCTAATCTTATCTACCATGGAGCTACTCCAACTTTTTCCAACATACTCATTTTGCATTCTATCTCTAAGAGTAAAGCCACTCATCCACGAGCATCCTCATCTCGTAACTTAACTTAGTCTTATGCTTCTCTTTTATTGGCCAACATTCACCATAAGTCATTGCATGTCTTACCACCATCTTATAAAATTTTTCCTTAAGTTTAAGTGGAACTTTTCTATCACAAAATAGATGCATTCCTCCACTTCAACCATCCAACTTGAATTCTACTAATAACATCTCCATCTATTTCACCATCATTTTGAACAATAGAACCTAAATATCTAAATCGCCACTCTTATTAATGACTTGATCACCTAAAGTCACAAGACTACCACTAAAACTTCTACAACTAAAATTACACTCCATATATTCAATTTTAGATCTACTTAAGCGAAAACCTTTAGACTCTAAAGTTGACCTCCATAATTCAAGGTTGAACTCCCTCTCTAGTCTTATCAACAAGAAGAATGTCATCGAAAAAGCATACACCAAGGTACATCTTCTTGTAAATGCCTCGTAAGAACATCCATAACTAAAGAAAAAAGATAAGGGCTTAATGTTGATCCTTGATGTAATCCAACCAAATAGGAAAATATTTTGTCAATCCTCCTTGTGTTTGGACACAAGTAATGCTCTAGTATACATATCCTTAATGACTTGAATATAACCAATATTAATTCTCGCTTCTAGAACTCTCCAAAGAACATCTCTTTAGACTTTATCATAAGCTTTCTAAATCAATAAATATCATATGTAGATCCTTCTTACTTTCTATGCTTCTCCATCAAACCTCTTAACAAATGTATAGCATCCATAGTAGATCTACTGCATGAAACCAAAATGATTGTGAGAAACTTTTGTATCACATCGTAACCTATGCTCAATACTCTCTCCCATAATTTTAATGTATGGCACATTAACTTAATTCTCTATAATTTGCACACTGCATAACCTTTATTCTTAAATATAGAATCAACAAACTCTTTCTCCACTCATCGACATCTTTTAGTCTTTAAAATAACATTAAAAGATTTGTAAGCCAAGAAAATTCCTTGATCTCCTAAACATTTCCACACTTCTATTGGAATATTATCCGATCTATGCTTTTCCACATTTCATTTTTTTAAAGCTTCACTAACTTGATTTACTAATATGATAAAATGAAATTCTCTATTTTGTTTAGGGTATTAAAGTTGCTAAAATCAATCGTATTTTCGATCCATCATTGAAAAATTTATCAAAATACCTCATTCACCTATTTTCAATATCTTTTCTAAGAAAAGCTTTATTATTTTCATCCTTACCCCCTCACTTGAATATCTTTACTTCTCCTATCTCTTTGGTTGGCTAACTTATACATACATCTTTCATCTTCTTTGATATCTAATCTATTGTATAAATCACTAAAAGCTAAATTTTTTGTATCACATATTGCTTTCTTAGAATCTCTACAGGCCACTTTATATATTTCCCAATTCTCCGAGTTTTTACATCCAAACCAAATTTTATAACAATGCTTCTTATTTCTTATCTTTGGGATATATTTAGCTCTTCTTATTAGAGAAAATTATCCTGATTCTTCTGGACTTATATCTCACTGGGTAGGATTGCTAGCTAACACTTCGTATAATTTAAAATTATGAGTCTAGTCTTATGAATACAAGATAGTTAAGTTGTTGTATTGAAAAAATAAAGCTAAGCGCCTAACTTCACTCCTTAAAGTCTTGGATCATGACTAGTATGATATGCTTCTAATTAATGCAGTAGTTTATATAGTTTTATATGTTTTTAGACACTTGATTTTATTTTGAGGCTTTGGGTATACAGATTATGCTTAAGATGTAATGCAATTAGAAATAAGATATGAGCTAAATTAGAAGAGAAGATAGACTTTTTCAAGAAGGGTTGTCATTCACAGGTCATATGATCCCTTATGTGCAATGAGAGAATGGCTCAATTCAAAAAAAAAAGGAAAAATATGTAAGCATGGTTATAATTTCTAATGATTTCTAGTTATTTTAAATATTTATCCTTAAGATTTTAATTATGCAAGGTTATGAGTTGATTATTTTTATATTTGAGTTATTTGATTATTAAGTTGAATAGAAAATTTAACTTTATCTTAAGAGCTTATTGAATAGACTAGGCTTTCAGATCACAAAATAATAAATAAAAAAATCTATGAAAAATATATGGTTCTACTGCACCCCAAAATAAATCACACCAAAATTAATTAAATAAACAAGCTAGTGTTGTAGGGTACCACTATACACAAGAATAAAAGTAGCAAAATGCGCTCGCTCTTATACACGACGACCTAAAACTACAAGTTTGATATATGGGCTTTTCATTAACTTTAGGATCATCGCCTTCTTCAAGTACTATCAAACTAGCACAGTAAGTTCATGTTAATCCTAAATCCCATAGATCCTAGCTTAATTCTAGGACCAAATTATATTTGTAAAATTTCTAGAAGAAAATCCTAAGTCTTGCAAAAATAAAGGTTATGAAAAGCAAACAACACAGTAGCAATTATATATCAAACATATGGGTTTAGCACTAATGATTATCAAGCGCATCTATCCTAATAGGGTATTCTTAGAGACTTAGGCAAATCACTTGCAAGCAAAATAACATTTATTATTCTTGTTTGTAACAATGGTATCTTTAAGCACAGGCCCTTGCTGAAAATAGTATTAGTCTAAAGAGATGGCCTAACATCCAGACTAGTGAGCAAACAATCCTAGCCATCTAAACTAAAATAATATATCACAAAATAAGAAAAATCATCGCATTACAATCAACATATTGTCCTAACCTAATTTTAGGGTTGATGACCTAATTTTGTATTGTGTGAGAAGAGGACTAATGTGGAAAGTCTATATTAGGCTTTTTTAAGGTTCTATTTGAATTCAAGATTTGTTTAATTTACTAGAAGGTGGGTTTTAATTTAAGATTTAGTTTGATTTTGAATTTTTATTTTCAATTTAAGTTCATTTTTATGTTGAAGTTGGATTTAGGTTTTCAAGAGTGAAAAGAAGATTAAGCCTTGCTTGTGGCAAGACTTTATATAATTAACGCCCTAATCCTAATAAAGTGAGATTTTCACCAAAAGATGAAAATTCACTCAAAGGAGTTTGATTAACCCCGTTTTTTATTTAAATGATTTAGTTGAATTAAATGTTTGATTGATTTAATTTGGAATGCAAATTAAGTTTGTTATGATTATTATGATTGAAGTTTGATTATTAATGTTTTATTTTATAGTGTTCAATTTTATATTAGTTATTAGGTTTTTAAATTTGATTAAGTTCATTTTGATTTAAGGTTCAATTAAAACTTAATCCTTTATTTGGATTTTATTCAAAGATTTATTGAATTCTTAAGTTTCACTACTTTAAATTGATTTAGATAATTAAAGTTTCATTTTAAATTAACTTGTTTTGATAATTTAATTAGATTGAATTTAATCAATGTTAAAGTTAGGTTGATTTTGATTAAGGTTTAATTTGTTGGTATTCAATTTAAGCTAATTAAGATTTGGTTAATGGATTGTTACTTATTTTTTTCTTTATGATATGATTTATATTTGTTTATATTTGGTTAATTGAATTTAATCTTTGTTAAATTTTAGTTTGCTAAGTTTATGAGGTTTTCATTGCTTTAAATGGTTTATGTTGATTAAATTGGTTTGATTATTATTTGAATTTAGTGATTATATATTTTTGATTATTTTTAACTTAATTAAGGGTATTTTAGTGATTTTGGAGTTTATTACTTAGTTGAAATTTTATTATGATGCTTTATTTACTTTGGTTTGATAATTCATTTATTTTGATTAAGTAAATTTAATATTTACTTTGATTGAATTTGATTATATTTTATCCTATTTTGCAATTGAATTAGTTATGATTTAATTTGATTTGATTAATTTGATTTAATTTGTTAAATGATTAATTGAATATTTATGTTCAATTTGGTTGATAGAATCTACGGTTGATTGATATTGTAAAAATTTATGTAATTTAACATGTTATATTTAAGTGACTTGATTAAGTTAAATTAATGTTTGATTATCTTATTTATTTAAATATTATTTAAGTTTCATAAGATTAATTTAATTGGATGATTAATTCAATTAAAGATTTCTAAAGATTTGATTGAATGATTGACTTTATGATTTGATTAAAGGTTATTTTGGTATGTCTTGTTCAAAATAACTTAATCTAACTTAGTTAAATAATTGATCAATTTATTTGTCCAATTAAAGGTTTAAATGATTAAAGTTCAATTAGACAATTTGTTTTAATTGATCAATTAGATGCTATGTTTAATTGGAAGTTGATTGAATGACTTAATCAAATGGTGATTGTTGATCAATTGAATTGACTACCTTAACTAAAGTTCAATTATGTATTATTCAAACGATAGAATGAGTTATAGATTGATTAATAAATTGATTAAAGGTTTATATTTAGTTTGATTAATTGATTAACATGTCTTATCTTATTTTTGTTTAATTGGTTTGATTGAATTGGATTCACTTTGGTTTAATTGATTTGAATAGAATCCAATCCCTAGTTATTTAAGTTCATCATAATTAATTTGATTAAAGTGTATTAAATGATTAATTGAATATCTACAATCAACTTGATTAATTAATTCATATAGTTGAAGTTTGATTAATGATTATCTTAATTTATCTTATTTAAATTAGTTTGTTGAAATTAGGTTTAATTTTATTAAATGTTTGATTGATTTAATTTAATTAAAGATAATTTAAGTTTAACATGATTAATTTGATTATGTGATTGACTTCATTAAAGGGTTTAATTAAATTAATTAAACATTAATCAATGATTTAATTAATCATGATTGATTTGATTAAAACTTGATGAATATTTATAATGAATTTAATTAAGTGTTTAACTTAAGTTAACCTTGACTTGAGGACTATTTATGATATGACTTATTTAATTTCATTTGGTTTAGTTAAATGATTAAGTAACTTAATTTGAAGTTTCATTATTAACTTGCTTAAGGGTTGATCTTTAGTTAGAAATTAATGAATTAATTATGTCTAATTTAATCAATTAATTAATTCAATTAATATTAGATTAGTGATTATTTAAGCCTTTTATTAAATGGTTGGTTTGATTAAGAGTTCAATTATGGAATTTAGTTTAATGAACAATTAAATTGACCCTAATTTAGTAGTTATCTAATTTGATCGTTACTAGCTTAGTCAAATGATCATCTTGACAAAATAGTTAACTAAATTGAAGATTAATAGTTGATCAATTGATTTGATAATATCATTCATTCGATTAAGATTGAATTAATAATTGATTATGTCTGATCTCAATCAAATGCCTAACTTAATATGATGATCACAATTTGATTTGAAAATTAATTAAATCTACCATTATCAATTCAATTAAATGTTAATCTTGATTGAAGATTTTATTAACTGATCAAGATCTAATTTAACAATTAATTGAATTCATGGTCATTAATTCAATTAAGAGTTAAACTCAATTGAAGACTTAATTAAGTGATTCATTTAGTTAAAGGTCAATTTTTGATTAATTAAATTAAATATGATTGATTTAATTATGCATTGTGATTGATCTTAATTAGGCTAAGATTTGATTTAGTGATTTAAGTTAATTAGTTGGCTTTTATTGAAGCTTAGTGTAATTTTATTTTATGTGAATAGTTTGATTAATGATCCTATTAATGATTTGATGATTTAGGTTGATTAAATTAAGTTTGATACTTAATTTGGTTTCACATTATTAATTGAACTAAATTCCAATTAATGATTTATTAAGTTTAGCTTGGTTTAAATTGAAAATCAAATTATATTTGTTTGGTCTAATTTAATGAGGGTTTAAGTACTATTTTGTTTATAATTTTAGCTTAAAATTTAATTTATTATGTATTTTTGAAAGTTAGTTCTAATAAATTCAATTAATAGTGATTTTAATGATTTATTAAACCTTAAGTATATGATTTTGGGATTTTAACAACTTCAGAGGCTTAGAAATTTTTCCTAAGTCCCTTGATGTTAATTAAAATGTTTTAGTTTAGTTTTGGATATTTTCATAATTTTAGTTGTTTTATGTCATTTATTTCCCTTAAAATTGCCCTAGATGATTTTGAAAATTCATAATTCATGAACTAGGGATCTTTTTTATTTAAAATTTTTATGAGTGAGTTTTAATGTTAATTTCATTCTCTGAAATTCACATTAATTGGATCATTAATTTAGGTGTAATTAAGATTTGATTATTTTTATTAACTTGGTTTTAATGTTAATTTCATTAGGGCAGTAGGTCAGAGGATAATTGGTATTTAGCTTTTATGTTTCTTTTTCTTCTCAATTTTTGCATTGTAAATGGTTGAAATTTGATGACTAAATTTTAAAAATTTTCTTTTATTTTAATTTTTTAAAGGATATAAATCTATCCCATATTTTATTTTTGATGGGCATAAGACTAATTACACACATATTAAAGAAGTCATTTAAGTTGCCTCCATCATATGTTACATCTGAACTAAATATTTAAAAGTTAAAGAACATAACACTTGTGCTTGACATGTGGAGGAGCTACTAGTGGATTCTATTTCCAATGGGGAGACATAAGTTCAAAGCATATACTAACCAATAAATTTTACCTTAGTCCACTAGGACTCAACTTTTAAAAAGAAAAAAAATATATATCAATTGAGCTCAACTTTTTGATTAAAATTAATATATCAATACTTCATTTTCCTTTATATCAGCTTCAATATTAGTAACATCTTCATTTTATAACCATAACAATATAGTACCCAAAAAATAATAGAATTCACTTGTACACAGGCCATTGCAACAGAGAGCAATGAGGATTTGCATGCCATACGTTAACATCCTTTCATGATCACGAGATATATAACAAAGATAACACAAATCTTAGGGAACTTACAAACCCAGAATCTGCAGCAACTGATCACCAAAGCCATAGTAAGTATTGTCCTTTCTCCAAAAAAAGTACTATCCCACAACATCTTGGGAGGTGACGTTCTTCCAATGAGCATGCTTGTCGTTGAATGTTCTCAAGGAAGATCTTGAGCACACCTGTGTGTCCCCATCATACCATTAATGTAGGTGAAGGATCATTGGCTTGGTAATGCCTCGGATGTTATTGTGGAGAACCTTACAATGATGCTTGGCTCTGCCCTATACCAAGTTCTTATCGCACTTGCCTCAGCCAGACATTTTTTTATAGCTTCAACAATTTGTGCTCGTTTTCTTTTCTTGTAAATTATTGCTTAAATTGGAATCCAAGATTATTGAAATAAGAGCTAACAAATTTTGGTTTGATTTTGAGATCCCATGAAAATATTAATTTAACATCTTTTATGATTATGAAGTTTCATTCTATGGCTAAATAGAGTTTAGTTTTTTTCTCTTAAACTTTTGTATTATTGAATGTGAATTCTTCTTTTGAATATGAATTCTTCTATAGATTGTAAATGTTTATTTCATCTTCTGAGGAAACTTTCTCTTATACCAAAGTGTAACTTGGATCTTCTTTAACAACATATTCTTGTTATTTTACTTTTGCATATTTTTTTATTGGTTAAATGTGTGTGATTGAGATTTGTTCAAATTTACTACACACTAATTTTTCTTCGTGTAACTTGAGTCCTAACTCTTACTAGTTTTCTTTTATTCTCAAATTTCTTGCATAATTTTAATTGTAAGTGATATTTAACTTATCATTTAGAGTGTGTTTCAAGTATTATTATTTTATTTACATCAAAGATAGACTTTTGTGTAACTAGAAGTTATAGTCAATTGACTGTTTTTTAATCTTTTGGCATGTTTTTGTGCATCTATCTTAGATTTGCAGGGAAACTCTAAATCTTAAGATGTCAGGTATCAATAGGCTGCTAGATTTAATGCTATTGTAGGTTCAATTCATATTTTTATATAAATTTTCTTCTAATCATTGTTATTAAGCACCTCAGTTAACTGACCGTTGGATTAAGAATCATTTTGATCCAATGGCAAGCATTTTGCTAGCATATTGATGGGTTTTGGTTCGCCCACATAAGTTTTAATTACAAGAGGACTCTTTGAATGTGAATCCAAGATCTATTCTATGCCAATTTGGCTATTTTGGTAGCTTTTTCAACAAAATGGAGTAGCACAGCAGAATAAGAGAGTGTAGATTGGTAGCAAGGATTTCCCTGAGATGAAATGATTGATGAGATCATAAAGTTTCTAAGGTGTATGTCTAGACTTGCAAGAAAAAAAAACATTCATATTTTGGAGAGGATCTTTGGTAAGAGGACAAGACACATCTCTTCAAGATATCTGAATAACTCAGGACAAGGAATGGCTCAGCTCTAACGGAATTAATTTGAACATGTGCTTCATGATCAATCATACTAACTTTTAAAAGGGAATAAAATCCTTTCCGTGAGGAATACAAATGAAAATCACATGACCTTGAGGTTGACTTGGAATCCTTTATTACACCTCTTATACGAGAGGATGAAATGGTACAAAAGTTTCAAGTGTTGTATAGTTGTAGCAGTACTCCAGCGCATGAAGTGAAATGTATCTTGTATCCATAAAAGAAGCGGCAATTCTAAGAGGATTCTTTTCGAAAAAAGTTGGTAGTTTTTGACGAAGGCATATATAATTTTTAGAGCTACATATGAGATTACTATAATGATATACGATTACTTCTAGTTAAGTGTTTAACTGCCCCTCAATGTTCATTGATCTGTAAGATTTATATCCTCTGAAACAAAGAAAGATGACCTATTTGTTTAAATTAAAATAATAACTTGTAAAACACATGGAGAACTAGGTAAATTTATTCACATAGTCATGCATGAAGTATGAATCCTTTCTGATCTATCAATTGTTAAGGATGAAACTTAGCTATTCATATAGTGCAACACATTACATTTTTAATATATTCATATTGAATCTTATTTCTATATTATTGCTAAGTCAATTATTTATTTAAGGTTAGTTATCATTTTATCATTTGTTGGGGGTAAAAAGGTTATTTAAATTTTTGTTTTAGCAGCTTAAAATACATATATTATAGCTATAATTATTGTTTGATTAAGAAATTAAAAAAATATATTTGTTCTATCATTTTCTCCTAGTTGATTCGACTCAATTATTCTAATGAGATCCTTTACGTGTTTTCTTTCTCTTTATCTGCATTCTTACGCGGTGCTATTTTTTTAACTTCTCTATCCCCATGTTCTATTTTTTTTCCATCAATTCTTTTTCTACAGTATATTTTTTCAATTCTCAATAAATCAAAATATCTATATGTATCACTTTCATTTACTTGTTAAGCCTAGCTCTACATCCACCATTGCCCTATTTCATGGCTCTTTCCATGAGCACACCAGCGATTGTTTAGTAAAATTTTTATCATCATAGTAATGCTTCATTGCCCATAACACTAGTATTCTTTCTACTCATATCTATTGAGAAACAACAATACAATTTTTGCTTTCTAAGTTAAGAATGGAAACACTTATTGATGAATAAAATAAATATTATTTACTTTTATGCTTTGATGAGCATTATTTTTATCCAGGTCTTGCATTACTGCCGAATATTAATTACAACATAGAATTTGCATGCATGACATACCAAGTAAATGCAGTTGACACGTAGCATCGACAAATAGAAATTAAGAGAAGATGGGGCAGCCATCCACCACAACTCCTTCAGCACTAGGGCAGTAGGCCAGAGGACAACCATCCAATTCATTGCCCCACCATTTCAAACTAATGTTCTCAAGTCCCAGGCACATATACAGTAGCACGGCCATGAAGGCCAACCCTGCATCAAGCGACCCTGACAGCACATAGTTATGCCGCTGCCACCAATCTCGCCGGTATTTGTACACAACATATCCTGAAAGAAACCCAATAATGATCCAAGTGGAAAAGTTGACTGCTGTTGCAGGTGGCATATTCCCAAGGCTACCAATCAACACTGGCACGTTTATAAGCTTTATCCACTTTACAGAAGGGAAAGCTTTGTGGGCAAGCCACACAAGGAGTGGAGCAATGGCTCCAACAAGGAAAAACCAGTTTATAGCAGAGTAGCTTCCAAGGTCACCGAAGATCCGGAGGGGCGATGAGAAAAATGACAGAGGCATCGTAGAAGACATGGTCTCCTGGACATGTCCATGGGCTATCTGAAGGAAGGAGTTGTCTGTCACATATGTTGGGAATGGAATCCATAAGCCACCATGCAGTGCTAAGGTAGACCAATGATGACATCACAGTTCCAACAACCTAGAAAGTTGGATGCTAACATGGGTCAGGTATGGGCGTGTTTGATTGAAAAAAAAAATTATATATTAATTTGAGTTCTTTCCTTTAATGTTTTTGGTTGGCTTTCCTATAGTTTGGTATTGCTGGATATTGCAGAATAATTAACAATGTGACCGATTGTTATGTTGATTATATGGACTAGAGGTAATTCAGCTTTCCAATGATACTAACCTGAGCCATGAACATTGTTCTTGGTGGTATTTTCATGTAGTGACCAAGCTTGAAATCTTGCAGAAATATCAAGGCTTGAGACATACTGATGTAGCCATAAACCTTGAAGCACATGTTCGCAACTGGACGACCAGGATACAAATATCCAATGATATACTCTGTTATGATGTTTAATCCCGGCTTCTACTTCATGAAGGAGATGTTCAGAATTTGGTAACATTTCAGATTAGAAAAATGTTAAAAGGATGCCAAATGAGTAGTACCTGATTGGTGGTTGCAGTGATGACCCCAATAGGTAAAGTGAAGAACATGGCAATGGCACATGCTAAAAGAACTCCCCACCACGGTAGCTGGAGCTGATCATTATAGTACTCACAGACAAAGGTGGTAAGGGTAATGGTCATCACAAGTATGCAGATGAACCACCATTCTGGTACTTGCCTGTATCTTCTCATTAGTCTTGTGTGCACATCCATCTTCTTATCTGTGAATGCAGACTTGCTCATTTGCCATATTTCGCTGCAATTGATCACAAAGATCGAAGAAATACGAATTTGAAAACCCTTAATTCATTGGATATGAGATTAATAAGATGCTTACCTTCCATGGAACAAGAGTACATGTGAGAGAATAGCCGTAAGGGATGCAAATCCCACTCCATAAGTCATTGCAAAAAACGTGCTCATATAGATTGGGCCATTCTTCTCATAGGCATTGAGGTCCAGGTGGAAATTAGAGTCTATGATGGTTGTTACATTATAGATCTGCCCTTTGGAAGTGAAGAGGTTGTCCGAGAATATGGGGAAGGTCTTGGCATGGTAGATGTCGAGCCAGTAAGTTATTGGGGTTATGACATACATGATGATGATGAAGCCAACAGCAATATTAGCAGTGGCAAACCAGGGGCTTGCAAGCGGGCTGCCAAGGTAGGAGGATACAGTGGACCAGTCAAGACCAATGGCTCCAATTCCAAGCCCACGGAGGCCGGAACCGAGTTGATATGCAAAGACAGAGTTTGGAAAGATCCAGCAGATCCATGAAAGGGATGTGAGCATACTGAAGAGATAACCTGGGAAGACGTAGTAGGCAAAGCTGCAGATGAAGGCAACTAGAAAGAATTGGTTGCGAGTCAGGCTGCCCTTTGCACGAACTTCCTTCTCATGAAGTGCACTGCAAACAGGATTTTACAGCGAAGGTAAACTCTAGAACACCATATGCATAATCAAAATATTCCATGATTGAGCTCTACAATATTAACTGCTGCAAAATATTCCATGTTGAGATTATAAAATCCACTTTTCTTATCTTCATGCAGAATGCATCAATGATAGTAGAATTAGCACAAATAAGCAGCTACAATATCCAAATTTCATATACTTAAAACAATTATATCAATGAGCCAAGATTACCATTTTTTTCTATCACTAATGTATGAAGATGTCTAAGAAAAAACATTAAATTATAATAGAGCTATTTAGAATGCTTCCTCAATAAATGTTTAAATAAACTCTGATTATATGCAATCAAGAAGATCCTAGAGAGGACTTTGGTGGAAATATTTTTTGAGCCCAAGAAATTTTAGGGCTTTATTAGTCGATGCACCAATGCCAAGCCAATGACAAACTTTAACATTTGTCATCACCATTGTCAACCCTTGTAGCTGACAATTGCAAACATTCATTATTGAACAACATCGATCCCCATAGTGGATTAGCATTGATGCGTGCCATCGACCATCACTAATATTTTCCTTGATTAATGTTGATGTCGACCATCAACCAACACTACATCTAACAACTGCTTAGATCAACCAACAATGATGCATGCTATTATCATCACCTAAAGTCAACTTATTATAATGCTTAATACAAATAATCACTATCATTCAATCTCCTCTCTTATAAGAAGAATAGCTTGAATGTTCCATGACAACTACCACCTGACACCATTATCAAGACCCAACGTTTGATGTTTGTCGATGATTAATGTATGATAATGATATTCCTAATTATTGTTCTCCCCTTATAAGAACAATTGAGCATATTACAAATAATTTCCAATTAGAAAAGATAATTCAGGCCAATAAAGAAAAGAGATTCTTTATTTAAATTTTTTTTAGGGATATTTGAGCAAATTTAATCATAAATTTACACATAAAATATAAAATATATACAAAGATTTGAACTTAAAACCTTTTGATTGAAAGTCAAAGCTCTCAAATACTAGATTAAGGTGACTTGCATCTTTATTTTAAATTTTGATAAATAATCATGAAAATAAGAGAATATTGGTCCATGGGAATATTTTAATAAAAAAATTAGAGAATATTCAACCAAATAAAAATATAATAGGAATACTAAATATCTATATATATATAACATCTATTTTCTTATTTAATTTTATATTACATTAACTATAAAATAAATATGATTTTAAAATAATCTTATCAAAATCCTACCTTTCGCAAGGTGTCACGTCAAAAAATAAATTAAAAAAGAAACTGTCAACCTTCCGTCTTAATGGAGTATTAAAAACTACTGGGGGACTTATCACTTCCACATTCTAATGTTCCAGTCAATGGACCCCTCTGTATAATCTTCGTTCCTTAGAAGAAACCTCCTGGGCCCCTCTCTTCTCTTCCCCGTTTTAATTTTTTTACTTTAATTTTTGGAATAATTTTTTATCTTCTGGCTTTCGTGACGTATTCCCTGTATTATATGTGTCGATTTTTTTTTGTCGTTAAATTAAGAATTTGTTTGAGGCAATGATAATTTTTTAAAAAATTGATTATAAAATTATCGTGAAAAAAATAATTTTTAAAAAAAATTACTTTGTATATTATAAATATATTTTTTAAAAAATTAAAAAAATAATTTTCTGATAATCATCATATTTTTATTATACTTTTATAATTTTGATTTTTAAAATAATTTTTTTACTATTTTATTTTCTGATTATTTTTTTAAAAAATAAATCAACAAAAAAGCAGTCGCAAAGGGACCTTAAGGCCAGCTCTATATATCTTGCGCAACGTCCAAATGCAATTTCCTCTCCGTAGGCAACAAACCGTCCACATTCAATGAATCCTAATCACGATCTCTGACCAGTCTTCAGAACCAACATATATATAAATATATATATAAAAGAAATTGATTCTAACTAATTAAAATAACGATTAAACCAGCGAATAAGATCTATTTTTAAAGAACCTACTAATTTTAAAGCAATCAAAATAGAATTATTTTTATTTTTAATTAAATGGCCAAAAATAAGATATTTAAATTAAAAAATAGATAAAATAATTATAATAAGGTATTCTAAAAATTTGTTTTAGCAATATATTCAAATATTTAAGAAGGATGAGCCCTAAATTAAAATGTTATAAATTAAATTGATAAAAACATTATTATTATATAATTTTAATTTAAATTAGAATTCTTGAACTTAAATTTTTTCCTGTCTAAAAGTTTCAAAACATTGGATATAATTGGAGAAGCATACCTGAAGAGCGAGACCTGAACGAGATTGTACGGCCACCACATGGCCGCCGGCTCAACCAGATAACGCCGGAATATTCCCGCCCATCCGAAACCCAAAACCTGTCAATCATAAAACAGAAAAGAAGAGCAAATCATACATCAGAATATTCTCATCCAAATCTTAAATTTCAGATATAAAAATGATTTATAAATCATGATAAAGGAAAATGGAGCAAGCACCTGAGTAGTGAGGACGACGAGCAAGGACACAAAAAAAGAAATCTTCTGCCGATAAAAGACCCGAACTGCCGTCACGATATGGATCGCATAGACGCTTCCAGCCCCAGTGTTGGCGAAAATCGTAATCAGAACGTGCTCCTTAACACTAAATGGACCCGGATTGAGACTGAACTCCCATCGGCTTCCAGTAAAGAATCTCCGATCCGGCAACCACGCCGCCATCATTCTGGCGACTGGAACTACGGAGATTTGAGCAGAGATAGAGGTGATGGAAAGAGGCTCTTTTCGGTACCAGAAGAACTGGTTCAAGAAAGAGAGGAGCAAACAGGATGCCGTTCCCAAAATCCACACCCGGGCCGTAACGACCGCCGCGTTGGGGTCGTCGGTGATCGGAACGGTGAGGGCCACTTGTTCAATCGGGGAGTTTTGGAGCTCATCTTCACAGGAGAGGAGAGGGGTTGAGATCTCCTGGCGTAGATCTTGGGGGTGAGCGTCTTCCATCTCCATGGACTACTTCCTAGGCTCTGTTTCCTGTCAGCTCGATGAGGAGCTCTCTCTCTCTCTCTCTCTCTCTCTCTCTCATTAGCAATTAATATACGTGTACTTTTTTTATATTTTTATTTTGTTTAATAATTAATTCATACATAAAATTTGAAATTATGACATCAATCGAAGATCTCAATTACTAGATTAAAATTAATTACACATTTGTAACGATATTATCAAAATTTAAAGAACTTAATAAAGGTTCCTCTTCTATTTTTATTGATTTATTATATTTTTAATGAAGTATTTGGTATATATATATATATATATATATATATATATATATATATATATATATATATATATATATATTAGTTTTAAAAAAAATAGATCTTAATTTTGTAAATAATATGTTAATAACTTCAGGTTTTTAAAGAAATTCGAATATATAATTTAAGGGAAAACAACATTTTCCGAATATCAAGTTACGAATAATAAAAAATGTCAAAACTCACATAAATACTTATTGCCAATAGTTGACAAATTGGTAAATAAGATTTTCCAATTAGTTGTAGCTGTTTCAATGCAAAAATAATCTTATGAAGATAGTTAATTAGGTATAGATATATAGTAAAATATAAATTAAATATAATATTTAATTTATATTTTATTATGAATCTGATTTAATATTTGAATACAAAATTATATTCGGATACTGCACGTGTTGTACCTATTGCGGTGTGAAGTCAGAATTTTTTTTATTCCAAACAATTTTTAAATGCAAATATAATAGAACCATGCAAATAGACGTGCAAATCTAACTCATTGACAATTTTATCGATATTAATAAAAAAAAAATCTAATTTGAGCTCACAAATTCTCAACCACCGAATAAATTTATCCTCCTTTAAATTTTAATTTATTGTTAAATTATTCTAATATCTCCTATAATTCAAATATGTAGTTGAATATTTATCATAAAATACATATTTTTTCCTGTCTCTATAAGCTTTTATGGAATACGCTATTGGTCATGTATTTAGAATACAACGTAAAAAAGATGTAAAAAAAAGAATTGAATAAAAAATATTAATTCTGATTGTTTGGTTGAGAGTTTTATAAATTCAAATTTTTTTTTTTTTTTGGTAAAAAATGTAATGTGAAAAGATTATGAAAGTTTCCTGCCGTGATGGCGACCGCGGCATGGCCGTGATCACTTTACATTGACCGGTGTATTTGGAATTCGCCCAAATCGGGCGAATTCTAAATACACAGAAAATGATTTATCTAATGTATTTGGAATACATTACATTACATTGAAAATTTACTTTACTTTCAACCAAACACCCAAAAAGTTAAAATGCGTGTATTTAATTTAAATAAACTCTAAATGCAGTCAACCAAATAGCTCATATATCAACAATTTATCTTTATTGATATACTAATTTAACTTTACATGCTTTAGTCACAATCTTCCTTATGAAGATAGTGAATTTCATTATGTTTTGCTCATTGAATGTACTAAAAACTTTATCAAATTAATAGCAAATTTAATATCACATAGCATCTATGTAGCCTTCTTTTTCTCTTCATTTAGATCACATAAAATCCTACATAGCCAAGTTGCATAAATAAATGTAGTCCTTATAGCAATATTTAACTTATGTATTTGGAAGTGTTGCAATAAGTTTCATCTTTGATGACAAAGATAAAGAGATATTTACATACAAACCACATAATTCATAAATATTTAATATCTAACACCTAAATTTTAATATTTACATGCCAAACATTTAATCTTTTAACATCACATAAAAAAATATCACTATCATTATCTTTATAAAATTAATATGAACTTTCATGCTTAGGTAAAAATTTAGAACTATAAAGATCAAACTTTAGGTGTTAGATATGTAAATATATAAGAATTATGTGGTATGTATGTATAGTTGTGTTTTTCTTCTCATGAACAAATATATCTAATCAATGTCAAAATAAGTTATTTTGAAATTAATTAATCTAAGTACATGATGCAAAAAAATGATAATGCCTAGAATATATTTCCTGCTCAAATAATTCTTGATTGGATTACACATAAACTTGCAAGTAATATTTGCTACAACATGATATAGGATTTTGTATGATTTAAATAATTTAGGACTTGAACCATGCTTTAAATGACTTGTCATCTCCTTTTATTGCTCTATATATTATGAGTGTAAGTTTTCATTTAAATTTTTTGGTATCGTAACTAGTTAATATAATGGTGAATGGATCTTTACTATGAAGATGAAAGTGGAATATTTTTTTTTTTTTTTTGGTGTTAGGAATATTAGGAGGTTATGAAGGAAATCTGAGGTTGAAATTGCTTGGGAAGGCAAACTTCTAAGGATAAGGTTGAAATAGCTTGGGAAGGAAAGCTTCTAAGAGTGGCTTGTAGCTTTAACTTGAGTAATGGGATTTAGGTTTTATTGAGAGTGTGTGGCCTAAGAGCTTAATTTATAAGGCTTGTGAAAGGATGCAAACTCAATTAAGGCTATTATGAGATGTAGGGAAGATGATGATTTGAGAGTGGTAGGCAATGGAATTATTTTAAATGAAATAGAGAGAATTTGGATTGCAATTCCATATAATGATAAATAGTTAGGAATCATTTAATTAGTAAAATGAATAAAGATAATAAACTAACTCTTGTCAAAGATCTAGGTTAAATAAAATCATAAAATCACTCTAAAAGTTATATATTGAGCATCTTCTAACAAAAAAAATTCTTCCAAATACTAAATTAATTCATTAATCTTCTTTTATAACAAGCATATAGGTATAATTGTGGAGTTTAAAAATGTGGAAGGGACATCATGTTGATCTTAAGGGATAATTATTGAAATAATTGAGTACAACATCAAGAAATAACATGCTATTTCGAAAGACAAAAATATTACTCTACAATGGACTTAATCATCTAATACGAACTCCTGAAGCTAATGGGTCTACATGTGCTAGAGATTCTTTCCCTACCTTACACAAATGTAGTGAGGCAGTATTTAATTTAAGACAAGTTCTTAAGTTCCCTATATGGGCAAACCCCCATAGTTAATTACATTTGATAGGATATAAATTTCCTAAGCAAACTCTCGATTAAAGTGGTTGTCTAACATTTTTGTAGATTCAAAGTTTTATACAAAGGATTTAAGATTTTGGAGACAAATGAGAAAGCTCAATTAGGAAGAGTTCTTAAAAGAGTCCAAAGGGAAATAAGTAGTAAGTATTTATGATACTAAAAAGCCTAGTGAGCATTTTAGTCTATTCTATGACGGTGCTTATATTGTTAAAATTAAAATTATTATTATTATTTATTCAACATTTTATTAGAAAACTATGACTTATATCTAACAACACAAGACTGTGAAAATGCCTAAAAGGTGAGGATTTACACCCATAACAAAAGAGAAACAAACAACTTCGGATCTTAAAACTAAGGTGCTCTAGCACAAGCTAAGAGCTTGGCCTATATAGCGAGAGAAAAACTAGGATATGTTGATTCACTTCCACTAGAGAAAATGAGCCTATCCCGACTCTTCTGAACTTACAACCGCTTAGAAGAGCTGCTTGTTAACACCTCTTACGAGTTAAAACATGTGGCCAAGTTTCATGAATGCAAGATGACTAGGCTATTATTTATTAGGAATAGAAACCTAAGAGCTTAAACTAACTCCTCAGATTCTAAACCATGATGGGTATGAACAATGTCCTAACTAATGCAATTAAATTTTATCTTTTATAAATTTTTAGACTCAAAATTTGACTCAAGCTTGGGTGGGCAAATATGAATAAAAGCAACATGAAATTAAGTTATGGGTCAATCCACAAGAAGGTGTTCATCACTCAAGGGGGTTGTTGATAATAGTCATGTACTCCCCCTTATCATGCAATTAGTGAAGTTCCTCCATGTTTATGGAGAGAAGGTAATCTGCATGCATGATTGTTATACATACATCACAAGCCTAATTTTTTCTAAATTTTTTAGTTTATTAATTTCTATGCTTTAAAGTGAGGTTGTGAGTTGTGCTAGGTATTAATTTGAACATTAAATTGGGGTAGAAATTTAAGTCTTAAAGTGCCTACCAAAATTCATGCCATATAACAAACATCACATTTAAAAAAAAATCTAAAAAAACCGTGCATTTCTTATGCACACATTAAGTAAATACACCAAATAATTTAAATTAAAATAATAAAGAACAAGCTGGTGCAGCTAGGTATCGTTATACATCCCATAAAGAAAAAGAGTAGGTTGTAGAGTTTAGCCCTTATACAACTTGAATTATAATAAATATTACAATAAATTTAAAAGACTTGTGGGGGTATTCATCTTCTCTTGATCTACAATATATTGGATCCTTTAGGCATCACAGTGGATCCCAGGTCTATGCCTTTAGCATAGGTTTGGTTTATGTCATCGGATAGGTAGGTTCCTTTGGTCCTAAGGTATAGCCTAAACCTATGGTACACCTTCCTAAGTTACTAGGCTTAAGTTCAGTGTTCACCTAATCACTAGAAGTGTCCTATGACTAGAGAAGTTTTAGTATCTAGAAGATTCCAAAGTCTAAAGAAGGATGAATCCTCAATCCAAAAGTGAGGTCAACGTACTTCCACTAGCTCACTACCGAGGCTAAAGCATGGCATTATTTATTTCTACCAAGCTGATGTCCCTTGGGAATGTCCGTGAGGTAACTAGAGATAGGGTCATTTTAAATTTTGCAATTCAAAAGGATTTTACTATGGATATAGTAAAGATTATTTATAATTCTATATGTAATATGCTTCAGGGTAGTACTACAATAGGCTTTGGTTATCCTATTTTATTTATGCTTTGTGCATTAAGCGTGAGTGAGGCGAGGTTGGGTGGGAGGGGTGTAACAATATATTGGATCCTTTAGGTATCACAGTGGATCTCAGGTCTATGCCTTTAGCATAGGTTTGGTTTATGTCATCGGATAGGTAGGTTCCTTTGGTCCTAAGGTATAGCCTAAACCTATGGTACACCTTCCTAAGTTACTAGGCTTAAGTTCAGTGTTCACCTAATCACTAGAAGTGTCCTATGACTAGAGAAGTTTTAGTATCTAGAAGATTCCAAAGTTTAAAGAAGGATGAATCCTCACTCCGAAAGTCAGGTCAACGTACTTCTACTAGCTCACTACTGAGGCTAAAGCATGGCATTATTTGTTTCTACCAAGTTGATGTCCCTTGGGAATGTCCGTGAGGTAACTAGAGATAGGGTCATTTTAAATTTTGCAATTCAAAAGGGCTTTACTATGGATATAGTAAAGATTATTTATAATTCTATATGTAATATGCTTGAGGGTAGTACTACAATAGGCTTTGGTCATCCTATTTTATTTATGCTTTGTGCATTAAGCGTGAGTGAGGAGAGGGGGGGGGGGGGTGTAACATGTGATCTTGATAAGGAAGCCTTTATAAAAAAGTATCCCTTTACTAAAAAAAGTCATTGATGGATTTGGTTCGAGGACTGAGGTGGAGGAAAACACATGCGCCCCTCAATCTCCAGCAAAATCCTCCAAGACCATAAATGAGCAGCTCCAACAAATTGGACGATAAGTCTTAGACCTAAGGAAAAAAGGTCAGTGAGACTAGTCGACCCCAATAGGAACTAAGGAGAAAAATTTATCATCACTTGGGTCAGTAACAACAACAGTTTTCATACATGGTCGAGTTTAATACCTCGTTTGTGCACATTTTTAAAAATTGTGATTTCTATGCGGGTCCTGGTGAGACTTATTTTCCCGTGGTGTCTCATTATTAACCTTATGTAAGCGCCCTACTGGAGTCGGAGAAAGAAGAGAAGGAGGAGGATGACCATGACTTATAGTTTTCCCCCTTTTTTTGTTTCTTTTTGTATTTCTTCTCTTTCTTTTTTTTTATAATTTATGTAAGCCCTCCTTTTTTATATCCATAAATACATTTTTTTAAATATTTATATTTCTCTATGTGTATGTTTTGTTATCATTTTAAAAGCTCCAAGATTAAAATAATAAGATTTTTTTCACTTAACAAAATGACATTAGAGAGGTAACGCCACTACACCCTCATGTTGTAGGAGTTAGGCTTAAAACCTTATAGTGTAGCACCTCAGTGATCGTTATGTAGCATTGCGATGCTCTGTAGAGGTACACTTCATTCATCTACTCAAGAGGACTGCGCCTTAGATCTTTATGTTCAGTGCCACGATGTTATTATAAGCAAAACTCATGTGTATATTTTTCTAAGATGTCCCAAAAAGCATTAAAATATTATCCACTATGTCGCTTAATATACAGTGCTGAGGAACTGATAAGATTCTTTATATGGGAAGAGCAAGAGAAGTTACTACTGTGACGCTCATGATACAGTGCTAAGATGATGTTCACTTAATGCCTATAATTAAAACTTTTGGTAGCATAACGTCTTAGCAATGCTAGATTTTTACATGTTTAGTGTGGGACACTTTTTTCCCTATTTAGGATCTAAGATCAATAGAGGAAGGGTTTTGTTTCATGCCAGAACTAGGCTCGATGGTGAAACAGGTTCTAAGGCCTAGTGCTTTAGCACTTAAGGAATGGCTCTGTAGCATTGAATTAAGTGCAAGAGATCAAATGAGTCGATGTCGCATAGTCGGTGCCTCAGCAGCATAAGGCAGAGCGACAATACTATATTTCCCAAGAGCCTGGCGCCTAGGCGCTATAAGTCGACAATACACCATTTGGAGAGATATTCTTATAGAATCTAGCGATTTTGATAAAAATTTTGGCTGAGTGATATTTTAGCAATGCTAGATTTTGGTATTTCAATGTCATTCTCCATTGCTCTGGATCTAAGATCAACAAAGGGAGGTTTCTCTTCTTCTCACACCAGAACTAAGTTCAACTGTGGAGGTTCTTTGATAAAAATCAGTGCAAAGAAAGAAAGACTAAGTAAAAAAAATTCAAATAATAATATTACTTCTTTATTTAGAGTGGACGAGAGATGACTTTCATAAAGGTGAGAGTCAATCTTGTTGTAAACATAGTTCTCGAAAGCAAGAATGAACCATAAATTGGGAGAACAAGAATAAAAATGGAGAGAGGAAGTGGAAAAAAAGGCGCGTGGGGGGGAGGGGACGATGTGGACTAGTTTTCCCCCTTTTTATAGAGTTTCTTCCACTAGAGGGATAGTTATCTTCCCCATTTCCCCTGGGCGGTTAACGCTCATGGGGCATGAAGGATGATTTTTCTTGCTTGTTTAAACTGCTTATGATGATCGTAGCACCTCGATGCTATCATGGTAGTGCTACGGCGCCAGGTCATTGACTTGTCATCCAAAACAATAATTCACAGTTATAGCGCTATGGCGCCAAGATGACAACACCGTAGTGTTGTAACCAAAAATTAATTATTTACATTTTTGATGCAAACAATGGTGTTAGCTAGCAGCTCTTCTAAGTAGGTGATAAGTCCAAAAAAGTTAGGGGTAGGTTCCTTTCCTGAAGTGAGAGAAAGAACCAACAATTTCCAAAAGTTGAATTAGGTCAGCCTCGACTTGTATTAAAACACTTGTAGACTTAGGTTCTAAAACATCATACTACAAATAAGCCTTCAAACATAGGCATTTTTGTAATCTTGTACTGCTACAATTTAAGTCTTAGATTTCTAATAAAATATCAATCCAAATTTCAATAAATTTAATATCAAAAATATAATGCCCAATGGTAGAATAGTTGAAATGCCTTCTAAGAATCTCATTATCTATAAGTATTTCCTAATGTATCTCAGTTGGCCTCGAAAAGATCTCTTCCCCATTGAAGTGTTCCCTTTTGAAATTCTAATTTACCATCCTTTGGAATCAACTTTGAAATCCATAGAAATAAGAGCCAATTTCTTTAATCGAGAGTATTCTTAGAAAGAAATCCTCATTCCTAAGATGTAATTTGCTGTAAGGGAATGCCTTTATAGGGAATTGTGATCCCAGTATAGAATAAATCTTGTCCTACTTTCTCATGCAGTTCAATGGAAGAATCTTTGTAATATTAAGAAGACCCCAATACCTTAGGCGTCCTTATTTAAGTAATCAAATCTATTACTAGATAACATGTTTATCTTCCAAGATAATATATTTATTTCTTAATGATGAATTTGATTACCTAAATAAGAAATTTATGAAATTTATATGGTGTCACAAATTTTCCCCATAGAGATGAACATCGTTAAATTAAAAATTCTAACATTATTAATCACGACGGTGTGGACTAGTTTTTTCCCCTTTTTATAGAGTTTCTTCCACTAGAGGGACAGTTATCTTCCCCATTTCCCAGGCGGTTAACTCATGGGGCATGAAGGATGATTTTTCTTGCTTGTTTAAAGCGCATATGATGATCGTAGCACCTGCTGCTATCATGTTACTTGCCGTCATTGACTTGTCATCCAAAACAATAATTCACAGTTATAGCGCTATGGCGCCAAGATGACAACACCGTAGTGTTGTAACCAAAAATTAATTATTTACATTTTTGATGCAAACAATGGTGTTAGTTAGCAGCTCTTCTAAGTAGGTGATAAGTCCAAAAAAGTTAGGGGTAGGTTCCTTTCCTGAAGTGAGAGAAAGAACCAACAATTTCCAAAAGTTGAATTAGGTCGAGCCTCTGACTTGTATTAAAAACACTTGTAGACTTAGGTTCTAAAACATCATACTACAAATAAGCCTTTAAACATAGGCATTTTTGTAGTCTTGTACTACTACAATTTAAGTCTTAGATTTTTAATAAAATATCAATCCAAATTTTAATAAATTTAATATCAAAAATATAATGCCCAATGGTAGAATAGTTGAAATTCTCTAAGCATCTCATTATCTATAGGTATTTCCTAATGTATCTCAGTTGGCCTCAAAAAGATCTCTTCCCCATTGAAGTGTTCCCTTTTGAAATTCTAATTTACCATCCTTTGGAATCAACTTTGAAATCCATAGAAATAAGAGCCAATTTCTTTAATCGAGAGTATTCTTAGAAAGAAATCCTCATTCCTAAGATGTAATTAGCTGTAAGGGAATGCCTTTATAGGGAATTATGATCCCAGTATAGAATAAATCTTGTCCTACTTTCTCATGTAGTTCAATGGAAGAATCTTTGTAATATTAAGAAGACCCAATACCTTAGGAGTCCTTATTTAAGTAATCAAATCTATTACTGGATAACATGTTTATCTTCCAAGATAATATATTTATTTCTTAATGATGAATTTGATTACATAAATAAGAAATTTATGAAATTTATATGGTGTCACAAATTTCCCCATAGAGCTGAACGCCGTTAAATTAAAAATTCTAACATTATTAATCACGATGGTGTGGACTAGTTTTTCCCCCTTTTTATAGAGTTTCTTCCACTAGAGGGACAGTTATCTTCCCCATTTCCCCTGGGCGGTTAACGCTCATGGGGCATGAAGGATGATTTTTCTTGCTTGTTTAAACTGCATATGATGATCGTAGCACCTCGGTGCTATCATGGTAGTGCTACGGCGCCAGGTCATTGAATTGTCATCCAAAACAATAATTCACAGTTATAGCGCTATGGTGCCAAGATGACAACACCGTAGTGTTGTAACCAAAAATTAATTATTTACATTTTTGATGCAAACAATGGTGTTAGCAGCAGCTCTTCTAAGTAGGTGATAAGTCTAAAAAAGTTAGGGGTAGGTTCCTTTCCTGAAGTGAGAGAAAGAACCAACAATTTCCAAAAGTTGAATTAGGTCGAGCCTCTGACTTGTATTAAAAACACTTGTAGACTTAGGTTCTAAAATATCATACTACAAATAAGCCTTCAAACATAGGCATTTTTGTAGTCTTGTACTGCTACAATTTAAGTCTTAGATTTCTAATAAAATATCAATCCAAATTTTAATAAATTTAATATCAAAAATATAATGCCCAATAGTAGAATAGTTGAAATGCCTTCTAAGCATCTCATTATCTATAGGTATTTCCTAATGTATCTCAGTTGGCCTTGAAAAGAACTCTTCCCCATTGAAGTGTTCCCTTTTGAAATTCTAATTTACCATCCTTTGGAATCAACTTTAAAATCCATAGAAATAAGTGCCAATTTCTTTAATCGAGAGTATTCTTAGAAAGAAATCCTCATTCCTAAGATGTAATTAGCTGTAAGGGAATTCCTTTATAGGGAATTACGATCCAGTGTAGAATAAATCTTGTCTTACTTTCTCATGTAGTTCAATGGAAGAATCTTTGTAATATTAAGAAGACCCAATACCTTAGGAGTCCTTGTTTTAGTAATCAAATCTATTACTGGATAACATATTTATCTTCCAAGATAATATATTTATTTCTTAATGATGAATTTGATTACCTAAATAATAAATTTATGAAATTTATATGGTGTCACAAATTTTCCCCATAGAGATGAACGCCGTTAAATTAAAAATTATAACATTATTAATCACGACCGTTCATCCTAATCATGCAGGATGCATTGCCTGTGATTCATCCTCCTTTGGTGAGAGATAAACATCGTTCATCTCTCATCACTTAATCTGAGCCAGCGGTGGCTTAATTCATGATGAGAATGACTCCATTAAGATTATAATTGAAAATACAAGGATTTCTACAATTAGATTTACGCAAGTCTCAAATCCATATCACAAAACATTATTTGCAATTTATGAGGGATTTACCTTGTTAGAGCTAAAGATGGGTGGTCCAACATGTGAGGTAACTTCACCTTGAAAAGGTGAAGTTCTATTAAGAAGATGGTAGGTTACCTCCCAACCGATTATTCCTGAGACCGAGCTCTATCACTACATACTAGGGTTCACTCGAACTCTATGTTGTTGTGATAGAATCGAGTGAATCTCAATTCGTTCTTGCTAATAAGGATGTAAAGAAGGCATGGAAAGGTTTAAATAGGGTTTGGTGAGGTATTAATGTAGTCTAGAATAGGAGGAGTTTCAGTTAAAGGGTGCTTGCTATAACTAGCGGTGGGGTGCAAAGAAAGATATTAATAAAGCTTGAGACTCTCTTTGGGAAGCCAAGTGAGGTGTGTGTGAAGTTTGGAGGGTTTGGGTTGAGTATACTCTCCTTCTCATGTGAACCACCTAAAGAGGGTGGTTCAACCTTCGATAATGGATGAAACTCAATCTTGCTTAGGACTGATGAAGTGGACTTCCTTGAGTGGATGAGGGAGTTTTGTGGCCTAGCATGAGGTGGACAACCCATAGTTGTGAACCAAGAGTTGGCAATATTGAAGGAGACTTCACCTTGGTCAATGGTTGGACCAAACAGCCTTGGGTTAAGCTTGGTCAGCATGGGTGAGCTCAAGACATATTAAGGGTGTTGCTTTGGCCAAAAGGAAGGTTGAACTTTACTATTCTTAGATTTTATCTTATTTGAAACTCTTGATTCACTTGGTTTGAGATAAACTAGGTTTATTATGGGTTAGGTCCACTTGAGTAGGTGTGAGGAGTCCAAGGATGAGCCATGCCATGTTTGGTTGAATTTGGACTTGGTTTGATTAGGTTTAGCTCATTTAGACTCTTATAAGTAAATTTGGGTTCAATTGGGTAAGGTTATCCAATTGGCCAAATTGATAAAGGGCTATTGGGTTATGTTCAAATGATGATTATATATGTGTTGCAGCAATTGATCTGATTCAATTCAAAGTGGATTGTAATTTGGCTCATTTCAATTCATATGGGTTAAATGTGTTAAGTTAGTCAATTTGATCAAATTGATTAAATTGAAAGTAATTTAAGGTTGGGGTATATTTAATAATATATTTGGAGATGATTGTAGTCTTGGTTTAATGTAATTTGGATTGAGTTATATTTTGGTTCAATTTGACCCTTTAGGTTAAATTGGACTAAATGAACCGACTTGACCAATTTGGCTAAATTTGGTTCAATTGAGGGTTGAGATATGTTTTATCACCAATTTGTAAATGATTATAATAATTGGTTTGATTGAAATTGGGTTGGATAGTGTTTTGGTTTAATTTGACCCTATAGGTCAAATTGGGCTAAGTGGGGTCAATTTGTTGGGTTAGTCAAATTGGGTTTAATTGATCATTGAATTATGTTCAATAATGAACTATTTGATCCTTCATGACCCAATTAAGCTAAAACTCAATCCAAATCAAATTTGACCTAGTCAACATGTACAATCAACTCAAGATTGATTGTATGTGTTGACTGGGTTGAATTTTGTTTAGATTAAGTTTTAGCTTAATTGAGTTATGGAAGGTTCATTTGATCAATTTGGGTTAATTGGCCACATTGATTTTAATTGAAAGTCAGGTCATGTTTAATAAATATATTTAGAATGTATTTGAATAATTGACTCGGTTCAATTTTGGGCAATTGAAATTGAGTTTTGGTCTTAAGGAGCCCAATTGAATCAACTTCCATATGTTAAGTTGACCAATTGGCCAAATTAGGTTTCAATTTGGCATGATATATGCTTATCTATATGGTTGGGGTGATCATGAAGTGCTGGGTCAACCAAACTTGGCATGACTTAAGCTTAATCAAGATTTGGTCTTATAAGTTCTTTTTAGGCTAGCTTGGGTTAATTGATCTGGGTAACCTATTTGTAGATAATTGGGTTTCATTTTGTGTTTTGGTGATTGTGAATGGTGTTAAAATTGATTTAAGAATAATTGAGTGTGGTATATGCGATTTTGTTTAATTAGGCTAGATGGGGCCAACTAGTCTAATGGGTTTGGCCATAGGGTTGACTCCTATAAGTCATTGGGTTTGTATGGGCATCTACTTAACCATTAGATGTGTCTGGGTGTCTAAGTGAAGGGATAACTTAGTACTTAGATGGGTTCCTAGGTCTAAGGAGTGATAGGCATCAACCTCACTAGAAGTGAGATCAATAATAATTTAGATAAATAATGATAATAACATAAAACACAAATTAAATGAAGCAAAATTTTCAAAGTAAGCCCCACAATTTTGAGAAAGGGGGTGAAATCTCCAATTCATTCATAAGTTAATTTAATTTGATGACAAAAAGTCAAAGATGTTGATAAGAAAAGCTTCTTAAACATATCTTAAGGTCAAGTAGATGATGATGATGATATAACTCTTGTTCCCTTAATTCACTTAATAATTAACTTGATTTGGACTTAATTTCACATGATTACTTTATGATTAAGCTATTCTAATTTTACTTGCTTCAATGGATTGTGAAATAACATGTATTCCTCCTATACATGTTTCATTACATAGTAACTACTATTTCTCATAACTTGTTAAATACATTCTTAAAACAAAATTATAACTTATATAATAAAATAAAATATATATTCATTAAGGAAAATAAAAATAATTTTATAATTTAAAGTAACATGTAGAGGATGCCATCCACCTAATCTTGGCTTTGACTTCAATATTCTAATAATTATATCAATTTAATATCTTAATATGGTCGTAACCCTGTTAATATAAAATAACTCTTTTTAAAGAATTGACTCCCTTATAAGTTGTATTGGAGGTGGAAAAAATTAACTATAACAAAATGAATGCAATTTGGTGTAACCTTATGTTGAACTCCTTGATAATTAATACGCCTATCCATGATTGAGCTTTGATAATGATTAATGTAATGGTGGGTGGACTTTTGTTAGATGAATAAAGCTGTTTTGTTAATGGTATATAAGAAATATAAAGAAACTATTAGAGATATTTTGAGTTTGAAATATCATTGGAAAGGAAATTGTCCAAGGCTAGCTAAGAGCTTTACAATGGTGATGGGATTTAAGTCTTGAACAAGAGTGTGAATTTAAGAGCAAGAGGTTCACTAAATTTTTTTATGGAGTAAGAATAATTAGAGATGTCTCAAAAATATCTTTTTTGTGGTTTATAGGTCATATTTTTTTTTCAAAGAAAATATATAGATTTTTAAGGGGTCTCAAGTATAATTTCAAATTATCATAGAGAAAATTCTTTTGATTATGATCTTCTCATTAAACTAACCATTTATTTCACTTGATAGAGTGTTTTTAATATATTCCAAGACATTTTTGAGTTATTTTTATGTTTTGACCAATAAATGAAAGAGAATTTAAAATTTTGAAAATTTAAGCAAAGATTCATTAAACTATTAACACTCAATAAAAATGTTGTTCAAATTTCTTCATACCAACCTTATCAAAATGAATGCAATTGGGTGTAACCTTTTGCTGTAGTCCTTGATACTCATTATACCTATACATAATTGATCTTTAATAATGATAGATGTAATGGTGGGTGGACTTTTGATGGAAGAATATAGATGTTTTTTATGGTATATTAGGAATACGAAGAAACTATTAGAGATAATATGAGTTTGAAATGCCATTGGGAAGGAAAACTTCCAAGGTTGCTAAAGGCTATACAGTGGGTAATAAGATTTAAGTTTTGATCTAAAGTGTGTGGCAAAAGTTATAAGTCATGAAAAAGGATTAGGCTTAATTCATGATATTATAGGATATAAGGGAAGATGCTAGAAAAAGATGTAGAATAATAATTAACCAAATAAAAGGCTTAATTACTTGAACCCCAAAAGTACCCAAGTGCCCATAATTAAAAATAATTAGTTATTACTTTAATTATAATATTTAAATTATATATTTTTAATTTTAAAGTTTCATTTTTTTATGTTGGAGGACGTATATAAGCTAACCAATTAGCAAATTTCAAAGATAAAATGAAATATTGAAGGCAGCTTTCTTCATTAATAGCCACTCACCTCTAAAATTTTTCTCATTCTTTTGAATGATATAGTTTAAGAGTCAATGTAATCCTTTTTTGAATGATAAAATAATTTAAGAAAATTTATTCTTAATTTGTTAATGCTCATTGGCTGACCTTGACTAAGCTTGGTGAGATTCATTAATTATACTCATGATATTAGGAAGCTTAGTGAGCACTCCAGTCTACCTTATGGTGATGCTTTATATGTTTGAAAAAGAGATTTTAGTTTAGTTTGAGTTAAAATTTTATTAGAATGCTAGGGCTTATGGTCCATCAATAAAAGATTATGAAAATGCCTAAGAGGTGAGGATTTATGCTCATAACCCAAAGGAAATAAATAACCTCAGATCCTAAATCTAAGATACTTTAGCACAAGCCAAAAGCACGACCTAAATCTAAAAAAAAATTGAGGCATAATAGTTTACCTCCACAAGAGAGAATAATCATATCCCGACTCTACTGGACTTGCAGCTGCATGGAGTGGCCGACAGCTAACACCTTTTATGCTTTAAACCCATGTAGGTTGATCTTACGTAATTGCATGATAGCTAAGCAGTTATTTAATTTGAAAGAGACTAAAGTCCTAAACTCACTCTCTAAGAGACTAGATCATGTTTGGCATAATAATATGACTTAGTCTAAATGCAAAATCTTTTCAAAATTTTATATTATTTTGACATAATATTTTGGACAAAGGCTTGAGATATTTTATGCCTAAATGCATGATGAATTTAAATATTGTCCAAATCAAAAAGAGAGAGGGAGATCTTCATCATGAGGGGGTGCTCTCACAGGTAAAGCATTCCCTAAAGTGCAAGAATGGAGACCCTCTTATTTCAAGAATGAAACAAGATGATATGCATGATGTTAGACATTCAACATTCAGCTATGGGGTTACTAAATCTTTTAATTATCTTAATTATATTTTAGGCTTTAAAATGAAGTTGTGAGTTATTTTAAATTTTAGTTATGAGTTATTAATTGGGTAGAAAAGTTAATTTTTTCCCTAAGAGCCTATTACATCCAAGCCACACATTCAAACATCAAGTTTAAAAAATTATGGAAAAGAAGCAATTTTTATTACACAACTCAACATAACATTCAAACATTTAGATTACCGTAAAAGAATAAAAGGCCGATGCAGCCGGATACCACCGCACACCCCGGGAAAAAAAAAGGATAACCGAGCTCTATCATTATACAACTCGGATTACAAAAGAATATTACAATTGAAACTAGATTAGATGCTATGGGAGTCTTCATCTTTCTTTTTCTTCTTTCTTCCTCCTCTTCTCTACATACAATCCCAAGCAGTTATATTTCATAATTTGGACTTAGCTTTCCCATAGCCAACTTATCCTAATTGTGGATCATGCTAAGGGGCTAAGCAACCTGCAAGTAGAAGCATTTATATTTATTTTTAGCTATCCAATTAACATAATCCCCTACATAAAATAATATTTGGCTAAAAATGGCCGAACATCTAGTCTACGCTCCACAATCCTAACATCCACTCTAAAACATTACATCACAAAAAAAATAATAATATCATTACATACACCATCCTAACTTAAAGCTAGATGTGATGACTTAGTACTCCAATGTATGTGCTTAGGCTTAGTGTAGTATGTCTTTACTAAGCTTTTGAGTTATGATTGTCTAAAGTTTGAAAATATTTAAATTAAAATTTTAGGGTGGTTTAATTTTAAGTTATTTGGAGAATTTGTGAATTTTGATTTATATTTTCTTTGATTTTACTTGATTTTTACTTAGCATCTAAATATTATAAAAAGAAGAAAGAGGCTTAACCTCTTTCATCCCTACCTTAAGTTATTTTTCAAAAGTATATTATTATGATTTAATTTTGTTAGTGAATGATTTATTAAATATTTTATTGATCTTAAATTTGAGTTGATCTTAAAGAATCATATTCAACATAAAAGACATCTTATTCAATTTTGTTCCTGTTCATTCACATGAAGATCAGCTTATCTCTCACGCAACAAGAAGCATGCCACTGACACCCTCTTCCGTGTCTTCTCTTGCACGCCTTGGAAGAATGGGAACGGGCCAGCTTTTCTTCAGCATGAGCAACCCTTTCTCCTCTCTCAGGCAAGAAGCACCTCAGGCTGAGTTCTAGCCTTCCTAGGCCAGCCTTGCCCACCGTTTCCTCCTAAGGCTCCTCATCCTCAGCCTGCTCGACACCTCCAACCGAAATCCCTTCACACTCTCCTCTCCTTTGAAACTTCTAGCAAAGTTTGTGTCGTAATCCTCGCCACACTCCCTCTCCACTCTACACATCACGCATGAAACTTTTAGGTCCCATCTCGTTCCCATCCACTGGCCGGAGCTGGCCGAACCTAGCAAGGCCCTCCTCCCTCTCATCTTCCAAACTCTAGATCAACACCCTAGTCCATCCCTTCTTTACCGCTAAGTGTCTCTACTTCTGCCCGCACTAGCACACAGATCGCATGAGTTACAGCTCGCACACCCAACTCTTCTTTACCGTTCTCATTTTTTGCTCGCTAGCCTGGCTGCCACTCTCTTTCCTTGTATGCAGAGCTTGGCTTGAACACCACATCGCACACCTACAGCCTTGTCTGTCGCTACCTGCAACTGCACGCAACGCCCTGCTCACCTGCACATATTGGTCGGCCACGGAGGAATCCCGACGCATGGTATCAGCAACCTTTGTTGATGATTCATGGCACTTGTTATGGAGGCTTTGGACTGACGAGGATGAGATCACAATCCCGTAATGGTTCGTGGAGTTTATCATGTAGCAGGGAAGGATCCACTCCTCTTGCCAATATGACACAGGCCATTTCTATGAGCAAATCAAGAATCAATTGCATTGGGATTTAATAACAACTAGCTCGGAAGGTACGAAATGCAAGTTGTAAGTGAATAAAATCAGGCAATTTTTTTAAATTAAGTATGATTAAAAGCTTAATTAAGTAATTAAGTATTAAAAAAAAATTTAAGAATAGGTATAATCATCCAATGTAGGCACCACGTCGGTTCCGGTGGCGTGTCCCCGGAATATTGCCGCCACTACTGGGCGACTGATTTCGATACTCGCCGCTCGCAGATACTCAAGCCGCCCAGTAGCCGACAGATGAGCCGGGCCGCTTACTACTAATCGCCCCGACATATTATTAGGGCCGATCGGCTCTATCTCTATAGTTTCGCTCGATTCAGCCCCGAAGTCCCTTCCTCCGCACGTTGGAGCTCCGACCAAACTCCGACCACCCACCGAGCACGGTCCTCCCCTGAACTTCCGTCGGCGCCGTAGGTCAGACGCCCTTGCCTGTCAGATGATAAACTTTTTTTTTTCCGACCCGCTTTGACGCTTTTGACTTGACGATTATTCCTTCAGCTCCATTTCATTTGAGGAAAATTCCCTTTGGCGGATTCTACATTTTTTAGCACTTTCCGTCGTTTCTTCAGAAACACAGAAATTACTTTCTTTATCAATTTATTTAAGTGTTAAGTTAAAGTAGTAGTATTAATTAGGGTGTCGGTTAATATAAATTTCATCATATTCATATAACTTGTTTTGCAAGAATGAATAGAGAATTTGTTTATGATTCTTTTCTATGGAACCGAGTATCAAGCAAGTTATATGGGAGGTAGAAATCGTCCAGTTAAGGTTCAGCATCATAGCACCTTACTGGAATTGAAGCAAAGAATTATGAGAAGCTTGCACATTGATCCAAAGCACCACACACTCTAATCGTTATCGGATATGAGATATGATATTCGTCAATTCAACCGTTTAATGTTAGATATTAAAAATATTAAAGAAGAAGCATACAATTGGCTTGTAGAGCATGACTATGTAAAATGGTCCCTTGTGCACGATGGTGGTATGCGTTATGAGACAATGACAACGAATGCATCTGAGTGTTTTAATGGTGTCAAACGCACGGGTTATCGATTCGCTTTAATCACTACTATCTATTATAACTTAGTAGCCTTGTTCATGAAACTATTATCCACTGCTACTCAGCAAGAGGAAGTCAGCTTATCTATTTATACTTATAGGATCTCCACACTGTTACAACATACTAAAATGGAGGCTAGGCATTTCCCTGAACCTGTAAATATCAACTCACGTGAGATGCAGGTTTTTGACAGGTCCAGCCGATCATTCAGAGTTGTTTTGCTAGATAATGGCCTATGTGATTGTAATTGTGGCAGAACAATCATATATCATTGTCCATGCCCACAAGTGATTGCTGCATTGGGATTTCGACGGTTGAACAATCTCACTTGTGTGTCACAATACTACACTCTACAGCTGTATAAGCTGATATACATAAATGAATTTCATACTCTACCAAATCATTGATCCTATCCATCGCAGTGGCATGGATTAGTCACGCGTACCACCTAACTTTAAGGTCGCCGACTGCATAATAGATTCGTAAACACAATGGATGAAAATGTAGAGGTACAACTTGTAGCATATGCAAAATAACCTGGTCACTCAGTCATCGGTTCCCATAATATTAACAATGACTGCATATTTTCCAATAGGATAATGCTTATCTTTCTCTTTCCGGTTGCACTGATCTACTTAGATTTTATAATATTAGCACTATTATATTTGCGATTCTTTTCGACAGCAGAGGGCACGCCCACTACTGGCACATATACTGCTGGGGCCACCCATCAGCGTGATCGCTCATCCCGCGCACTGACACACTGAGTGCGATTACACGCAGACACTGGAGGAAGACAGTTGTCACACGGTTTAGGGTTTATGACAGTATACTTTTGTGTCAGTACTACGTTTTATTTATTTGTTTCATTACAAACTTGAGAGTCTCTTTACAATTTTATGTCATAATGAACTTCTTATTATTTGTCAATTTCTGAAATGAATTGGTTAACTTCATATGAAAATGGTAGACATACTTTTCGATTATTGTAGTCTCTTGGTTGTTCAATTCATCTTTATTGTGGGGCATTGAGCTCAATGGTTGATGGACACCTATTTATCAAATAGGCAATTGTACAGATTGTTTCAACTCAGAATGTATTTAATAAAATTACATTATTCAACAAACATCTTACCTTCAAGAATGGTCTTTTATAACGCTTGACATTTGTTGAGGTGTTAGTATTGAGATAAGATGTCTGTGTCACTCTTTGCTAAAATATATAGGCATGATCACTTAAAACATGCATTTTAAAATTCAATCGATATGATTATATGAAGCATCTTATTTTTTATTTCACAATAAAAAATAATAAACATTATTAAAACATCCATTCTGAAGTTGAGTGGAAATCAATAGAGATGCCTTTTACATTAACACAAAAAATGATAATATGAAACGATTGTCCGCTTTATTTTGTTACTTATTTCGCATCTTAAAAAAATTAACCAAGCTAATTAATGGGCGACCAGCTACCACCTACTAATGAAGCGACTTCGTAACCGTCACCCAATTAGTGACCTCTCACTCACGCAGACCACCCGAACCGACGTGGCGCCAATTAATTGGGCGACTATACCTATTCTTAAATTTTTTTTAATACTTAATTACCTAATTAAGCTTCTAACCATACTTAATTTAAAAAAAATTACCATAAAATTATATCGGCCACTCTTAAATCTTAAATAAAAAAAATGATTTTACTATTTCAAAATCATTTAGTTAAATTGTTCTTATTTGAATATTTTAAATAAATGATGTTTAATAAAATATTTTGACCATCATACTATTTGTTATTATACGATAACACTTTCTTAAATTAATTATGTTCCCTTTTATATAAATACATAATAATTCATGTGTTTTAATTTCTTTTGTATGATTATAATTAAAAATATCTAATTCACCTCTTCATCAAAAATATTACTCTCGAGATCATTCTAAATGCCAGAAAAAAGAAATATATTTTAACAATAGTTATTCTCTGATTTCTTTTAGGAAAATATGCATAACTTTCTCAAGAAAGTTTTTAGTCAAAAGTCTGTATGCATTCTGCAAAGACATTGCAAATGATTTCGTGGTTTAGCATATTGTGAAGTTCAAATCTTAATATAGATGTGTATTCAATTACGTTATATGTAATGTGACTTTGAATTATTGAATATTGTTCTTTTTATTTCATTATAAGTTGTTGCATTTTCTTAAAGCTTATATTTGCTGTACATATAAATGTATAATAAAAATATATATATTGTTACAAAAGTAAAAAAAAAGATACAAAATTGCACCATGATTGTTTACAAGACTTAAAAAATCAAAATATTGGATTATATATAAATAATGAAATCAAAATTGAAATTTCTTCATTATATCTCTTATACTTCATCTTTGCACGTTTATTTTGAATAACACATTTATGAGCATTCTATGATATTAAATTAATCATCAAGTACTAACACATATTTCTTTCTGTACTATTTGTGAGGGGCTATTGATGTGAGAGTTCTAGGATGGTGTCTTCTTGTTGCGAGCTTCAAATAAAATTTGCTCACCATAGCACCATCTAAATGTGAGGAAACTCTTCAACATGTTGGATCCATCGAACATCGGCTCCGGTGAGATAAATTTGTTACACAGAAAACCTTAAGGATCTTATTATTGGTGAATTGAATGCAAACATCGTTAGGACCCAACAATTAGTTCTTTTGTATCTTACTTTCAATCATTTTTTGGTGAGATATATCATTAATTTAATGTTTCATTAGTCCGAATCACAAAAGTTTAGCATAGCGGTCATTATCCTTTAATTAAATCATATTGAATATAAAATTTTTTAATTAATTATTAAAACTCCTAAATAATTCATTAAACCAAACTAATAAAAAATATGCAAAGTAAATTTTTTATGAAGCTTCAAAGAAATTTAAGATAAAAACAAAATAATCAAAATCGAGATTAAATCATCAATTTTATGCATTATAATCAAATATAATGAATCAATTGAAAATAATTTATGAAATCATTATAAATAAATTTAACTATTATTTATGGTTGATTCCTAAGGTCAATGAAAAATTAATTATATCATGTTCCTTTAATTAAGCTAAATTACATAGTGATTACAATTTATCAAACTTTTGTTAAGTTAAATATTGTAAATTCAATTATCGAATTATCAACATTTAATTAAATCATCTAATCAACTTTCAATTAAACTTACCATTCAATCAAATTAATTAAATTAAATGCCAAATTAAACTTTAATTATTTAAAGTAAGATCAAGTTCAATTAATCCTTAGTTTGCTCTTCATTGAATGATTGACCAATAATTAACCCCTTAACTAAGTTAACCAAGATAGCTATTTAAATTATTAGTGCTAAACTTAAAAAATTACATGAATCATAAAAGATTTAATTAAACATCAAATAAACTAAATCAAGTTAATAATAACTAAATTAAGAAACCTTTAATTAAATCAATTATTTAATTAATTAAATTAATTAAGTTATTTTAAATAAGGCATGCTAAAATAATTTTAATTAAGTCAGTGATAAATAATTATCAAATTCTTCAAACATGATTAAATCAACCATTCAATTATATCTTTAATCAAATTAATCATCTAATTAAATTGATCATATTAAACTTAAGTAGCCTTTAATTAAATTTAAATAATTAAACATTAAACTTAACTTGTTCGAATCACTTAAATAAGATAAGTTAGTTAAATAAATTTTAACTATGTTAATCATCCAAAATTAAAACTAAATACTTAATTAATCATTTAACAAATTAAGTCAAGTTAATCTAGTCAAACCAAACCATAACCAATTCATCTAAATAATTGAATTTGAATTAAATATAATCAAATTTAAAGTAAATGCTAGATTTACTTAATCAAAATAAATGAATCATTAAACTAAAAAAATGTATCTTAATTATTAGAAGAAAATTTAATTAGGTAATAAATTCTAAAATTACTAAAATATTTTTTAGTTGAACTAGTTTATGTGAATTGAATTATCGAATCCATCAAACCAATCAAAATATAAAACTAGTAAATTTAAATAAAAATAAAATCAACTTAATTAACAAAAATCACAAAAGTTAAGGAAACCTAATAAAATTAGCCAATCATTGAATTATTAATAAAAGACTAAAATTAAGTGAATTTAACCTTAAATTGAAATTTATTTCATTAAATTAAAATATATCTCATTAAATTAAAATATATCTCATTAATTTGAAATATAGTAATTAAAATTTGATTGAATATTAATAATCAAACTTGAGTGACGTCAATCATTGAAATCATAGTAATTAACAGCTTTTTTGATAGCCCTATTGGTAGCCATTGATGCTAAGCTTGTCTATTTGAAATATAAACTACAAGTGTGTTGTATGTTTTTCCTGATGTTTGTTTTACAGGGTTTAAGATTTTATTTTAAAATTTCAAACTATAATTTGAGCTTAGAATTAGATTAGGATCTATGGTTAATAGGAACTGACTACACTATTTGATGGTCCCAAATGGAGCCTAAGGAGGTCCCTAAAGAAGGTGATGATCCTGAAGTTAATGAAGCCCCTATAGATCAAACTTTTAGTTTAAGGCTGGGTTTTATAAGGGTAGAGCTCAATTGCTCACTTTTTTTTTCTAGGGTGTATAGCCAAAATTGACTTTTTTTTTTTATTTTGGGGTGTTCAATAGAACTGTATGCTTTTCATAAGTTTCTTTTTGTGATTGATGTGTTCTGTGAAAAAGCCTTGATGTGTTTGGGTCTTAAGAAAACTAAATTTTCTACCCCAATAAATTAATTCAACTCAAACATAAAATGGAAACTCATAACCTCACCATAAATAAGACCCTAGGTATAACTTAAAAGCAACAAGAAATAATTATACTTTATGAAACATGCGAGCATATTGTTTGTAGCTCTTGAATTGGGTGTTTTACTTATTGCACATAAGGGGGCATCTTACCTGTGTGGATGATCAGTCTTTTTAGAGAACTATGCATTCTATTACTGATTTAGCTCATGACTTATATATATATTTTTTCATTTTAGACATGACTTAAATACTGAAAGCATTAAATAAAACCGTGAGTCAAAATACATAAAAAATAAAATTTATTGCATTAGTTAAGTGCATAACATACCAATCATTATCTTAGAGTTAAAGAGTGATTTTAGGCTCTTAGTTTTTTTTTTTTTTTATAAATATAACATCTCAACCATCTTGCATAATGTAAGATCAGGCTCATGGTTTTAAAATCGCTTAGGTGGTGTTAGCTGGTAACTACTTATAGGCGGAAACTAAGTATAGAAGAGTCAGGGATAGGTTTATTTTCTTGAGTAAAAAGAAGAACCGATAATTCCCAAATTTATAAAATTAGATTAGGTAGAATCTCTGACTTATGTTAGAAGTGCTTTTAGACTTAAGCTTTGAAGCATTCTATTTGAATATGCCATCAACTCATAGGCATTTCTACAGTCTTCTGCTATCAGAATCTATGTTTAAATTTCTAATAAATGTCAACTCATAATTTCAAAAACTTCAATTTCAAAAATGTAAAGCTTAATAGTAGGATAGTTGAAATTCCTTAGGCTTCCTAGTGTCCAAAAGCATTTCCTACTTATTCATGATTGGATTTCAAAAAAAAAACTTATCCTCCTTGAAGCACTCCCTTTTGAATATTTAAATTAACTATCCTTTTAAGACAAGCTTTGAAATCCTTAGAGATAAATTCTAGTTTCTTTAATTGAGAGTATTCTTAGGAGAAATTTTATTTCTTCTAAGATGTAATTAACTATAGGAGTCTGCCCTTATATGAAACTGTGAACCCTACATTAAAATTAACCTCGTTCTTCTTCTCCATGTTGTTCATAGGAAAAATCTTAGGTACATCGAAGACCCATCAACTTTACGAGTCCTTATTTAATAATTGAATCCATTATAAGGTAACATGTTTATCTTTCAAGATAATATATTTATCAATTAATGACGTATTTGATTGCTAAATTAAAAAACCCCCAAGATTTGTGTAGTGTTCTAAATAAAAATTTCCTCAGATTTTTCTAGCGACTCTAATGTGGAGTGGTACCTCTCTCCATCTTTAGAAATAAACTTTTATCTCTATATATAGATAATGCACTTGTGCCACTCATGGGTCAGGATTGCCTTTTTTTCTATTAGGTGCCTCTTCATTTCATCCTTGGCAGAGCCCGCCAAACATCCTTAACTTAGGTTATAGAAGTCCTCATTTATCATAATCAAATGAGTGGGTCTTAGAACCTCCCCCTTAAAATTGTCAATAAAATTTAAATAGTTCAAAACAAAGTCATTTTTGTTAAACCCAACTTTAGTCAACATGGATTTGACATTTTGAAATAAATAATAAAAAAACCTTCTTTTAAAATTTCTAAAGTCTTCTTTGAAAGTAATCTTAAATTTTGAAAAGCAAATTACAAATCCCTCTTTGTCTTTGATTTCATTTTGGCTTTTGGAAAAAGCTAAAGAAAGTTAGGACAGTGTCTTTAAATTGATACTTCTATGTTCTAATACATTCCAAGACAGTAATCACTTGAGAATGTATGATGAAATAAAGAAATTCTTTCAAATAAATATTCCTCAAATTTCAAAAACCTTAAACTTAGTGGAAGTGGGTATAGCCCTAGCTATTTTACTTACCACTAGATGATGTGACTTAGGATTAAAGCTTATTTTACATTCAAAGCTTAATATGAGAAAAACTTTATGAAAGGGATAACTGTGATCCAAAAAAGATGCCTTGTTGACTCTAGGCATGGGTCAATCATGAAAACCAAAGCTGAACCTTTTATCTCTATTAAGGGTGCTTCTCATGTTGATAAATGTAATTTAACTTTAATTTTGTTCATTTAAAAATTTACAAGTTAGCTCTGTATGTCCACTAAGAAACTCAAAAGTTAGTCGTGTGAGCTGATTAACCACTTTCAGAGAGTGACTCAAGATGACTCCCTCCTAGACCCTCTAAAAAAAATCCTTAGTCATTAGAAGTTTAGGAGAGAGTTAACAAATGGAAGACAAACATATGTGTTAGCAAGGATGGTAGAGCTAGACTATTTGTTTCATTCTTGTCCTAATTAATAAAAAGAATTAAAATATAGACAATGAAAAGATAATTCTTTTGGCTTCTTCTAATAATAAGAATTTTAAAAATAATGAAAATTTTGATCCCTCTAAAGTAATTCTCAAAATTTCATGACGTTAAGGTACTATATGAAATGGGTCATAATAGTGATGCTTTTATCAATCTTCAGAGTAAGACTTTAAACATTAATTTAAAGTCTTCAGACTCTGATAGTTTAATAGGAGAACACAAAAAAATTATTTGGGATAGAGTTGACCCAACTCTCCCTCCCTTCAAGTTCAAAGAGATTACCAAAACTAAACTTTAAAATAGGGTCTTGCTGCCTCACATAATAACAAATAAAAGAGAGTGATAAATAATGATTCTTGAGCTCTTACAAGCATATCTTCCTCATAAGCCATCAACATAAAAATATGTTTCTTTAAGAATTGCTAATAGTGGTTTAATCCATCTTAAAAAATTGGTCACAAAATTAAGTATTTATGATGCCCTTATTTTCTTTAAGAAAATGAAAGAATCACTAATTAAGAGATTACTCGACCAAAGATCTGTCTTGCTCAGCTAATAGAAAATTTCTCTGATGAGGCATTCTACTATAAGTAAGTTCCTAGGGTTATCTTCTTTAATGAATATCTACTACTGAAAATTATCAAATAAAATTGATTTTTTTATATAACAATCAATGTGGATAATTCTAAAATAAAATCTTAAAAATGCTTGTTGGCTCAGGTGCATCGATCAACATTATGAATTTTAAATATCTTAAACTTACTTAAGAATGAATACATGTAGGATTAGCTTTGAAGAAATGATATTATGTGAATTCAATAAAAATAAAAATATGGTCTTAGATTCAATCATGTTGTTATAAGGTGAAGATTGGAAAACCAAAGTTAAAATTTGTAGATTTAAAAATGTCTTTAGTGCTCTTTTAAGTGAACCTTGAAGTCATGATTGTAGAATGGTTTCCTTCATCCATCAAATATACACATGATGGAGTTGAATACATCATAAAAAGAGATTCATAACTATTCTTAATTCATGAAGATAGGATTTCTGAGTACATCACTAACTATTTGTCCAAGAGGTAGATTACTGACTCTATGAAATCCAATGTTAGTAAGGCCAGAAAGAATAAAAAAAGAAAAAGAAAATTAAAAAAAAAAGAAATAGAAGGAAAAAAATAAGAAAAAAGAAGAAGAAGGAAAGGAAAAAAAGAAAAGAAACAAAAAAAAGGGGAATGAAAACAAATTCCCTGTGATTTATATTGACTTTGAGTCTAGTTCAGACATAGAGTCAAATCTATTTAAGGCCTTACTAAAGTTGGATATCTCATTAGAGTCTAAAAAAAAGAAAGAGGACTAGGTCTAAGAGCTAAAAAAAGATGAGTCTAACCTCCCTTTGTGTGACAATATTAATGAATATGTAGGCCCTTTGGCTTAACTCCCATATATCAAAACTAGGTAATAGGGTTGGAAGTTAAAGTAGCCCCTAACAGAAGGAGTTAAAAGAAATTCAAAGTTTAAGGAGAAAGTATAAAACCCAAAGGTAAAAATCTTAAGATTATCTATCATAAGGTAATCATTTAATAATTTACAATAGAAAAATTGACCTTATCTTTACAAGCTAATTTAATTCTTTGGATAAGAATTGTTTAAGAGAAGTATGAAGATTTAAATAGTCTTCACGTTCGAGATGTACCCATACAATTTGAAGAAGAAACTAAATCCATAATTGATGAGTTAAAAGAAAAATAAATTTAAGGAACAAAAAATTGATCCATAACCTCACCCTTTAGCAAAACAAATATAGATGACTTAAGCAAGCTATTTTTAGAGTTTAAGACTACTTCATGTGGAGTTAGGATGAAATGCATAATTTATTTGAAGATATAGGTGTCTAGAAACTCATGATTAGGACTTGGTGTTGTTCTAATAAATTCCTTGATGCATGCAAGCAGACTTCAAATGATAAGTTATTGCTAAAGTTAAATTGTTGGCCAATGATGGCCTTACATAAGAAAAAATATATATTCTTCTTGGTTGGCTAACATCATCTTAGTAAATAAATGGTTGAATCGATGTATGTGTCAATTCCAGCGACTTAAACAAATCTTTGCCTTCAAAGATGGGTTCTTTCTACGCATACCTGAAATCAAAATGGATAAAGCTTTTATGCATATAAGACATTCTCTTTCATGGATGACTTATCTAAATATGATCAAATTAAGATGACCCTTAAGGATGAAGAGTATACGATGTTCATAGTCCCTTTAAGGATATTCTGTTACATGTTCAGTATTTGGTCTCGTGAATGTCAGGGAAACTTTGAGGTCAATGATCATGATTTTCGATAGCCTCACTCATAATCAAGTGACATCAATGATCTTATTAAAAAAATGCATACATTCACACACACACAATATATATATATATATATATATATATATATACAACATATTATGCTTGTAATTTAAAATGAATTTCCTAGAATGCACCTTTGAGGTGGCTCTAAGGGTTTTCTTAAAACCCGTAATGGGATCTAGAGGCATCAAAATTAATTAAAACTATCCTTGAATAGCACTTCATGAAAATATCATTCAAATAAAGTCTTTTCAGGGGAGCTGCTTTATCTTAGAAATGCTTATTTCAAAATTATCAGGAGAATGTCAACTTTTAATTATCCTAAATCAAATAATTTGAAATTTTATTAAGGATGAGAAATGTCATGATACTTTTGAGAGAGTCTAAGTTTCTACTTGTCCATGCTACTTACATTCATAAGAAACTACGAAACTTGTACATTATAGCTTTAGAGAAATCTCTTAATCTTTATTGATCCAAATCAATAAATAAAGAAAATAAAAGAGATTATCTTGTAGGCTGCATATTCGTATCATTAAAAAAAATGAAATATATATTAATTATAACTTTAGAGAAATCTCTTGATGTTTGATTGACTTAAGTCAATAAAGAAAACCAAGAGAATGCCATGTAAGCTATATATTCACACCAACAAAAATAAAATATCCCTCAATTGAAAAGCTTTGTTTAACTTAGGTTTTTGTTGCCTAAGAACTAAAATGTCACATGAACGCTTAAAAAATAAGTTTATCTGGTTGATATTATGTGATATCTTATCTAAAGTTGATTAGACATTTGATATGGTCGTATATAACTTTGAGATGATTAAAAATAATATAATTTTATACTGATGGCATTGGCATATTATATAGTGGGTCCAAATTCTTCATATAATAAATCTATTGAACTCGCTTGAAATCTTTACAAGTCTCTTCAATCCCTTCTTGGCATAATTATAGTTTTTCATAGGCTAGGAGCAAGCCCTTCATGGCACCCTTCTAATATATATCTTGGGTTTGGAGTAATTCCTTCGAGGCACTATTCCTACTGTCCAAGGGATAAGAATAAGTCTTTACAACCCCTTTCCTCATTCTAGTTATTCAGGTTGGAATTAGTCCATTGAAGGCCCCTTCCTAATAGCTAACCAAATTAGGACTATATCTCTAATGACATCCTTCTATAGTAGAAATCAGTATAGTTTTGGTGAGGAGTAAATATCTATAGTAGCGTCCTCCCCAACTACCATCCTAGACAAGAGTAAGTATCCATAGTGACATCCTTTCTAGGAATAAAAAATAAAAACCTTTAGTACTACGAGGTTAAGAGTGAGTATCCACACTAGTATCCAATCTCTCTAGTACGACTATATTAAGTGTAAGTATCTCAAGAGGCATCCTTCTTTGGTTAAAATCAATGTAGTTTGGTGAGGAGTAAGTATCCACAATGGCGTCCTCTCCAATTACCATTCAATAAAAGCGTAAGTATCCATAGTGGCATCCTTTCTAGAAATCAAAAACAAAATCTTTAGTATTATGAGGGTAGGAGTCAGTAACCGTAGTGCCATCATATCTCTCTAGTACAACTACATTAGGTGTAAGCATCTCAAGAGTTATCCTTGCATGGTTGAAATCAGTGTAGTTTGGTGAGGAGTAAGTATCCACAATGACATCCTCTCCAACTATCATCCTAGATAGGAGTAAGTTTCAAAATTAGAATACTTTCTAGAAATTAAAAACAAAACCTTTAGTACTATAAAGTTAGGAGTGAATATCCATAATGGCATCCTATCTCTCTAGTACAACTAGATTAGGTGTAAGTATCTCAAGAGCCATCCTTCTCTGGTTGAAATGTAGTTTAGTAAGAAGTAAGTATCCACAGTGGCATCCTCTCCAACTACCATCCTAGATAGGAGTAAGTATCCATATTGGCATCCTTTCTAGGAATAGAAAACAAAACATTCAGTACTATGAGGTTAGGAGCGAGTATCCATAGTGACATCCTATCTCTCTAGTACAACTAGATTGGGTGTAAGTATCCTAAGAGGCATCCTTCTTTGGTTGAAATTAGTGTAGATTAATGAGGAGTAAATATCCATAGTGGCATCCTCTCTAATTACCATACTAGATAAGAGTATGTATCCATAGTGGTATCCTTTCTAGGAATCAAAAATAAATTTTCTTAGTACTACAAGGGTAGGAGTAAGTATCCATAGTGCCAACCTATCTCTCTAGTATGGCTAGAATAAGTGTAAGTATCCCAAGAAGCATCCTTCTCTAATTGAAATTTGTTTAGTTTGGTGAGGAGTAAGTATCCGTAGTGGCATCCCCTCCAATTATCATTATAGATAGAAGTAAGTATCTATAGAGACATTCTTTCTAGAAATAAAAAACTATAATATTTAGTACTATGATACTAAGAGTAAGTATCCATAATGGAATCCTATCTCTGTAATATGGCTAGATTAGGTGTTAGTATCCCAAGAGGCATTTTCTCTAGTTAATATTAGTGTAATTTGGTGGAAAGTAAGTATCCATAGTGACATGCTCTCAAATTACCATCCTAGTTAGAAGTAAGTATCCATAGTGGCCTCCTTTCTAGGAATCAAAAATAAAAACTTTCAGTAACATGAGGGTCAGAGTAGGTATCCACAATGGCATCCTATCTCTCTAGTGTGGCTAGATTAAGTGTAAGTAACATAAGAGGCATCCTTTTGTGGTTGAAATCAATATAGTTTGGGGAGGAGTAAGTAACCACAATGTCATCTTCTCCAACTACCATCTTTGATAGGAGTATGATCCATAGTGGCATCCTTTTAGGAATAAAAAACAAAATCTTTCAGTACTACAAGGGTAGAAGTATGTATCTATAGTGGCATCCTATCTATCTAGTGTGCCTAGATTAGGTGTAAGTATCCTAAGAGGCATCCTTCTCTAGTTGTAATTAGAATAGTTTGGTGTGGAGTAAGTTTCCATAGTGGCATCCTCTCCAACTACCATCCTAGATAAGAGTAAGTATCCACAGTGGCATTCTTCCTAAGAATAAAAAATAAAACTTTTTAGTATATGCGCGTAAGAGCAAGTATCCACAGTGGTGTCCTATCTCTCTAGTACAACTAGATTATGTGTAAGTATCCCAAGAGGCATCTTTCTCTATTTGAAATCAGTGTAGGTTGGTAAGGAGTAAGTATCCATAATGACATTCTCTCCAACTATTATTATAGACAGGAGTAAGTATTCATAGTGGCATCTTCTCAAACTACCATCCTATACAGGAGTATGTATCCATAGTGACATCTTTTCTAGGAATCAAAAATAATACTTTTAGTACTAAGAGGGTAGGAGTAAGTATACATAATGGCATCTTATCTCTCTATTATGGCTAGATTAGGTGTTAATATACCAAGAGGCATCCTTCTTTTGTTGAAATCAGTGTAGCTTGGTATGGAGTAAGTATTCATAGTGGCATCCTCTCCAACAGCCTTCCAAGAGTGATGTAAGTATCCATAGTGGCATATTTTCTAGGAATAAAAAATAAAACATTTAATACTACGAAGGTAAGAGTAAGTATTCATAGTGACATCCTATTTATCTAGTATGTCTAGATTAAGTGTAAGCATCCTAAAAGGCATCCTTCTACATTTGAAATAAATATAGTTTGGTTTGGAGTAAGTATCCATAGTGTCATCCTCTCTAACTACCACCTCTAGATAGGAGTAAGTATCTATAGTAACATCCTTCCTAGAAAAGATAGGATCAAGTCTATCCAAGTGTAGGTATCTATGGATCCTCCCCTTAAGTTGGTTAGTCATTAGGGTTATCCCCTTGGCTAGTTCCACCTTAGAAGATGTGAGTCCCCATTCTTTCTTCCTAAGTTAGTCATTGAAAATTGATAGGAACCTCTTAGGTTGGTTAGTCATTAGGGACATCCCCTTGGATAATTCCATCTAGGAATATGTGAGTCCCTATGCTTTCTTTCTAGGTTAGCTATTTAAAATCAATAGAAAAGAAATTAAAAATATAGGATCTAGTCTATCCAATATGGATATTTATAGATCATCCCCCTAGGTTGGTTAGTCATTAGGGGTATTCCCTTGGCTAGTTCAACCTTAGAAGATGTGATTCCTTGTACTTTCTTTCTAGATTAATCATTGATGAGAAAGAAAATAGGAACATAAGATCTAATCTACCCCATCATAAGTATCTATAGATCATTCCATTTGGCCAGCCATTAAAAATCAACAAGAAAAGAAACAAAAAATATTGAATCTAGTCTATCATAGTATAAACATATGTAGATCCTCTCCTTAGGTTAGTTAGTCATTTGGGCTATTCCCTTGGCTAGTTCCACCTAGGAAGATGTGAGACCTATGCTTTCTTCCTAAGTTTGCCATTGAAAGTTGATGGAAACCAAACTCAATTGTATCCAAGATAAGAGTAAGTCCTTCGGAGACATCTTTTCTAGCTACTACAACTATGTTAGGATTAGTTTCCTTATCGAGTCTTTTCCTGATAACTTCTCTATTCCTATTTGAGACCAGTGAATCTAGATTCTTTGAAGAATGAATTTTTAAACCAAAACAACTTAAAGTATGTTTATGCTTATCTTTCACAATCAAATTCAAAATAATAATAATAATAAATTCCAAATCAAAATCAAAGCTAAATCCAAAATTTAAATTTCAAATCAAAATTCAAACCTTAGCAAATGTTATTGCTTGTAACCTCTATGGGATCTGTTGACTAGTTTACTAGTTTGGTCAATGTCAATATGTGCGGTGTACTCTAGCTAGTCCACCACACATATTGGTGGTCTATTTGTTGACCTTATTTTTGGATTCAGGTCAAACAAAATGCTATATTGAGTTGTAACTTTAGCGACCATCCTAAATTTATTTAACTCTAAATTAATTTAAATATTTTGGCAATCAAACTAAATGATTCAAAAGTTATTTTAACTCAATCATCTTGAATTTAAATTTATATATTGACAAAATTTATAAATACCTAAAAATAATAGTTGATCGACTAATTGTCAAAATTGAAATACATATTTCTCATAATCATCATTGAAATATATATTATAATTTAATATATACATAAGTCTGTTAATTAATGAGATAAATAATTTATATTTAGTTGATTTTGCACTTAGATAAATTAGGATATCTTAACATAAATAGAATTAAATCAAATTAAAATTATAACTTGTCTAATATATATATATATATATATATATATATATATATATATATATATATATATATATATATATATTATTATATTGAAAATATTCCCGCCTTCACCTATTCTCTTAGAAAGATGATAAATTAAAACAAAAATATACGCCTTTTGGGCATTGCACAAATCCACAGATGTTCTTATTAGGGTGATCGGGTACGACATTGAGAAAATGTGTACTATCTCAAAAGATATAAGTCACTCTTTACAATGGGCCTAATCACCTCAATAAAGACTCCTAAGGACTATGAGTCTTCAGAATATACTAGAGATTCTTCCCCTATTTTATATGAAAAAGTAAAGCAGAGTTTTTTTTAAACTGGGTTTGTTAAGTTCTCTATAGGGGAAAGCCCTCATAGTTAATTACATCATAAGGAATGAGATTTCTTAGGAATACTCTCAATTAAGATAAATGATCGTTGTCTCCAAAGATTTTGAAAAGGTAAGACTATCAATCAATTGGTTTATTTTTAGAAAGTCAAATGAGATCGATCAAGAGTTGGGAGTTCTTATCAAAATCAAATGAAAACAAGTATGGGCACTTCAGATACTAGGATGTCGAGTAAGCATCCCAAACTACCCTATGGTTGGGCTTTACATTTTTGAAATTGAATTAATTTGTTTGAGTTGAATTTTTATTAAAAATGTAGGGCTTACAATTTCGTAGTACAAGGTTATGGAAATGTCTAAGAGGTGAGGATTTATGCTCGTGGCCTGCAAAGGAAAGTAGTAACCTCTGAACCTAAATCTAGGGAGCTTTGGTAAGGGCCAAAAGCATGACCTAAATCTAAGGAAAAATGGGTATTTGATTTACCTCCATAAGAGAGGATAAACCATCCGACTATTGGACTTACAACCGCCTCGGGGTGGCCGCCAAACGCCTCCTACAGTTTTAAAATATGTAAGCAAGTCAAATGCTTTTGCAAGATAACTACAGTGTTGTTTATTTAGAAAGAGACTAAAGTCTTTAAACACACTCAGAGACTAGATCATGTACGACATGCTTTAATGACTTAAATCTAACGCAAATTTTTTTACATTTTATTTTTATTCTGGACAATCAATTTGACATGGGCTTTAGGATTTGTATGCCTAATGGATAAGTAATTAGATTATGGGACAAAATTAGCAAGATAAGGTGGTGTGTTTCCACCATGGCTCTCATAGGTCAAGCCAAGTTCTATGGTAAAGGTGAAAGCCCTCCAATCAAGAGTGAAATAATATGTTTTTTATGCATAATGTTAGAAAAGTAAGACAACATCTAGCTATGGGGTTGCTCATTCTTTTATCTTGTTTTATAACCTAAGCTTTAGGTGAGGTTATGAGTTATTTTTTTATTTTTAGTTTGATTGTTTAATTATATAAAAATTTTATTTTTCTAAGAGCCTAATCATCATCTAGGCAATACATCAAAGTAGGAAAGAAACTAGGAAAAGATATCATCTTAATGCACAAGTTAAATAAACATCAATCAATTTATAAAATTAACTCAAAAGAATAAAAGGTCATTTGTGGTCGGGCTCCACCGCACAAACCCGAAAAATAAATTGGGTAGTCAAGCTCTACCCTTATACAACCTGGATTACAAATGAATTAATTATAGTTAAGCAAGGAATTCATGTTATAGGGGTCTTCATTCTTCATTTCTTCTTTCTTCTTTCTTCTTTTAGTTCTTTCTTTTTTAGTTCTTTCTTTTGAATGGTTGGAATGTGGTTGCTCCAAAGGCTTCACATGGTACATAATATGTAATCTTATAAATATTGCTCATCCTAATCCCCCATAATAATCATTCTTTAAATCCTAAATACAAAAGTACATGAAAATGGGAAAAAGGAAATCTAACTAACACCTATAAAATAGAGATTAGCCAAACAAACCATACAATCCCAAGCATGTATATATATAAATTGGACTTAGGACCCTACAAATGGGTGACCAAGTCCACCTGGCCTATTTTGGATTACGCTAAGGGGTATAAGCATTTGCACAACAAAAGTAGTTATATTTTTATTGCAGCGCCCCTTAAGCACAATCCTCTGTAGAAGATACTGATTAGACTAAATCGTCTTACCATTTAGTCTACACACATGAATCCTAACATCCAGACTAAAATAAAATATCACAAAATAAAAGCAAACATCAAATCATGCACCGCCCTAACCTAAAGCTAGAAATGCTGACTTACCCTAATGTGTGCGCTATTTAAGATTTGTGTGGTATGCTTAGCTAGGCTTTAAAGTTAAAGTTTTCTAACTTAGATGATTTGTTTCATGTAAGTGATTTAGTTGCTTTGGTTGATTTTATTTTGTACTTTGATTTGGTTTAAGTGAATCATACAATTAATTATTAGTTATAAAGAGAGAAAAATAGAAGAGAACTTCTCTTTCCTCCTTACCTTAAGTAATTTCTAAGGTAGATTCAAATTTTATTTTTGTTTAGTGAATATTTTATTATGTATTTTAATTAATCCTAAGTTTAGATTTTACCTAAACAAACCTATTCAAAAAGAAAGGCATTTTAAGATTAAGTAAAGTGAAATACTATCACAAAACATATATCACTTCTTTTCTTTCCCAACATGTGTAACATGCATATGAATGAATCCTAAGCATATCTATACATGCAAATGGAAATATTTAGCATAGTTTAATGATGAATGCTAAGAGAATTTGTTTAAGAAATTTAAATGCTTTTATGATGCATGATTTTGTTAAGTAGAAAAAGAGGGTTTTCTTTTATCCATTCTTCATATCGACACATACATGTATGAAAGACATAAGTGTGTGCAACACCATTATTAGCACCAAGGGTGTAAGGTACAATATATACTTAGGGCTACTTAAAGCCTCACAACCCCGGGGTTGTCCAGACTAATATACCACTTTCCTTAAATACATATACATGTACAAAAGAAATGAATGGAAAAATAAAGATGCAAAAGTTTGTGTTTGTTAGTTTGATTTATTTATGCAATTTATATGTGTAAGTGTGGATGTCCTTCTTAAGTGATAACATAGGAATGAATATGAATGGACTTAAGCAAGTGTTGTGTTCTTTTCAAATGAACTATAAATTTTATCAAATCCTATTCAAAACTATGCAAAAATAAAATGAGAAGGAAAGACACACTATGCACATCTTTATATTTTTACTCACATGCAAGCTCATAAATAATTATAAGTAGCATACCTTTCAGTTTTGATATTTGATTCATAATCTTTGAAAGTAATTTTGGATTTAATAGTGATATTAGCCATTCATATTCTTACTTTAGCCAAAACATGCAATTTGACATAAAGAAAACATTTCATTTTTAATTTGATTTTCAAAAAGCATGAATGCATGATTTTCATATGACATACACATTTAGCATGCTAGGAAAGAAATAAAGTAATGAAAGTAATGTAAATTCATCCACCCTAATTAATTCCTAAAGACAATCCTATGAAAAAGATTATTTAAAGTAAATCAAATTTGTTTAAGGACAGTTTGGATTTTGTCTGAGTTTGATTTCCATTTAAATAATGTGAGATGAGTTTGCTAGTCCAAACCCATTCCCCCATGTGTGAGTTATTTAAGTTCAATTATTAGGTGATTAGATTAATTTTATGCTTTGGTTAGGTTAAGGTGTGAATTAAGTGTGTTACTTGCCCCTTTTTTACACCACTTTAACATATTTAATCACATAATTATGAGCCAATGTATGACATAAAACCACATGAGGAATTTAATTCAAAAATTCACCTAGGAAAGAAAGGGTCTAATGCAATTAGCTCATAATTAGTGATCAATTAAGTGAAAGGATTTAATTTAAGTACTTTCATAACCGTTGCCACACATATGGGTTGGATTTTGATTTCCTTAAGCTACTTAGGTTATTGAACACTGAAGCACCTACCCAAGATGAATTGATTAAGTTCTCGAATGTTTTGAAAATTTTATCAAGTTAATTAAGTAGGTGATTAGTGGGTTAGCCCTTAATTAAGTTTGGATTAAAGAAGGAAAGGGGTTTAGGGAATGGCTTAGGGAAAATTCTCCAAATCCATTCCATAAACATCTTCTTCACTTAAGCAAGGCTTAATTAACTTAAAAAAAGGGGTAAACCACTATTCACATGCTTAATTACTATTAATTACATAAAGATGGTGATTAAGAATTCATTACATGATTTTCCTAATTAACTCATCAATAAATCCCAAGAAAATTTGGAGAGGTAGAGGTCATCCCACTAAATATACCAGAGAAATTTGAAATGAATTAATGAAGTAATTAGGGAGTAATTAAAGTTATTAAATTCTCATTAAAACCTTAATTGAGGAAAATACACTATTCAAAATCCATTGAAAATATTTTAAAATTATTCTCCTAAGAAAAATATTTGCAGTGCATTTTACCTTGTATTTTATAATTTTTTTAGAATTAGTTATGTTATTTTGAAGTTTCCATGATTATCCATTAATTAATAGCCTAATTAAGTGATTAGTCCCGTCGGTGCCACATGGAGGCTGACGCGGCTCAAGCTTTCCACATGGCGCGATAGGAGAGGTCACTTAAGTTGTCACATTGTAGCGTCGCATCAGCGGTGGCGCTACGCGCTTTCTCCTCACCCGTCTGTTCAAGGATCGGGCGACTGAGATCAAGCCCGCGGTTCTTGAGTGATTAAATCAGGGATCCTACGCATCTTGATCATGGTTGTCCATCTAAAATTTACGGACGGACGACCCATGTCCCATCCTTGAGTTTCCCTATGGGAGAGGACATCCGTCCACCGTTTAGGGCAAGATCCGAGCTCAATTGAGCTTGGATTGAACTCAAATTCAACCCACACCATCATCATGCAAGGGAGATTTCATCCAACGACTAGCTTTACTTGAGATGAAAATTCCTTTCAAAAGGACCACACACTCTCTAGTTTAAGCTCGATTTTGATCCATACCTCATCGGAGGCTATCACCAGTGCTCGAATCCATTGAGGTAGCTTCGTCTAGTGGAGACGATGCCCTGTTGAAGATTTGAGGTGATTTGGTTGAGTGGATCTTCCTATGGATGAAGCTCTCCTTCAATTGGGCTCGACCTTGATCAAAGTCCCACCTCCCTTACCTTTGGAGCTAAGAAGAAGCTTGGGATGAGTTTGACTAGGCCCTCTGAGGGTGCTCAAAGGAGGAAATGGATTGATGTTTGGTATTAGCTAAGTTGGAAAAATGGAGGATCTCCCCTATTTTTAGTCTAAGAAAACCTAAAAATGGAGAATTGGAATTCACTCTAGGAAGCTTGGGAAGACTTGCAAATGCTTGCTCTGAGTTTCCTTAGTTCAATAGAGTGTGTGTGTTGTGAAATAAAGTGGAATTAGGGGGAGTATATCTCCCCATATGAGAATTAGAGGGTCATGAAAACCTCTACCATTTTGATCCAATTCACCCTATTCAATAGGTTTGTTAGCGTTGGACTGACATGGTTCAATTTTGAGTGTGAGTGGAGAGTGAAGCTCCCATGTGCTTAATTGAGTGGAGGAGGATCCCATGTGCTCAATTCCTAAGTGGGTGGTCGGTTTGGCCATTGGGTTGGGTTTGGCTGACCCAAATGCAATGGGTCATGTGCACCATGTCTATTAGTGACCATTTGGTCCACTAAGAGGATGCCAAGTGTCAATGAAAAGGAATTGACCAAATTCCAAGTGGTTTTGATTTTTGGTTACCCTATGACCTAGGGGTAAAATAGTCATTTAGCCTAGGTTTTAATTTGAATATGTTTGGTATGTTTGAAAAATGGGTTAGGCCAAGTTTCATTGAATTTGGAGTTGGTTTGATATGATTTGGCTTATGTTGACCCATTTTGGTCAAAATGGGTCAAGTTGACCAATTGGTCAAATTAGGTCAAACCAAGTGTTGGGTCAAGTTCATATAATCATTTGAAATGTTTTGGCATCATTGGTTTTGTCAAAATTGATTTATATTTGGATTTAGTTCATTTGATTTCATTTAGGTCAAATGGGTCAAGTTGACCAATTTGACCCATTTGACCTATTTGGGTTAGGTCATGGGTTGGTTTATGTTTGGTTGATCATTTGAAATGGATTGGTATCTTTGTTTCCAATCAATTTGGTTTATATTTGATTTGGCTCAATTTGACCTTTTAGGTCAACAAGGTCAATTGGGCTTGGTTGGGTCTAGTTGGCCAATTAAGGCTTTGGTCAAGTTTAACAAGTGATTTGGAATGAACTTGACCCATTGGTTTTAATCAATTTGGCTTAAATCAAGTTTTGACATATTTTGACTTTTTAGGTTTAATTAAGTCAACTTGGGTCAAGTAGTCAATTGGGCTAGGTTAGGCTCAAATGATGACTTGGTCAAGTTCAAACATTGATCATAAATGAGTTTTGATCAATGATTTCAATCAATTTGGCCTATGGTGGATTATGGATAGTTTAGATTTTATTTTAGCTAAGTGTTGACTTGGTTAACCCTTAGGTTTGACTTAGTTTGACCCAATTTAAGTCATTGATCATCTCATGATGATTGTTGCTCACAATGTGAAGCTTAGTTAAGTTTAGTTAATTTGGGTAGGATTAGAATTTGGATGAAAAGATGTAGTTTAGGTCATTTTGGGTTAAGTGAGCCTAAGTAGGTCAATTGGCTTGGTCAAAGCTTGATTTGAGTTTGATTAAACTCACATATAGACTTATGATTGAAATATAAATCCATTTGCAAGTGGTTTGAAGTCAAATGAGTTTTGATTCATTTGACAATTTCAAGTTCAAAAGGGTGAACATGAGTTTGACTTGGGTCTGATTTTTGAATTTTGTTTAGGTTTGATTATTAGAGTTTATGTTTATATTTGGATTCTTGATTGAATGATTGATTGAATCATGAAAAAAATTAAGGGTATGGATTGATTTGAAATTGATTTGGCTAAGTTCAAGGATTTGACTTGAAAGGCTTAGGTTGAATTTTGATTGAATTTGAGTTTGAGTTTTGAATTGATTTTTGGTTTGATGATTGAAGTTTGTATTTATATTTGTATTCATGATTGAAGAATTGATTGAATCATGAAGAAAAAAAATCAAGGGTTTGGCTTGATTTAAATTTGATTTGGTTGTTCAAGAATTTGACTTGAAAGACTTAGGTTGGATTTTGGTTGAATTTGGATTTGATTTTTGAATTTATTTTTGGATATTTGAATTTATATTTCATTTATAGTTGTGAATATAAATGGGAATATAAATAGGTTGTGAGAAATTTCCTTGAATTTAAATTGATTTAGATTTGATTTAGGCTAAGTCCATAAGATAGTATCAAAATGACTTAGGAAAGATTTTTGAACTTGGAATTCAATCAAAAGCTCCAATCATTTAGAATTGATTTGAGTTTGAGAAAATAAATTAAGTTGAAATTGATTTTAATTTTGATGTTGATTTCATTTGGATTTTTGAGTTAGTCAATCAAGTTGGAATTGATTTGAGTTTGACTAGAAGGGAGGAAGTCAGAAATTTAGTTCAAGCTATAAGGTAGGAAAATTTTTCGAACATCTCTAAGGAATGACCTATTTCTATGGCTAACTCTTCTAGTCTCTAGGGTTAGGTTGACTGTTTACCTAATCACTAGAAGTATCTTAAGATTAAGGAACTCTTAAAGTCTAAGAGAAGTCTTATATCTAAGATGGAGGGGTTGAGAGCTCATCCTAAAAATGAGATCAACAAAGAGTGCCCAATAGATGTGGTGTGACAAAACCATGTGTGTTGATCAAATGATCAACAATCGAATGATCACAAACTTCAGAGATGGTCTACTCCTAACCCAAGGTGTAGAAGGAATCCATAGCTTAGTGCAATATGACTCTACTCATGTCAAGGACATAAAAGAGGGAAGGAGGAATCCACTAGGGATAGAGTACATGAACCTTCCACTAGGGAAATAAGTTCAAATCATCCACAAGGGGATGAGAGGTTTGATTTGAGTCTCACTGAGGGGAAATTGATTTGATTTGTTTAATTTTTTTTATTATTTTGATTTGATTGACTCCACTAGGGGAGGTTGATTGGATTTGTTTTGCTAAATTTATTTTGTTTGTTGTTTGACTCCACTGAGGGAGGAGGGTCGAATTTGTTTCAGACTTTTAGATTTTAGATTTTGAGATGAACCCTTGTTGGTTTGCCATGGATCGCACTGAGTAGGAGCTATGGAGGTGATGGAGGTGGGCGTTCTTTCTTTTGATGAGATTGAGAGAACGTGGGTATTGGAGGTGAAGGAAGAAGAGATATGTTGATAAAGCTCTCCCACCAAGGATTGCCAAGGTTTGGCCACCAAGCTCTCAAACCACAAGAATAACTCAAAAATTTGTAATTGCCAAAAGATCTCCTTCATTCTAATAAGAGGGGCTATTTATAGCCATTACAAGCATCTTTCAAAAGAAAATAATTCAAATATGGAGGAAAGGTGGGTGACATTAATGTGAAGCATTAAATTGCCTCATTATTTTATGCCATCCACCCATTTCATATGCTATTATTTTATGTGGATTCAACCACCTCACATGTCATGCTTTGAATTTTTAAAGGTAAAATTTCAAACATGGAGTTTCTAGAAGAAAATTAAAAATTACATAAATAAAAAAGTTGAAATCATAAAATGGGCCTTAGCAGGCTAATGGGCTAAGTCTTCTTCTTTCTTGAATTTTCTTGGGCTTTAGCTTGAGATCTTGTAAATGGGCCTTGAGCTCTAATTTGTTGATCCTCATGATGTTCTACATCAACTCCCACAGGCTCAATTGAACTCGCCCATAAAGTTGAAATCTAAGAAGTCTTCTACTAATTATGGGGCTAAAGTCTCTAAATCACTTCGTCAACCATGTGTCTTCAGGTGGCTTATTCTTCCAACTAGAAAATGATGTTCAAGTTGGATTAATGGGTGCTTCCTCGGTGATAATATAGTCAACTTCAAAGGAAGAGGGCTTCAGCGGTGCTATATCTCCTTCTAAAGAGTTAGGCAACAAGTGGAGGTTTTCTAATTCTTTCATATGATAGAATATCTTCAATATTAATAACTGGATGAATGAACATATCGCAAAAAAATCAAGCATTAGTTCCAATTTTTTTTGAGAATTTTAAATGGACCACAAGCTCGTGCATGTAATTTCTTATATCTAGTAGTTTGATAACGCCATATGCAAATACATAATCACCTTCTTTATATTCTTTCATTGAATGATTATGATTTGCCTTAGAAGCATAATTATTATTATTTATAGTAATTTGCTTTCTTATATCTTCATGGAGGCTTTGAAAATCTTTAGTAAATGAGAATGTTGCATCAGAAAATACATGAGATGGTAGGTTTGCTACATCTATTGGTCGTCGTGGGTTTTGACCATAGACTATCTCAAATGGTGATTTTTTTGTAGTTCTAGATATAGTACTATTATAAGAAAATTCGGAGGTTGGCAAATGTAAATCCCAATTTCCTAAACTTTTACCTACCAAACATCTAAGCAAATTTCTTAAAGTACGATTAACTACTTCAGCTTTGTCCATCGGTTGTGGGTGAAAGCCAGAAGAGAATTTTAATTTGGTACCTAATAATTTCCATAATATTTTTCAAAAATATGAGACAAACTTAACATCTCTATCAGAAACAATGGTTAAAGGGAGACCATGGAGTCACACTATTTTCTTAAAAAATAATTTGGCTATATAAGAAGCATCATTTATTTTTGAACAAGGTAAGAAATGAGCCATTTTGAGAACCTATCCACAACAAAAATACTATCATGTCCTCGAAGTTGTCTTAGGTAATCCTAGAATAAAATCCATTGATAGGTCTTCCCAAGGCCTATAAGGAACGTAAGCGTGTATTGTCCGACCTTTGTTTGATAGTTTTAGCCTGTTTACAAATTAAACATTGAGCCACTAATTTTTGAACATCTCATTTTAATGAAGGTCAATAAAATCTATTTTCTAATAAACATATGGTCTTATCCTTTCTAAAATGACCTGCTACACCCCCAACATGTAGCTCAGTGATAAAGAATTCTCTCAGAGAAGATTGAGGAATGCATAATTATTTTCCTTTATATAAATATCCATTTGTTATCAAGAATGTCCCTTGTAAAGTTATTGGTTTATCTAGGTGTTCAAGATAAATTAGGTGAAAGTCGTGGCACACAATATAATCATCTTTAATTCTATCAAATCACGGGATTCTCAATTCTAAAGAGGAAATCATTAGGTTTGATAAAGCATCAGCCGTTTATTCTCAATTCCAGGCTTATGCTTTAGAACAAAAGAGTAGTCTTGTAAAAATTCAACCCATTTTGCATGCCTATGACTTAATTTTCATTTAGTATTAATGAATTTTAAGGCATGGTGATCAGAATTAAGTATAAATTTTCTATGTAAGAGATAGTGTCGCCAATGCCTTAAGGATTGAATTACAACATAAAACTCTCTATCATAAGTGGAATATCATTGTTTAGCTTCATTTAAATTTTCACTAAAGAATGCTATACGATGATTCTCTTGACTTAAAATTCCACCTATCCCAATTCCAAGCATCACATGTCACTTCAAAGGATTTAGAAAAATCAAAGCCTAAGGATTGGTGCGTAGTGATAAGAAATTTTGCTCTAAAGCCTTTTGTGCATTAGAAGTCCAACAAAATTTATCTAATTTTAGTATATCGCTTATTGGAACAATGGTACTAAAATTCTTAATAAATCTCGATAAAAGTGGCTAAACCATGAAAGCTTCTAACTTGACTTTTAGGTGATGATGGCCAATCTAAGATTGCTTTCACTTTAGAAGGATCGTTTAAGCCCGGAGTGGATATAATAAAGCCTAAAAAAGATTACCTCATCTTGCAAAAAGAAACACTTTTTAAATTAATGTATAATTTCTCTTGTCTAAGTAGTTCAAAGACTTTTTGTAGGTGTTGTAGATGTTCATTTTCACTTGGACTAAAAATCAAAATATCATCAAAATACACCACCAAAAATTTACCTATATATGATTTAAGAATAATATTCATTAATCTCATAAATGTGCTAGGAGCATTTGAAAGTCTAAAGGGCATGACAAGCCATTCATAAAGTCCATCGAGTCTTAAAAGCCGCCTTCCACTCATCTTCATCTAATCCAATTTGATGATATCCACTTTTTTAGATCAATCTTTGAAAAAATTTGCTCGAGATTAAATCTAACATATCATCTAATTGGGGAATAGAAACCTATATTTGATAGTAATTTTATTTATTGCTCACTATCAACACACATTTTCATGTTCCATCTTTCTTTGGATTTAATAATCGACGCACAAGGGCTAAGACTCTCTTGAATAAAACCCTTTCTTAATAATTCCTCAACTTGTCTTTTAATCTTAACATGCTGATAGGGTTCATCCTATAATGTGAAGATTAGGAAGTTGAGAACCGTAAGAACTCAATAGCATGTTGAATGTCTCTTAGAGGTAGCTCATCGTGAAGCTCATCGTGCAATATCATTAAAATCGAGAAAGAAGAAGAGACCACAGTATGTGAGTCTCATTAGAGTCGGTATGACTTCTTTTACATGTAATATGTGAAGAAGAAATGGATCAGAAAATTCTTTTTGTAAAGTGCCAAAACCTATTATTTCTATCTTTGGGGTCAAAGGAGAGAAAGAGTAGGTGTTTTAAAGTAAGGATCAAAATGATAGTGTTAGGCTGTAAGATTTTCTATGATAATTAATTGAAGTTTGGCATTTTTCTTCAATAGAGGCTTAGGTTGCAAGTCGAAGTTATTTTGTATGGTGTTATGGAGGTGTTTTTTCTTTTATTGGTAGGAGTTTAATAGTCTTATATTATATTTAAAAACATAAGTATTTTCCCTACCATAGAATAACATTCATATCATATAGCCAAGGTCGTCCTAAGAGAATATGAGCAATGTCCATCCAGGAGAACATCACACCAAATTTGATCCTCATAGCTTCCTATTTTAATAGGAACTAAACACCTGGTGATGGGAAGAGATGTATGATTTACCCAACTAACATGAAATGGTTCGGTGAGGTTGATTTTAGGTTGGCTCGAGTTAAGGTATGTGTTGAAATGACATTCATAGAACTCCCTCCATCTATAACTAACTACATCTCTTTTCATTACACAAAACATACATGCTAAAATGTTCTTTCTTGTCCAATCTTACGCCTCATTTTTTATTACGAAGACATCTCATCACATTAACATGAGGGGTCATCTTAATTCCAATTCTTCATCGATAATGGGGTGTCATCATAAACTTCTTCTAGATTATCATCTATTGGATTTTCAACTTCTTCTAAAAATAAGATTTGATCTTTACATTGATTTTGCATATGACCTTTTTTATGACATTTAAAACATATTACTTCTAATGTTCTTAGAGCTCCCTTCAATTAGTTTTAGGCAAAGGGATGGGCCATTTGGATGGTGGTCTAACAATAGATCTATGGGATGAAATGGAAGGTACTTGACTTTTAATTTTAGAGGAGGTGGATTTCTTTTGTTGTTCAACCAATAATGCATAATGAAATGCTTCCTCTAAAGATTGTGGGTCAATAATTCAACTTCATTTCTAATGTCACCTAAGTCCAATAACAAATTTATTGGCTAATTGCCAATCATTATCGACAATCAGTTCTAGAAACTAGACCTTCAAAAGTGTTCAAGTATTGATTACAAGATAATTACCTTGTCTCAAAGTTAATAATTGACTATGTAGCTTCTTATCATGATGCCTAGGAGACTTTGCTCTTAACATTTCTTTCATTTCTATCCAAGTGAGGTTTGTCCTTCCTAATCTTTGTTCTTTAGCTAAAGTATTTGTCCAATAAATTTTAGCATGCCCTATCAATTTCATTTTAGCAAAAGTAACCCTTTGGTAATCATCCATTTTATACCAATCAAAGAAGTCATCCATTTGAACTAACCAATCAAGAAATTTATTTGGATCATGTATACCATCATAAGTTGGGGCTTCTACTTTAACTCTTTGAGATGGATCATTAGAGTCTTCTATAGTCTTAAAATAATTTTCTCCCCTTCCACCATTTCTAGCAATTGATAGTCTTCTAAGTGGTTGATTTTCTCTAAGGTTTGGATATGAATCTTCTTCATCTATCCCTATTGGCACAATTTGAGTAGGTATTTGAGGAGGAGTTGGTACTCTATTATTTTGTAGATGCACTAAAAGAGTTTGCATTTGTAGTTTAAGTTCTTGCATTTGATTTTTACTTTCTTCTAATATTTGTTGAGTTTTTAATTCATTGTCTTGGATCCTAAGATCTAAGGCATCAACTAATCTAGTCAAATTTTCAACTTGATCTTGAGAGATAGATTTTGGTGCCATGAGATTTTTTTTGAAAGAAGAAAAAAAAGATATATGAAAAGGGACCAATGAAAAAAAATGGAAAAAATAATAAATAAGTATAATATAATTGTGCAATTAAAGCAAAATTTTAAGCTAAAAGAACTTCCAGGTGAGGAGGGGGGTACAAGACCACTTAAATCCCAAGCTCTCCTTAGACAGTTTAGGTCTTTTTGACAAAGTTCTATTTAGCTTCCAAAATCACTAAGTTTAACACACTTATATTATTACACATGCATATTTTATATATATATATTTTTAATGCAATGAAATAAAAATGCTCAAATTTATCAAGCCTCTTTTTTCTTTTTTAAGAAAGCAAGTTATCATAAGTTAATCAAAGAAACTTCTAAAATTAATCATAAACAATAACAAAGATAATAAAACAAGTAATTAGATTTTGATTTGCACTAATGGCTAGGTTGCTTTAGGTGATGAACTACCCCACCAAGGTACTCAATTTTTTTTCTCTTTTTTTTTTGGAGGGGAGGAGGGGTTCGTTGACAATTGAAAAATGGCTAAAATATATAATGGAGCTTACTAATTAAAATTTTATGCTATCACCATAAACTTGCAAGCAATATATATCTTTCCAAGCTGCTAATATGCTTTTAAACTATCACATTAAAGAAAATTAATTAACCTCACAAGTCCAAGAAAAACTCACAAGTTTGAAGACAAGTCCAACACTTGAGTTGCTCCCTTTGTTGAAGCAAACTTTTGACCAAATTTGATGGAGGTGGGCGTTCTTTCTTTTGATGAGATTGAGAGAACGTGGGTATTGGAGGTGAAGGAAGAAGATATGTTGGATAACTAGCTCTCCCACCAAGGATTGCCAAGGTTTGGCCACCAAGCTCTCAAACCACAAGAATAACTCAAAAATTTGTAATTGCCAAAAGATCTCCTTCATTCAAATAAGAGGGGCTATTTATAGCCATTACAAGCATCTTTCAAAAGAAAATAATTCAAAACATGGAGGGAAAGGTGGGTGGCCACATTAATATGAAGCATTAAATTGCCTCATTATTTTATGCCATCCACCCATTTCACATGCTATTATTTTATGTGGATTCAACTCACATGTCATGCTTTTAAATTTTAAATGCAAAATTTCAAACATGGAGTTTCTAGAAGAAAATTAAAATTACATAAATAAAAAGATGAAATCATAAAATGGGCCTTAGTAGGTTAATGGGCTAAGTCTTCTTCTTTCTTGAATTTTCTTGGGCTTTAGCTTGAGATCTTGTAAATGGGCATTGAGTTCTAATTTGTTGATCCTCATGATGTTCTACATTAGGAGGCCTAGACCTAACTCAGATTTATCAATCCAAAGGGGTAGTCTACTAAACACATAGTAGGACTAGCCAACCAAGGGGACGCCTTTTGGTGTGCAGCAGCTGTACTAGGAAGTAGCATAATAGACTTACATCCTCCAAAGTAAGGACCAGTTGCTGGGGTGATCCATTGGCAAGGCAACGGATCGAACCCAACCTAGGGCTGACTTTTGAGTGAATGTCACTGGGAGACTTAGATCAATTCAAAGATAGTCAAAATTAATTTTTCTTAATTATTTTGATGGGTCCCATCGGTTTGCGATGAACTGCACTGAGTAGGGGCCATGGTGATCTTAGGCTAACTTAGATTTTCCAATCCAAACGGAATAGTCTACCAACCACAAAGTAGGATTAACCAACTAGAGGGATGCCATTTGGTGTGCAATGGTCAAGTTAGAAAGAAAGCGTGGGAATTCACATCTTCCAAAACAAGAAACCACTGGGGTGATCGGTTGGCAATAAATCACCGAAACCTAGAGGCGATTGAGTGAATCTCTTGTTGAGGATTTAAATTAGTTCAAAAATAGTCAAGATTAGTTTCATTTTTTTAATCATTTTGATGGGTCCCATCGGTTTGTGATTGACTGCACTGAGTAGGGGCCGTGGTGGCCTTAGGCTAACTCAGATTTACCAATCCAAAGGGATTAGTCTACCAACCATAAAGTAGGACCAGCCAACAAGAGGGATGTCGCTTAGTGTGCAATGGTCAAGTTAGGAAGAAAGCATGGGGACTCACATCTTCCAAAATAAGGAACCACTAGGGTGATCGGTTGGCAAGGCAATAAATTGAACCCAACTTAGGGCTAACTATTGAGTGAATACCTCTGGGGGACTTAAATCAGCTCAAAAATAGTCAAGATTAGTTTCATTTTTTAACTTATTTATTTTGATGGATTCCATTGGTTTGCGATGGATCACACTGAGAAGGAACTTATATTAGCCTAGACCTATCTCAGATTTACTGAACCAAAGGGAATAGCTTCCTGATCGATGGGATAACTATCCGACCAAAGGAGTGCCTTTTGGTTTGCAATGATCAATTCAGAGGAAGGAAGCATGGGGACTCACATCTTTCACTACAAAAGACCATTGGGGTAATCGGTTGCTTTGGCCAAAAAATTAAACCAAAACTAAGGTTGCCTGTCGGTTTGCAAAGTCATGCTAGAAAGAATGCATCATAGTCTTACATCTTCCAAAGCAAAATGACTATCGGGGTAACTTGCTTGTGCCAAAATAGATTGAACCTAACCTAAGGAAGACTACGGTGGGAGTCCGACCTGGGGATTTATCTCAACTCAGGTAGTTAGACAATTCTTATATGAAGTTCTGCTGACACTACCTTAAAAAAAGGATGTCTACTTGGGAAAAGGGGCCCTTTGGGGGCTTGAATTCAATATCCACATAATAGGACACAATGGAGATGAAGGATTCATGAAGCCGACCCCACCTAGTGGGATCAAGGCTTCTTGTTATTATTGTTGTTGTTTTTGTATCGTGGACCCTATTGGTTTGTGGGGGATCAAACTGAGAAGGAGATTATATCAGCCTAGACCTATCTCAGATTTACTGAACCAAGGGAGAATTTGTATATCCATTGAACAAATTATCCAACCACAGATGTGGCTACTAGGAAAGGGGGGTTATCCAATCCAAGAGTAACCCATGTAGTGTCTAAATATGGTTGTAAAGGACGTGATCCAAATAGAGTGCCTGCAGGGAGAGGGGCTACTAAGGGCTTGATGCAAAACCCTGGAGAAGATGACATAGTTAGTCATATATAAAATAGGTATTCAATGGTCAACTTAAGGAAAAAATGTGAGGACTCACATCTGCCAAAAGTGGTGTATCCATCGAGTGAGTCGCTATCAGCATAGCGAACATCAACCAACCTAAGGTGCCCATCGGTTTTCAATAGTCAGCCTAGGAAGAAAGGTCGGGGACTCATATCCTTCATAACGCTTGGGATAGTCTTGACTCGACAGTGCCATCGACTAGGGGACTCTTGAATCGGAGGACTTATATCGACTCAAATGTAGTCAAGAGGAAAGGAGCCTCTGGGGAACTTATCCTAAACCTCAAATATACTCGACCTAGTTAGATCATGACCATTAGTTCAAGAAGAAAGCTTGGGGACTCACATCTTCTTAAACAAAATCAACATGAGGTAGCTTATTGGCTGGGCAGTGAAGTATACTATACTAACAAGATGCTCATTATTTTACAATGGTCAAATTAGGAAGAAAGTGCGGGGACTCACATCTTTCAAACAAGTGACCATAGGGGTCACATACTAGCGAAGTAGCATGTAGACCCGACCTAGAGCAGCTAATGAGTGAGTTCCACAAGGGCTTGCTCTCACATCAAAATAGCCTGAGATAAAAGATATGTGTTTATTTTTGTGCTTGTGTTAAAGGGAATAGGATGCCTCTTGGGTTCTCTTATACCTACCCTAAACACACTTGGGGAATTTAATGAAATGGTGCCACAGATGAAAATTAGGAATTCCCACTAAGAAAGGATGCTTCTCGGGTTCTTTTACACCTAACTCAATTGTGCTAATCAAAATAGGATGCCTCTTGGGTTCTCTCACACCTATGTTTGTGTTGTGAAAGAGGGATAGGATGCCCCCGGGGGACTCTTACACTTACCCCAAACACGTCATGGAAAATTCATAAGACAAACAGACAATGCTTTGAAAGAAGAGAAGATTTTTGATGAAATGGAATCATATTCTTATTCTTTTGTTGATAATTATTTTCAAACATATATTTTGTGGGTAATATTTATTCAAATAGAGCCCATTAATTAGAAGCATCAGGTGTTCCCCTTTACAATCAATGAGCTGATAAGATCCTCTTTGGTAGGCCTTCTCTATGACATAGGAATCTTCCAAAGTGGGTTCAAACATGCCTCCCATCTTTCGACTGGCAATAATTGGTCTCCTTAGGACTAACACAAGTTCTCTTACTTGGAAATACCTAGGGTGGACCAGCTTGTTGTGAGCTTGAATCATTTTGGCCTTGTACGACTCGAGGTTCTAGCATGCCCATAGGCGACTCTCCTCCAAACCATCGAGCTCTTCTAATCGCAACTTTGCATTCTGCTCTGTAGATATCTTGCTACCCAATGCTATCCTTAGTGACAGGAGTTGAACTTCTAAATGTAGAATGACTTCAGACCCATACACTAAGGAAAACGGGGTAGATTGAGTTGAGTTCGGTATGTGGTGCGGTAGGCCCACAAGGCTTCAACCAACTGCTTATTCCACTGCTGCTTGTTGTCATCAAGAGTCTTCTTTAATATTTAGAGGAGAGTTTTATTGAATGCTTCTGCTAAACCATTTACTCTGGGGTAGTAGATGATGGAGTATCTCCAATCTATACCGTATCTTCTAGGAAAGCTATTAATCTTGGTGCTTTTGAATGCAGTACCATTATCAGATATAATTTATCGAGGCAGCTTGAACCTATGTACGATATGGTTCTTGAAAAATGGAAGCACATGCTGAGTTGTGACCTCTCTGAGTGGGATTGCCTCCGCCCACTTAGAAAAGTAGTATGTGGCAACTAAGATGAATCGATGACCCTTAGAAGAAGGATGATCGATAGGACCCACAATGTTGGTATGCCAACACTCAAATGGCCATGAAGCCAATGTGAGGTGTAGAATGTTGGGTGATTGATGTAAGACCACCGTGTACGATATGGCATCTTACATCCATGTAGTTTGTAATCATCGAAGGCTAGTAGTATCCTAGTCTCTTGATCTTCATCTTCATCTTCATCTTCAGACCGGATTGATACACTCTACATAGACTTGAATGTACCTCGGTTATAATGCTACGGGCTTCAAGTTTATCTAAATAATGTAACCACATTTGATCAAAAGATCGTTGGTACAGGGTGTCATCAACGAGAGCATAGGAGAGAGCTCTCTATTTCACCTGATGGGCTTGTGATTTTTCTTGAGGTAGTTTGTCGGTGTTCAAATAGTCTATGAACGGTTTCCTCCAATCCAGCTCCATGTCCTTATAGGCAACGACAACCTCCTATTCAAGAGAAAGTCTCTCATGAGTTCAACATCAATAAGGGATATGACTTGTCTATTTTGGACCCTTGTTGGAATGGATTCATCTTTCGGACATGCCAATTCTATGGAAAGTTTGGCCAAAGTATCTGTTACAACATTCTCTGCTCGGGGAACCTTATAGATGGTGACTTCAGGGATTTGGGCCAACAGCTTCATGTTATACTCATGGTAATGATGAAGCTTGGGTTTGAGAACCTTATAAGACCCGATAAACTAATTGGTGACCAATTGAGAATCCCCAAAGATGTTGATGCTTTTGACACACATTGTGATAGCTAACTCTAGACCAGCAATCAAAGCCTCATATTTGACTTCGTTGTTTGTGCAGGGATTGGAAAGATAGTATGAGAATCTCATCACATCGAGGTCAGAGTTAAGAGAATTGTTTTTACCCCTATCTTTCCTAGAAGAGTAGATCGTGGTACTTCCCCTTTATGAAAAGAAGCTGCACCATCAAAATATATCTCCCATCGGTAGTTGTCAACCTCCCCTAAGCTCATAATTTGTTCATCAGGGAGATCATCACTAAATGGAGAATCATCAGGAAGTGGGTGTGCTGCTAAGAAATCTACTAGTGCTTGTCTTTTTACTGCATGGAGGGGTACGAATGTGATATCAAACTGCGAGAGGATCATGGACCATTGTGCAAAACGTCCAGATAGCATTGGTGGTGTCATGAGATACTACAGTGGTTTGGTTCTGGAAATCATGTTCACCTTATGAGAAAGCATATAGTGTCATAGCTTTTAGGAGGTAAAGATCAAAGCTAGGCAATGTTTCTCAATGGGTAGATAGATCACTTCAGCATGAATCAGACGACGGCTGAGGTAGTAGAGAGCACTCTCATTCCCTTCATTATTGGCTTGGGCCAACAAAGCACCGAGAGAGCCATCCAATGCAGCAGTGTAGAGGATGAGTGGCATGCCCGGGATAGGGGCTACTAGAATTGGTGGCATCACCAAATACTGCTTGATGTCTTCGAAGGCATGTTGGCACTTGTCATCCAACTTAAACTTAGCATCCTTTTTGACAAGTGCTGAGAATGGGTTGTATCTCCCTGATAGGTTGGAAATAAAGCATCTTAGATACGCCAACCATCCTTGGAAAGATCTGAGTTGAGTTAAACTCTTAGGAGGTGGCATTTCTAAGATAACTTTGATCTTTTGGATTTATTTCTATTCCTTCAAATAAAAAAATTTTTTTTACTATGAATACAAACTTGGGGATTCATTTTGAGGTTATATTATCTTAACCATTCAAAAACTACTCTCAAGTCAAAGAGATGGTCTTCCTTTTCTCTGCTTTTGACTACTAGATCATCAATGTAGCACTTAACCTAATGATGGATGAGTTCATTGAAGATTTGAGTCATGGCCCATTGGTATGTAGCACCATCATTTTTAAGGCCGAAAGGCATGACCTTATAACAATAGATTTCGATCGGGGTTCAAAAAGTAGTGTTTCTTTCATCTTTGAAGGCCATCTTGATTTAGTTGTAGCCAGATGACCCATCCATGAAGGATAATACTACATGAGATGAGATGATATCCACCATTAATTCTAGTATAGGAAGATGAAACTCATCCTTAGGACATGCCTTGTTTAAGTCTCTGAAATAGATGCAAATGTGAATTTAGCCATTCTTCTTCTTAACTGGGATGACACTTGCTAACTAGGTAGGGTATTTTTCTTCCCAAATAAAACCAACATCGATCAGTTTCTTGACTTCAGAAATGACCTATTATTCGATTTCTAATGGCATGCATCTAAGATCTTGCTTGATAAGGTTAATGCTAGGATATATTACTAGTTTGTGGACTACTACATTAGGAGATAATCTGGGCATCTCTTTATAACTCAATGCAAAGCAGTCCTTAAACTCAGTCAATAGCCTAACTAAGTCATTGGTTTCTTCTTCATTCAGCAATGAACTGATGTATGTTGGGTGAGGATTTTCTTCTATCCCGAGGTTGATTTCTTTAAGCTTGTCAATTATTGGATGGATCTCCTCTTCAAATTTTGGCAGTGCATCTTTGATTTGGAGATCATCTAGATCATATGATGTTTCTAAACACACATCATCATAAGAGTTGATTTGGTGTGAAAAGAACCTATCAAATTCCAGATGGTTGGTGACAACTAAGCAGTAATCATCATCATCAACTGGACCCACTATATCGAATCTTAGTCCTGATCTTAATTGTGCATCCCTACCTGTGTTGTTCCATAACTTTTCAAAGTATTCTGACCTGTGCTAGACCACGTATAAGGAATCAAACCCTTCTTTACAAGATTAAGAACACAAGGAGAGTACTAGTCAAAAGGTAATTCCACTAATTCTTTATATGAAATCTCCTCAAGTTCTACATCAACCTCAGGACTTGAATAGGATGATCCCAAAAAGAATCTCTTCAGCTTCATATCCTTAGAAGATTGAGGGGCTTCTTTAACTACTAAACCTTCAACTTTCTTAGATGGAAGTGAGATTAGATCTAAGGTTCCTAACTGTTACCTATTAGTTTTACATACATTTGATTCGAATACTTTGCTTTATTTGGAGGCCCGATCTTCATCACTGTCCGACTCGAGTGTCACCTCCAATGAAACCCGTTGAGAGGGGTTGGGTGGTATGCTAATCACATTAGACTCATCCTCCAAGCTAGATTCAAAGTCTATGTGAATAGTAGGGGTACTCCTATGAACTAGAACATAACCCCTGTTGGCTGATGGCTAACCAGAGGGTCTTCCACCTCTGGAATTGTCTTTGTTTTTGCCTCTGCCTATGCCTCTGCTTAGTGGAGGTCGAGTCATCCTACCCACATGTCCATATGATGGAATGAACTATGGGTGCAAAGTGATATGCGATTCTATTTCTTCTTCAATTTCCATTTCTTGTTCACTTGGATTTTCATTTTTCTTTTGCCTTTCTTTTGCTTTTTATTTTTCTTCATTTTATTTTTCTTTTGAATTTAAATTTTATCCAAGTTCATGAGAAAGGGTGTTTTGAGAAAGATAGTAGGTCGCATTCTCATATATCTCAATCTCTCTAACTAAAAATGTCTTTATACCTCCTTTGACATAGTACTCAATCCCATCCTTCTTGAATTTGATGCACTGATGGAGGGAGGATGGAATCATCTTATTTTGATGTATCCAAGGCCTATCGAGCAAAGTGATGAACAAAGTATTAGAATCAATGATATAAAACTTGGCTTTAGTCTTTTGATCACCTAGCTCCAAAGGTAACACTATTGAACCTAAAACTCGCTCTCCTTGTTCATTTAATCCATCAACATCATCCGATCTCCTCAGAGTGTGGAGACATCGATTCTCAAATAGGCAAGGGTCTTAAGACTCATAATGTTCACTGATGCACTTGGATCGATGAGAACTCTAGAAAGTCTGAATCTGCCCATGTTCACTATAATGTAGAGGGGACGGTTGTGCTCTATGTCCCCTAGAAGAAGGTCTTCATTTAAGGAAGTGATCCCCTGAGCTTCTCTTGAATAATGTGCCTCCTCTCTAATAAAGGTCAGCTGAGCTAAGCATATCTCAAGATCAAGGAGAGCCTTAATTAATGATTCCATCATCTCTTTGGATAAGGTAAGGGCATCATATATGCTTAGCTTAAATGGCAACTTTCTTAAATGTGAGATTACCTTGTAGTCTACCTTGGGCTGATGCTCCATAAGCATATCCAAGGGTGGAGCAATGGCTTCTAAATCCTTTGAACCAATGACTTGTTTCCCTCTATCTTGATGTGCTTCCCTAAGAGGTAGAATCTTGCCACTACGGAGGTTGACTTTAGTGATCTCTCTTGTGGTAATGGAAATTCTACACTGCTAGGTTCACCTACTTCTCCTATGGGACCCTCAGAATCAGATGATTTCAAGTCTATCTCAAGAGGCAAACTCGTAGTATTTAGAGTACAAAAATCTAACTTTGAATCAGAAAGTGGATGATCAGAATTATTATAGCTGTTGTTTAGACTTGAAGAATTATCATTAGGAATAGATTTAGACAACCCATCAGAAGTGACACAGATATAATTCAAGCTAGCTTTATTCTTTATTTCTTAGATTTGATAGGAGGTACATAGTATAAATCAAGTAATGTAAGAGGGGTGAGGGATTTGATTCCCTCATCCGCCGATACAAGATGTCTACTAGAAGAAGAGCTAGTTGAAGTAGAGGAGGTCACTGATGTAATAGCAGATGGCGGTTCTGGTCGATGGTTGTGCTACTTGGCTATCCGGGCACTGGCGCTACTACGCTTGAGCTCCCCTTTCCCAGTGTTGACTCTGGCAACTTGCAAACCTTCCTTGGTGTTGGAGGTTTAACTGGCTCAAACACTTGCAAGGAAAGTTTCTTGATTTTTGATACAATTTTCTTAGAGGTTTTGGATAAGGAGATATCCCAACCTTCTTTGGCTTTGGAAGGATCACAAGTATCCCCAAGTATTACCCTAATGGAACTGGATGGTTGTTCCACAAGGTATTCCTTCGGGATGACTATAGCACTGGTCTTGAAGCTAGGTTCAAGCCTCCCTTAAATGTGAAGCAATCTTCTAAAACATGACCTAGCATACGGTGGTAGGGCAAAAGTTAGGATCATTACTTTTTCCCACTTCCTCCAGTCTCCTAGGTTCGGGTAGTTGAAAATCAGGCTTCTTTAAGAGATTCTTAAAGATCTTTCTGATTACCTCCCTCTTAAATGAATAAGGCTTGTTAAGTTTATCCAAAAGAGTAGGTGGACCATATATACCTGGCAGCGGGTATGTGTATTACTACTGCTGATGATGTGGCTGAGGAGGAGGCGGTGCAAGCCATGGAGGCTATTGTGGCGGCCGATAGGGCTGCCTCGATGGTGGTAGAGGAGGTGGAAGTGACGGCTGTGGAGCACGAGGTCTCTCAAACTGCTCTCTGGCTGGTTGTTTCCCCTTATCTTCTGCTATCACTACTCCAGGCTTCTTCTTATATACCTTATGCGGCTTTGGCTTTATTGGTAGATCTAGAAAAGGCAACTGTTTGGCTTCTCCTTACAAGTTAGCTGCCTTGTTGATTAATTTCTCAAAAGTTTTGATGGTGAAACCTTTGAGCATGAAGGCGACAGGGCCATGGATATTCTTAAGCAGAATCTAAATGGCATGCTATTCAGATATCTGTGGTTTGTATTTCATACTCAAATTATGCCATCTAAGAATGTAATCAACAAGAGACTCACCAGGATTTTGTTGAGCCACAACGAGATCACCAACAGTGACCCTTTGCTGAGCTCCAGCAAATCACTTGATAAATAATTGCTCCAACTCAGCAAAAGTCTTCACTGAACTATTGGTTAGCGTACTAGTCAAATGCTATACCCGCTAAGCTACTGATGAAGAGATGGAAGAGTAAAGCATCACTGCCACTGGTGTTACAACAACTGGACCTAAAATGTGCAATGTGCTACCTCGAGTTCCCATTACCATCGAAGCTCTTGAAAGGAGGCATGAAACCCTTTGAAAATTGGATTGCATCAAATTCCTCTGGGTAGGGTCTACCCTTTGGAACCGATGATCCTCCTCAGGCTTGAGCCAACACTTCTCTCACCTGCTACTCAACCATGCTCTTGATATCCTTTTCTTGTATAGAGGTACTATCCACTACCTTTCTATACATGCTTGTGCTACCTTGCTCTAATGGAAGTAAAGTCTTGGCTGGATCCAAGATATGCACCAACTCTGGCTGACTGGTCTCAACTATAGTAGGATGAACTTTTGGGGCTTGGTTTTGAAGTGCTAACTTCGCGATCTTTGAGCCTCTTCTTCTATCTATTTTCATCATTCGCTTTATCAGGAGGTGTTAGGTCAGTAAGTTGTCTTCTTCACTTTAACACCTTCTATAGTTTACTGCTCTTTATAAAGGGATCCCTTGGTGTCTACCATGCAAACCTTGCTGAATCTCTTAATAAATCATCTTCATTGGGATTCAAAACTGATCTTCTCCTCATCAGACCAGTCATATCCTGGGATCACTTTCTTCTCCATGAGATAATGAGCTACTATATCATCTAGAGAACGATCTATATGAACTGCCACAAATGACTTAGGCTGACCGGTGGTGGGATCACTATCATGTACTGTGAGGCACCAAACCTCCCCTGTTATTGGAGAGTTAACCCTATGAGGTGATACTCACTGGAAGAAATATGCTCCTAACTATCACTAAATCTATATGGGGTGACACTCCTAGGAGGATCTATCATCATAAGTGTAACTGAGCTATCACCTTCTCTCTCAGTAACTGCTATCTCCATCGTATACTGTGGTGGCAGTGGTGACGGGATGACTATGATACTTCGGGTTCGCCATTCCTTCCTCACCATGACTAGGGTGGAAGGTCGAGCAGAAGATCTCGGCCTCGCCATAGTAGGTAGTGTAGATGGAACAGGATCCTTTGGCCATAACGAGATCACTAGTGGGGTCTTCTTTTCCCCAGATGCAGCTTTTATGGCCTTTGGTGGTACTAGAGATGCTAGAACATGGATCAGAGATGGTGGATGGGGGCTAGAGCATTGTGGTGGAGACACCACTGACTTTCTCTAAACAGGAGCTCTTCTCCTGTGATGGATAGTCCCCGTGAGCAAAATATTATCGGTATGATCGACTCGGGTAGCCCACCAATCAGGAAAATCAATAAGTGTAGAGGCTGTTGAGTGGCGACTGAACCTCTACCTCTTCTAGTTGGTAATGTGAACTGAAGTATGGGCCTCCATGGCCATCTCCTGTCTAATATGCTTCCCCATACTACAGGAAATAATAGATCTCAAATCAAATTGAGCCCCAGACTCCGATCATCCGTAGGCCCCGCCAACCTGGCGAAGAACTATCCTCAGGCCAGTGTATGACCTTCTCCTCTCAATAATAGGAGCCTAAAAATGGATTATTGATGGAGGCAAAGCAAAATCCTCCTAACATTCTCTCTATGAGAACTAGAAAGGGGGTGAAACCTGTTCTCCGTAATGAGAGGAGACACTACCCTAGGTGACTCATCCATGGTATACTGAGTAGCTACCTCCAACTCTCTCATGATGCGGTGTGATCTTTTGTCATGCGTTCTTATTTTGGTCCTGGGGTGAGTAAGAGCTAGATCCAACCTCAAAAGTGGGGAGACAATCACAGGATGAGAGCCTTCCCAGAAGGTGTAGTGCGTGCAGCTCACCAAGGTGGAATCGCAAGCATCACCGGCCTGCCGCCTTCTAACTTCACGGAGAACCGCCGGCCTTCATGCTGGTGAAATACCAACCGGAAACCTCCTTAATCCCTCACCTCAAAAGTGGATGATGGGCATAACAATCAAAGTTGGGAAAGATCATCCCAAAAAACACATCTCTACAAATCCTTGCGACCACTGGACGAAACTGCAATGTCAAAAATAAACTTGAATCAAATTTTCTTGCTTTGTTGATTTTGAATTCGAATTTAGAATTTAAACCTATACTCAACATCTTGAAAATGTTAAGTCAGGCTCAGATGATTTAGAGGAGATTTTGAGATTGATTAGCAAGAGGATTTTTGAATGTAGAATCCACTTTCAACAAATTTAGATATGTTAAAAATGGGTTCAAATATTTTTGAAGAGATGCTTCCATAGGTTCATATTTGAATTTTTATTTTTGATTATGAGGACCCTTTATTTAACAAATTTGGGTATGCTAAAGTAAAGGGTCAATTGATTTTATTTTTGATTTGTGATTTTTGAAATTTACTCACTTAGCAAGTTTAAGTATGCTACGTGAGCTATTTGAAAACAAAATTTTTTTCCCTTTGTTTGCTTCATTTTGTGAATCATTTGTAATTTGAAAATAAAATTCTCATTTAGCAAATTTGGGTATGCTAAATGAGAAAACCAAGATGTTTTTTTTTTAAATTTTTTGAAAATAGGATTCTTAGCAAATTTAAGTATGCTAGAAAAATCCTAATGTGTTTCTTTTATTTTTAGAGATTTTGAGTTTGAAAAATAGGATTCTTAACAAATTTGGGTATGCTAAGAAAATCCTAATGTATTTTCTTTTTATTTTTATTTTTATAGATTTTAATTTTGGAAAATAGGATCCTTAGAAAATTTGGGTATGCTAAGAAAATCCTAATGTGTTCCTTTTATTTTTAGAGATTTTGATTTTGGAAAATAGGATCCTTAGCAAATTTGTGTATGCTAAGAAAATCCTAGCATGTTTCTTTTATTTTTAGAGATTTTTATTTTGAAAAATAGGATCCTTAGCAAATTTGGGTATGCTAAAGAAATCTTAATGTATTTTCTTTTTTTATTTTTGTTTTTAGAGATTTTGATTTTGGAAAATAGGATCCTTAGAAAAAATGCTAAGAAAATCTAATGTGTGTTTCTTTTATTTTAGAAATTTTGGAAAATAGGTTCCTTAGCAAATTTTTGTATGCTAAGAAAATCCTAATGCATTTCTTTTATTTTAGAGATTTTGATTTTGAAAAATGGAGACTTCACTTTAACAAATATGGTATGCTAGAATGAAGTTTCAAAAGTGTTTCTTTTGTTTTAGATTTTGTTTTGAAAATGGAGACTTCACTTTAGCAAATGTGGTATGCTAAAATGAAGTTTTAAAAGTGTTTCTTTTGTTTTGGATTTTATTTTGAAAATGGAGACTTCACTTTAGAAAATGTGGTATGCTAAAATAAAATTCCAAAACTATTTTTAAAATTTTCATTGTGTTTTGTTGATTTTGAAAAGAGAGATTTCCATTTAACAAATTTGGGTATGTAAGATGAAAATCAATTATGTTTCATTTTCAAAGAGTTATTTTCATGTGTGATTATTGCTTTTTGAAAGAGGAAATTCCAACATAATCATATATGGAATATGTTAAGTGGTATTTCAAACTAATGCCATTTAATTTGGAAATGAAATCTTTATTCAATAGATTTAGGTATATTGAATGGAGATGTTCATATGTTCTTTTTGAAAGTTTTTGATGGAGGTGGGCATTCTTTCTTTTGATTGGATTGAGCGAACATGGGTATTGAAGGTGAGGGAAGAAAATATGTTGGATAACTAGCGCTCCCACCAAGGATTGCTAAGGTTTGACCACCAAGCTCTCAAACTACAAGAATAACTCAATAATTTGTAATTTCCAAAAGATCTCTTTCATTCTAGTAAGAGGAGCTATTTATAACCATTTGAAGCATCTTTTAAAAGAAAAGAATTCAAAACTTGAAGGGAAAGGTGGGTGGCCATATTAATGTAAAGCATTAAATTACCTCATTAGTTTATGCCACCACCCATTTCACATAATATTATTTTATGTGGATTCAACCACCTCACATGTCATGCTTTGAGTTTTTAAATGAAAAATTTCAAACATGGAGTTTCTAGAAGAAAATTAAAAATTACATAAATAAAAAAGATGAAATCATAAAATGGGCCTTAGCAGGCTAACGGGCTAAGCCTTCTCTTTCTTGAATTTTCTTGGGCTTTAGCTTAAGATCTTATAAATGGACCTTGAGCTCTAATTTTTGATCCAAGTTCTACATCAACTCCCGGCTCAATTGAACTCACTGTAGAGTTGAAATCTAGAAGTCTTCTACTAATTGGGGCTAAAGTCTCCAAATCAGTACGAGTCAACCATGTGTCTTCAGCTGGTGGCTTAGTCTTTCAACGAACTAGAAAATGATGTTTAGAAGCTGGATTAATGGGTAATTCCTTGATGATAATATAGTCTACTTCAAATGAAGAGGGCTTTTGCAAGTACGGTGCTATATCTCTTGCTAAAGAGTTAGACTGAACAAGTGGAGGTTTGCTAATTCTTTCATATGATAGAATATATTCAATATTAATTGCTAGATGAACAAGGATATCAGCATGCAAATCATGGTGGTAAGCATTAGTTTTAATTTTCTTAAGAATTTTAAGCGGACCACAAGCTTGTGCATGTAGTTTCTCATATCTAGTGGTTTGATAATGCTCAGGCCGAATGCGAATCGATACATAATCACATTCTTTGTATTCTTTCATTGAACGAATATGGTTTGCCTTAGAAGCATAATTTTCATTACTTATAGTAACTTGCTTTCTTATATCTTTTTTGAGGCTTTGTAAATCTTTAGCAAATAAGAATGCTACATCATAAAGTACATGAGATGGTAGGTTTTCTACATCTATTGGTTGTCGTAGGTTTTGACCATAGACTATCTCAAATGGTGATTTTTTTGTAGTTCTCAAAATATCACTATTATAGGCAAATACTGAGGTTGGTAAATATAAATCCCAATTTCTTAAACTTTTACCTACCAAGCATCTATGATTAACTACTTCAGTTTGAGCATTAGTTTATGGGTGAAATGCAGAAGAAAATTTTAATTTGCTACCTAATAATTTCAATATTATTTTCCAAAAATATGAGACAAACTTAACATCTCTGTCAGAAATAATGGTTAAAGGGAGACCATGGAGTCGCACTATTTTCTTAAAAAATAATTTGGCTATATAAGAAGCATCATTTGTTTTTGAACAAGGTAAGAAATGAGCCATTTTTGAGAACCTATCTACTACAATAAAAATACTATCATGTTCTCCTGATGTCCTAGGTAATCCTATAATAAAATCCATTGATAGGTCTTCCCAAGGCCTATACAGAATAGGTAAGGCAGTGTATTATCCAGACCTTTGTTTGATAGTTTTAGCCTATTTACAAATTAAATAATGAGCTACTAATTTTTGAACATCTCATTTTAATGAAGGCCAATAAAATCTATTTTCTAATAAACATATGGTCTTATCCTTTCCAAAATGACCAGCTACACCCCCAACATGTAGCTCAGTGATAAGGAATTCTCTAAGAGAGGATTGGGGAATGCATATATGTTTACCTTTATATCAATATCCATTTATTATCAAGAATATTATTTATATAGTTATTGGTTTATCTAGGTGTTCAAGATAAATTAGGTGAAAGTCAGGGCAGACAATATAATTATCTTTATTTCTATCAAATCTTTGGATTCTCAATTCTAAACAAGAAATCATTAGGTTTACCCTAGATAAATTATCAATAGGTTTATTCTCAATTCCAAGCTTATGCTTTAGAACAAAAGAGTAGCCTTGTAAAAATTCAATCCATTTTGCATGCTATGACTTAATTTTTAGTGAGTATTAATGAATTTTAGGCATGATGATCGTGTATAAATTCTCTATGTAAGAGATAGTGTCGCCAATGCCTTATGGATTGAATTATAAAACTCTCTATCATAAGTGGAATATCGTTGTTTGGCTTCATTTAACATTTCACTAAAGAATGTTATAAAATGATTCTCTTGACTTAAAATTTTACCTATCCCAATTCCTAAAGCATCACATATCACTTCAAAGGCTTTAGAAAAATCAGGAAACATAAGGATTGGTGCAGAAGTGATAAGAACTTTAATTTGCTCTAAAGCCTTTTGTGCATTAGGAATCCAACAAAATTTATCTAATTTTGTATATCAGTTATGGAAACAAGAATGGTACTAAAATTCTTGATAAATCTCTGATAAAAAGCAGCTAAACCATGGAAGCTTCTAACTTCAGTAAAACTTTTAGGTGATGGCCAATCTAAGATTGCTTTCACTTTAGAAGGATCAGGTTTAAGTCCAATAATGGATATAATAAAGCCTAAAAAAATTATCTCAGCTTGCAAAAAGAAACACTTTTTTAAATTAATGTATAATTTCTCTTGTCTAAGTAGTTCAAAGACTTTTTGTAGGTGTTGTAGATGCTCATTTTCACTTAGACTAAAAATCAAAATATCATCAAAATACACCACCAAAGATTTACCTATATATGACTTAAGAATAATATTCATTAATCTCATAAATGTGCTAAGAGCATTTGAAAGTCCAAAGGGCATGACAAGCCATTCATAAAGTCTATCAAGGGTCTTAAAAGTAATCTTCCACTCATCTCTTGATCTAATCCAAATTTGAAAATATTCACTTTTTAGATCAATCTTTGAAAAAAAATTTGCTCCTGAGATTAAATCTAACATATCATCTAATTGGAGAATAAGAAACTATATTTGATAGTAATTTTATTTATTATGCGACTATCAACACACATTCACCATGTTCCATCTTTCTTTGGAGTTAATAATGCTGGGACTGCATAAGGGCTAAGAATCTTATGAATAAAACCTTTTTTTAATAATTCCTCAACTTGTCTTTTAATCTCAACATGCTTGATATGGTTCATCCTATAATATGAAAGATTAGGAAGTTGAGAATCGGGTAAGAACTCAAAAGCATGTTGAATATCTCTTAGAGGAGATAGCTCATCAGGAAGCTCATTAGGTGCAATATCTTTAAAATCAGAAAGAAGAGAAGAGACCACAATAGGTATGTGAGTCTCATTAGAGTTTGGTATGACTTCTTTTATATGTAATATATGAAGAATAAATAGATCAAAAAATTCTTTTCATAAAGCTCCAAAACCTGTTGTTTCTATCTTTGGGGTCAAAGAAGCAAGAGTAGATGTTTTAAAGTAAGAATCAGGAATGATAGTATTAAGCCTAATAGTAGGATTTTCTATGATAATTAATTGAAGTTTGGCATTTTTCTTCAATAGAAGCTTAGGTTGCAAGTCAGAAGTTATTTTGTGTGGTGCTATGGAATGTGTTTTTTTGACTGGCTTTATTAGTAAGAGTTTAATAGTCTTATTATTATGTTTTAAAACATAAGTATTTTCCTTACCATAGTGAATAACATTCATATCATATAGCCAATGTCATCCTAAGAGAATTTAAGCAATTTCCATAGGGAGAACATCACACCAAATTTGATCCACATAGCTTCCTATTTTAATTGGAATTAAACATCGATTGGTGGTGGAAAAAGATGTATGATTTACCCAGCTAACATGAAATGGTTCAGGGTGATGGTTCAGATTTGGCTCAATTAAGGTGTGTTGAAATGATATAAAGCATTATCTATAACTATACATCTCTTTTCATTACACAAAACATACATGTAGAAAATGTTCTTTCTTAATTTCATTTTAATTATAGTGAGATCTCATCACATTAACATGATAGCTAATTTTAATTTTTTATTAGATAATAGGGTGTCATCATAAACTTCTTCTAGATTACCATCTATTAGATTTTTCAACTTCTTCTAAAAATAAGATTTGAGATTTACATTGATTTTGTATATGACCTTTTATGACATTTAAAATATATTACTTAAGATTCTTATCCTTCAATTGAAGTTTTAGGCAAATATTTGGATTTCTAAAATAGATCATGGGATGAAATGGAAGGTACTTGACTTTTAGTTTAGAGAGGAATGTAGATTTTATTGTTACCAATAATGCATAATGAAATGCTTCCTCTAAAGATTGTGGGTCAAAACCAACTTTATTTATAATGTCATGAAGTCTAATAACAAATTTATTACAATTGTCAATCAAAGCAATCTAGAAACTAGATCTTCAAAAGTATTAAAAATAATTATGGTCTCAAAGTTAATAATTGACTATGTATCTTCTTATCATGATGCCTAAAAATTCTTTTAATATTTCTTTCATTTCTATAAGTGAGGTTTGTCCTTCCTAATCTTTTGTTCTTAGCTAAAGTATTTGACCAATAAATTATAGCATGCCTTATCAATTTTATTTTTTAGAAAAAGTAATTTGGTAATCATCCATTTTATACCAATCAAAGAAGTCATCCATTTGAAAACCAATCAGAAATTTATTTGGGTCATGTATACCATCAAGTTAGTCAATTTTAACTATTTGAGATGATTAGAGTCTATAGTCTTAAAATAATTTTTTCCCCTTCCACCATTTCTAGCAATTGATGGTCTTCTAAGTGGTTGATTTTTTTATGGTTTGGATATGAATCTTCTTCATCTATCCCTATTGGCACATTTTGAGCAAGTATTAGAGGAGTTAGTACTCTATTATTTTGTAGATGAGCTATAAGAGTTTGCATTTGTTGTTTAAGTTCTTGCATTTGATTCTTACTTTATTCTAATATTTGTTGAGTTTTTAATTCATTGTCATGGATAAGATATAAGGCATCAACTAATCTCCAACTTTCAACTTTTATTGAGAGATGAGTTTTGCTTGATATTTTTTTAAGAAAAAAGAAAAGATATATGAAAAGGATCAATGAAATAAAATAAACTAGTATAATATAATACAATCAAAGTGAACTTTAGGAGAACTTCAGATGGGGTACAAGACCACTAAATCACAAGTTTTTCTTAAGTTATCTTTTGACAAAGTTCTATTTAGCTTCCAAAATCATTTAATTATATTATTATGCATCCATATTTTTTTATTTTAATGCAATAAAAAAGTTGCTCAAATTTCTGAATCTTTTTTTCTCTTTAAGAAGTTATCATAAGTTAATCAAAGAAACTTAAAATTAACCAAAAATAAAAATAAAGATAATAAAGAAAGTAATTAGATTTTGATTTGCACTAGTTGTTTTTAGGGTGAAGCACTAAGGTGCTTAATTTATTTTATTTATTTTTTTTTTGCGGGGGGTGGGGGCGCAAGTTCACACAATTAAAAAATGACTAAAATACATAATGGAGCTTACTAAGTGAAATTTTATGCTATCACCATAAACTTTCAAGCAATATATCTTTAAGCTACTATGTATTTTATCATATAAAGAAAATTAATTAACCTCACAAGTAAGAAAACTCACAAGTGATAAGTCCACCACTTGAGATCTTTTTGAAACAAATTTTGACCAAATTTGATGGAGGTGGGTGTTTTCTTTTGATGATTGAGAGAACTGTGTATTGTGAGGAAAGAAGATAGTTGGATAATTGTGCTCCCACTAAGGATTGACAAGGTTTAGCCATCTCAAACCACAAGAATAACTCAATATTTTGTAATTGCTAAAGATCATTCTAGTGAGAGGCTACTTATACATTACAAGTATCTTTCAAAAGAAAAGAATTCAAAATATTAGGAAATCATTAATGTGAAGCATTAAATTGCCTCATTATTTTAGGTCATCCACCCATTTCACATATTATTTTATGGAAACCACCTCAAATGTCATCCTTTGAATTTTTAAATACAAAATTTCAAACATGGAGTTTTTAGAAGAAAATGAAAAATTACATAAATAAAATGATGAAATTATAAAATGGGCCTTAACATTCTAATGGGTTAATCCTTCTTCTTTCTTAAATTTTCTTGGGCTTTAGCTTGAGATCTTGTAAATAGATCTTGAGCTCTAATTTTTGGATCCTAATGATGTTCTAAATCAATTTTATTTTTGATTTTGACTGAAAATGAAGCCTCCATTCAATAAATATGAGTATATTGAATGGAGAGGTTTCATATGTGCTTTTTGAAAATTTTATTTTTGATTTTGATTGGAAATGAAACCATCGTTCAATAAATGTGGGTATATTAAATGGAGAGGTTTCATATGTACTTTTTGAAAATTTTATTTTTGATTTTAAATGGAAATGAAATCTCTATTTAATAAATGTGGGTATATTGAATGGAGAGGTTTCATATGTGCTTTTTGAAAAGGTGAAAGTTCTAACTTAATACATATGGAATGTGTTGAGTGGAATTTCAAAGTTGTGATTTTGCTTGAAGATGTAACATCCATCCAACACATTTGGATGTATTAAATGGAAAGGCCCATTTTCAAATTTTGTGCTTTTTGAAAGTTTAGGAATGTTGGAATGTTATTATTATTATTATTTTATTTTTTTGAAAATGAAGTCTTCATTAAAATGAATTGAGTGAAGTTCATTTGTGCTTTTGGAAGTTATGATTGTTGGTTTTCTTTTTGAAATATTTCTACATGTAATAATTATAAAAATTGTTAGATGTAGTGCAAATTTTTTATTAAGTGTAATTTGAAAAAGTGCTTTTGAAAAATAAGACTTTTATGAAGGATTTATTTTTGTCTTTATTTTTTAGAATGAAGCTTTCCTTACCATAAAAATGGTAAGGAGGAAGTCTTTAATCATTTTCTTTTTATTAAACTTTTATTTTCACCCATTGGAGAACCTAATGGGGGTTTTAAGACCAATACGGGGTGAGGTCCTAAAACCTAAAGATGTTGGCTCGCTTAACTCAAGGACAAAATAAGCTAAGTGCCAACGAAAAGAAAGATAGTCTTGGATTCATACAAAGTACAAACCCACTATCGATACTTGGAGACAATGATCATTTACCAAAGATGGAGAGAGGAACCATCCCTAGTGGAATTGCCAGAAAAAATCTGTGGTGAAAATATTCCCATCTTCATCTATCCTTTTAAAAAGAGGATTAATATGAACAAAAATATATGCCTTTTGGGATGCCACACAGATCCATAAATATTCTTATTAGGGTAATCGGGTATGACATTGAGAAGAGGTGCACTATCTCGAAAGATAGAAGTCACCACCTTACAATGGGCCTAATCACCTCAATAAGGACTCCTAAGGACTATGATCTTCTAAAATGTAGAGATTTTCCCTACTTTACATGAAAATGTAAAGTAGGGTTTATTTTAAACTAGTTCATTGTTTCTATAGGCAAGCCCCATAGTTAATTACATCCTTAAATACTCATTAAAATGATTGATTCCAAAGATTTTGAAAAGGTAGGACTATTAATCGATTGATTTATTTTTAGAAAGTTAAATGGGATCATCAAGAGGAGGGAGTTCTTATCAAAACCAAATGAAAACATGTAGGGGATGCTTAAGATACTAGGAAGCCTAATAAGCATCCCAAACTACCCTATAGTTGGGCTTTACATTTTTGAAATTGAATTAATTTGTTTGAGTTGAATTTTTATTAGAAATATAGGGCTTACAATTCTATAGTACAGGGTTATGAAAATCCCTAAGAGGTGAGAATTTATGCTCCTGGCCCACAAAAGGAAGCAACAACTTCTGAACCTAAATCAGGGAGTTTTCAGGGGCCAAAAGCATGACCTAAATCTAAGGCAAAATGGGTATTTGGCCTCCACAAGAGAGGATAAATGACTTGGACATACAACGCTGGGGTGGCAACTAACCAACTTTTAATTTTAAAATATGTGCAAGTCAAATGCTTTACAAGATAAATAAGGTTGTTTATTTAGAAAGATACTAAAGTCCTTAAACACACTCCCTAAGAGACAAGATCATGTAGGGAATGCTTTAATGACTTAAATCTAATGCAAATTTTATTGCATTTTATTTTTATTTTGGACAATCAATTTGACACATGCTTTAGGATTTGTATGCCTAATGCATCAGAAATTAGATTATGGGCCAAAATCAGCAAGATAAGGAGGTGTGTTTCCATCATGGCTCTCATAAGTCAAGCCAAGTTCTTTGGCAAAGGTGGAAGCCCTCCAACAAGAATAAAATAATATGCTTTTTATGCTTAGTGATAGAAAAGTAAGATGACATCCAACTAAGGGGTTGGTAATTATTTTATATTATTTTATAACCTAAGCTTTAGGTGAGGTTATGAATTATTTGTTTTATTTTTTTAAATTGAGTTGTTTAATTGGATAGAAAATTTATTTTCCTAAGAGCCTAATCGTCATCCAGGCCATACATCAAAACATGGAAGAAACTAGGAAAAGATGCCATCTTAATGTGCAAGTTAAACAAACATCAATCAATTTATAAAACTAGCGCAAAAGAATAAAAGGTCATTTGTGGTCGGGCTCCACCGCACAAACTAGAAAAATAAATTGGGTAGCCAAGCTCTACCATTATACAACCTAGATTACAAATGAATTAATTATAATTAAGCAAGGAATTCATGTTATGGGAGTCTTTATTCTTCATTTCTTCTTTCTTATTTTTTCTTTCTTCTTTCTTCTTTTGGTTCCTTCTTTTGGATGGTTGAATGTGGTTGTTCCAAAGGCTTCACATGATACATAAGATGTAATTTTATAATAAATGTTCATCCTAATCTCCCATAAAAATCATTTCAAAAATCCTAATTGCAAAAGTACATGAAAATGAGAAAAAGAAAATCTAACTAATACATGCAAAACAGAGATTAGCCAAACAAATCATACAATCCCAACATATATATATATATAAATTGGACTTAGCACCCCACACATGGGTAACTAAGTCCACCTGACCTATTTTGGATTATGCTTAGGGTATAAGCACTACACAAAAGTATTATATTTTTTATTACCCTTTAAGCATAATCCCAGAAGATAATGATTAAACTAAATTATCCTACCATTCAGTCTACGCACATACACCCTAACATCCAGATTAAAATAAAATATCACAAAATAAAAGCAAACATCAAACCATGCACCGCTCTAACCTAAAGCTAGAAATGGTGACTCAGCCTAATGTGTGTGCTATTTAAGGTTTGTGTGGTATGCTTAGCTAAGCTTTAAGGTTAAGTTTTCTAAGTATGAAAATGTTCAACTTAGAGGTTTGTTTCATGTAAGTGATTTAGTTTGGTTGATTTTATTTTGTATTTGATTTGGTTTAAGTGAATCTTACATTAATTAATTAAGTTGTAAAGAGAGGAAAAGAGAAGAGAACTTCTCTTTCCTCCCTACCTTAAGTAATGATAGATTCATATTTGATTTTGTTTAGTGAATATTTTATTATGTATTTTAATTAATCCTAAGTTTAGATTTTCCCTAAAACAAACCTATTCAAAAGAAAGGCATTTTAAGATTAAGTAAAGTGAAATACTATCACAAAACACACATCACTTCATTTTCTTTCCCAACATGTGTAACATGCATATGGATGAATCCTAAGCATATCTATACATGCAAATGAAAATGTTTAGCACACTTTAATGATGAATGCTAAGAGAATTTATTTGAGAAATTTGAATGTTTTTTATGATGCATGATTTTGTTAAGTAGACAAAGAGGGATTCTTTTATCCATTTTTCATATGCACACATACATGTATGAAAGGCATAAGTGAGTACAAGTATCATTGTTAGCCAGGGTGTAAGGTACAAGACCTACTTAGGCTACTTAAAGCTTGCAACCTGTTGTCCAGACTAATATACCACTTTTCTTAAATACATATACAAGTACAAAAGAAATGAATGAAAAAAGAAAGATGCAAAAGTTTGTTTTTGTTTACTTGATTTATTTATGCAATTTATATGTGTAAGTGTGGATTCCCTTCTTAAGTGATAACATAGGAATGAATAGGAATAGACTTAAGCAAGTGTTGTATTCTTTTCAAATGAGCTATACACTTTACCAAATCCTGTTCAAAACTATGCTAAAAAAAGATAAGGAAAGCCACACTATGCACATCTTTATATTTTTACTCACATGCAAGCTCATAAATAATTATAAGTAGCATACATTTCAGTTTTGATATTTGATTCATAAGCTTTGAAAGTAATTTTGGATTTAATAGTGATAATAGCCATTCATATTCTTACTTTAGACAAAACATGCAATTTGACATAAAAAAAATATTTCATTTTGATTTTGATTTTCAAAAAGCATGAATGCATGATTTTCATATGGCACACACATTTAGTATGCTAGGAAAGAAATAAAGTGATGAAAGCAATGTAAATTCATCCACCCTAATTAATTCCTAAAGACAATCCTATGAATATGATTATTTAAAGTAAATCAATTTTATTTTAAGGAGAGTTTAGATTTTGTTTGAGTTTGATTTCTATTTAAGAAATGTGAGATGAGTTTGCTGGCCCTAATCCAATCCCCCATGTGTGAGTTATTTAAGTTCAATTTTTAGTGTGTGAATTAAGTGTGTGAATTAAGTGTGTTAATTACCCCTTACCTACACCACTTTAACATATTTAATCACATAATTATAAGTCAATGTATGACATAAAATCACACAAGAAATTTAAATCAGCAATGCACCTAGGAAAGAAAGGGTCTAATGCAATTGGCTCACAATTAGTGATTAATTAAGTTAAAGGGTTTAATTTAAGTACTTTCATAACCCTTCCCACACATGTGGGTTGATTTTGATTTCCTTAAGCTACTTAGGTTATTGAACACCTAAGCACCTACCCAAGATGAATTAAGTTGGAATGTTTAAAAAATTTTATCAAGTTAATTGTGATTAGTGGGTTAGTTAATTAAGTTTGATTAAGGAAGAAAGGGGTTTAGGAATGGCTTAGGAAAATTCCCCAAATCCATTCCATAAACCTCTTCTTCACTTAAGCAAGGCTTAATTAACTTAAAAAAGGGGTAAACCACTATTCACATGCTTAATTACCCTTAATTACATAAAGAGGGTGATTAAGGATTCATTACATGATTTCCCTAATTAACTCATCAATAAATCCCAAGAAAATTAGGGGAGGTAGAGGTCATCCCACTAAATATACTAGAGAAATTTAAAATGAATTAATGAAATAATTAAGGAGTAATTAGGGTTATTAAATTCTCATTAAAACCCTAATTGAGGAAAATACACATTTAAAAAATCCATTGGAAATAATTTTAGATTATTCTCTAAGAAATATCTTTACAGTGCATTTTAATTTGTATTTTCATGATTTTCTAGAATTAGTTATGTTATTTTGACAGTTTTCAATTATCCATTAATTAAATAGCCTAATTAAGTGATTAATCTTGTCGGCGGAGGTTGACACGAAGCATGCTTTCCATGTGGTGTGACGGGAAAGGTCATTTAAGTTTTCACATCGTAGCGCCGTTAGTCGAACTCGCTTTCTCCCCATCGTCAGATCAAGGATCGGTTGATCAATCACGATTCTTAAGAGATTAAATCAAGGATCATACGCATCTTGATCATGGTTGTCTATCCTAATTGTGTGGATGGATGGCCCATAATCTGTCACTGAGTTTCCCTGTGGGAGAGGACATCCGTCCACCCTTTAGGGCAAGATCCGAGCTTAATTGAGCTCAGTTTGAACTCAAATTCAACCCACACCGTCATCATGCAAGGGGAATACATCCAATGACTAGCTTTACTTGAGATGAAAAGTCTTTCACAAAAGACCACACACTCTCTAGTTTAAGCTCAATTTTGATCCATACCTCACCGGAGGCTATCACCGGTGCTCAAATCCATTGAGGTAGCTTCGTCTAGTGGAGATGAAACCCTATCAAAGATTTGTGGTGATTTGGTTGAGTGGATCTTCCTATGGACCAAGCTCTCCTTCAATTGGGCTCGGCCTTGATCAAAATCCCACCTCTCTTGCCTTTAGAGCTTAGAAGAAGCTTGGGATGTTGGGTGAGGCCTGAGGGTGCTCAAGGAGGAATTGGATTGATTTTTAGGTGGCTAAGAGGTTGGAAACCCATATTTTTAGTCTAAGAAAAATCAAAAATGGAGAATTGGAATTCACTTTAGGAAGCTTGGGGAGACTTGCAAATGCTTGCTCTGAGATTCCTTAGCTTAATCGAGTGTGTGTGTTGTGAAATGAAGTGGAATTAGGGGGAGTATATCTCCCCCTAGGTGAATCAGATGGTGAAGAGCTTTACCATTTTGATCCAATTCACCCTTTTCAATGGGTTTTAGTCATTAGGACTTGCACATGGTTGGGTTTGAGTGAGTGGGAAGCTCCCATGTAATTGAGTGAGAGGGATCCCATGTGCTTAATTCCTAAGTGGGTGGTCAGTTTGGCCATTGGGTTGGGTTTGGCTGACCCAAACCCAATGGGTCATGTACACCATGTCCATTAGTGACTATTTGGTCCACTAAGAGAATGCCAAGTGTCAATGAAAAGGAATTGACCAAATTCCAAGCAATTTTAATTTTAGGTTACCCTATGGCCTAGGGGTAAAATAATCATTTGGCTTGGATTTCAATTTGAAATGTTTGGTATGATTGAAAAATAGGTTAGGCCTTGTTTCATTAAATTTGGAATTGGTTTGATATGATTTGGCTCATGTTGACCCATTTAGGTCAAAATGGGTCAACGTGGGTCAAACTAAGGGTTGGGTCAAGTTCATATGACCATTTGAAATGTTTTGGCTTCATTGGTTTGGTTCAAATTGATTTATATTTGGATTTGGTTCATTAGATTTCATTTAGATCAAAAAGGTCAAGTTGACCAATTTGACCCATTTGACCTATTTGGGTTAGGTCATGGGTTGGTTTATGTTTGGTTGATCATTTGAAATGGAATGGTATCTTTGTTTCCAATCAATTTGGTTTATATTTGGATTTGGATCAATTTAACCTTTTAGGTCAAGTTGAGTTCATGGTCAATTGGACTAGGTTAGATCTAGTTGGCCAATTGAGGCTTTGGTCAAGTTCAACAAGTGATTTGGAATGAACTTGACCCATTGGTTTCAATCAATTTAGCTTAGATCAAGTTTTGACACATTTTTACCTTTTAGGTTAAGTTGGGTCAACTTGGGTCAAGTGGCCAATTGGGCTAGGTTAAGCTCAAATGATGACTTGGTCAAGTTCAAACATTGATCATGAATGAGTTTTGATTAATGGTTTCAATCAATCCTATGGTGAATTTTGGATAGTTTAGGTTTCATTTTGGCTAGGTGTTGACTTGGTCAACCCTTAGGTTTGACTTGGTTTGACCCAATTTAAGTGATTGATCATCTCATGATGATTGTTGCTCACAATGTAGGGCTTAATTGAGCTTAGTTCAATCCAATTTGAATAGGATTAGAATTTAGCTCAAAAGAGGTACTTTAGGTCACTTTGGGTCAAGTAAGCCTAAGTAGGTCAATTGGCTTGGTCAAAGCTTGATTTGAGTTTGATTGAACTCACATATGGACTTATGATTGAAATATAAATCCATTTAAAAGTGGTTTGAAGTCAAATGATTTTTGATTTATTTGATAATTTCAAGTTCAAAAAGGTGAACATGAATTTGACTTGGGATTGATTTTTGAATTTAGTTTTGGTTTGATGATTGGAGTTTATGTTTATATTTGGATTCATGATTGAAGGATTGATTGAATCATGAAGAAAAATTAAGGGTTTGACTTGATTTGAAATTGATTTGGCTAAGTTCAAGAATTTGACTTGAAAGGCTTAGGTTAAATTTTGATTGAATTTGAGTTTGAGTTTTGAATTGACTTTTGGTTTTATGATTGAAGTTTGTATTTATATTTTGATTCATGATTGAAGGATTGATTTAGTCATGAAGAAAAAAAATCAAGGGTTTGGCTTGATTTAAATTTGATTTGGCTAAGTTCAAGAATTTGACTTGAAAGGCTTAGGTTGGATTTTGGTTGAATTTGGATTTGATTTTTGAATTTATTTTTGGATATTTGAATTTATATTTCATTTATATTTTTGAATATAAATGAGAATATAAATGGGTTGTGAGAAATTTTCTTGAATTTGAATTGATTTAGATTTGATTTAGGTTAAGTCCATAAGATAGAATCAAAATGACTTAAGAAATATTTTTGAACTTGGAATTTCAATCATATGCTTCAATCATTTGGAATTAATTTGAGTTTGAGAAAATCAATTAAGTTGGAATTGATTTAAGTTTTTATGTTGATTTGATTTGGAGTTTGAAGTTAGTCAATCAAGTTGAAATTGATTTGAGTTTGACTTGAAGAGAGGAAACGAGGAATTTGGTTCAAGCTATAGGGTAGACAAATTTTTCTAGCATCCCTAAGGCATGACTTATTTCTATGGCTAACTCTTCTAAGTCTCTAGAGTTAGGTTGAGTATTCACCTAATCACTAGAAGTGTCTTAAGATTAAGGAATTCTTAAAGTCTAAGAGAAGTCCTATGTCATGATGGAGGGGTTGAGAGCTCATCCTAAAAATGAGATCAACAATATATAAAATCATCAAAGTGCATTTCCATCCTTGGCACTTTTCATTTCAAAAGTGAAAAAAAATGATAACATTTAATATTATCTTCTTCCCATCAGAGCCACATGCCTTCATTTCTCAACTCATCACGTGGAAAGCAACAGAGAATTTTATTTATTTATTTATTATTATTATTATTTTGTTTGTTCATTCACGAGAAAATCAGCTTATCTCTCACGCAACTAGAAGCATGAAAATATTATATGCGGAGTCCTGATATAATTTTTCATTAGGATTTCAATCATATTCCACCGCCTCTACTCAGCATCTTTAATGTAAATTAAAGTTAATATAAAAAATTATTTAATGTCACTTATCTCACTTTCATTAGAATCGTGATGCGACATATAATATTTTTTCGTTAATGACATCCTCATCCATATTCTCTCCAGGCCTTGGTAGAATGGGAACGACCCAGCTTTTCTTTAGCATGAGCAACCCATTCTCCTCTCGACAATTTTTTTTAATTAAGTATGGTTAGTATATTAATTAGTTAATTAAGTATCAATAAGAAAAATTTAAGAATAGGTATAGTCAACCAATTAATTAGCGTGCCATGCCCTTGACGGCGTGGCATGGTACATTAAGTCACAAGCGATTAAGCCACTAATTGGGTGGCTTTAATTTTTTTAAGGTGTGATTGTGTGAGATGAGTAACGCATCACGTTTGGGCTATGAAGAGAACCGGATTTTCACGATACATAGAGTTCCGTACTCATCAAACAAATATTAATCCTTCAATTTTTGTTCTTCTAAAAAGTAGACAGTAATAAACCTACTTTAAAAAAAAGAAAAAAAAGTGCAGTTTAAACTTGAAATGATTTGTGACTGCGTCAAGTTGGTAATAGTTTAATGGATGACAATCATATGATGTTAACAAATTCATTTCAGAAATGGACAAATAATAAGAAGTTCATTATGACATAACCAAATTTAACGTGTACATGACTATCAAGTTTGTAACAAAATAGATAAATAAAACGTACTACAGACACAAAAGTATCTAAACATCTGCGCCTGTCGTGGAATCACCACTCCCGTGTGTCTTGGTGGGTGCGGGATGGGCGATCCACTGATGTGGCCCTCTACGCAAGATCCTCGGCGGTGTCGTCATATCATCTGTATTTGGAAGATAGGTGGGCTGCGACTCATATGTAGGCTGATATGTAGAAGGACCTGGATCAACATACGTAGAAGGACCTGGATCAGCGGAAGTAGATGGCCCGATGCTCCAATCATGGTGTGTGACACCCTCTGTAGGCACTGATTTGTAATATGTGTGACTAATATGTACATGCTCATCCGTGTCTCCTACATTACTATCAACATCCTCCAAAGGGTGATCATCCACAGCGCCAAAGTATGGCTGAAAGATGTCCCGTGTCGCCGTGATATGCTCCGCCTACACGAAAAATAGTATGTAAAATTATCACTTACATAAATATTGAATTTAGATGAATACTTATATTAGGACTTACATAAATACGCTCCACGTGCTCGCGTAGTAAGTGGTGAGGATCTGTTGGCGTAATATCTGAGAAGCTCATCAGACACATGACTGATAGCTGTCTTCCTTTCCACATCCTCATCTAGGCCCTCGACGAGGCAATCCCTCCTCTCCCAAGCAATAGTGGTGGTGGTAATCAACCCAGTCGACATCCGCTTTACCCCGACCATCGACCCTTTTGAAACTAGGGTCAACTGGGGCTACATCTACTCTAGGAATAAGGCCGAACTGGCGCGACACTCTATCTGGTAAATTCCACTTAGCCCTCTTCCAGCTACTAAGAGGGACTCATGCTAACCATATGTTAGAGCTCATGTATCGATAGATGTCTCTCCTCGACTCCCGGATCACGTGCATATAGTAAAAATTATGTTAAAATATAATCATTCTGAGATATTTGAACTAAAGTGTTATGTAGATCTAACTGTGTTTGCCATAAACCATCTAACTCATTTTACCGCAATATTCATCATCATGGCTGGCGAACATACTTCTCATTCCACACACAAAAATAGTTTAAACATATATATATTGCATAATTTGAAAGTGCAATTAACAACACATACCTCAAACCAATCTTTGAGACCAAGCTCAAGCTGATTTATGGAACATGTTGGCTGCCACATGAATATGCTCCCAAGCCCAAATCTGAAGGAGGTGTAGGCACCATGTTATGTTGGCCTGGTCGACTCGACTCCCTATAGATGAGATAGCTCCACCCATAGACATCATGCTAAAGGAATCAAGGTCATCCGAGTGGTAAATATCGCGGGTGGACCTCGAACAGTATCAGAGAGAAAGCGGATCGAAATAAAATATAAACTAAGTGATGGAAGAACTCCTCCATGCTCAGACTGGTGTATGACTCCCTGTAGAAAGTCCACCTGAGCCACCTCAGTGGCATGCATGTCTGGGCGTGTGCCTAGCCCATTCTGAATATCGACCTCATCTGTTGGTTGAACGGGTCATGATACATCACATCTAGTATAGGGTGTCATCCCAACAAATCATCGCAGCCGGCGGTGTGCCATCTCTCTCCTCGCCGATCGGGCCTATGTTAGGTGGCCCATCAACCTAGTCCCGGGATCATCACCACATCACGGGCGTCAGTCATCTCACTACAACAAGGTGGAAGGTATTGATGCTGGAGACCATCTCTCAACCAAGGCGGTCGAAATGATGATCTATTTGGATGAAGCGTAAACGACTAAGTCACGAGCCCACTCTAGCCTGATGAATCATCGCACGCGTGATGGGCCACTCCTTCAGCATAAGAAATTGTGATGCGGCCTCAAGTACGGTGCTCTGCAAAAAAAAATAATGTTACTAACCGAAATAAAAGGAAAGCAATTGTAATGCAAAAATAAAAAATAAAAATTACTTATAGTATCAGGGTGAGCGGCTCGATGCCGCCTATGCAGGGAGGCAATGCTAGGATGAACCTCAGTAGGTGTAGGATCCAATGGTGGGGGTGGCCTCCCTAGCATGGCTACGTCATCGACGTCTAGCTGGCTGGCGGTGCTCCTCTGCCATCGTACCTGTCGAAAAAAGAAGCACAAATATAATAGTGTTAATATTGTAAAATCTAAGTAGAACATTACAACCGGAAAGAGAAAGATAAGCATTATCTTATGTGTAAAATCTACTAGCCTATAAGTAAAAGGGAAAATATACCATCGAATGTTAATATTATGAGGGCACGATGACCTGTAGTGACCAGCTGCTTTGCATATGCTACAAGTTCTGCTACTGCTACCTACATTTTCATCCATTGTGTTTTTGAATCTATTCATACGAGGTCGGCGACCTTCTCACGAAAGTTAGGTGGTCGTCGGTAATCCATGCTCTGCAGAGATGGCCAATCGAGACGATCGGTAGTATGAAATTCATTTATGTCAGCTTACTGTAGAGTGTAGTACTGTGACACACACGTGAGATGGTTCAACCGTCGAAACCCCAATGTAGCAATCACATGTGGGCATGGACAATGATATATGATCGTTCTGCCACAATTACAATGATAGAGGCCATTATCTAACAAATCAACTCTAAATGATCGGCTGGACCTGTCAAAAACCTGCATCTCATGTGGGTTGATATTTACAGGTTCAAGGAAATGCCTAGCCTCTCTTTTAGTACACTGTAACAGTGTAGACATCTTTTGAGTATAAATAGACAAGCTGACTTCCTCTTGCTGAGTATCAGTGGATAGTTTCATGAACAAGGCTACTAAGTTGTAATAGATAACAGTGATTAAAACCTGAATCAGTAAACCATGTGCCCATTTCAGGACACCATTAAAACACTCAGATGCATTCGTCTTCATTATCCAATAACGCATACCACCATCGTGCACAAGGGACCATTTACGGTCGCTTCTACTGTCTTTCTTTAACATTTTAATATCTAACATTAAATAGTTGAGCCGACAAATAATATCGATATTACGACATATATATTTTTTGGCATAGAAACTCAACATCACCAATCCCCCCAACCTCGTGCGATAAAATTTTCACACAAATGACCTAAACAATGCACATGGAAAAATCTCTTTGCATCCACGTAACAGACCAGCATGTTTATCAGATATTATGCACAAATCACGTCTAGCAGACACTATGGGCAACACATCATGCAAGAACAACAAGAACCACTACTGCGAATCAACATTCTCAGACTCCACAATAGCAAAAGCTAGAGGAAACAAACCATTATTGCCGTCAATTCCTATGGCTGTTAATAATGTACCACGATACTTGCCCAACAAAAAAGTACCATCTAAGCTCAACACTGGTCGACAGCTACTCCATCCCATTATTGAAGGTCCAAAGGCCCAAAAAAGTCTCTGGAAATACTGCATAGTGATAGATTGAATTTTGTAGGCGTACGTAGTACTACAAAGCGATTCCATACAGGCGAGTCCTATAAGACTCTTCCTAGCTGTCGAATATTGCTTTTATTGCCTTACGCTTTGCATCCCAAGCTTTTATATACAAAACTTTAACATTGAATTTTGACTCCATTCTACCTATAATCTCTCTAGGCTTCAAATCAATCGGTGCGATCGCGGTGTATGATGAATGCGTATGAATTTTGAACTACATTGTCGATGGGGATGCACTTCTTTTAACACATCTATGATTTTCACCAACTCTTGATATTCTCCAAGCACCCCCTAAGTGTCTGCTGCTGCTACAATGCAAATGCCACTTACAGGATCTTGTAGGACTATCGTGATGTACACATACAACCGTGTAGTTCTTTTGGTTAGAGATAACTATTTAGAATTGAACATTATTTATTATGCACCACCCAATAATAGCAAATTACAAACTCCGTTTACTTGCGAAACACATACCTTCAACAATGTCATTTGGAATTTCAATTTCATCGTTAGGTAGTTTTGGTTGGATGGCATCAAAGTAAACATTGTTGTCCCACTCTCGTAGTTTGACATCCGGACATACTCATTTGTGGACATATGAATCTCACTCAATATTGCGAAATGAGTGATTTTTTTGATTATGTCTATATTCCCAAGCACAATAGCTTCTAACATGGCGAACAATCATTTTCGTAATATCCGCTTTCGACTACTTGAGCCTACTCATAGTCCTCATCTTCATCATCAGACACATACGGTTCATCCAAAGCGATAGGCGACATCGTCGCGCCACATAACTTATAAGTTGAGCAACAAATTATCATATTAAATTTTACAAGTATAATTAGATAAATGTTGACCATATACTACCTGAGAATCAACTCATCAAAGCTGCGTTGTATCCCCAGAGGTGTTTGTGCGATGAAATCCGTGTATCGTTAGCGATATCTCTTCGACCTTACTAAATCGGTGATGTGGATGCAATATTAACATCTTCCACTTCAACACCAACATCCGGGAAGCCGTCAAGTGTAACCGCAAAGCGTCATCGTTAGATATTGCTATATATATCCCCTTTGGATAGCGACACGGTTAGAGTGGTGGCTTTGGATCAATATGCAAGATTCTCATAATTCGTTGCTTCAATTCCGGTAAGGTCGTGATGCGACCACCTTGGCGACATTCGACCTCTCACGTAACTTGGACTGAACTGCTCATCGATACTTAGTTCGCTTCCATAGAAAAGCATCAGCAAAACAAATTCTCTATTCATTCTTGCCAAACAAACTATATAGCTACGTAACACCACAATGATACGCAAACATACAACTCAAATCCCAAACAAAAGTCTAAAAATACTACTCAAATTCCTACCATACATACTCTATTACTTTATAAATTGATAGAAATAGGGATTTACCGTGAGTTTACAAATAACGAGGGGGATGTGCGCAAAAATAAGTCGAATTCACCACAGGAAACTTCCCCGAACAAAATGGAGCCGCCGGAATCGTCACCGGAAGCTAATGTTGGCTTCCAAACCCTGCTACATGAGAGAGGAAAGTGTCAAACGCAGCGTCGACAAGAAAAAACAAGTTTATTTGAATACCCAGGAGGGACGCATAATGCAAGGTTGGAGATCACGGATGCCGAGAAGCTCTGATGTTGCGAGAACGGCGGTCGGACGGGGATGTTGCGCGCTCTAGCTCGAGAGTGCGGAGGAATCACAGAGGAATCGCGGAGGAATCAAGCGGAATAGCGAACTCGAAATAAATCGAGGACCTCGATCGACTAATAGTGTTGGGGCCGCGCTAATTAGTGTGGGCGGCCACGCCTGAGCATGCATTAAATCGGCTTACTAATTGAGCGCTGTTCTTAAATTTTTGTTAATAATACTTAATTACCTAATTAAACTTCTAACCATACTTAGTTTAAAAGAATTGTCTTCTCCTCTCTTAAGTGGGAAGCACCTCAGACTAAGTCCTAGCTTCCTCGACCAGCCTTCCTCGCCATTTCCTCCTAAGGCTCCTCGTCCTCAGCCTGCTCGACACCTCCAACCGAAATCCCATCACACTCTCCTCTCCTTCCAAACTTCCAGCCAAAGCTCCTGCAGTAAGTCTCGCCACACTCCCTCTCTACTCTACACATCACGCATGAGACTTTTAGGTCCCATCTCGTTCCCATCCACTGGCCGGAGCTTGCCTAAACTAGCCAGGCTCGCCTCCCCCTCATCTTCCAAACTCTAGATTAACATCCTAGTCCATCTCTTCTCTGCCGTTAGTGTCTCCGTTTCAGCCCGCACTAGCAGCCCAGCTAGCGAGAGAATATTACGTGCATTTGGACATTTAATCACATGCAAATTGTCAAAATAAAATTTATTTAACTTTTATTTTATCATATGTCAACATCCGGATGCATCCGAATACTATACGTAATATTTTTTTCCCAACTAGCACACCCAACTCTTCTTGACCGTTCTCTTTTTTGCTCCTCAGCCTGGCTGCCACTCTTTTTTCCTTGTATGCAGAGCTTGGCTTAAACACCACATCGCACACCTACAGCCTTGTCTGTTGCTACCTTCAACTGCATGCAACCCCCTGCTCACTTGCACATATTGGGTCGGCTGCGGAGGAGTCCCGATGCATGGTGTCGGCAACCTTAGTTGACGATTCATGGCACCTATTACGGCAGCTTTAGACCGACGAGGATGAGATCACAATCTTGCAATGATTTGTGGAGTTTATCATGTAGCAGGGAAGGACCCACTCCTCTTGCCAATATGACACCGGCCATTTCTACGAGCAAATCAAGACCCAATTGCCGTTGGGGTTTAATAACAACCAGCTCAGAAGGTATGAAATGAAAGTTGTAAGTGAATAAAATTATATCGGCCGCTCTTAAATCTTAAATAAAAAAATTTGATTTTACTACATCTAAATCATTTAGCTAAATTGTTCTTATTTAAATAATTTAAATAAATGATCTTCAATAAAATATTTTGGCCATCATACTATTTGTTATTATACAATAACAATTTCTTAAATTAATTATGTTACCTTTTATATAAATACATAATAATTCATGTGTTTTAATTTCTTTTGTATGATTATAATTAAAAATATTTAATTCACCTCACATCCAAAAATATTACTCTCGAGATCATTCTAAATGCAGAAAAAAGAAAGGCTTAATTTTTAAATTAGCCTTAAATAATCACGTAATTAGCTAATTAATCCGTCAAAAAAAAAAATAGTCATAGTCGGTAGGCGGCGTAACGACAAATCGGCCGTCGCCCGTCGGCGGCCCGGCGCTTCTCTAATTTTAGGGGAACGAACGAGCTCGACTCTCGGGTTGTTTATGCGTCGCGTCTCCTCTCCGTTCGGATCCGCTTTGTCCCCGTCGCCGGCCAGGGCCCATCTCGCCGCCGGCCAAGTAGGTTCGCCGCCGGCCAAGGAGGTTCACCGCCGGCCAAGGAATCTTGCCGCCGGCCAAAATTTGTTTTCGTTCGTTTTTTCGCCGATTTAGGTATTTTTCACCCCAAATGAAAAAAACTTGTTAGATTTTTAATTTTATGCGTATTTAGGTATGTTTAAGCTATTTAGTTTGATTTTCATGATAATTTGTGGTAGATCTCATTATTTATGCGGTTTTTATATTTTTTTAGGGAAGCTTAATTTGTGGTAGATCTCATTTTTGTAGGGAAGGTTAATTTTTATGCGGTTTTTGTATTATATGAGGTTGTATGTGGTGTTTAGGAACTTCATTGAATGAAGATTGAGTAATGATTGATTTGATCAACCTTGTCCATAAGAAACCAAGAAGGATGAGATTAAAAGTTTCAAAAAAACAATTCAATATAGGTGAATGTTGTATCAACTAAATGCTTGATTCTTCGATTCAATGGGCTGAAAATAATCTGTTTCGGATCGGTGATTCATTATGTAAGTTGATAAATTGTTTATGATTAATCTTATTTTTATGCCTTGATAGTGTTTGGGATAAAATTCTATTTGGTATGTAATTTTTTTATCATAATTTTATTTTAAGATTAGAGGTGGATAATATAGAGAGTAGTGCATTAAATTGTGATTGTCTGCTTATTTATAAATCGTTTTATTTGTTCAGCATAATGTCACAGATAATTTATTATCGTTTTTTTCTTCTTAAAGTATCATCATTGTCATTCGCCGAATTCATTCAAGCGAATCTCAAGGCATTTTGAAATGCGATCTAATCACCGATTTCTTACAGGTCAAGCGGCCGTCCGATGAGACGAACATAGCAACATCAAGCATAGTCGATCCGAACTTCGACTCCGGTCAAGCTATCGAGTATGAAAATGGATCCGATCCGCCAAATGGTCACCAAAATCGACATATTTATGGTCGGTCGAGCGGCTTCGTCAAGCTCCAACGACTCGAGATCACCCAATTCGACATCATTAAAGCACCGGATCATCAAAATACACCGCTCGATCGGGATCGGGGGGATCGCAGTGGTTGCGTCCGTGAGATAGTGGTTGGAGTTTTCCACAATTTGCCACTCCCAAAATCTATAAATAGAGCTTCATTCTCACCTTAGGGGGCCGGAATCGATTTGAAGACGAGAGCTCGAGAACCTCGGTCGACGCCCGGCAGGCGATCTATCACCACCAGGTGCCACCCGTAGTGCACGAAGATCGAGCTTAGGAGATCGGGACTAGAAAAGACCGGTTCGCTCCTTTCTCCACGAAGATCGAGGTTGCTCCCGGAAGATCCGTTCTGCCTTTTTGGGGAAACTTGGGTTGGATGTTGTTCTACACTCGGAATATTGTTTTCCAGCAACACCTTCTTCTCGAACTAACGAAGCAGGACGTATCTTTTGAACACATAGTGAAAGTTCTGAGGCGGGCAGGCCCGTGGTTTTCCTTAGCGGGTTTTCCATATAACCCGTGTTCATATCCCTTGTGTGTTGGATAATTTTTTGTACCGAAGATCTGCATCTCTGGAATAAAATTCTCTCAGCATTTTAGCGCCGTCTGTGAACAAGTTCCCCATTGCTATATCTCCACTATGGTTGGTAAGCGGGGTTTTGCGCTCCAATGCCTCATTCTCGGGATCAGGGCGCCAAGTCTCCAACACTTCTCTACATAACAGACTTACGTCCCGGTGAGGTCAGTGGGGCCCCTCTTTGGAAGATCGCGTTCAAGGATGGAGGATTCCCGAGCGAAATTCTTGACTCTGCGAGGGCGGCAAAAGCGTTCCAACACGCTGGAAGAGCCGCGAGGTTCTACGGCCTCGGCATAATCAGTTTTCTTCACGAGAATGATTGCAGAATCTGGGATCAACAAGTAGAGAACCCCGGCATCCAGATCTTGAACTTCGGATCGCCGGTTCTACTCACCCGAATGGCTCGACCGTATCGGTGAAACTCCACGTCACCTTATACGCGATGAACTTACGACGGCAGTGCGGGAAGAGTTCCGAGAATCACGAATGATCCATTCTCCGCCTCTTCCAAAACTCGTCCGCTTCGGCAGATCATCTCATACGATTAGGCGAGATTCAAGCTTCCGGCATGGACCCTATGATAGCTGGCCGTCTGCATACGATCACTTTCGAGCGATCATGCACATTCGTGCAAATGACTCTCTTGTGTGGTATTCCGGCGACTCTCAAAGGGCTCGTGCGGTTCTATTCTCATTAAGTCCGTCAGATCATTTGGAGAGCTTCCGATTTTTTGTAGAGCAGTTCTGGCGAACAAGAGAATCATCGAGATTCATCACATCTCTCGAATCCGCCGAGCGATGGAGAGTCCCTCAAAGAATACTTCGAGGTTCTCCTCACGGCCAGATACCTGAGTAGATCGAACTTTTGAGGGTGCTTCTCGGAGGACTCGGCGGGATACTTATTCATCATTAATGCGGGAGTCCATTCTATGCTAACTGGTCCACGAATAGAGGCACAAATCTCGGAAGCTATCGTTCTCATCGCAGCAGTTTGAACCACCAAGTAACAAGCGGAAGAAGGTTCCCAAAGATGATGTTCAAACATCTCGAGAGAAAAGAGAGAAGGCGACAACCTCCCCAAAACCTCCTCGGCGACCTCGGATGACTCGACGAGAGAAAATATCTGACTCTCAACACGTCATGCGAACATCCTCTTCGGAAGAGGATGGCGTCAAGTGGCCTTTAAAAAACAGGAATTGGAAATCAAATTACGCCACTTTCTTGTAGAGGCACACCGAGAATGCCACCAAGGAGGAGATTGAAAGACTAATCGTCGAGGGTATCTAGGCGTTTATATACAAAACCAACCAGCTCGTCCGAAAAATCTTTGAGCGACTCGAGCAGCGGTGGAGAGATAAACAATTGCGGGAGGGCGGTGTTATCAGCCAAATATTCATTGCCTTAGGCGAAGAAGTCTCGGGTTGACCATTCTATCACCTTTGATGATTTAGATCTAGAGGGGCTTAGCATCCCACATCAAGATCCCCTTGTCATCGTCGGTGGTGATCCGTGCTTCAATATTAAAGGATATTGATCGACAATGGGAGTTTGGTTGATGTTCTTTTACTCCACTTTCCTCGGCATGGGTATAGAAGAGAAGCTTCAACCCGCGGCGGTCCAGTATGGATTTGATAATCGGCCGGTATTAGTGGAAGGGACAATCGTCTTCTTGGAGAATTTCCCCGCAACCCACTTGATACAATTTGTCAAGTCGAGTCGCGTCTGATAATATTTGGGAGACCTCTCCGGTCTCATTGCCGATCACATCATTGCCTCACTCAAGATGAAATTCCGACACCGGTGGCATCGGCATGGTAAGTGGGAATCAAGAATAACATGGCGTCTTATATCAAACAACCCGACCATTTACGTCGGTAACCCTCAACGAGAACTTGCGAGATGAGGATGCCTCACGAAAGGGCTTCTCCGGTTGAAGATGTAATTTGTCTTCTATCTCGAAGTTGATCCATCGCGAAAGGTGAAGGTGGGATCGTTATGTCGGTCAATCGATACATAGATTTTACGCGTAAAATCAAGATATCTTTGCACGGGCATCGATATTGCGGGCATTGACGGAAGTCATTACGCACTCCTCAAAGTTGACTCAACCTGGCCGGTGATACTGAAGAAAAGAACCTTACGAGCGATTGCGGGTCATAGAACAAGAAATCACCAAACTTACGGAAGTCAAATTCATTCGAGAAGTCTACTACCCCACGGTTGGCTAGCGTAGTGTTAGTCAAGAAGGCCAGCAGTTCTGGAGAATGTGCATCGACTACTGCGACCTTAATCGTGCATGCCCAAAAGATAGCTTCCCCTTCCTCGTATCGACCAACTAGTTGATGCGACATCGGACATCGAGATCTTTGAGCTTCATGGATGCATATTGGCTACAATCAAATCGGGATGAACAAATAGATGAGGAAGCAACATCCTTCCAAGCAGATAAGGGTATCTTTGCTATCGAGGTCATGCCATTGACTAAAATCTTTGGAGCAACATATCAGCGCCTTATGAATAAGATCTTCAAGGATCTTATAGGGCACAATATGGAGGTGTATGTTGATGATATCTTTGGTGAAGAGCTTGGAAATATCACGACATATTTACGATGCAGTGCTTTGACATTCTTGACACTACAAGATGCGGCTCTAAGTGCATTTTTGGAGTTTCCTGGAAATTCCTGGCTTCATGGTCACTCGGTAGCGGGATAGAGGCCAGAGAAGAAGATAAAAGCACTCAGGACATGTCACCTCAAACGATCAAGGAAGTCCAGCGTTTGGTGGAAGGATTGCGGCTTTATCCGCGATTCTTGGCCCTTCGGAGATAAGTATCTACCATTCTTCAAAATCTTAAGGGGTGCAGGAAATGGATTCCGGTGGAGATGAATGTCGGGCGCTTTTGAGCAACCGGTCTATTTAGCTTCCCCCTCTCTATCAAAGCCTATCCAAGGAGCGTACATCTATCTTCTTTGTTTCTTCTCGTACCGTCTCGTCTGAGAATTCATTACAACGACCCATTTATTATGTCGGCAAAATTCTTTCGATCTGGCGCTATCCACTAGCGGATAAAAGGCGTTGGCCTAGTGCATTACGCGAAAATTGCGGCGTACTTTTGACACCATCAGCGTCTACACTCATCTTCCATTAAGAACTATTACGCGCGATGTATCGGAAGGTTGATGAAGTGGTCTGGTCGAGCTTGGAGAGTTTGACATCCATTTTTTCTTCCGTCGATATAAAGTCACAAGTGCTCGACCGTTGTAGAATGTACCATCCATCACCACGAGCAGATCATTCATCACTCCATGACAAATCAATGGACATTATATGTTGATGGAGCTTGGTACCGGTGCGGAGCGAATTTTGCTTATCTCCCAGTAAAATAACTTTAGATGCAGACTTGACTAAAGTTCCGACCCAATAATGTCGGGATCAGGCCCTCATAGCGGGACTAAGGCTCGCCATTGGCTGTGAGGTCGAACTTAGCCATACAGACTCCGCGACTTGTGGCCTCAGGTTGAAGGAGACTTGATAGTCATCGCGACTTGCTCGATGCAGATCTTTTGGCAAAGTCACTTCTTGCGATAGACCCATCAGATAACTCATATTCAGAGGCGAGAACAGCGGCGGATGCCCTCTCAAGTTAGCCACAACACGGAGATCTTTTTTGAGAAAATACATAGAGGACATCCACTTTCCCGGTATTGAGGCCCTTGGGTGATACAATCTGGAGGACCCAAAAGAATCTTCATGGATTGACGATCATGTCCTTTCTTCAAAGCGGGGCCTTGCCATGAGACCCCGATGCTATCCATCTCAGGCGTAGAGCGAACTTCACCATAATCGGTGATGAACTACAAGCGGTCCTTCTTAGAAAGTGTCTACCACCGGACTTCTATGCTCACGAGAGGTTCATTCGAGAATTTGTGGTGAACATTTGGGAGGAAAAGCCCTGCCCTCAAAATCATGAGGCAAGGTTTTTCTTGGCAATGAAGAAGGGCGCATTGGAATTTGTAAGAAGTGTAACAAGTGTGATTACATTCCAATCTCACTCATACACCATCGTAGAACTCACCACAATCAGGCAGCGGCCCTTTGCTCAATGGGGATCGATATAATGGGACCCTTTCCCATTGCCCAGCGAAAATTCATAATCTTGGCCGTTGATTACTTCCCGAAGTGGGGAAGGCTGACGTGGCCAAAATCACGAAACAAATGCCAAGCAATTTATGCGGAAAAATATTATTTGTCGTTTGGCATTCCAAAAATCATCACCGATAATGGGGCCCAGTTCACGGGAAAGACATTCACATCTTTACGCGGGTGCATATCGGTTAATCCCACAGTATCCCATCCACGAATGCGGAAGTCACCAATGGGACAATCTAAAGGGAAATTTAAGAACCGGCGAACCAGGGGCAATGGGCGAAGAACTATCAATGTTCTTTGGGCTTACATCATCGAGGACCCTCTTGGAGAAGCGCCTGATCGTGTTTGGGCGAGGTATTATTCGGTCGACATCCGAGTCCGACTGAACCCATAACTTTAATGCAAAGACGGCGGATAAGCGATTCCATCGGATCTCTAAGAGACGCGACATGTCGGCCTCAGAATGGCTTCTATCGACAAAGGATTGCTCGAGGTTTCAGAAGGGTAAAGCCACGACCAATATCTGTTGGGGACCTGTCCTCGAAGTCTCGGCGGAAAAGGCCCACAGAACAAACTCTCACCGGTTTGGGAAGGCGGTATGTGGTGGTGTCTAAAATCAAGCGCGTTCAAGCTTAAGGATAGTATGGGAAGACTCTCCCGTGCACGGAATGCTACAAACCTCCAGTACTACGTGGCGACTTTTTTTTATTCTAGTGAATCGAAAACATTATCATCGTGTATGTTTGTATTGCAATTATTGTTATCGAATTGCTCGATACTACATTTGTCATTCGTACTTGTCCAACCTTGGCATCAAGGTGTTTGGATTTATGTTTCTATCTATGTTAAAGTTCTCATACTTATTGTGACTTTTTCTTGCTTATGCTTGCATTTTAAAACGACTCAAGAGAATCACATATTATTGTTGTATCTCATTGAGTGGATCCCGATTGATCGATCTTCCATCTGAGTTAACATCGTCGAGTAGCGCTCGATAAACAACCTTGGATAAGTTGGCAATCCTCATAGTACAACTTTCTCCATAACGGGTTAACATCATCGAGTAAGCGCTCAGATACACCCGGGATAGGTCAAAATCCTCGGATTCAATTGAGATCTTCATCTGAGGTTAACATCGTCGAGCTTCGATAAACAACCTTGGATAAGTTGGCAATCCTCATACGACTTTCTCCATAACGGGTTAACATCATCAGTAGCTCGCACAACCTAGGATTAGAGAGGTCCGACTTCCGACCTCTTCCATACAGCGTCAGGTAACACCGACAAACAACCTCGGATAGGTCAAAATCTCTGGATTCAATTAGATCTTCTATCTGAGGTTAACATGAGTAGCAGCTCGATAAACAACCTTGGATAAGTTGGCAATCCTCACATTACAACTTTCTCCATAACGGGTTAACATCATCGGTAAGCGGCTGGATACACAACTAGGATAGATCGAGAGATTACGAGAACCTCATAAATATATTAGCAAGTTTGTCATCAGTAGCAGCTCGGTAATGATCTTAGAATAGATCGAATTACCAAGGGATTCAGATGATCTCTTCTGAATCTTTATCATCGATGCGGCTTTGACACACAACTCGATATTCACAAACAATTTTTTGTTTATTAATACTTCTCATGAGCATACAAGTACAATCACCGGAAATAATATACAACACTAAGCATTTTGCAACATAAAGGAACTACAACTACCGGTCTTGATGGTCTCATCGGTAGATGATGAAGAACTATCGAGTCATCCTGTCGTCAGAAGGTCGGAAGGCTAGGAGAAAGGACCTCAACGACTCCCCAGCTTGCGATCATGGCGTGTCCCCTTAGAAACCTCGGATGAAGCCTTCATCAACACCGCGCGCTCAAAGCCTTCACCTCTACATCACGCGTGGTCTCACGGCCTCGAGCGTGATCTGTATGATACTCTTGAAGGCTGTCGAGTTCTTGAAGTCCTCCGCGACGTGATCGCTCACCAGAGATAAGACCTCTTTCTCACGGCGGCGTAACTCGGTTCTTTGCCTCAGACACGAAACCTTCTCGAGAAAGATCTTGAGATCCTTTGCGAACAAACCTCTGTTAGCCTCCATTCATCCAGTCACTCAACTTCACGACGGCGAAAGAAGAGAAGTCGCATTACTTCGGTCCTCACTTCAAGTTGATTCTCCAACACGGACATCTCTTTTACTTTCTCCACATACGCTTCTTATATTCACCATGGAGAAACTTGACCTTCACGAACTTCGAATTCGGTCATTGACCTGATGTTCATTTTGAAGTCAAGTTCTTGCTTCTTCGATATCGAAATAAGAAAAATTACGTTAAGCAGAAATGGGAAATAAAAGATGATGAGCATAAGAAGGATTACGGTTCTTGACGACCTGCAGAATGATTCAACCGTCCTCGAGAATGAAGATCCTTGGGGGATGACTACTCGAAGGGCTTCTTTTGGTGTCGATATCACCATCACCTCTTAGCTCCTTTTCCTCTTCTCATTGGAGCGGGTCCTTCTGGGGAAGAAGAAGGAGGCGCTGGGAGATCGGTGGAAACCTCCTTGTTGGGCTTTCTCAGCTGCATAAGGCCTTGGGATGAATAGAAAGCCCGAATAAAGATTCCTCGCACAAATCATTGATATATCGAATCTCAAATCGAAGATCTTCAATATTACGGAATTTGTCAGCGATATCTTCATCACAAACGTAGGGGAATGGGTAAATCTCGGCTTTCCCCATTTCTCGCGAAGACATCATTCTTCACAAAAGAATCGCCTTGACTCTTGGGAGAATCGCCGTCCAGGAGATCAAGTAGCGACTCTGCGGTGTCGACCATGTGCATCGCAAACTTGCACATCGTCGCGAGTATCGATAGTCAGGTGGCATCCCACGAAAAGACTATAAGTCCCATCCGATCGTCATTGCCACCTTTCAGCGGGAAATGCAAACCTATCTTGACAAAATGGCGATCATCTCGGGGATGGGGAAAGCCAATCCAGCCCAAACTCATCTGTAAATGGTGAAATACCCCTGCGGAGATTGGGCTCTATCAGACTTCTTCGGACACTTAAGAACCAAATCATTCGGAAAATAATATTTTTTTCACGATCAATGTGTCTCCCGTGATCGACGACTCCCACGAACCTTCAGTCCTCCCATTTTTAGGAGGTTCCCTTGCCTCAGTTACAAATTCACGTGTCTCTTTCAAAGATTCTCACCCATCTCCCACGGGGAGGCTATGCACTACGGCTTGGTGGAGATGAGGAGGTAAAGGTTGATCGAAAACCCACGGGGGAGGAGGCTCTGGAGGGTTGAGAGTGCCCAAACTCCCACGGGGAGGATCTGAGGTGGGGTGGATCAGAGTGCCAAACTCCCAGGGAGGTATGCACTCAGGAGGGAGGTTGATCAAAGTGCAAACTCCCAGGGGAGGCATGCACTCAGGGAGGTGGATCAAAGGTGCACTAGGAGGCATGCACTCTGAGGAGGAAGAGGGCCAAAAACTCCCACGGGAGGCATGCACTCTGGAGGTGAGGTGGATCCAAAAGAGTGCAAACTCCCAAGCCACTAGAGGTTGATCAAAAGGTCACTACTGGGGAGGTATGCACTCAAGGATGGATCAGCAGAGTGCCACTCCCACCGGGGAGCTATGCACTCAGGAGGAAAGGAGATGAGAAAGGTGTGCCTTCTCCCTTAGCCAGGGGTTTTATAGACCCTAGGGTAATAAAAGCGCCTCAAAGCAGCTCAAAAGCTCATTCGGACGTGGCCCGCAGCTGTATCCAGCCGTCAAGTACCCAGCCATGCCAACCGCGCCAGGCCTCCAGCTGCATGAACCCACCGACCCGATCAGCGGCAACCGACCTCGCGTAGCCAGCCGGCGCCAGCAGCCATAACCGACCAGCGACCATTCAGCCAGCGTCAGATCCCCGTAGCGGAGCCGACAGCGCCATTTGGCGTATCATGTGGCGCGCTATCTTGATGCCATTGGCCCGTGTACGCACCAGCGAACTCTGTTCGCTCCGGGATCGATCATAAATCTCGCATGCCGCGGCTTCCGGTTATAATATTGTCTATGAAGATCGCAAAATGTTGATGGACAAAATTTCATTGAGAATTTTCTTTTCAAGTATTTGAATATATTTTTTGGGCGAGATAATGTCACCCAAAAATAGGAGCGCGATACATCCTCGAATTAATCGATCAACGAATCTCAAGGCATTTTGAAATGCTTGATCATCGATTTCAGAAACAGTCAAAGCGGCCGTCTGATGAACATAGCAATCAAGCATAAATCCGAATCGACTCGAATCAAGCTATCGAGTATGAAAATGGATCTGATCCAAATGGTCACCAAAGCGACATATATTAGTCGGCGGCTCGTCAAAATCCAACGAATCAAGATCACCCAATTGACATCATTAAGGCACTCATCAAAATACACCGTCGTCGGGATGCTTGGCGTCAGATGGTGGTTATGGAGTGGTTGGAGTTTTCCACAATTTACAAGGCACCACTCCCAAAATCTATAAACTTCATTCTCACCGGGGAGAATCGATTTGAAGACCGAGAAGCTCGTCGAACCTTGGCCGACGGCGCACCGATTACCACAGTGCACGAAGATCGGGGCTTCGCCAGGAGATCGCCCCAGGAGGACTAGAAAAGACCGGTTCTCTCCTTTTCTCACGAAGATCAAGAGGTTGCTCCCGAAGATCCGTTCTGCCGCTTTTGGGAAACTTCTCCAGGGTTGGAGTTGACCGATATTGTATTTTACACTCGAATATATTGTTTCCAGCAAACACCTTCTTCTCCAGAAGCGAGGACCGTATCTTTGAACACATAGTGAAAGTTCTGGTAGGCGAGGCCGTGGTTTTCCCTTGGGTTTTCCGTATAACCACGTGTTCATATCCCCTTGTGTGTTGGATAATTTTGGGCTCTGACGAAGATCTTGCATCTGGGAATAAAATTCTCTAACGCCAACAATGCCTTTGGTGACTAAAACCACCATTGAGGAGAAAATCAGAAGGAAAGGCACTTCCAGAAATATATGAAGGAAAATCACAAACAGTAGTAAATAAGACAATTTCTATTTTGTTGTCAATTATCTTACATTCATGACTACAAAAATTTCATGATGTTGCATAGATTATTATTTTAGGTGATTATGCCTTTACTTATATAATGTTTAAAAATACATATTTAAACTCCATTCGAATTAATATATTTAAGGAAGATTTATATATATAACACACATTTTTTATGCATTTAATTGTCTAATACTTAAAATTAAATATTTACTTATCTAACACTTTTCTATGCTTAAAAAGGTGTATTTCACTTTTAAAAAGTGAATGATGTTGGTATTTTTGATATGATATTGAAGATTAGGATGTTATATATGTAAAAATTAAAGTTTAGGTGTTAGATATATAAATACATAAGAATTGTGTGGTATGTATGTAAATCTCCCTATATTTAAAAGATGAAAAAAAATTGAACTAGTTATATATTTTAGATATTGAACTTAAAAATTAATAAGAGATCTATGCTTAATGAAGTTTCATTTTATATGTAATTAGTTTAAATTTTATTATAAGCAATAAAGACATCAAATGCACTTGAGAAGGTTAAAACTCTAATATTTTCTTAATTAATTATACATAGTATTCAAATATTTGGTGACTTATTATATACAAATTCCACAAGAACTCAACTATATTCAATCTTTGAACTTGGCTAAATTTAAGTAGTGCATCTAAATTATTTTGTATAATTTTGGATATAAAGTCTAGTAATGGAATTATTTGCATTTATCAGGTGCGGCGAAAGATTATTGAAGTGTTCTCTTATTAGTACTTAGTGATGAGTTCATCTACTGTCTGTATAGTTCTTTATTACGGCTGTGAACTGAGAGTAAATGATGATTTCATTCCAACATATATTGGTGGGAAAAATCATCCAGTTTAAATCCCACGTTGGATTAGATTCGAGGAATTAAAGAAACGAATCATGAGGTCGTTGAATATAGATCCAACAAAGTTCTTTGTGAATCTGGTGGGTCGTTTTCCAATTGGTGCTGGATTTATTACAACTACCATTGATGACCGGTGAAGCTATACTACTTGCAGATGCGTATTGTGGTTTATGTGAAGTTAAACTATCGTGTAGGCAGGGGAGGTTAACAATGAGGAATGTGAGAGAGGTCGAACAAGCACTGAGTACATCGCACCGACTTCTCGTAAGTACTCTGGAATGTTATGGAGTGCAAGAGCAGAACATGATTTCTTTGGGACAAATTCAATTTGTTATGGGTGACTTAGAAGATAATGATATGAATGTACTACCCAGAAGATGTTGGATATGAAGATACTGGAGCGATGATGATGATGATGAAGGAGAAGATAACTAGAATGAGCTAACTTATGGCCACAAAATCATCCCCTTAGTGTCGGGGACTTGATTGTTGATTATTCAATTAGAACAAGTCATGCAGAGCGATGAATAACGATTATTTATTATTTGAAATAAGAGAATAATGAGGACCTTACATTCGATGGCATTCATCTTTGAGAAGGATAAGCATTCGATGAATTATTTGAAGATATGTGTTTTCAATTCAAGAAACAGTTGCAATTTGCTATTCAGGGTTGGTCTATCATGAACAATGTTGAGTATGTCATTTGTGCTTCAAATCACTTAAAATTCACAGCAAGGTACACACATCATTCTAACTCAGGTAGACCATGTTTATAGAGCTTACATGCAAGATCAATTAAGAGGTTGGGCGGTGCATGGCGTATTAGTTCACTAGGCTCACCTCATGTTGCGGTCATTGACTTATCTTTGGACCACAGGCAATGCGTCCGATTCATTATTTCATCCAACCCATGATCGATGTCAACTAGATTTGAAGCCCGAGAAATTGTAGTATTGAGTGAAGTTCAATATAAGAGTGTCTACATGAAGGCTTGGGATACGTCGAAGAAATTAAGGTTATTTTTAGAAGTTGGGAGGAATCTTACAAAAATATTGGGAAAATTCATGTTGTTTGCATCTATGCGGGATCGTATATCGGATACAACGATCGAGCATTTTTTTTTGGTCATTTGAGCCTTCAATAAGAGGTTGGCGATTGTGCCTTATGATGAGACTTTTCTCCTAGGTAGGAAAGGAACGCTAGCTGCGGTTGGGATCGACAAATAATGGCTTGTTCCCACTTGGCGTTGTGGAATCGAGAGCAATGAGTCATGGGTTTGGTTTTGCGGAGACATTACAAGACTTGATCCCATCAATTTCTACAAGGGTGATCTGCCTCATCTCGAATAGACATGGGTCTAGTTAGGTGGTTGTAGAGATCTTTCCACAGGCGACACATGCTTATGCGCCATTTAAGGAGAAGAGAACTTAGACAATTGGTATAGGTGATGTTGACTTCATATGTCAAAAAATGCGTTAGGAAACACGGATGACATTCACATTTTTAAGCGATATATATGGACATCAAGAATATCAGCGGGGGGCATATGGTATTTGTTTCAGGGGCGTTCAATAATGGTCTCTTACTCATGATGATAGTATGCAGTCTGACTACAAAACATAGCTTAGTGCTTCAATGGTGTGCTTAAAAAAGCACGTGGTTTACCATTCAAGCCTTGATTACAGCAGTATACTACAATATTGTATCCCTTTTCATGAAACATCTTGAATCAGTTGCAACTCTAGAAAGAAAACAGGAAACATCATTCTCTCCACGCATTTGTAGCGTTGCGGGAGAGGCGAAGAAGAAGATTTTAAGAGAATAATGTACGAGTGTTTGATGTCACTAGCGAGAACTTTCAAGGTTGAATTAGGTGAAAATAACATGCGTGTATGTACATGTAGACAACCATCTTATGCCATGCGTGATTGCTATTTTAGGTCAACGACACATAAACCACGTCCATTATGTCTCAGCGTACTATAGTTTACAAAACTATATCAACACATATTAGGGCGAATTCCACGTAATACCTGATCGGGAAGAGTGAGATGAACACATCAATGGTGGCACATGCCCAGATTATAAACCACCGAATGTCAAAAGAAAGCCAGGCCGACCAAGGACAAACAGATTTAAAAATAGTATGGACAAGAACATTACAAAAAGTTCTAGGGTTTGTAGTGTGTAGAGGCTGATTGGACACAATTCGGCGTGTCCTCAAATCTGATCGCGTGATTGTAATTCATCAATAGTTGTGTTGTGTTGTTGTGTTGTGTTTGTCTACATGTGTTGTAATTGTGTTGTGTTTTATTGTTGTGTTACTACCTCTGAGTGTAAGTGAAGTTTGTGTGTTTGTTACATTTGTTACACTACCTCTCTTGAGTGTAATTGAATTGTTGTGTTCAATGTTATTTGTTACACCGACTCTGTTGAATGTAATTGAATTGTTCTGTTCAGTGTTGGTTTTTACACTTACTATAGTTGTTACATTTGGTACGCTTTTTTACACTTGTTATAGTTGTTACACTTGGTAGCGCTTGTTACACTTGTTACTCTTGTTACGCTTGGTACAGTTGCTTTACTTGTTAAATGTTACACTTCTACATAGCTTGCCTTATTAATGTTTAACTAATTGCACATTATTATTTGCCTCAATTAGCGGGAAAGATGTCGGTGATGGCACGTGCCCCGTGGGAGGAGGCGACGCAGATGAGATGGTTATTGACTGATTACCACGGGGAAGTGCACCTAATTTGCGCTTCGTGGTAAACCTGAGCGCATCGATTGTAAAATTTCTTTGATTTTTAAAATGTTTACGTACATATACATTTGTTATCTTGTGACCTACTTATGAATGATTGTGGTTGCGGTTTTGATAGGCTTTCTTGATGTTTAGGAAATGGCTGTCAATTATCCAGATTTATGGATTTACTGGGTCGGCCGATAGTGTCTCCCAGATGCAGTATATTAAGCTGGATCATCACTACTGCGGCGTTAGTTGGCGGTGGTGTTCGGATGAATACCTTCCACAGGTGAGATATGGCGATTACATTACGGATGTTGCGATGATTCTTGGTATCCGGATAGATGGCCACAGCTGTGATTGGCAGCGTTCTTTGTGAGTGATAGGCGGTGGGCTACATGGCCAGATTGTTGCGATGAGTTGCTTGGAAGCGCATGCAGACATTGTATACCATGATCGGTCCATCGCATATCACATCCTGATTTTGAATGGGGCTCATGCATACACCTTTCCCACTGATACGATGGACATACTACCGTGATTCATATTTAGATCTAGCTTCTGATTCATGCATGTCGAGCATACATCTTGTTGCCATTGGATCTTTTCTTTTGCAGATACTTGTTCGAGGTTCACTACGATGTCTATTACTTGAGATATTGACGTTTCGTAAGTTGGGTTATTGTGCTCGCTCATCTATAGAAACATGAAGCAACAAAACCAGCAGCACCAACATGGCTGGATGTGTTCATTTCTTTGCAGATATGGCGTGAGAACATTCATGTGGGAAGACTACATTGTTCCATATCCTACAGACATTGGCGGACTTAGCGTAGGATTCCGATAGAATGAAGGTTATGTTAGGAAATGCCAACATCCAATATCAGAGCTTATAGGGATGAGTTGGACGGACTTATGCAAAGTCAGGTATGTTGATTTGATGTAATGTTTCACACTTACTCGTATTAGATGTTTATTACAATAATAACTTATATATTGTTATATGAGGTCATCAGAGCCATATGGACATCAGATCACTTGCGTGTCCTGCGGAATATATGTTTGAGGAATGAAATATATTGAAATGCCGATCATATGTTGAAGAAGAGGGTAGAGTACATTTTTTTACGCGTCGATATTTTCGAGACGGTTCCGATGTCTCTACCATTGATGTTGCCGTCCATCGTTTGCGGGTTGATGGTAGAGGAAAAGCGATGTTGATTGGGTACCACTCTTATTGCACCGTGGGCGAGTTAGTGGTTGTCGTTGATTCATCAGATGAAAGGCGATCAACCGATACATGAATGGTATCATTCATGGCGTCCTTATACATGTTGAAAACCGACACTTCCTCACGACACATCTACCCCGCGCTGTAACGCATGGTTAATTTAAATGTATAGTATTAAAATTTGCTTTTCTTTGTAACAACGATACACTCATAAATTCTGTATATGCGTGACCATATTTTGAATCGAGGACATATTGCGTTATTTCGGCGAGGTGACGATCTGAATATCGGACATCTTTTGATGAATATGAGAATTTGGTGGCGAAGCGGGATATGCATATCGGACACTCGATCTGAGGATCTTAACATTCCGGGCACTTCGCATCGCACTCATATGTTCCATCGATGGATGTGGGGCCATCTTCTCCCGGTGGTGGACATCTACATTACATTTACAGCCACCGTTCATATGAAGCAATGTGGTCCATGCCAGAACGGCGATCCGGCATATGGTCCATCATTTTATATGACAGCCATATGGAGTTTACCGCGGTATTCGTTACACGCAAGCGGTTGACATACCTCATGTTACAGAGTTAGGATCATAACAACCCGTGGAGCAGATGGAAGAGGAGGAAGACCATCGACAGCATCATCTGCGTGATCGGCCGCGGCGACCACCATCCCACTGCACTCCTGGTAGCGATGCGATTCCACCACGCAGGCATCGACGACGGTAGATGTATTATATTTTTTTGTGCATTTGATGGCATATATTTCTGACAGTTTATATATTTTTTATGTTTACCCACTTACTTTATTATTTATCCCAGTGATGTTTCTTGTTTATTTAATTTGGTTAACTCAATGAGAGGATGAAAGATTTAATGTGGAATTACATATAGTTCAAATCTAATTTAAAAATTATTTGTCATATATGTATTTATTATGGTAAAGAGTCAAATAAAAATATATCTAGAGTCAAAATTCACATTACAAGTTTTAATGTGTTTTGGGAAAGTAAATATTACAAGTGTAAAGTAACATCTTCAAATATAAGAAAAGAGCATTATTTTTTGAAGAATAAGTAAACCCATTAAAGCTCAATTTATATATAGAATATATTGAGAGTGTTTGATATTACCAAGGAATTATATGTATTTAACAAGTATTATGACAAAAATTACGTAATAAACTTTCAACTTCAAAATTTATATATCGAAAATCTGCGGCTACCCAGAGATTCAAAACTCAACATAAAGTTGTAGAATTTTTTATTCCCTTCCCAACCAGTAGAAATCATGATGCTGATATGACCAAAAAAATTTGTTAATTTCATTTTTTTAAATAATTACACTTGTCCAGATCACATTTGAACGCTATTTTAAAATTTTTTTTAACGGTTTAATTAGCTAATTACGTTATTATTTAGGATTAATTTAAAAATTAAGCCAAAAAGAAATATGTTTTTAACAATAGTTATTCTTTGATTTCTTTTAGGAAAATATGCATGACTTTCTCAAGAAAGTTTTTAGTCAAAATTCTGTATGCATTCTGCAAAGACATTGCAAATGATTTCGTGGTTCAGCATATTGTGAAGTTCAAATCTTCAATTAGATGTGTATTCAAATACGTTATATGTAATGTGACTTAGAATCATCGAATAAGGTTCTTTTTATTTTATTATAAATTGTGGCATTTTCTTAAAGCTTATATTTTCTGTACATTTAAATGTATAATAAAAATATATATATGGTTACAAAAGTAAAAAAGGTACAAAATCACACCATGATTGTTTATAAGATTTAAAAAATCAAGATTTTGGATTATATATATAAATAATAAAAGGAAATTTGAAATTTATTCATTATATCTCTTATACTTCATCTTTGCACGTATATTTTGAATAACAAATTAATGTGCTTTCTATGATATTAAATTAATCATCCAGTACTCACACACACACACACACACATATATATATATATATATATATATATATATATATATATATATATATATATATATATATATATATATATATATATATGATACATCCTCGAGAAAATTAATATCAAGCGAATCTCAAAGCATTTTTGAAATGTTCGATCTAATCACCGATTTCAAACTTACGGTCAAGCGGCCGAATCCGATGACGAACATACATCAAGCGTAGTCGATCCAGAACGAATCTCGGATCAAGCTATCGAGCATGAAAATGGATCACGATCGCCAAATGATCACCGACATATTTATAGTCGGTCGGCGGTTCGTCAAGGCGATCCAATCCAAGATCACCCAATTTATCATTAAGGCACCGGATCATCAAAATACCGTCGATCGAGGGATCGTGGCCGTCGTCCGGAGTGGTTGGAGTTTTCCACAAATTTACAAGCCGCCACTCCCAAAATCTATAAATAGAGCTTCATTCTCACCCAGAGGGACGAATCTAATTTGAAGACCAGAGCTCGAGATCCACCGTCGACCTTGGCCGACGATCCCATCACCATAGTGCAGTAGTCAAGATCGTCGCCTAGAAAAGACCAGTTGCCGCTCCTTTCTCCTGAAGATCAAGAGGTTGCTCCCAGAAGATCAGTTCCTGCTTTTTGGGAAACTTCTCCCTTGGGTTGGAGTTGACCGATATTGTACTTTTCTACACTCGGAATATTGTTTCCGCCCCTGTAAACACCTTCTCAACTAACGAAGGAAGGACTGTATCTTTTGAACACATAGTGAAAGTTCTGGTGCAGCGCCGTGGTTTTCCTTAACGGGTTTTCCACGTATAACCCCTGTGTTCATATCCCCCGCGTGTTGGATAATTTTTTGGCTACGACGAAGATCGCATCTAGAATAAAATTCTCACAACGCATAGCAGTTTGGCGCCGTCTGTGGGAAAACAGTTCCCCCATTGCTATATCTCCAATATGGTTGGTAAACGGGGTTTGCGCTCCAACGCTCCTCATTCTCGATCAAGGGCAGTCTCCAACACTTCTACATAGCAGACTTACGTCCCGGTGAGGGTCGGGCCCCTCTTTGGAAGATCGCATTCAAAGGATGGAGGATTCCCGAGCGAAATACTTGACTCTGCGAGAGGGCCGAAAATGTTCCAACACGCTGGAAGAGCCACAGTTCCTCCGGCCCTCGGCTAATCCAGATTTTCTTCACCGAATGATGCAGGAATGGGATCAACAAGTAGAGAACCCTTGGCACCACATCCAGATCTTGAACTTCGGATACGCCGTTCTCACACCCGAATGGCTCACCTTCGGTGAAACTCTACATCATCATCTTATCTGCGATGAACTACGACGGTGTGCGGGAAGAGTTCCCAAACAATCGAATGATCCATTCTCCGCCTCTTCCAAAACTTCGTCCCCTTCGGCGAGATCATCTGCACCCGATTCGAGATTCAAGCTTCCCAAAGATGGACCCTTACGATGGCTAATCCGTCGAGCATATCGATCACTTTGAGCGATCATGCACATTCGCAAATGACTGTCTTGTGTCGGTATTCCGGCGACTCTCAAAGGACGTGCTACTTGGATTCGCTATTAAGGGGTCCGTCCGATCATTTGGAGAGCTTGATTTTTTGTAGCAGTTCTGGCGAACAAGAGAATCATCGGATTCATCACATCTCTCCAATCGCCGGAATGATGGAGAGTCCCTCAAAGAATACCAGGTTCTCCTCACGGCCCGAGAATACCGAGTAGATCCGAACTTTTGAGGCGTGCTTCTGAGGACTCGGCCGATACTTATTCATCATTAATGCGGGGAGAGTCCATTCTATCCTGGTCCACCGAATAGAGGCACAAATCTCACGGCTATCAAGCTTCGCTCATTAGTTTGAACCACCAAGCGACAAGCGGAAGAAGGTTCCCAAAGGTGATGTTCAAACATCTCAAAAAGAAGAAAGACAACCTCCCCAAAACTCCTCAGCAGCGACCTCAGATGACTCAATCAGAGAGAAAATATATGGCTCTCAACACGTCATGCGCGAACATCCTACTGGCTATTCAGGAAGAGGATAGCGTCAAGTGGCCGCGACCTTTAAAGCCCGGTGGAAATCAAGAAATTCGCCACTTTCACCACGGTAGGGCACACCAGCAAGAGTGCCACCAAGCGAAGGAAATCGAAAGACCCATTCAACAAGGATATCCACGCCAATTGGAAAAGAATCAATCGACTCATAGAACATACCCCCCGGGGCAACTCTTAATCTCAAAAGATAAGCAAGTCGCAACACCTGAAAAGGCAAAGATCAATGGTCAACTCACTATAAGCTCATAATATTCGACCTCTTCCATGCGGGTTAACGTCATCGGTAAACACTCGACAAACAACCCGGGATAGGTCAAAAGCGTCTTGGTGGACTTCCCGCGACCTCTTCCATACGGGTTAACGTCATCGAGTAAACACTCTGACAAACAACCCAGGATAGGTCAAAACGTCCTTGGTGGACTTCCCGCGACCTCTTCCATACGGGTTAACACCATCGAGCAAAAGCTCTGACAAACAACCCAGGAAAGGTCAAAAAGTCCTTGGTGGACTTCCCACGGCCTCTTCCATACAGGTTAGCGTCGACGAATAATATTCCGACCAATAACCTAAGAAAGGTCAAAACTTTGTACCCACTCCACAGGTTAATGTCATCGGATAACACTCTGACAAACAACCTCGGATAGGTCAAAATCTCGATGGATTCAATTATATCTCTAACATGCAAGTTGCGACATCAATTTCAACGTTGAACCATCCATTGAAGTTTCAAGAAATCTTATTTCCTACAAGAAGGAGGGACTACAGACCATCTCCGTCGGTCACGCCCGACATATGACCATCTTCGGTCACCACCGATCACCGTCACCGGTCGCCGGTCATTCGCGCGACATCGATCGCGCGCCGACAATCTCCGTCGGTCATCGCCCGGCAACTCTCGCGTCACCATCTTCGCATCCCGCGAGAATCGACGTCGATACCGCCACTACGTTGCGGTTGTCATTGCCGACCATCCCGTTGGCCGCCACTGCGCGGTCGATGAGATGCTCGGTCCTTTCCGCGCCATCCTTGGCGGTCATCACCGTCGTCGGTCATTCCCGACTATATCGGTCGCCATCGCTACGGTGACCGGTGGACTTCCCATGACCTCTTCCATACAGTTAGCGCCATGTAACACCACGACAAACAACCTCGGATGGGTCAAAGATCCTCGGATTCAATTCAACCTTTTCCATACAGTTAGCGTCGCCGTAATACCGACAACAACCTCGATAGGTTAAAATCGAGGATTCAATTCAACCTCTTCCACATAAGCGTCGCCGGGTAACACTCGACAACTCGGATAGGTCAAAATCCTCGGCGATTTCTACAACCTCTTCCATACAGTTGCGTCGCCACACACGACAACAACCGGATGGGTCAAAATCCTCGGCGGATTCAATTCAACCTCTTCCATAGTTCGCGTCGGTAACACCCACAAACAACCCGGATAGGTCAAAATCCTCGGATTCAATTGACCTCTTCCATACAGGGTTAACGTCGGGTAACACCCGACAAACAACCGGATAGGTCAAAATCTCGGATTCAATTCAACCTCTTTCTATGCGTCGGTAACACCACGACAACAACCGGATAGGTCAAAATCCTCAACGGTTCAATTCGACCTCTTTCTAGTTAACGTCGCCGGGTAACTCGACAAACAACCCGGATGGGTCAAAATCTCGGATTCAATTCAACCTTTTCCACACAGGTTAACGTCATCAAGTCACACTCTGATAAACAACCTCGGATAGGTCAAGATCTCGACCGCATCTACCCGCAGTACACTGCGGTGCATTCGCTGCCGACCACCCGTCGGCCGCTACTAGCCGTCACCGCCGGCGACTCTGATTTCGGCCGCTGCCGCCATCGCACAATCTGGTCACCACCATGCGTAGGTCATCTGGCGACTGCACCGGTGCCCGCTGGCTGATCGCATTGACCACCCCGTCGGGCCAACCATCGTCGCTGGTGTCTCGCCCGACTTCTTCTGCGTATTCTACGGTCGCGATTCACCACCCGTGGCCGCCAATATCGTCGTCGGTCACCGCCATCGTCGCTATCGCACGCGACCATGCGGTCATCGGATTCTGGCGTTAGTACCGTCGTACCGGCCGATTCTTGCATTGCATCACCCCGTCGTAGCCAGATGCCGTCACGCCGCTGTGCCGGTCATTCTGGCCGGGCCGGTCACTTCTGGTACCATCGCTGACAATTTGGTCACCATCGTCGGCATTCTGGATCGGACCCGATTGCCGCAGATATTCGATTCTGGATTGCACCACCCCGTCGGCCGCCAACCATCGTCATCGGTCACTGGCCGACTGCTATCACCGACCATCGTGGGTCATCCTGCATCTGCGTTGATCGCCGTCGCATTGCCCGGTTATTGACCACCCCGTCGGTAAACCCGCGATCATCGCGCCGTAACTGCATTCGGTCCTCTGTACACCGCGACCTTCTGCGCCTTTACCTTGCCGCGGTCATTTCTGACCGACCATTCGCGGCATCATCGCCGTCCCGCCGTCATGGCATCCCCATCTACGGCGTCGGTCAGCCGTCATTCCATGCGCACGTGCCCGCCGTCAGGGCTACCATGTCTCTACCGACCATCAAGCAACTCGTCGATCGAGATAAAATTATTCCAAGAAGAGGCGCCCAAACTCCCACAGGGGAGGCTATGCACTCCGGTGGAGATGAGAGGTGAGGTTGATCCAAGAAGAGTGCCCAAACTCCCACTGGGGGGAGGCTATGCACTCTAAGAGGAGAAGGAGATGAGAAAAGTGTGCCTTTCCTCTTACCTTAGGAGGTTTTATAGACCCTTTAGAGGTAAAAATGCCCAGCCGTCGGTCCAGGGTCGCACAACCGGTCCCAGGCGTAGCCAGCTTCGCCATGCGCATATCTGCAACCTCATAAAACCGCCCGGCGCATATGGCCATGCTTTCCGCCCGACGGTCGCGACTGGCCCGTAGCCCGCTTATGACCGTCGCCGGCGTTAGCCTTGCATTCGAAACCCGTAGGCCGACCGGCCAGTTCCGAGCGAGATCTTGCCGTGACACGGCCCCATTATCGCGAGCGGCGACCGCTTATCCGACTGGTCGGCCAGCGTCCGTTCAGCGTTCGTAGACTGACTTGCGACCAGCACGAATCAGCGACCCGCCACCATGCTGGCGTGCCCCATGGCGCCCTTGACGCCCATGTCTTGTGGCCAGCTAAGCCGCGCCATTGGCGCTCCAGCGCCTGGCGCTCCAGCGCGGCGCCGCGCTCTGTTGCGCAGGATGGATCATTAACTCGAAATCTCGCACCCTACCTACGCGTTGCGCCTCGCCCAGTAGTCATAATCTTGTGCTCTATGAAGATCTGTTCTCTCAAAATCGCATTGATGGACTCTCAATTTCATTGAATAATTTACTATTTTCAAGTATTTGACATATATTTCGGATGGTGAGATAATGTCACCCAAAAATAGGCGAGATCCTCGAAAATTCGATCAAGCACGAATCTCAAGGCATTTTGAAATGCTTGATCTAATCACCGATTTGAGTCAAACTGATGATAAGACGAACGATCAGGTCGATCAGCTCGAATCACTCGAGATCAAGCTATCGCATGAAAATGGATCCTGATCGCCAAATGATCACCAAAAGCGACATATTTATAGTCGGTCGGCGGTTCGTCAAGGCAGAATCCAACGAATCTAAGATCACCCAATTCGACATCATTAAGGCACGGATCATCAAAATACACCGTGATCGAGGGGATGCTGGCGTCAGATGGGAGTGGTTGGAGTTTTCCGAATTTACAAGGCCGCTCCCAAAATCTATAAATAGAGCTTCATTCTCACCTTAGGGAGGCCAGAATCGATTTGAAGATCGAGCTCGAGAACCCATCGACCGACGATCTATCACCACCCAACACCAAGTGGTGCGAAGATCGAGCTGCAGGGACTAGAAAAGACGATTCTTCTCCCTCTAAGATCAAGAGGTTGCTCGGAAGATCGGTTCTGCTTTTGGGAAACTTCTCCCTTGGGTTGGAGTTGACCGATATTGTATTTTTCTACACTCAGTTTCCCAGAAACACCTTCTTCTCCAACTAACAGAAGGGCGCGTATCTTTGAACACATAGTGAAAGTTCTACAGGCAAGTGGTTTTCATACGGGTTTTCCACGATAACCCACGTGTTCATATCCTGCGTGTTGGATAATTTTTGACTGGAAGATCTCGCATCTACCTAATAAAATTCTAGCATGACAATATATATATATATATATATATATATATATATATATATATATATATATATATATATATATATATATATATATATATATATATATATATATATAAGCATAATAAACTAAACACCCCTCCCCACCATCTCCCAACGGACCCACGGTCCTACGCACTCACATATTTTCTTTGTGTACTATTTGAGAGGGGCTATTGATGTGCTAATTGTAGGATGGAGTCTTATTGATGTAGCTTTAAATAAAATTTGCTCACTAAAGCATCGTCTTAATGTGAGGAAACTCTTCAACATATCAGATCCACTGGACATCAGCTCTGGTGAGATAAATTTCTTACACTTTGAAAACCTTAGGGACCTTATGTTTGATAAATTGGATGCGAGCATCATTAGGACCCAACTGTTAGATCCTTTGTACTTTACTTTTAATCATTTTTTTAGTGAGATACATCATTAATTTTATGTTTCATTAATGTGAATCACAAAAGTTTAGCATAGTGCTCTAATTGCACCAATTAACACATGATTAATCATGATTATCCTTTAATTAAATCATATTGAATATAAAATTTTTTTAATTAATCTTTAAAACTCCAAAATAATTCATTAAACCAAATTAAATAAAAAATATGCAAAGTAAATTTTTTATGAAGCATTAAAGAAATTTAAGATAAAAACAAAATAATCAAAATCGAGATTAAATCATCAAATTTATGAATTATAATCAATTATAATGAATCATTTGAAAATAATTTATGAAATCAATTATAAATAAATTTAGCTCTTATTTATGGTTGATTCCTAAGATCAAAGAAAACTTAATTATATCACATATCTTTAATTAAGATAAATAAATAGTGATTACAATTTATTAAACTTTAGTTAGTTAAATATGATAAATTCAATTATCAAATAATCAACATTTAATTAAATCATCCCATCAACTTTCAATTAAACATACCATTCAATCGAATTAATTAAATTAAATTGTTAATTAAACTTTAATCATTTAAATTAAGATCAGATTTAATTAATCCTTAATTTAATCTTCATTGAATGAACAACGTAATCAAACTCATTGACCAATAATTAACCCCTTAACTAAGGGGCTATTTGGGATAACTCTCTATATTTTGTTTTTTTATTTTTGTTTTCAGTTTTTCTTATTTTTATTTTATTTATTTTTTTATGTGAAAATAATAACATGTTTGGTATTTTTATAAATTTTTTGTTTTAAAAATTTAAAAATAAAAGAAAAAACATGTTTAGTTGTTACTTTTTAAATTTTTTAATGGACAAAATAAAATAATGAAATTGATTATTAAACTCTAAGAAGTCTCTTGGGACTACGTTGTGTTTTTTTTTAAAATAAAATAAAAATATGTTCGATATTTTCTTATTTTAATATAAAACAAAAGTATATTTGGTGACGCATATGATGATGATGGATGATGACCTACATATCTGTTATTTTGCTCGAATCGAATAAAATGCAATAGAACTGATAATATATGCAAGTGATTTGCACAAATTAGTTTAAAACATCATCAAAACAACCCGAATAACTCGTTCATAAAGAGAATCACTTAGAAGGATTTAAAATGTAAAAAATCTATCAAACAAGAATTTTTCATAGTTAATTCAATTGCATATAATGAAATTGACAAGCTACAAATGCGACATCACACTATTCAAATAAATGTTATTTTGATCATCGCCGATACTGCTAAAAAATGTCTCTTTTGCAAGATAAACTGCACCTATCTATTTTAAACATTGAAAATGAAAATGAAAGATACACATTTGTAGGAGTTGATGCATGAATATAAAATGTAGAGTACCTACAGGCATATTTAAGATCTATGAGAAAGATAAAACTTATGTGCAGATATAAATATATTTTAAATAATAATTCTTAATGAAGTGAGTTAAATTATTGTTATTAGAAAATCAAGTTAAATTTAATTAGAATCAATCAAAAATTAATATAAAAATTCAAATTTATATTATATATATACACACATATAATATATTAAAATTAATCTATCATTATCCTACATTCAAGATAAATTTTATTAGATTAAATTAATTAAAATTAATATTATTATATAATATAATTTTTTTAAAAAATTAAATTCAAATCCTTGAAAATCTGAAAAGTATGACTAGATGTTTTAAAAATAAAGAAAAACATGTTTTATATGTTTTTAGTATTTTTGAAAGCAAAAAATAAACCTGTTTAAAAACATAAAACCAAAAATAATAAAATTAGATAAACAAACATAATTTTTATTTTTATTTTCTATTTTTAAAAAATAAAAATAGAAAACAAAAAACAAAAAAATGATTTTAAACATGGTCTAAGTTAATCAAGATAACTATTTAAATAATTAATGTTAAACTTAAAAATTTACTTAAATCATAAAAGATTTAATTAAACATCAAATAAACTAAATCAAGTTAATACTAATAAAATTAAGAAACCTTTAATTCAAACAATTAATTATTTAATTAAATTAATTAAGTTATTTTAAATATGGAATACCAAAATAATTTTAATTAAGTCAGTGATAAATAATTATGAAATTCCTGAAACATGATTAAATCAATCATTCAATTCTATCTTTAATCAAATTAATCATCTAATTAAATTATTCATATTAAACATAAGTAGCCTTTAATTAAATTAAAATAATTAAACATTAAACTTAACTTGTTCGAATCACTTAAATAAGATAAGTTAGTTAAATACCTTTTAATTATGTTAATCAACCAAAATTAAACCTAAACACTTAATTAATCAATTAACAAATTAAGTTAAGTTAATCCTGTCAAATTACACCATAACCAATTCATCTAAATAATTGAATTAAATATAATCAAATTTAAAAGTAAATGTTGGATTTACTTAATCAAAATAAATGAGTCGTTAAATTAAAAAATGTATCTTAATTATTAGAAGAAAATTTAATAAGGCAATAAATTATAAAATTACTAAAATAGTTTTAGTTAAACTAAATTATGTGAATTGAATTATCAAGCCCATCAAACTAATCAAAATATAGAACTACTAAATTTAAATAAAAATGAAATCAACTAAATTAACATAAATCACAAAAGTTAATGAAACCTAATAAAATTAGCCAATCATTGAATTATTGATAAAATACTAAAAATAAGTGAATTTAACCTTAAACTGAAATATAATAATTAACGTTAGATTTAATATTAACAATCAAATTTTAGTTAAGTGGCTCATAGCAAGTTTAATTTGAACTTTATTTAAATCAAGATTAATTTAGTTACTTAAATAAGAGAAGTTAATTACATCAATTAATTGAATTAAATCAAATTTAAGAAATTAAAGTGAATATAAATACTTAATTGAAATGACTCCAACTAAACTAATTATATATTCAAATCCTGAATGAATTTGATAAAAATATGATAAACACAATTGAACTTGCATTATTAGCCTTTTAAAACAAATGAATTAATAACTAAATTTAATAGAATAATTAAAAACAAGAAATGTAAAAAGACCTCAAGCTAAACTTATTTCAATTAAATTATACTTATAAAAATAAAAAAAGGGGATTAATCTAATGTCCTCTAAATGTATAGATCCTTAAGTTAGACTCCTATAGTGGAGTTTCATCCTTTGGTGAATATTTGACTTTATTAGGATCAGGGTGTTAATTAGACTAAGTCTTGCCCCTGCAAGGCTTATTATATTTTCACTCTATAAAATCTTAAAATTAAATTTAACCTAAAATAAATTAAAATATGAAATAAATCCTTGAAATCATTTAAATCACTTAGATTGAAACTATCCAATGGTAAATTAAACAAATATTGAACTTAAATCAAAACTTAAGCTTAAAGAAACCTAGTATTTACTTGTCACACTAGCCCTCTTTTTACACACTAAAATATTAAATCACTGACTCTATAATTATATTATGGCGATGTGTTGATTGTGATGTGATGCTTTTTCTTATTTTGTGGTGTATTATTTTAGATTAGATGCCTAGGATTATTTGCTCACTAGTCTGGATGTCAGGGTGCTCTTTTTAGGCTAATATTATTTTTTGTAGGGGGTTATGCTTAAAGGGATGGTTGTCATAAAATAAAATTGAGGCATGTGAGAAATTAATCTATCTAGTGTTGATCCATATGCTAATCAAATTTTCTTTCTAAGACTTCTTATCTATGGTTACTCTCTCCAACTTGTTTCCTCAAATCTAAGACTTCTCCAATTTGTTGGAGTTGCTCGTTTAAAATTTTGGAAGATTATGAGAGAGGTTGTGAGGCACGTGGAGCACGTGAGATTTCCGTCACCTTAAACCTCAAACAAAATCCTCTAATTATACCTTTGTTAGAGGAGCCTTCTGAATAAGACCTTTTTCATTAGGCTCCCCTAATGCACCCATTGTAGTATATAAACTATAAATAAGAGAGGGATGATTGTATCCTATAGTAGTACTGCCCCTAAATATATTACAAATAGAATTATAAATAATGTTTCCTATATCAATTGTAAAGCCCTTTTGAATAGTAAAATTCAAAATAATCTTGTCCTTAGTTACCTCATTGATATTACTAGTGAGCATCAACTTGGGAGAAATAAAATACTGTCAAGCCTTAGACTCAGTGATTTATTTCAAAGTAAATCAAAAGATGTTGAATTTCAAACCTTAAACCCTAATTTTAATGCAATAAATTAATATAAAATTATGAAAATCATAAAAAATTATAAGATTACCTTAAATTATTATAATAAACTATAATGAATCTAAATAACCCACTTAAACACTCTGAAATTCAATAATCTATAAAATCACCTAATTTGGTAATTAATTGAAATAATTAATTCAATTAATCAACCTGAACTTAGAAAAATCATAATAAATCAATTAGAAATCAATCAATTTTAAATGAAATGAATGTATCTTTTATAGAGGAATCTAAAAAAATAAAACCCCTAAGAAATTTTACCAATATTAGGCTTGATTTAGATTTTAGTAAAAAAAATTAAAATCATAATTAGTCTTAAAATACCTAGCTCATTAAAGTGAAACTTTAGTAAAATAAAATCTGCAAGAAACCACTCTCACCATAAAAATTTAAAAGCAAATTGATATCTGGATTAGAAGTTATTGAATTTCCAAGTCTCTTGGTCAATTTACATGAAATATTAAATTAAAAAATTATAAAAATTATAAAAATTCATGAAATCAATTTGAAATATTTCAATTAACATAAGAAAAGTTAAAGAAAATTCCTTAAACCACTTAAGTTAGGAAATTCAATTAATTATGCATTAGAGTTTAATAAAATAATTAAGAACTTGAAATTTGATCAAATCCTAAATAATCAATTTAGGAAATCCATAATAAACTAATTAATCAATTAAAATCAAAACTAATTAACCTCTGAAATTTATATTTAAATGTAAAACTCATTGGTATGAAAAATCCTTAAATTTGTTTAAGTGAATAAGTCTTATAATCCTAATGCATAAATAAATTTAATAACATTTAGATAACTTAAACATTTGAAATGACTTGGGTCAAAATGGGTACAATCTCATTTTAAGAAATTAAATTTTAACATAAGATACCCTAAATAAAACCAAGAATAAAATGAGAGTTGAATTCAATTAAGTCAATCCAAGTTTATTAACATAGTATTAATAATATTCATGAAAGGTGAACATAATTAAAATCAAGAAAATTTAAATGATAAATTAATCAATACATTATGAAATTGAAATATAATAAATTAGCAAAATCAATTTAAAATTTGAATTAGGATATTAATCTAATAAACACAGTAAAACTTCTTAAGTCCATTTAAGTTAATGAATAATATAATTCTAAATGCAAATAAAAGTGATTAACCAAATTAATTAAACTTAAAATATTTTAAGAACCTAAAATGACCTAAGTTAGGATTAGAGCCCAAAATAGCCTAAGTCTTTTAAGGTTATGATAAGCAAAATTTAATCTAAAGGGTTGAGTTAAATAATGAAGTCTTAACACATGGTGAAATGAAAATCTAAAACTAAATAAAAAAAAAGATGATCATACCAATTTAAATGAATTAAGTTAGATTCAAATAAATTAAATAAACATAAACAATAATAGACATAAACCTTAATGAAATAATTAAGTCAAATAAACCTAATCATTTGAATCAAATTATTTGAAGGAAATAATGAATGAAATTAAATCAATTAAAATCAAACAAATTAAATAAAATAAGCACAATCAAATAAATAATGAACCAAATTAAAAGGATTGAGCACAAAAATTAAATGAACACAATATTAACATACAAAACATTAATGAAATGAATGAATGAAATAATTTTAAATCAAGTAAATTAAATAATTAAAATATATGATAATAAATAAGCATTTAATAAAAAAAATAAAATATGAATAAATTAAATCATTTAAAATATTAAGAAGAATGAATGTTAATTCAAATCCAAATTAAAATTAAAATCCAACTTTTGAAGAAGTTAATTAAGAAACTTAGGATCTTAGTTTGACCCATAGAAAGAATCTTTACTTCGTGTAAAGACTTCATTCTATTAGGATTTAGGATATTGAATAGAATGGGTTCCACCCAAAGTGAAACTCATTATATTCTTCATTCTTGATAACTTTATATTTCATCTTAATATAAAATGAATCTAAAAATAAAAATAAAATTATAAATTATTAAATCATTTAAATTGAAACCACTTGTGGTAAATTAAACAAATTTTAAGACTAAAAGATAAAAATAAAATTTTTCATAACATATGGTATAAAGCCAGGACATCTGAGGTCGTAGGGCTATTGGTCTGAAGGAGGTCATGATACCTCTAATCTATAGTATAAATATGACACATACCTATGAAGTGAAATTATAAAAATTAAAAAGTCTCAAAATTAAATTAACTTAAATATTGGAAACCTAAATTGAAACTTTAAATAAAAAAGACATAATACAGTCTTACCACACAAGCTCATTTTCTTCACAGATTAGAATATTAGGTCACCAATCCTAGATTTTGGTTAGCATGATCTATGCAATTATGTGATGTGATGTGATATTTTATTATTTTATGGTGTAATATTTTAGACTAGATGGCTATGATTGTTTGTCTGTTAGACTGGATAATAGGATGTTCTTTCAAGAACTAATGTTGTCTTCTATAGGGGGTTGTGTAAAAAGGGATTGTCGTAATAATTTATATGCAAATTCTATTTTCTTACAAGTATGCTTAAGTCTCAAAGCATAGCCCAATAGGACAAGTTGTCTTGGCAAGCAACTAATGCTACGTCCAATTAATAAGACCCATTAGCCTTAGGAGTCATTATTTAAGTGATTAAATCCATTGTAGGATAACATATTTATTTTTTGAGATAATATGTTTATTCCTTAATCACGAATTTGATTACCTAAATAAGAAATTTCTAAATTCTATGTGGTGTCACAAATTTTCCCCACAAATAATCAAATTCCTAAATATCTCTATGGAAAAATTTGTGACACTACATAGAATTTAAGAATTTTTTATTTATGTAATCAAATTCATCATTAAGGAATAAACATATTATCTCAAAAAATAAATATGTTATCCTATAATAGATTTAATCACTTAAATAAGGACTCCTAAGGCTAGTGTATCTTATTAATATTCTAAAGATTCTTCCTTTGAACTACATGAAAAAGTAGAACAAGGTTTATTTTATACTAGGATCATGGTTCCCTATAAGGGCAAGCCCTTATAGTTAATTACATCTTAGAAAGAAGGGCAACTTCTTAAGAATACTCTCGATTGAAGAAATATACACTTATTTTCATAGATTTCTAAGCTAGTTCTAAAGGAAAATCATAATTTGGAATTTTAGAAGGGAACACTATAAAGTGGAAGGAATTCTTCTAGAAGCCAAAAAGGGACATAGTAGGAAATACCCATAAATACTTGGATACCCAGTTGACATTTCAACTATCCTACTATTGGGTTCAAAATTTTGGAATTTAAATTAAATTTTGAGTTGAATTTTAATTAAAAATCTAAGACTTATATTTTAGTAGCATAAGACTATAGAAATGCCTAGGGTTGAAGACTTACTCTAGTAGGATGCTTCAGATCTTAAGTTTGTAATTGTGTCTCGCATAAGTCAGAGGCTCGACTTAGTTCCACTTTTGGGGATTATTCACTCTTTTTCTCACTTGAGGAAGGAAATCTATCCCTGACTCTTCTGGACTTATAACCCGCTTGGAAGGGCTGCTAGCTAACATGACCTAAGCAAATTTTAAATTCATGATGTCAAGTCTCATGAATGCAAGATGGCCAAGTTGTTGTATTTTTAGAATAGAATCTAATAACTTAGACTCACTCCCTAATCCCTAAGATCATGTTGGGTATGACATGTACTTAACTAATGTAATAAATTTCAGCTTTTATATCTTGACTCACAATTTATTTAAGGCTTTTGGGGCATGCAATTTATGTCTACAGTGAGATGCAATTAAAAGTGGTCATGAGCCAAATGAAGAAGAGAAGATAGACTTCCCCAAGAAGGCGATCATCCTCAAAGGTCAGATGCCTCTTATGTATAATAGATGAAGTGTCCAATTCATGAATTTAGAACAATATGCTAGCATGTTTTACAAAAGCTAGTTATTTCTAGTTGATTTTAAGTTATTCTTAGGGCTTTAATTTATGTGAGAAGTTTTGAATTTCTTTACTTTTTTTAAGTTGTTTAGATTTAGGTTGGGTAGAACATTTAGTTTTTTCTAAGAGCCTAACGTCCAAGCAATCATCACAGAAAACACATAAAGTAACCTAAAAAAAGTAGGTTAATTCTATTGCATTCCCAAAATAAATCAAACTAAATTTAAATTAAAGATTAGGTTAATGCGGCCATGTACCACTGTACACCTTAGAAGAAAGAGAAAAATAGGCAGTTGAGCTCTACCCTTACACAATCCTGCCTAAAACTACACGTTTAGATCTATGGGTCTTCCTCCAGGATGGTCTCTTTCTTCAAGGACCTCCTGCGAGCATCATAGGAAACCACTAGCTAGTAGGGTCAGCTCCTTCTATTCTGAGATCCCATAGATCCTAACTTAATTTTAGGCTCAAACTACATTTAAAATTTAAAAAAAAATTTCTAAGCCCTTCAAAATAAATGTTAAGAAATGTAAATAACACACCAACAGTTATATTTGTAAACATATTAGCTTAGCATTAGTTTCTTGCCAAGCCCACCTATGCTATTGGGCTATGCTTAGGGACTTAAGAATACCTGCAAAAAAAAGCATTTGTATATAATTCTTTTTTTAGCACAACCACTGTAGAAGACAACATTAGTTCTTGAAAGAATGTCCTACCATCCAATATAATAGGCAAATAATCCTAGCCATCCAATCTAAAATATTGCACCACAAAATAATAAAATATCACTTCAAATCACAAAATTTCACAGATTGACTTAACCTAAATCTAGGGTCCCTGACCTAATATTTTTGTCTGTGAAAAAAATGGGCTTGTGTGGTAAGACTGTACTAGGCCTTTTTTTACTTCAAATTTTAATTTAGGTTTCCAATATTTAAGTTACTTTAATTTTGAGACTTTTTAATTTTTATAATTTCACTGATAGGTACGTGTCATTATTATACCAAAGATTCAAGATATCAAGACCTTCTTTGAACGAGTAGTCCTACGACCTATGTTTTGTCATTTTTCAGCTTATTTTTGTCATTAGAAGACGAGAGCTTCTTATGTAAGGAGGCTTGCCTTGGTCAGCCAAGGTAATTACCACCCTTGGAGGCTAGCTCCAAGGAGCGGTCAATTGATTGAGATGGATCCAAGGTAGTGAGGATGAAGTGGGGTAGAGGAATCAAAGGGGTATCTTAGATAGGGGAGAAGCTTGTTTGCATATTCCACCTCATTTCTCCATGTGATGTTTCCCTCTTCTGGATGCATTTGGATCTTCCTAATCTAGTTAATTTTGGCTGCCACATATCTTAAACTCATTTTAGAATAGGTTTAAATGATTTAAGAAATAATTAGTGGAAGCTTTAAAGTCACATTCTCACCTTTCACTCATTTGAGTTTAAATCAATTCAAAAGGTTAATTGATTTTAGATTTAGGCTCAATTATGTTTAATTGATTATATATGATTGATTAAGTTATTTAGGTATTTTGTTTTCAAGTTGACTTTTCCATTTCATCTCAGCTTGACCCATTTAGGCTTAAATGGGTTAAGTTGATTTGAATTAAGTCAAATGACCCATTTGGCTTAATTAAGTTTTATTTAGATTTCAATCATACTTAATCTCATGTGTGAGATGATTTGGAATAGTTGATTTCTATGGGTTTGAAATTGATTTCAATTTTAACTCATTTGACCCAAATTGGGCTTAATGGGTTAAGTTGGATTCATTTAGGTCACATGACCCAATTGGTCAAATTTGTCCTAATGATAGATTGGATTATGTTTCATAATCATTTCCAAATTAAATTGGGTTGATTTTAATTTGATTTGAATTTGAATTCAAAAAGGTTCATTTAAGCCCATTTAGATCAAATGATCTAATTAGCTTAATTAAATCTTTAATGGATTTATATTTCTTTAAATTCATGTTCAAACATGTTTATTTTATCATTTTAAGCATATGAAATGATTTCATTTGGTCAAATTTTGGTGGATTGACGTTTGACTTAGTGGGGCCTACATAAGTCAAACCTATGTCAAAAAGGGTTGACCATATTTGACCTTGATTTGGATTTGATTTCATGCTTTCCATTTGATTTCATGTTTTGGATTTATTTTGATTTTTTGGTTTGTTTTGATTTAGCTTGAATTTCTTTTAAATTTAAGTGACTTTAGGGTTAAATAGAATAATTAGGTCAATTATCTTATTCACCTTGATTTAAGTTTGCTTAGATTTAGATTTCAATAATTTTGGAATTTGATTTAAATTTAGTCTAGGCCTATCCAATTCTATTGAGTTAGGTTAGACCTTAGAAAGGTACATGAGGTCACTATGTGAAATGTCATAAGTGTCTAATTAGAAGATTCTTAATCTAGGATTTGATGTCTTATAAATTAACTTCAGAAAGGATGTTAACCTCATTCCAAAATTGAGGTCAACAAATGTACCTGTGTTTTCATGGGTCAAGATTGCATTTCTTATCATTGGGTATCTCTTCATTTCATCCTTGGCAGAATATACTTAACATCCATTAATTAGGGTATAAAACTTTCCCATTTGTTGAAATCAAATGAGATTATTCTACAACTCCTATATTTTCAAAAGAATAAAATATCTTTTAAAAATTCTAGCCATAACAATGAAGAGTTTAGAATAGCATAAATTAAAATGAAACTTGATTTGCTAAGTCTTCCTAAGCCTTATTTTAGTTACTTTTTAGATGCTTGTTGGTATAATTTAACTAACCATGGAATTTACTTCACGTTGAATTCAATTTTAGTGCTTCTCAATGGATAATTTTTGTGATGATCAAATTACTATAATAGAGAGAAAGATTAATAAAAATACCACACAATACAAATAAAAACCACAAAAAATTTATATCACTTACCAAATTGGCTTATGCTCAAGTCCCAATGATTTAGATTATCTTCCTTTGTTTGCATAAAAGTCTCTAATATTTAAATTCCATAGAACAAAGCACTCCATACAACAACACAAACTTAAAAAAGAAAGGAGTAAGTAGGAGGTATAGGGGGAGGGGAGTGGCTCGCTCGATTCCTTAATTCCTACCACAAAAAAAAAAAATAATTATTGGTTAATAGATTTCAACTAACCTTAATGACCATTTATTAATTTGGTGGGGCTTCTACTACTTTAGTTGGGTATAAAAAACACGTAATAGAACCTATTAATTATAATTTTTATATTAGAAATAAATTATTAATGTGTTACAACAAGATTTTAAGATGACTTGGTAATACCCTAACAAGTACCCAGCAACATATTAGGTTAATTTGATAACGTTTTATTCTTATATCACAAAAAGAAGTGAAACCTAACTTTTTCCCTATTTTAAATATTGCATGCTTAGAATGTTTTAATTGGTAACACATAATATATATGATCACTTTGTAAGGCCATATAAGAATCACATTTTATTCAAGATAACGTGTTGGGAAGATTTATAAACTCATCCCTATCTTCATCTTTAAATTATTTTTTAGTACTTTACATTATGCATATTTTAATTATATACATTGCAAGTTATTTTTTATTTCCACTATGGTAGATTTTAAGTGCCACAAGCTTAGAATCTGCCATAATTATTAAAGTTTGGTTCATTACAAGAATGTATTTTGTTGAACCATAATCAGCTATGCGAATACAAATATATTTATTTATTTTATTATTCTAATATATTTTTACATGCATAAGAAATAACATGATAGAATTATGGCCAAATTACCATTGATGCAATTGATTATTGATAGTGGAAAATTTATAGCTCTCCTCCTCTCAGGTCTTTAATTTCTACATGATATTTTTGTTTTATTATGAGAAATTTGTTAATAATCAATTTTTTTTATGTAAGAAAACTTTTATTTTGGTGAAATTCAAGTGTTTGATGTGAAGAATGTGCAAGTTAGAGGTCATTTAAGCAAACAAGCATATTTAGGAGGTTATGGGCTATCCAAAAGTGAAAGTTAGTTTTGGGAATTTGGGCCTCAATACTATAGGCAAAGTGCCTAGTTTGAAAACTTAAGTGGCCAAAATATCTACTTTAGATGTCCAATCATAGAACTTGTAGCCTAGGGTCTCAAAACTTGGTGAAACACAGTCAAAAACCAAGAGAGCATGGCACCTATGCAACTAATCTAACTTCTAAGTGCTAAGCTGGGGGCTATTATGATTTGTTCTAAATTCTCATCAATTTCTTACCTTTTTGGGGACATTTAATGCAGCATTATGTAAGAAAATAATGTCGAGGAATTAGGGAATTTTACTGGCCATTATTCAAGGGTTTTATTAGGCTTTTTAAAGAGTATAAAAGAAAGTTTTTTGTTTGTTACTTCATGGTGCTTAGAGAAGCCATTAGGGAGATCTAAATGGGAAGGAACTAAGGCGAGAAAGAAGGCTTGCTCAATGTGTACTACCTAAAATTTTCTTTCTTATTTTCTTTTTATTTATTGAATTAATGTTCATGTACCAATTCTCCATGGCTTTTTTATTTCTTTATGAACTAAACTTTCATTTCCAAAGGTTAGGTATAGTCATATTCTGTTATGATGGTTTGAATTTAATAAAACTTTTGTTTTTATTTTCTCATAATTATTATATATTTTATTTTAAGTTTTATTTGACTAGCTATCTTGATTTTAAGTTGATTTCTACTCATAAACATAAGGTTTTTTATGCCATATACCAAGTTTTTGGTCTCGTTATTGAGAATTATGTATCAATATTGATATTAAGTAGGTTTTTACTACTTTAGAAAATTTTTATTTTTATTTTTTTCTATATATTCCAAGTTGACCACTACTTGAAGATCCATAAATTGGAAAAACGTTTTTGAGAAGACTTAGGAAGAGATGACAAGTTGATCAGCTAAAGCAAAAATGATGGCTAATTTAGAAGATAGAGGATGCATGACCATGGGGGAAAGGCATTAAGAGCTTATGGACTTCCTACACTACATGAAATCTCTGATGAAATTATCAAGCTAGATGTGCAGGCAAACATAAGATCAAGCCTACCACTCTATTAATGATCTAGAGCTCCTAGTTTATAGGCCTTTGCCACTAAAAACTCAAACATGTATATCACAAATTTCTTGGCAGTTTGTATACTTTGAAGTACGATATAGAGTTAGATGAAGTCATCAAACTAAGTTTCTTTTCTATTTTTGCTAAAGGATCGTGTAAAAAGTTGGCTCAACTGATTGCCTAATGACTCCATCATTAGTTGGGATGATTTGGTGTCGAAGTTTCAATCAAAGTATTTTCCACCAACTAAGATAGCATATATGTGGATAAAACTTTTAAATTTTATGTAGATGGAGGGAGAAACACTCTATGATAAAAGGGAGAGGTTTAAGGATCTCTTGAGGAGATGCCCACACCATGGCCCTCCTAAATTGATGTAGGTGTAGACCTTTTAGAATGGGTTGGTTGGGCCAATGAAGACAATAATTGAATCGCACTTGGTGATACTTTCATGAGAAAAACTCAAAAAATAGTCAGTGACATACTAGAGGAGGTGGTCACGAATAGCTACCAATGGCCAACTTAAGGAACTTATTGAAGAACCTTAGAATTGCAGTGCATGAGACAGATTCCATACATACCTATTCATGTAAGCTTTATTAGGAATGTATTAGGAGTGTAAATTATATTAATAGGATGATACATTCAACAAAATTAATACTTTTTGAGTAAAGATTAAAATAAGATCCAGTTAGGGTTCCACTCTTCATCTAAACTTGTGAAAGTTGTGCATTCATAGGTGTTTAAATAGTAAATAATCTAAATAGATTATAATGGTTGATTGAGGCTAAATAAAATGTATTTCAAATAGCAAACAATATGTTATTCATAACATATGATCATAACCACACAAAGGATCTATTTTGCTTTAATTTCTCACTATTATTTGTTGTGTGGCATTTGAATTTTGCTCAAGAATAAGAAACAATTTAAGTGTGGGGATGTTTGATAGGTGTCAAATTTGTAGCCCTTTCTCTTCATAGGTCTTTGATATTTTTAATTTATTATAAAAAAATTATTGCACTAATTAAAATATTTTTAAAAAACTTTTATTTTTGTAAATTTCAAGTTTAATGTGAAGAAGCAAATCAGAGGCCATTCAAGTAAATATGTGCATTCAGGATGTTCATCTGGAGCCTAAGCCTTAATCTTTTGCACCAAGTCCTTAATCTTAGAGACTAGGTGCCTAGTTTGGACACCTAAGTGTTTGAAACAGCCATTTCAAATGTCCAAAAAAGAATAGGTAGCATACATCCCAAAATTGGCACCTAAGCACTTGAAACTTGCTAAAACAAAGTCAGAAGTCAAAAGCATAGTGCCAAAGCTCTTAACCATGGAACCTAGGCCCTGCCAAGAAACTATTATGCTTTGCCTTAAACTCTCATCGATTTCTTACCTTTTTGGAGAGATCAAATGTAGCCATATATAAAGAAATTATGTAGATGAATTGGGAGACTTCTCCAATCATTATTCAAGGGTTTTTCTTAGATTTTTAAGGAGTACAAGAAAGGATTTTATGGAGGCTACTTCAAGGCGAATGGAGAAGTCATTAGGGAGATCTTAATAGAAATGAGCTAAGGTGACAAAGCTTTCTTAGCCCATTCTATCTAAGTTTTTCTTTTGCCTTTCTTTCATTTATTGTAATAATGTCTCTGTTCCAATCCCTAATGATTTTCTTTCATTCCTTCACGAACAAAACTCCCTTTCTTAGACATTAGGTGTAACCTTGTTTTTTTTATGATGGTTTGCTTTTAATAAGATATAGAGTTTTATTTTCTCTTAATTTCTTCCACTATTTTAGTTTTATTGCTTATTGCTTTGACTAGCCATCTTTAATAGATTAGAATGTTTGTTTAACACCAAGAGGTAGAAAATATACTCATTGTAGACAAAATATCATGGTGATGAGTCATAAGTGAAAGATAACTTTGACAAAGCCATGTGGTCCTTTTTTAGATCTAGAAAATTTAAATTTTTTTAATTTTTATATTGAATTAATCATCAAGAGGTGGGCAAGAAAATGGAGGACCCTAACTTCTAAGAGAAAGATAGTAGCCATCTTGCTTAGACTTCGGTAAAATCAACTCCTCACTTTATTAAAATCTTAACTACATAAAAATATGGGTGAAGCTTAGTCCATAAGTTTAATAATAATGAGATCAACAATAAAAAAATTATGCTTTAATTAATTAGATTTTTTTAGTAATTGTAGTTTTTGTTTTGGCACCCTAATTCCACTATCCCAATAATAATAAATGAAATTGATTTTAGTAATTGATGAGCATTCCTCATGGGGCCATACTCTACCCACTACATTACCCAAGATAATTGTGTGCTCTTGTATGTAAGGTTTGGCCTACACTGCATCAACTATGTAAGGGTGGGTTTAAAAAAAATCTATATAACTTATCATAGTTGGTTCCAAAAATATGAACATGGTTATAGCTACCTTAACAATAATTAATTGCAAGTGGGTATAGGTCTTCCTAAAGTGCCATTTAACTCATCATTTTTTATGCATTGGGTAATGGCTAGTGAATACTTTCATATGTCCTTAACTTAGAATTAAGATGAAATGTTTCTTAGATTTTAAATAAAATAATGTAGATTCTAAGTCATTATATTGTCAAAATTTTATCAGCTCACTAAAGGTATAAAAATAAAATAAGCAAATACTACAAAAAGTCTAACTAATTTATATTCAACTTAAAATAATAAAGTAATGCTTAAAAAGGAAAGGAAATGAAAATTTTTCAGAATAAAACTTTATTTGGTTGAGTCAAGACATCCTTAATAAATCTTATGCTTGGAACTAAACAAAAAGGTCAAATTCTTTGAAACTTAAAAAAATAAAGGAAAATCATGTTTTATTTATAATTAAAACCAATTTTTAAAGAAAAAAGTTTAGTTAAATTAAAAAATCAATTAGCTATCCTAAATCATGACATATGATCTATCGTTCCCAAGATGCTTAACTAGCCAAAAGTAATTGTGGTATTTAAAATTATGATGGTTGACACCATATAGATCTTAGGGGGAGTATTTATTGAAATGATCAAACATAATATCAAGGAATAATATATTATCTCAAAAGATAGAAATGTCACCCTACGATAGACTCAACCTTTTATTAAGGATTCTTAAAGCCAATAAGTCTATGTGTATCAGAGAATTTTCCCCTATCTTACATGAATGAAATAAAGTAGGGTTTATTTTAAATTGGGTTCTTAAGATCTCTATAGGGGCAAGCCCCCATAGTTAATTATAGCTTAGAAAATAAGGTTTCCTAAAAAAATTCTCGATAAAGTAATTGGCTAACATCTTTATTGATTTCAAAGTTTGAAATCAAAGGATTGGTGGTCATTGGAAACCAAGTAGTAGAGCTCAAACAGAAAGAATTCTTAATAGAATTTGAAGGAGGATAAGTAGGAAATACTCATGATAATAGAAAGCCTAGTGGGTACCTCAATCTATTCTATGGTGAGGCTTTATATTTTCAAAGTAGAAAATTATGATTATTTAAGTTGACATTTTATTAGAAAGCTAGGACTTATATTTCAATAATACAAGATTATAGAAATGTCTAAGAGGTGAGGATTTATACCCATAACAAAAGGGAAACAGATACCTTTGAACCTATGTCTAAAGTGTTATAGCATAAGCTAAGAGCTTGACTTAATTCTTCTAAGGGAAAAGTATGATCCCTTGGTTCACTTCCACTAGAGAATGTGAACATATCCCAACTCTTCTAGGCTTACAACCACTTAGAGTGGATGATATCTAACACTTCATACGAGTTAAAACCATATGCCCAAGTCTTATGAATATAAAATAGTTAGACTATTATTTATTAAGAAAGAATATAAGATCCTCAACTCACTCCCTAAGAGCCTAAATCATGGTTGGTATAAAAGTATATCGTGGTGTTTATTTTCGGATGTGCTCGTGTGGGCACTACGCAGATTGTAGGAGGTACTTTTTGAAGTGATCAGGTGCGACATTGAGGTATGATGTACTATCTTTAAAGATAGAAACATCGCCCTACAATGGACCTAATCACCTAATAAGGACTCCTAAGGTATAATGGGTCTTCATATGTACTAGAGATTCTTCCCCTACTTTACATGAAAAAGTAAAGTAGGTTTTATTTTATGTTGGGTTCTTTAGTTCCCTATGGAGGCAAGCCTCTATAGTTAATTACATCATAGGAAATGGGATCTCCTAAGAAAACTCTTGATTAAAGTATTCAATCATTATCTCTAAGGATTTCAAAGTTAAGATTATCAAAGGATTGGTATTTTTGGAAAATCAAAAGGGATTATTCAAATGGAAGACTTATTTTTAGAATCCAAAGGAAAATAAGTAGGAAATGCTCATGATATTAGGAAGCCTAGTGAACACTCCAACCTATCCTATGGTGAGGCCATATATGTTTAAAAGTGAGGATTTATTTGGTTTAAGTTGAAATTTTATTAGATTACTAGGGCTTATAATCCATCAACACAAGATTATGGAAATGCCTAAGAGATGACAATTTATTATCATAGCACAAGGAAAATAAGCAACCTCAGATCCTAAATCTAGGGAGCTAGAGCATGACCTAAATCTAAGCAGAAAGGGGACATAAGGGTCTACCTCTACAAGAGAGAATAAACTCGTTCAACTCTTTTAGACTTACAACCACCTGAAGTGGCTGCCTGCTAACACCTCCTATGATTCAAAATCATGTAGGCTGGTCTTATGTAATTGCAAGATGGTTAGGCTTGTTATTTAATTTTGAAAGAGACTAAAATCCTAAACTCACTCCCTAAGAGACTAGATCATGACTAGCATGAGTATATGACTTAGTCTAAAAGTGCAAACTTTTATAATTTTTAAATTATTTTAACACATTCATTTGGAAAAAGGCTTTGAGATATTTTATGCCTAAATGCATGATGAAATTTGATTGTTGGCCAAATCAAAAGAGAAAGATGGTGAATCTCCACTATAAGGGGTTGCTATCATAGGTCAAGTGGTCCCTAAAGTGCGAGAATGGAGGCCCTCATTTTACAAGAGTGGTATAATATGACATGCATGATGTTAGACATTCAATATACAATTAAGGGGTTGCTAAATCTTTTAGTTATCTTAATTACAACCTAAGCTTTAAAATGAAAGTAGAAAGTTGTTTAAAATTTAGTTATGAGTTATTAGTTGAGTAGAAAAATTAATTTTCCCTAAGAGCCTACTACATCTAGGCCACACATTCAACACCAATCACTAAGAAACTATGAAAATCATGTTGTTATAATGCATAAAATAAACACAACAATGATCATTTTATAGAATACCATAAAATAATAAAAGGCTAGTGTGACCGGGTACCGCCGTACACCTCAAAAAAGAGAAAAAAGTTGGGTAGCCGAGCTCTACCCTTATACAATCCATAATTACAAAATATTATTATAATTTCAAATTGAATACATCCTATGGGGGTTTTCATTCTCACTTCTTCTTTTATTTGATTTGATTCACTCTAAGGCATCATAGGACACCCCAAGACTAAGCCATCTAGCCACTGCTCATCTTAATCCCCATAGCACTAATCCTAATTGCTATTGTAAAGTTACATCTTATGGGAAAAGTAAATCTAACTACACATGCAAAATAGATATTAGCTAAACATACATACAATCTCAAGCAATTATATTCATAATTTGGACTTAGCACCCTGTACATAGGTAACCAAGCCCACCTGTCCTAATGTGGATTATGCTTGGGGCAAAACAACCTACAAGCAAAACATTTATATTTAGTTTTGATCGGTCCCTTAAGCATAGTCTCCTATATAAAATAATATTAGGCTATCAACTGCCTAACATCTAGTTTATGATCCATATTCCTAACATCCAGTCTAAAATATTATATCATAAAATAAAACACATCATTATCACATACACTCTCTTAACCTAAAGCTAGAAGTGGTGACTTAGCATTCTAATGTGTGTGCTTAAGCTTTATGTGTTATGTCTTAGTTAGACTTTTGAGTGATGATTTTCTAAGTTTTGAAATTGTTTAAGTTAATATGATGTATGGTTTCATTTCAAGTTGTTTAGAGACTTGTAAATTTTAATTTATATTTTATTTTACTTCATTTGATTTATACTTAGCAACTAAGTGTTATAAAGAGAAGAAAGAGGCTTAACCTCCTTCATCCCTATCCTAAGTTGTTTCTAAAGCATATTATTATGAAGTTTCTTTTAGTGAATGATTTATTAAATGTTTTATTAATCCTAAGTTTAGGTTAACCTTAAAGAATCATATTCAACATGAAAGGCATCTTAAGATTAATGGGTTAAATTACCATCATATATAATATGTTGAACCATTCATTCCCATCACCCATAACATGCATATGATTTAACACTTAGTATACCTATATATACAACATATATTGGGATAATTAAATGATCATGGATGCATACATTTGGAAATTATATTTTACTTGATTCGATTATACATATAAATTAAAGCTCTATCCAAATTCTAATACAAATGTACATATGAATGAAATTAAATAAGTACGTGCCTTTGTTAACCAGGTAAGTGAGGTAATCAACTGACTTCCTTGGGACTACTTAAAGCCCTGTATTCCTGGGATGTCTAGACCATATACTTATTATCATTCAAATATATGCGAATCCATATATGAACATAGGAAAGAAAGCACTATCTTTACATATAATACATTTGATATGCTTAAATGATTATGGATGCATGTATTTTTAGTAGAAAAGGGGATTTTTATTCTCTAACTGAATACACATATACATGTATAAAAGATGTAAGTAGGTGCATGCCATTGTTAAACCAGCGAAGTGAGGTAATCAAATGATCTCCTTGGGGCTACTTAAAGCCTCGTATTCCCAGGATGTCCAGACTATATACTTATTGTTATTCAAACATATGTAAATCTATATATGAATTTTAAGAAAGAAAACACTACCTTTACATGCTTAAGCTATAAACACATGCAAATCATATGTGTATTCATAACTACTATCACTCTAAATATTATTATCAATTTATAGCTTTTTGAAAATAATTTTGAATTTATTAGTGATAATAAACACATATATAATATTAAGCCAACACATGCAATTTTACATAAGTAAATTCACTTAAATATTTGATTTTGAAAGCATGAATACATGAGATCACATGACATACAATATTTAAAGTGATTGAAAAGGAATAGCCAAACATCTCCACATCATTCATTCAACTACACTAATTCCTAAGGATAATCACATTAAATAAAATTACTTAGAGAAAACCAAAGCTTCTTATGAATTTGATTTTTGGATTTTCATTGAACTTAAAGAGGAGAGATCATTTGCTATTTTTATCTCATTCCCAAATTAGTGATCTTAATTTATTTAAGGAAAGATAATTAAGTGATTTTTATAATTTAATTAAGTTGAATCATTAAGCAATCCATCTAATTATTTTGTCTATGCTTCTTTATTTTAATTAATCATTTAATCATGAGCCATAAATGATATGAAGATGAGAGAGAGTAAAAGTACAATGCTCCTAAAGGACCTAATATAATTGGTTCATAATTAGATATTAATTATGTTAAAGAATCTAATTAAGTACTCTTATGATTTTCTCACACTTATGGGCTAATCATAATTTCTTTAAGAGTTTTTATGTTATTGAAATTTGAGGGAATTATCAATTTAATTTGATTTGATTTGGTCATTAATTAATTAATTAATTAAATCTTTAATTAAACCATGTATTAATTAGCTCTCTTTAATGAAATAAATTTGGAAATGTAATTAGGAAAGAGGTCCTAATCACTCACCATCATCATCTCACTATTAATTAATGATTGATGAACTTTAATTAAATAATTTTTATTATTTATTACTTTAATTAATCATTAAATTAATCAAGGGAGTAAGTAAGGTTTGAATTTCAAATTTTCCTAATTACATAGCTAATAAATCCTAAGCAAATTATGGGAGGCAAAGATCATCCCATTAAATCAACATGCCAAGTTTAGGACTAATTGCCCAAGTAATTAGGGCTTAATTAAGCTAATTAAAAAATATTCAAACCCTAATTAAGCCTAATCACTATTTAAAATCAAATGAAATTATTTTTATTACATTCTTCTCTATTTAACCTTTCCAAAATATATTTATTGGCATTTTTTGGATTTTTCTACAATTAGTTATAAATTTTGAAAGTTTCAGCCAATTACTTACATTTTTAAACACTAATTAATCCCTAATCTCATCGATGCCACATGGACGGCTGACATGGCAGTGCTTTCCACATGACACTGTGGGATTGGCCACTTAAATAGTCTGACATGGTGCTGACGTGACTGTGGTAGACATGCTTTCATCCTTGCCATCTGATCTAAGATTGGATGGTAAGAATTAATCATATGATTTCTATTAGGGTTAAATTGAGATTATCCAATGGATTAATCATGACTGTTTGTTCCAATCATGCAGAACGGATGGTGGATGATCCTTCATTCCCCGAACAGAAGATAGACACCGTCCGCCCTCCCCCTACTCGATCTGAGCTCTCTAGAGCTCATGAAGCATCGGGATCGATACCAAATCATTCACATAGGAGATCTAGAGGGATCTTACTGTGGGATTCATACAAAAACATGATAGTTTCAAAAAGTCCCAAAAAAATTAAAATTCCTATAGTTTGAAAAAAATTACCTCACTAGAGCTTCCGGTAGCCAGAAAAGATGATGCCTTGGACAGGGTTGGTGGGTTGGTTGCAGAGTGGTCTCATTGATATCGATTCATTTTGCCTCGATGAAGCTTGGTGAATGTGTGTGGTAGAGTTAATTTAAAAATGGTGGAGTTTGGATGAGGTTGGATGGAGTAGGTGCCCTATTTTGCTCAATTATGACATCACTCGTGATGGGGTGGCTCTAGAAACTCAGGAATGTACTCGGGGAGGTCGCCTTGAGTTGCTCTGGCTCTCTAACTGCTCTCTCTGTGAGTCTGAATCAAATTGAAGAGAGTATACCCTCTATTCCCTCCAATCTGACGGTTTGGATTGGTTTTAAAAATTACAGGTGTCCGGCCAGCGCAGGCGATCGTGGGTGGCAGAGAATCGATGACGTGGCTCAGTTTGAGTGGCTAAGTGAAGGGGAGTGGCTGCCAAAGGTTGAGGTGGCTTTCCTTGGTTTCCTATGCTAATTAGAGAAAGTGGGTTAGCTCACCTCCACTTGGCTCATGGCTGACCCAACTAGCTTTGGGTCAAGTGAGCTAGTGATCCTCATGTCCATTTGGAGCTTAAGGTGGCTACAAAGGGTATGAGAGTGTATTTGATCATCCAAGAATGGGTTTTATCCCATTTGAAAGGCTTTACCCAATGGGTAATGGGCCAAATCTGGTTGAACTTGGGTTGGGTTGGATTTGGGTTAACCCATGGTGACCCAAGGATGGGTCATGCCAAGTTTGAATGGGTTTGGGCTTGGTTTGGTTGGGTTTGGCTCAATTTGACCCATGTAGGTTAAGTTGGGCTAGGTTGGGTTAGGTTGACCAATTGGTCAAATTGGGTCAAACCAAGGCTTAGGTCAAGTCCATATGATGATTTGGGATGTTTGGGTTCAATTAGTTAGATTTAATTTTGAGTAGATTTGAATTGAACTCATATGGGCTCATATGGGTCAAATGGGCTAAGTTGACCAATTTGGTCAAATTGACCAAATTGGCTTGGGTTAGGTGTTGGTTTTGGTTCACTTGATCATTTAAAGATGATTGTAGGTTTTGATTTCAATCAATTTGGATTTAAGAATAAGTTAGACCAATTTGACCCTTTAGGTCAATTTGGGTTAAATGGGTCAATTGGGTTGACTTGGCCAAGTTGGTTTCAACCAAGGGTTTGGTCATGTTGAATAATCAATTTGTAGTGGATTTGAGTCATTGGTTGCAATCAATTTAATGTATGATTTGATTTGGCCTAATTTGGCATTCTAGGTCAAATTGGGTCAACTTGGGTCAAGAGGCCAATTGGATTTGGTTTGGCTCAATTGGTGATCAAGTCATGTTCAATTTGAGTCATTGGTTGCAATCAATTTAAAGTTGGTATAAATCATTGGTTTTAAATAATTTGAGTTGGGATGGGATTTGGTTTAATTTGGTTCATGTAGGTTAATAGGGTTTACTTGATCAAATGACCAAATTGACTTGGCTTGACCTAATTAATTGTAATTGATCAATCAAGGATGATCAATAATTAATGTGGGAGGTTTTGGATGGTTTTGGTTCAATCCAATTTGGGTTGGATTGGAGTTTGGTTCAAATGAGTCCTTTAGGTCACTTTGGGTCAAGTGAGCCTAATGGGTCAATTGAGTTGGTTTTGGGTTAAATTGAGTTTGATAATTGATTTAAGATTGATTGATGGCTTTGGTTGCAATTTATTTGAGTTTAATTGGATTTTGGCTCGTTTGAGAATTTTGGGTTAAAATGGGTTAGCTTAGGTTAATTGAATTGATTTTGGTCAATTTGGTTTGATTGTAGCTTTTGGAAGAGTTTGGAATGAAGGTTTGAATGGTTAAAGTGCTCTTGTGAAAATCAATTAAGTTAGGTTTGATTGAAATAATTTTGGTTAAGCCATAGGATTAGGTTAGGTTGAGGTGGGTTTAGGTTATGGGTTTCAATCATTTGGGTTGAAATTTGGATATGAATTGGAATTCAATTGGGGATTGGTTGAATTGATTTGAGGTTAAGTTTTGGCTAAGGAGGTAGGCATGGGTCTTGGTTTAGGCCATAGAATGGGTAAGCTTCCTAAGGTCCTATGACATAGCCTAAGGCAATTCCTTCTAAGTCCCTAAGCTTGGGTTAAGTGTTCACCTAACCACTAGAAGTGTCCCATGATTAAGGAAGTCTTAGTTTCTAGAAGGCTCCTAGGTCTAAGATGGGAAGATTAAATCTTCACTCCAAAAGTGAGGTCACTAAAACAATATAAGATTGTAGAAATGTCTAAGATGTGAGAATTTATACCCATAAGAAAAGAGAAATGGGCTACCTTTGAACCTATGTCTAAAGTGTTATAGCATAAGTTAAGGGCTTGGCTTAATTCTACTAAGGGAAAAAAAATATGATCTCTTAGTTCACTTCCACTAGAGAAAGTGAAAATATCCCAACTCTTCTAGACTTACAACCACTTAGAGTGGATGCCAGCTAACACCTCCTATGAGTTAAAACCATGTGCCCAAGTCTTATAAATGTAAGATAGTTAGACTGTTATTTATTAAGAAAGAGTCTAAAATCCTTAACTCAGTCCCTAAGAGCCTAAATCATGGTTGGTATAAAAGTATGTCTTAAATTAATGGAATAAAAATTACTTATTCACTCATTTTGACTCATCAATTTGACACAGACTTACATGGACAAGTATGCCTATATGCATAATAAAATTAAACTATAGCCTTCGCTCAAGGGGTTGTTGTCAATGTTTCTACACTCCCCTTATCATGCAATGAGTGAAGGTCCCCTATATTCAAGGAGGGAAATCAATATGTATGCATGGTGTTATCCACAATCATCACATACCTATGATGTATAAATAAAATTTATTAATTAATTAATTCCTATAGATTTATAGTGAGGTTATGAGTTGTATTAATTTTAAGTTAAAGTTATTTATTTTAATTACATAGAAAATTTAAAGTTCTAAAGAGCCTAACAAAATCCATACCACACATAATAATCATCATAATTAAAGAAACCTAAAAAACATGCCATTTCTATTGTGCAGTCAAAGTGAACACACCAAACAATCAATCAAATTAAAAATAATAATAAAAGGTCAGTGCAGCTAGGTTCCACTGTACACCCTAGAAAAGAAAAAAAGTTAGGTTGTCGAGCTTAACCCTTATACAACTTGGGTTATAATTATATAAACAAAATTAAAGTAAGTCATGGGGATTATCATCTTCACTTGAACTTCAAAATCTTGGATCCTTCAGACATCACAAGGCCTACTACGTTTATGCCTTATAGCCTCTCCTCATCCAAAACCACATAGCTCTAATCCTATTATATTACAAAATTACATTTGAAATTCAAAGAATAAAATTTTAATTAAGCGTATTAAATAGATATTAGTTATAATACACATGCATACCAAATAATTACATATCACATAATTGGGCCTAACTCCAACTAGTGCGAAGCCCACCTATCCTAATGGGCTATGTTAGAGTGGCAAGTAGCACCTGCAAGCAAAAATATCCTAAGAAAATATTAAATTAGTTTAATAAATATTATTAGTCTAATATCCTGTAGAAAATGTTATAACAACCCCTTTAATTAAGCATGATCTCCTGTAGAAAATATTATTAATCTAATAAATATTATCTTACCATGCAGACTACTACGCAAATAACCTAATATCTAGTAAAATATTATACCATAAAATTAAATAAATCAATACATCACATAAGAACACTATCCAAACCTAAGCTTGTGGTCGGTGACTTAACAATCTAATGTATGTGCAAAGGTTAGTACGGTATGACAAAGTTAAGATTTAATGTTTAAGTTGTAAATTAAATGATAAGCTCAAGTAATTAACTAAAGGAGTGGTTTTGATTCAAATGATTAATGATTTTAGAAGTTGAATTTTAATTTATAAGTTTAATTTTATTTAAAAAGTATGAAAGTTCATAAGTCTCACTTAAAATGAGATTTATTCCTTTTTAATACCCTACTCAAAGGTTAAGCCTAAAGACATATATTATGATTTCAGTCTTTAATGAAACATTATGACTTTTATTAATCTGTAAGTGTGGATCAAGCTTACATGGACTTGTATCTTCAAGAGAGACACTTGGAGATTAATTAGCATAAAGGTTGCCTCACTTAATTATATCCTCCAACCCTTTATTACTTTAATTATTAATTTTATAATTTTAAATATTTCATATTGAAATAATTATTTATTTATTCTATAACTTTAGTATTCCATTTAAAGAAAAATTATGTTGTTGACATTTTTAAGTTTTTGTACACCACACATTGGGGGTTCTTATTTTGGTAATCAAATACATCATTAAGGGATAAATATATTTTTTAAAAGATAAACATATTTCTCTATAATTGATTTAGTATTTTAATAAGGACTCTTACGGCTGATGGATCTTCGATCTACTAGAGATTTTCCCCTAAACTACATCGAGAAGTAAAACAGGGTTCATGTTTTTGCAGGGTTCATAATTCCCTATAAGGTCATTCCCCTATAGTTAATTATAACTTAGTAATGAATGATCTCTTTATAAGAATATTCTTAATTAAAGAAATATATTTTATTTTTATAGATTTTAAAGCTTTTCTTAAAGGGATGATAATTTAGAAATTCAATGAGGAATGCTTTTAAAGGGAAGGAATTCTTTTGAAGACCAATTGGGTTACATAGGAAATGCTTATAGATACTAGGATGCCCAATAGGAATTTCAACTAATATACTATTGGGCTTTATAATTTTAAGATTGAATTTAGTAGAGTTTGAATTGATGTTTTTTTTAGAAATTGAGGAGTTAGATTCTAGCAACACATGTTCATGGATGAAGACTTATTCCTAGAAGGATGCTCAGAACCTAAGTCTATAGGTGCTTCTGACACAAGTTAGAGGCTCGACCTAATTCAACTTTTAGGAATTATCAGCTCTTCAACTCACTTGAGGAAACGAACATATTCCTAACTCCTCTGGACATATCACCCACCTAGAAGGACTGTCAGTTAACACCACTTAAGTGACTTTTAAATCCATGAATTCAGTCTTCATGCTATGCAAGATGGATAAGCAGTTATATTTTAAGAATGAATTTATGAACCTAAACTCACTCCCTAACCCTAAGATCATGTTAGGTATGATTTGTACCTAACTAATGCAACAAATTTTTTTTAATGTTTTGACTCACAATTCATTTAAAGCCTTAGGTATGCAATTTATTCTTATAATGATATGTAGTTAGAAGCTGTTAGTTGCCAAATCAAAAGAGAAGGCACCCTTTCTTAACAAGGGTGGTCATCCTCAATGGCCAGATGCCCCCTTATGTGCAATGGGTGAAGCATCCAGTTCAAGAAGTATGAACAATATGCTAGCATGTTTCATAAAAGCTAATTATTTCTAGTTGCTTTTAAGTTGTGCCTCGAGCTTTAATTTATGTGAGGTTATGAGTTTATTTATTTTTTTATTCAGGTTGTTTAGATTTCAATTGGGTAAAAAATTTAATTTTTCTAGGAGCTTAACATTTTAGGCATTTCATCATAGAAAGAAACATAAAAAGGTAGGTTGTTTCTATTGCGCACCAAAAATAAATCAAAATAATTTAGTTAAAATAGGCCAATACGGTCGAGTACCACTATACACCCCAGAAGAAAAAGAAAAAATTGGCAACTAAGCTCTAACCTTATACAGCTTGGCTAGAACTAAAATTTTTATATATGGGGGCTTCTTCTAGGATCGTCACCTTCTTTAGGGATCTCCACGGGCTTCACAGAGGATCATTGAGACCATGCACTAGTAGGGCCAGCTCTTACTATTCCTAAACCCCATAGATCCTAACCTAATTCTAGATTCAAATTACATTTAAAATTTCAAAATAAATTTTTAATCCTTACAAAATAGACATTAATAAATACAAACAGCACTCCAGCAGTTATATTTGCAAACATGCGGGCTTAGCCCTGGTTATCAAGCCCGCCTATCCTATTAAGCTATGCTTATGGACTTAAGCATACCTACAAGCAAACAACATTTATATATATTTTTAATTATAGCAGTCCCTTTTAGCACAACCCCCTACAAAAGATAATGATATGTTAAAAAGAGCATCCTACCATCTAGACTTAAGGGAAAATAATCCTAGTCATCCAATCTAAAATTGTACACCACAAAATCAGAAAAATATTTCACATCATATCATAGAATATCATAGAATATCAACCTAACCTATGTCAAAGGTTGGTGACCTAATAGTCTAGTGTGTGAAGAAAAAAAAGGGCTTATGTGGTATGACTTTACTAAGCATTTTAGGTTCAAGTATTGATTTATTTTTCAAATTTTGATTTAAATTGATTTGAGATTTCTCACTTTTCATAACTTTGCTTCATAAGTACGTGTCATTGTTAAACCATAAGTTTGAGGTATCAAGACCTCCTTCGGACCAGTAGCCCTATAACATCGGGTGTCCAGACTATGTACCATATGTTTGTTAATTATGAAAAAAATTTATTTTCATTCTTTTGATTTCTTTTATTCTTAAAATTTGTTCAATTTTTCATTAGGTGGTTTCAATTTTAGTGATTTAATTGATTTATGAATTCATTTACATTTTTAATTCCATTTTATGTTCAAGTGTAATTTAAATTTTCAAGAATGAAGAATAAAATAAATTCCACTTTGACTGGAACCCATTCTATTAACATCATAAATCCTAGTAAAATGAGATCTTCATCCTAAGGTGAAGATTCATTCTAAGGATCAAACTAAGATTTTAAGTATCTTAATTAACATCTTTTGGATTCATTTGAGTGATTCATTTTAAGTTGAGTTTGATTTATATTTTACCCTTTTTTCTTAAAGATAGAGCATTATGTTATTGAGGTTTGATTTAAGATCTTTAGTTAAGATTAAAAATGCACCTTTAAATCTTAATTAAAAGTTTATGTTACCATGATTTTGTTTGATTTTGGTTTTCATTTTAAATTTAATTTGATTTGTTTCATTTATATTTGATGTCATTAATTTATATTATTTTCATAAGCTAGCTTCATATTTGATCTTATCTTTCTTTTTTGCTTAATTAAATGTTCATTTGATCTTATTTGCTTTAACTATTTATTTATTTGATTTAGATTGACCTTATTTATTTATTTCATTAATGTTTATTTTATTAGCTTGAATGGACTAACTTACTTAAGTTGATATCTTAATTCAAACTTGACTTTGATTTCATCATTTAAAAGATCTATTATGTTTCAATTTCGTCATGATTTATTCATTTATATATTCTTAATTTATCATTTGGGTTTATTTGATTTTAATTTATTTCATTTATTCATTTCATTAATATTATGTTGGTGAATTTCAATAAATTAACTTAATTAGTTTCATTCATTCATTTCATTAATGTTTATGTATATGAATTTAAATAAGTCAATTCAATTAATTTCAATCAATCTTTGAGAAGTTTTGATTTTATCATTTAAGGAATTAATTATCTTATACTTTCTAATTTCTTATTCAAATTAAACTTAATATAATATTATATGTTAAAGTTTATTACTTGGTCTATTTATTAAAATAGAACTTTGTTTACTAATCATAACCTAGGAAGCCTAAGAAATGAACTACTTTTGGGTTTCCAACTTAAATCGAATCCATTTTAGTTCTTTAGACCATTTAATAAATTCAAGTGGATATTTCATCATTTAACTTTAGAATTATGTTGTATATTAACTCAAATGGATTCAAAGGATTTAATGAATTACATATTTAGGTATGAAATTTAGAGATTAATTTATTTTACATTTCAATTGATTAATTTGATTCATTGTGAATTTAATAAATTATTAACCTAAGATTTGATTAGATTTTTATATTCTTAATTATTTTATTAAACCCTAAATGTATGATTAATCAGCTTCCATGTCTTCAAAGGGTTGAAAAATTTTCCTTGAGTGTTCTAATATTAATAATAATGATTTAAATTAATTTTATGAAATTTTATAATTTCTATAATTTTTTTATTTATTATTTCAATTATAATGACTTAGAGATTTGAAATTCAAGAACTTCAAATCTTGAGATCATTTAACCTTGAAATTTTTATGGCAAATGGGGTTCCCAACTAGTTGATGTTTCCTTAAATTTCATCCTAATCAAATGTGTAATTTAGGACTAATTAATGAATAAATTATTTTAATAAAATTTAAATTAATCCTAAAATTAAAGGAATTAATTTTCTTAAATTCTCCTCTAGAAGATGCAACCATAGAAGGTTTATTTAGAATTTTTGAAGATTTGGATGATTTATTATAATTTTTTTGAAGTTCGCATTCATTATTTGAATTAATTAATTCAACTAATTAACAAATTATGTTTATTTTGGGATTATGGGATTTCAATAAGTTTTAATGATGTATTTGGATTCAGTAAAGTTTATTATGATGATTTAAGTTGATTTTATAATTTTTGATGATTTTTTAATTTAATATTAATTAATTCATTAAATTAAGGCTTATGGTTTGAAAATTTAGTATTTTAAGATTACTTGCCAATAAATCATGAAGATTTTATCTAAAGTAGGTTTAAACCATAATTTCAATTCCAAAGTTTCAAATAAATTAGATTAATGATTTGAATTTAATTATATTAATTTAAACCAAAATTAACCCAAAAATACCTAATAAAAATTGAAGATTTTGGGTTTAATGGATTCTCCTCACTCAAATGAATCCATAGAGCTTCTATTTGCATTTTTGATTGAGTATTTTATTTTTTATGAATTTCTGAAGTTCTGGTGATGTTTTACCATTTTTAAAATTAGGAAAATTCAGATTTTTCATTTTAAATGGTCGGTGCCACTTGGTGTTGACGTGGTGTTGGAACGATGTTGTTTTCCAAATGATGCAGTGCTGACACACATTATTTGTCACGTGGCATAGCACCATTGGACCAACTAGATCCATGTGAATCCAGCTCAAAAAATTGTGCCATGCGGGATGATTTACGACTGTCTGATCTTCAATTGGATGGTGACAATTTCACCTGTAGATCCTATATAGGATTTAATCGAATGTCCAACTAAACCTTAGCCATTGGTTCTTAATAAAAAGAATGGACGACAGAGATTGCACCTTCCTTATCGACGATGAGAACCGAGCGCCATCTGTTAATTTCAAGTAATTTTTGGCTATCTAGGGGAGAAATCATTTTATTTCATTTGCAAATCCATCAAGAAAGCATTTAGAGCACATCTATATAGTTTGATCTCACTTGAGATCAAGTTCATTTTGAAAAGGACCAAAATTGAATGCTTAAATGATCGGTTTGTACCCATACCTCATCGGTAGTGACCTCTGGTGTTGGGGATGATTCAAAAGGTTATGTGGGGATGTGGCAAGCCTCTGGATGCAATGAATTAGATTGGCTCCCTGTTGATCTATCTATAAGCCAAGCTTCACTTGTTCTCTGGTGGGTCTAGTCGAACTCCGGCTTACCGATGGCATGGGGATTGGGGGAAGGGTGTGCTCTTCTTGATTTTGCTTGAGGAAGGTGATGGAAGGCTCAAATGACTTGAGATAAGCTCTCTTGCATTTTTCCATTGATGATCAAGAGATTTTATGGGAGGGGAGTCAACTATGGCAAACTTTGATGATTTCCACTCTTGGAGGCTAGCTCCATGGGGTGGTCAATTGATTAGGGTCAATCTAAGGCAGCTAGGATGAGGAATGGAGGTAAGTAAGTGGATTGGGTAAAAGGTTTGTCTCCATGGTTCTCTCTATTTCTCCATGGCATATTCCTTATTTTTGATGGAATTGGACCCTCTTAATTCTCTTAATTTTGGCTACTAACTATTCTAAACTCATCTTAAGATGAGTTTAGATGCATTTCAATATGATTAGTTTGGGTTAGAATTCAAATGCCCACATTAGGTCCATTTAGGTTTGATTTGATTTAAGCTAAGTGTGATCAATACTTAGTATCCATTGACTTAAATTGGCAATTAATTGTTTAGATCATATTTAAGATGATTTATGAGTTAAAAAAACTCATTTCAATTAGGTTTAAGGACAAATACCTTAGGTTAGTTCACTAAAGCATTTGTTCTCCTTGGGTTAAACTTAGTCTATTTTATTTGATAGATTGGATCTAAATTTGGGCTTTAATTATGTTTATACAAGTATTTAAGATGATTTTGGTTAATAAATTTTATTTCATTTGAAGTGAATTTTGAATTTAAACCCATTTTGACCCATGTTGGATTTAATGGGTCAACATGGGTTTGATTGGGTCAAATGATCAAATTGATCAACTTAAACCTTATAGCTAGTCACATTGTGTTTCAGGATGATTTCCAAATGATATTGGATATTTGATTTGGGTTGATCTTAGTTTGATTTGCATTTAGACATAATATGGTCCAATTAAGCCTATTTAGATTAGATTTAATTTACCTAATTAAAGCCTTATTGGTTTAAATTTCTTCGGTTGTATGTTTAAACAAGTTTATTTGATTATTTTGAATCTTTGGAATAATTTAATTTGGTTAAATTTTGGTGGGTTGACCTTTATCTTGGTGGGACCCACATAAGTTAATTATATGTCCAAATGGTTGACCTTCATTTGGATTTGACTCCATTCATATTCATGTAATGATTTTATGCCTTTTATTTGATTTATTTTGAGTTTATTTTTATTTCATTTAAATTTCTTTGAATTTGATTAATTTTGAGTTTAAATAGAATAATTGTGTTGATTACCCAAATTACTTTAGTCTAAGCTCAGTTGGATTTAGATTTTTAATTTAAATGTGTTTGATTCAAGCATTTTTTTATATTTTGAGTTTAGTTTAGGCCCACCGAATCTTGTTGGGTTAGGTCAAATCCTAGAAGGATGCACTAGATCACAAGATGTAATTTTCTAAGTGTCTAATTAGGCAGTTTCTAATAAAGGATTAGATCTCCTAATTACTAGTTTAGAGATAATGTTAATCTCATCCAAAAATGAGGTCAATAAATGAACCACCAGTATATATAGTGGACTACTAAAGTACACTGCACATATTGGAGTTGACTGAATTAGTTAACAAAATCACAAGCATAAGCTTGAAAATTTTTGAGTTTGATTTTTGAATTTTAGATTTTGTTTTGATTTCTGATTTTTTTTTTAGTTTGATTATGTAAGATAGGACAAACCATGGTTGAATTTGTTTTAATTTAGAATGATTCATTCCTAGAGACTTGGATTCACTAATTTTTAATAAGAATAGAGATATCATTAGGAAAAGACTCAATGAGGAATCTAATCCCAACAAAAACTCAATAGAGAGATTTTTCTAGGAAGGATGCACTATGGATACTTACTCCTATCTAGAGCTGATAATTGGAGAGGATTCCAACATGGATACTTACTCTTATCCAAGCTATATGAATTTTAACCAGAGAAGGATACTATTAGGGGATTTACACTTATCTGGTTAACTATTAGGAAGGGGTCCTTAAGGACATGGTTCCAACCTAAATAGTTGAGCTGAGGAAGAGGGGCTTTCAATAGCTTAATTCCTAATCCTCAAAATTTTTGACTAACATGTAGGGGTCACATAGACTTAATTCCTAACTTGAATAGTTTATAGAAATAATACCTTCAATGACTTATTTCCACTCCTTAACTTATCCAATTTTGAGTTAGAAAAAGAGTCACAAGGACATGAATTCTTATCTTGTGAAATTCAACTAATAGGAAGGGGCCTTTAATGGCTTAATTCAAACCTGGATAGCTTGAAAAGGAAAGGGGTCATAATGACTTAAACCTATCCTTACAAGGATGCCTGTTAAAAGACTTTTCCTATTTGATTAGCTATTAAGAAGGGGCCTTCAATGGCTTAATTCCTTCTTGAGTAGCTATAATGAGAAAAAAAAGGCCTTAATGACTTGATCCTAAACCTCAAATTTTTTACTAGTAGGAAAGGGGTCTTGATGGCTTAATCCTAAACCATATAGTCTATTTAACTGGAAGGGGTCTTGGTGACTTAATCCTATCCTTATCTTTTAGAAAGAATGCCTACTGAGGGACTTACTTCTTTCTAATTAGCTATTAAGGAGGGTCCTTTAATGGCTTAATCCAACTTAAATAGCTTAGGGTGAGGAGAAGGGTTTTGATGACTTAATCCTAAACCTCAAAAAAAAAAAAAAATGGTTAGCGGGAAAAGGGGTCCTAGTGACTTAATTCCTAATCCTTGCCATTTGAAGGATGACTACTAAGGGACTTACTTCTTTTTGATTAACTATTAAGATGGGGTCTTTAATGGCTTAATCCAACTTATATAGTTAAGAGGGAGGACAGGGGTCTTGATGACTTATACATAACCTCGATTTTGACTACTAGAAAAGGAGTCTTGACTTAATCCTAACCTAAATAGTTTAATTCATAGAAAGTGGTTTTGATGACTTAATCCTATCTTATGAATAGTAGGAATGGTGCCATGAAAGGTTTGCTCTAAACCTATGGGAATAGTGCACAAAGGCTTACTCTAAACTCAAGAAAGACAGGAGAATAGTGCCATAGAGGGCTTGCTCCCAACTGAAGATACACATTGGAAAGGTGCCACAAAGGGCTTGCTCTAACCTATAAGAATATAGAGATTGTGTATCAAAAGATTTAAGAAAATTTTCAAAAGTTTACAAGTAATTACATAGAATTTAAATGAGATAAAGTTTGAATTTGGATAATTTGCAAAAGATACAAAGATGAACATTATTTTATTGATGATCACTTTCAAAACTGAAGTATAATTTATACATAATATATTTTTAAGTAACGTCCATTTATAGGTGGCATTAGATGTTCACCATTATGTAATTAATTAATAAGAGTCACCTTCATAAACTTTTTCCACCACAAATGGTCCTTCCCAAGTTGGCTCGAATTTGCTATCTATCCTGTGATGAGCTAAAATTGATTGTTTAAGAACTACGACAAAGTCTCCTACTTGGAAAGCTCTAGGATGGACCAACTTATCATATGCTTGAACCATACGAGATTAGTAAAGTTTAAGATCTTGCTAAGCTTTCATATGCTTGCCTTTAAGGCTTTCAAGTTCTTCCAGTCAAAGTTTGTAATTCTGATATGTTGAAATGTTGTTATTAACTACTATCCTCAATGAAGGTAGTTGCACTTCCAATGGAAAAATAGCTTCAATTCCATAAACCAATGCATATGGTGTAGATTGAGTTGGTGTCCTATATGTAGTCTGATAGGCCTATAAAGCTTCAACTAACTTTTCATGCCATTGACACTTATTTTCATCAAGTATCTTTTCCAAAATTTATACAAGAGTTTTATTCATGCTTCGGCCAATCCATTTGCCCTAGGATAATAGATGGTCAAATATCTCCAATAGTTTTATGTCTAGCCACAAAATGATTCAAATTAGTATACTTAAATGATGGACCATTATTAGATATGATTCAGGGAGGAATGCCAAATTGATATACGATGTTTTCCTAAAATAATTTAAGCACATCGTATGCTTTCACTTCTTTTAGTGAAACTGCTTTAGCCCACTTAGAAAAATAATCAATTGTAGCTAATACAAAATGATGCCCCTTTGATGAAGGAAGATCAATAGACCCTATAATGTTAGCTCCCAAAGGGCCAAGAAGCCATAATTAGGTGTAGTACATTAAGAGGTTGATGTAGTACCAAACCATGTATTTGGCATTGATGACAACGATGTGCAGTTTTCATACAGTCATTTAACATTGAAGGCCAATAATATCCAAGTTTTTAATTTTTAATTTCATTTTAGATCCAGATTGATGAGCACCTTATAATTCAGAATGTATATCAATCATAATCTTATGACTTCTTATTTATCCAAACATCATATCCACACTTGATCAAATGGCTTACGATAGAATACATTATTGATTACTGCATAAGATAAGACACATTTTTTTTAATTTGATTTGCTAATGACTTGTCTGTAGGGATCCATCCCTCACTTAAATAGTCAATGAATGGTATTTTCAATCACATTCTTCTTGAGCTTCAACAAGAGTGGCTATCCTTTGCATTTTTATTTTTTTATTCATGTAATCTAAATCTCTAGGGGATGGAACTTGTTGATTCTGAACTTCTATAGATATAGATTTTTTTCCTAGGCATATGATTTTTTTGGCAAGTTTAGCCAAAGCATATACTATAGAATTTTCTTTGCATGATATTCTATACAAAGTTATAAAATGGATCTTTTCAAGCAATTTCATTGTGTATTGATAATAACTGAAAAGCTTAGGGTGCAAAACCTTATAAATTCTGCTCACTTGATTAATAATTAGTTGGGAATCTTTCAAGATCTTTATATTCTTAATATCTATAAGGATTGATAACTCTAGCCTAGTTATAAGAGCCTCATATTCAATTTTCATTATTTGTGCAAGGCTCAGACAAATGATAAGAATATTGCATCATTCCTTTATTTGGATTTCTAAAAATCAATCCATCCCTATGATGACTACTTGTACCCTAGATTTAGGACTCTTCTAGACACTAAGATTTCCCTAGTGCTAGGACACTTCTAGTGAGTAAAGGAACACCAAACCCAAGCCTAGAGACTCATAGGGTACAACCCTAGGACTAGAGCTTACCTTAAGAGAAGCGAAGCCTCACCTACCTTAAGACTCAGCCAAAGTCCATAATCAACCAATTAACCAAATCCAAGTCAAATGAATACAATCCAAGCTCCAAGCCAAATGCCAAATCATAAGCTCAATTTGATCCATCATATACTCAACTTGGCTAGAAAGACTAAGTTGACTCAACCTAACCTAACATATTTGGATTCCTCAAAATCAAACTAACTTGATTAAACTTAACCTATCCAAACTCATTTGGTCTCCAATTCAACATGATTAAACTTTGATTGTAATCCAATTGAATCAAGCCAAGCCAATTTGGGTTTTAACCCAAGTTGGCCCATATGAATTTCTTAAGATCAAAACCCAATTCAATTTGAATCAAGCCAAATTATTTGATTATTCCAAGCATCCTACCAAACATCATAACCTATAAATCAAGCCAATCAACTTCATTGATCCAAGGTGACCCATTTTTACCTAAAAGGGTTCAAATGTGCCAAAATTAAATCTAACTCAAGTCAATTGCAATCAAAGCCTCCAATCAACTATAAAACCATCATTGAATATGTTCCAATCTTCATGTAGCCTCAATTGCACCTAATCAACCCAATTGACACATCTAATACAAGTTGATCTAAATGACCAAATTGAGTCAAACTCCAATCAAACCTCAATTAGACCAAACCAACTCACCCAACATCTTCTAAAATGATTGTTGATCACCATCCATCATTCAATAGCATCCAATTGGGCTTGGCCAAGCCAATTTGGCCATTTGACCCAATTTGACCTACGGTCAAATTGAACAAACTACCATTCCAACTCAAATTAATTACAACTAATGACTTCAATCAATCATGAACTGAATATTGAACTCAATCCAACCACCAAATGAAGCCAATTTGATCAAATGAACTAAATTGACATATTGACCCAATTTGACCTAAAGGGTCATATTGAACCAAACCTCATATTAATTCAAATAAACACCTACAATCAATCTCAAATGATCATTCAAACATGAACCAACCTTCCACTCAAGCCAATTTGGCCAATTTGATCAAATTGGTCAACTTAACCCATTTGGCCTAAATGAACCCAAATGAACCAAACTCAAATCACTTCAAATTAAATCAAAATAATTGCACCAACTCATTCCTAATAATCAATTAAAAATTTTCCAAGAGCCATTTCAATCCAATCTGACCAATTGGTCAACCTAGTCCAATTGAACCTAAATTGACCAATATGAGTCAAATTGAGTCCAATCTAACCAAACTAAGTCCAAACCCAACCAAACTTGGCATAACTCACCCTCATGTCCCCATTAACTCACCCAAGTCAACTTGATCCAAAGTGAGCCTGATTCAGTCCAAACCATGTAAACCAAGTCCCAAATAGAACAGAAACCCAAAAAAGGAAGGTCTCTCAGGCTAACTAGACCTAACTCAAAGATATTGGGCTTGAGGTTTGGGCAAGGAAAGTTCTCCCTCACTTTGGTCAGACCTTGGTTCACTCCTCATGAGATGTCCACTTCATGGGGAGCCACCAGACTTACTGAGCCACTAAGAGACTTCCACTTTATCAGTCTTATGCTATTTTCGGCTGCCCCCATTGGCCTGTCGGCTGCCACCACCTGAACTAACTATTTTGGTTATTTCACATGGGGAGGAGAGTATACACCTCCTCCCCAAGTCAAATTGAACACACACGCTCCACAAATGACCCCAAGCTGTCTCTAACTCTCTCTCAAACCCCTTGTGCATCCAGTTGCTGGTGAGACTAAGCCCCATCTAAACCCGAGCCTCCTCTCCATCCAAAGCCACCAAACCTCCACCAAATATAAATTAAATCCTTCCACACCTTCCTCTTGCCTCGATGATCCAAAATGAATCAATTCCTAATCGATTCGAGCATTAGAATCCACGCTAAGATCAACTTCAGTGAGCTTGTGGTGGCGTTTGGTCCAAAGAGCAACAGGCGGGGAGCCAGAGCACAATCTTCCCAATAGAAATTCATCTTTTCAAAATGAAGCTACCTCGATCGATGGACCACTAATCTTGAGCTCTAGTGAGGTAAAATCTGGCAAACCATTGAAATCCCTAAGATTGTTGGTCTTTTGTGAAAGAAATCGTGATTTCATGTGAATCCCACCATAGAATCTTAGATTTCACCCTTGATTATTTTGGAATCATTTTTTTCATTGAACGAGCTCCGATGAGCTTGAATCGAGTGGTGAAAGGTAGATGGCGCTCATCTTCCAGCTCTCATGGGATGACGGATCATCAGTCATCCATTTCGCATGATTAGAATGAATGGCCTTGATTAATCGTGATAGATTTTTGATTTATTTTCTTTAGAAGTACTAAATTAATCTCAACCATTCCATCCAAGATCAAACGGTGGTGAAGAAATCGTATCCACCGCCACCAAATCAATAGTTGCATTGGATGGTTTAAAGGACCAATCCCGTGGCGCCACATGGACACCATTACCGCATCAGCATTCGCTTGACACTAAATGTGTATATTTGTTTAATTAGTGCTAAAAATATGATTAATTATCCATAACTTCAAAAATTCATAACTAATTATAAAAAATTGAAAAAAAATATAAATAAACTTATTTTGGAAAGCTTAGACAAAGGAGAATTTAGGAAAAATAAAATTTTGAGATTTTATTCAAAGAATAGTGATTAATCAGAGTTTAAAATTTTTTTTAATTAATTTAATTAAGCCTTAATTACTTGGCTAATTAATTTGAAAATTGGCATGTTGAATACATGGGATGACTTCTGCCTCCCATAATTTTCTTGGATTAATTTGCTAAGTAGATTGGGAAAATCATAATTTTAAGCCTCTTTTAAGTAATTTGAAAACTATTAAAATTAAGAAAGTTATGAAATTAATTAGGGAAGGTTATTTAATGATCATAACAGTAAGGATGATCAAGAAAAATAAGTAGGACCCCCTCCTAATTGTTTCCTCAAAATTGTCTTTAAGGCCTTTAATTATATGATTAAATAATTAAATAAAATAAAAAGAAAGAGAAAATTAAAATAAATAAAAATTACATCATAATAATTAGTACAACTAGCAACATTGATTTAATTAATCCTCCTTATGTGCTTAGTTAACATGAGGGTTTTAATAAAATTATGATTTTTCATAGGTTTGAGAAATTATGAAAGTAATTAGCTTAACCCTATTGATTCAATTAATAATTTAAACATGGGCCTAATTGCATTAGAATCTTTAAGACATTGCTAATTTTCTTTTTACTTGCATCATCATGTTTCATAGGCCCTTGCATAATAGTTAATTAAATTAAGGGATTCTTTAAGGTGTCTAATTGACTTGCTAACGAGCCAAATCAAATTAAGTTATAAAATGTACTTAATTTCCTTTTGAATTCATTAACTAATAAAAATGGGTATGGGTTAAATAAACTGATCTTGCTTCTCATCTTTTGGATTAAATAATTTAAAACACAAAATTTAAATCTTAAAGAAGTTTTGATTAGGCTTATGGTGTGTTTTATTTAATACTATTGTCCTTGGATTCTAATGAAACAAAGTATGTCATTTGATGATGTTTAATTATTTTGTTTCAATTATGATAAATTTGTATACCATGTGTTTCATACATTCATATTTTAAATTTAAAATAAAATGTTGCATCTAATTGCATGATATGGAAGATAAGCTATATGGTGTGGCAATTATCACTACGTAAATCTCAAATTATTTTTCTCCGTTAGATAAGAATTAGATGCTAACTATCAATTAAATGATTAGAAAGAAAATCTTTATATTTGTAAGTTTCATGGTAAGTAATGAAACTCAAATAAAAAAATTCATTTGTTAAAGGATAATAACCTACAACTTTTCAAGATTTCATTTTGTATTCATATATATATATATATATATATATATATATATATATATATATATATATATTATATATATATATATCTATATATATATATATATATATATATATATATATATATATATATATATATATATATATATACATATATACATATACATGTATTTGAACTTTAATATAGATAATCTAGGAACACAAGTCTATAAGTAGCTCCAAAGAGGTCTTAGCTAATCACACTTCTCTGGTTTAACAAAGTTACGTACTTGCATAGTTTTCTTATGCACTTGTATGCATATGATTAGATATGAAGTGAGATTCCTTTGTTACAAAATTTATGCATATTCATGTTTAAGTTTGCCAAAATGAATATATAAAATGCACGTGTGTGTGTGTGTGTGTGTGTATATATATATATATATATATATATATATATATATATATATATATATATATATATATATATATATAAGATTGTAATGTTATTGATAATGAAACTAAATTGATAAAGCATTATACATTTGATGTGACTTGGCTTCATTAACCTTAAGATGTCTTTCATGTTTAAATAAAATCCATTAAGCCAGATCCAAACATAGGATTGATTGAAATTCATGATTCATTAAGAAAGTTTCAAATTCATAAAATTCATCTCTTAGAATTAACTTAAGATAGGGATTAAAAGGATTCAACTTTCTTTTTTTCTTTATCATGATAAATTATAAGTATGAGATAAAATAAAATATATGATTTAAAATTTAGTTGAAATCTTAAACTAATTGAAGTGCAGCTACACTTAACAAGGGATTTAAACATTCAAACACTCAAAAATCTCAATCTTAATGCCTAAGCAAGGACACACCACACTTTGGATATGACACACACATTATAATACTAAGTAACCGACCTTAGTATTAGGTTATGTTGACCTCACTTTTGGAGTGAGGATTCATTCTTCCTATCTTAGACTTAGGAGTCTTCTAGAAACTTCTCTGATCATAGGACACTTCTAATGCTTAGGTGAACACTAAACCTAAGCCTAGAGACTTAAGGATGACATGCCCTAGATTTAGGCTATGCCTTAGGACCTAAGGAAACTTACCTACCATATGGCTTAAACCAAACCTATGCCTATCCCCTTAACCAAATCCAATCCCAAATAAATCCAATCAAAACCCAATTGAATATCATTTTATATCTAAGCTCCTAGCCAAAATGATCTAAACCCAAACCAATCTTAATCCCATAACCTAATCCTATGGACTTAACACAAACCTCTTTCAATCAAACCAAACTCAATTGATTTTCACAAAAGCACTCCAACTATTCAAACCTCCATTTTAGACCCTCCCAAAATCTACAATCAAGCTAATTGATCAAATCAATTCAATCAACCCAACATGTCCAAGTTAGCCCATTTCACTTGACCCAAAGTAACCTAAAGGACCCAAATGAACCAAACTTCAATCCAACTCAAATTAGATTGAACTAACCCATTCAAAACCTCCTACAATGAGTAGTGATCACCCTTGATTATCCAATTGTAATGAATTGGGTCAAACCAAGCTAATTTAATCACTTGACCCAAGTTGACCTAATTTGCTTACATGAACCAAATTGAACCAAACTTCATTCCAAACTCAATTAAATGAAACCAATGATTCCTATCAACCTCAAATTGATCCTTGAATATGACTTGACCATCAATTGAGCCAAACCAAGTCCAATTTACCCTTTGACCCAAGTTGACCCAAATTGACCTAAGGTCAAATTGGGACAAATCTCAATCCAATCCAAATTGATTGAAATCAATGGCTCAAATCCATCACTAATTGATTATTGAATATGATCAAAGCCTTGGTTGAACCCAATTTTACCAAGTCAACCTAGTTGACCCATTTAGCCCAAATTGACCTAAAGGGTCAAATTGGTCTAAATCATTCCTAAAACCAAATTGATTGAAATCAACACATGGAAATCATCTTTAAATCATCAATTGAATCTAAACCAACACCTAACCCAAGTCAATTTGGCTAATTTAACAAAATTGGTGAACTTAGCCCATTTGACTCATATGAACCCATATGAGTCAAACTCAAATACAATCAAAATCAAGTCAAGCCAATTGATCCTAGACATCCTAAATCATCATTTGAACTTGTATCAAATCATGGTTTGACCCAATTTGACCAATTGGTCAACCTAACCCGACCTAGCCTAATTTGACCTACATGGGTCAAATTGAGCCAAACCCACTCAAACTTGGCATGACCCATCCTTGGGTCAGCCCAAATTAAACCCAACCTATTTCAAACTCGAATTGACATAATACCCATTGGGTAAAGCTCTTCAAATAGGACAAAACCCACATTTGGGTGATCTTACCTACCCCTTTGCACTTGGCAGCCTCCCTTAGCTTAGTTTAGACCTCTAGCCCACTGGCTAACATAACCCAAAGCTGATTGGGTCAGCCATGGGTCAAAGGGGATGAGCTAACCCATCTCTCATTGGCTCACCATGGGAAGCAAGGACACACCACCTCAGCCATTGCAGCCCACCTCCCTTCACTCACCCACTCAAGTCGAGCCACCTCAGCACCTCTCTAACATCCCCGGCCGCCTACGCTGGCCAAATGACTGCCAATGGCAAAGCAAACCCGTGCCATCAGATTTGAGGGGGAGGAGAGTATTCTCCTCCCCATATCATTCCAACATACATCAGAGCATCCAGAGAGCCTCAGTGAGTGGAAATGAGCCTCCCGAGTACATTCCCAAGTCCCCTTGGCCTCCCCATCATCGATAACATCAAACCCGAATAGGACAAAATGTCCACTCCATCCAACCTCACCTAAACTCCACCAAACCCAAATTAACTTTACCCACACCTTTACCAAGCTCCGATGATCTGAAATAAATTGATTCTCAATCGATTTGAGCACTGGAGACCACTCCTAGTCTAACTCTGATAAATATTTCAGTGGCATTTGGTCTACAGAGCAACCGGTGAGGAGGCATCATGAGAACTTCTTAATAGGGCTTTGTCTCATTAAAATGATGCTACCTCGGTCGATAGACCACTAGTGTTGAGCTCTGGTGAGGTAAATTCTGGCAAACCATAGAAATCCACTAAGTTATTTTGCCTTTATGAAGAAAATCTTGATTCCGTGCATTTTTCATTGTAGGATCTCCTTAGATCTCTTCCCTGATGCTTTTAGAGTTGATCCCGTTGCCTCAAAAGATTTGGTGAGCTCAGATCAAGCAAGACAGGGTGGATGATGCCCATCTTCTATCACTCGGGGGGATGAAGGATCATCCGCCATCTATTCCACATAATTGGAATGAACAACCATGATTTAATTCGCTAAAAATCCTATTTAATTCTTTTAAGAACCATGCAATTAATCCCCATCATCCGATCTGAGATCAAACAGCAAGGACAAATGCCCATCCACGCCGGATCATTTAATTGGCCAATCCAGTGGCACCATGTGGAAAGTGCTGACACATCACCTCCCGCATGATGTCGATAGATTAGGGATTAATTAGGAGTTTAAAATATGCTTAATTACTCTAAAATTTCATAAAATCATAACTAATTGTAAAAAATACAAAAAATACAAATAAACCCATTTTGGAAGGTGAAATAGAGGAGAATTTAATAAAAATAATTTCATTAAGTTTTGAACAAAGGATAGTGCTTAATTAGGGTTTGAATATTTTCTTAATTAGCTTAATTAAGCTCCAATTACTTGGAAAATTAATCCTGACTTTGGCTTGTTAATTTAATGGGATGACCTCTATCTCTCATGATTTTCTTGGGATTTATTGGTTATGTGGTTAGGGGAATTTGAAATTCAAATTCTAATTACCCTCTTAAGTGATTTAATGATTATTTAAAATCCTAGTCAATAAAAATTAATTAATTAAAATTTATTAATCACTAATTAATAGTAAGATGATGAGAGAGAGAGAGTGATTATTACCTCTCTCCTAATTACTTTTCCAAATTCATTTCATTAAAGAGAGTTAATTCGTGTATGGGTTAATTAAGAGACTAATTAAGAAATCATTAACAAAAAAAATTAATCAAATTGAAGTGATGATCACTTCAGATAATTTAATTTCAACACAAAGGTTCCTCTTTATGTGTTCAACAACATAAAGACCCTTAAAAAATTATGATTAACCCATAAGTGTGGAAAATCATAAAAGTACTTAAGTCCTTTAGAAGCATTGCAATTTTAATTTCTCATTTGCATATCATTTGAGGCTCATGAATAAGTGGTTAATTAAATTAAAGAAGCATAGGAAAGGGTAATTAAATGGATTGTTTAATGATGTCAGCTTAATTAATTTATAAAATTTATCTAATTACTCCTCTTTAAACATACTAAATCATCAACATGGGATGGGGTAAAAATAGCAAATGATTTATCTTCTTTAACTTCAATTAAAGTCAACAAATCAAATTTAATAAGAAGCTTTGGCTTTCTTTAAATAATTTTATTTAATGTGATTGTCTTTAGGAGTTAATGTAGTTGATTGAATTATGTGAAAATGTTTAGCTATTCCTTTTCAATCACCATAAATGTTATTTTCCATGTGATATCATGTATTCATGCTTTCAAAATTAAATAATCAAATGAAATTCATTTATGCCAAGTTGCATGTGTTGGATAAATCTTATTATATGTGTGGCTATTATCACTAATAAATTCAAAGATTATTTTTCAAAAGTTATAAATTAATAATAACATTTGGAGTGATAGTTGCTATGAACATATATAGGATTTGCATGTGTTTATAGCTTAAGCATGTTGAGGTATTGCTTTCTTTCTTACATTCATGTATGAGTTTACATATGTTTGAATGATAATAAGTCTATAATCTAGACATCCTGGGAATACGAGGTTTTAAGTAGCCCAAGGAGGTCATTTGATTATCTCACTTCAATGGTTAACAAAGGAATGTACTTATTTAATTTCATTTCTATGTATATTTGTACTAGAATTTGGATAAAGCTTTACTTTACATGTATAAATAATTTAGCAAAAAATATAATCTTTTGCATGATTTTCATTCTTATAATTGTTTATACATTCATATGTATTCAAGATAGCAAGTATATAGTTTGGACATCCCGGGAATACGAGACTTTAAGTATCCCCAAGAAGGTCATTTTATTATCTCACTTCCCTAGTTTAAACAATGACACATACTTGCTTACATCTTTTATACATATGTGTGTGTATTTGATTAAAGAAATGAAAGTCCTCTTTTCTACTAAAAACATGTGCATTCATAATCATTTAGGTATGCCAAAAATATATTACATGTATAGGTATACTAAGTGTTAAATCATATGCATGTTATGGGTGATGAAAAGGAATAGCGTAGCATGTTCTATGTGATGTAATTCAACCACATTAATCTTAAGATGCCTTTCATGTTGAATTTGATCCTTTAACATTAACCCAAACTTATGGATGGTGTAGTTGGGTAGAAAAAAGTTAAGACTTAGCATGTTAGGTATGTAATTGCTTGGGTGCTAAGTCTTAATTGTTTCTACCCAACTAACAACTCATAACTAAAATTTAAAATAACTTTCAATCTCATTCTAAAGCTTAGGTTGTAATCCAGAAAATTAAAAGATTTAGCAACCCCTTAGTTGAATGTTGTTTGTCCAACATCATGCATATCATATTACACCACTCTTACAAAATGAGGGCCTTCATTCTTGCACTTTAGGGATTGCTTGACCTATGGAGCACCCCTTATGGTGGAGATTCACCCTCTTTCTCTCTTGATTTGGCCAATAACCTAATTTCATCATGCATTTAGGTATAAAATATTGCAAGCCTTTGTCCAAAGTATTGTGTCAAAAGATAACATAAAATTTGAAAAGATTTTGCATTTAGATAAAGTCATATGGTCATACCAAACATGATCTAGTCTCTTAGGGAGTGAGTTTAGAACTCTAGTCTCTTTCAAAATTAAACAACTTAAACCATCTTGCATTATATAGATTTAGTGTGGTGTTATGGTCTAGGGTTGGCTAATCTAGATTGGATCTGGAGGTAAACTATTATGTCCCCTTTCACTTAGATTTAGGTCATGCTTGTTTCCACAAGATTTGTGTTGCTTATCCTTTCTAATAAAATCAAAACCAAAATTATCTATTTCAAACATAAAATCTAGGGTGACATTGAAGTGCTTACTAGGCTTCCTAGTATCATGAGCTCTCCCTACTTACTTCCTTTGGAATCCAAAATAGGTCCTTTGAAATTGAACATCCCACTTGATTTTTTAAAAATACCAAATTCTTTGATAGTCTAACCTTGAAATCTTTAGAGATATTTATTGACTACTTTAATCGAGAGTTTTCTTAGGAAACTCCCATTTTATAGGATGTAATTAACTATGGAAGCTTGCTTCCATAGGGAACTAAAAAACCTGGCATAAAATAAGCCCTACTTTAATTTTCCATGCAAAGAAGGAGAAAAATCTCTAGTATATACGAAGACCCATCTGTAGTAGGAGTTCTTATTATGTGATTACGTCTATTGTAGGGTGATGTTTCCATCTTTTAAGATGGTACATCATGTCTCAATGTCATGCCCGATAACATCAATAAGTACCCCATAAGATCTGTGTGATTACATCAAGAATTGAATTAAAACACCACAAGTTAGACCGGTGATCATTGTGGTGATATGTTTTATTTTGTGATTTAATGTTTATTTGGACTAGATGTTAGGATTGCTTGTGCGTAGACTGGATGTTAGGATTGCTTGTGCATAGACTGGATGTTAGGATTGCTTATGCATAGACTGGATGTTAGGCTTTTATTAGCTTAATGATATTTTCTTAATGAGATTGTGCTTAAGGGGCCACTGTAATAATAAAAAATAAAAATATCTTTTTTTCCAGGTGTCATTTAAGTCCCTAAGCAAAATTCAATTAGGAAGGTGGGATTGGTTACTTAAGTGCAAGGTATTAAGTCTAAATATGTGAAATATAATTGATTGGCTTGTATGTTTATTTAGCTAACATCTATTTTATAGGAGTAGTTAGAGTTACTTTCCTTATAAAAAAAAATATAATTTTGCAATAGGATTAGGATTAGTGCTTTAGGGTTTCAAATGAGTAATGACTAGAAGGCAAAGACTTGGGAGGCTCTGTGAAGCTTGGAGCAAGCCAATCCGAAGAAAGAAAAAGAATAAGAATTCAAGATCCTCATAGCATTTATTTCATTTGTCAAATTTAATTATAATCCGGGTTGTATGAGGGTAAAGCTCGGCTACCTAATTTCCTTTCTTTTCCAGGGTGTATTATTTTACAAAATTTAAATGTTTGATTATTATGTTTACATTGAATAGAAATCACATGATTTTTATAAGTTTCTTAAAATGTGATGATTTTATGTGTGGCATGGATACAGTAGGTTCTCTAGGATAAAATTAATTTTTCTATTCTCATTAATAATTCATAACTAAAATCTTAATCAATTTATAATCTCATTTTAAAGCCTAGGTTTACAATGAAGATAAATAAAAGATTTAGTAATTCTTTATTTGGATATTGTATGTTATCACACACCATGCATATCATATTATCTCACTCTTGTAGATAGGGGATCTCCACTCTTGCATGATAGGAGACAAGCTTGACCTGTGAGGGCAGTCCCTTGTGGTGGAGAACACCCCTTCTATTTGATTTAGCCCATAATCTACTATCATCATGCATTTAGGCATAAATCCTCCCAAGCGTGAGTCCAAAATGATGATTCAAAATGAAATAAAAAGATGCAAAATTTTATTACATTAGTTTATGTTATAATGTGCACACCAATCATGATATAGTCTCTTAGTGAGTAAGTTTAGGATTTCTGACTCTTTTCTAATTAACAATAGCCTAGCTATCTTGCATTTATGTATGACTAGCCCACATGGTTTTAAAATATTAGGAGGTGTTATGGCTACCCCAAACAGTTGTAAGTCCAAAAAAGTTGAGATCGATCTACTCTCCCTAGTGGAATTGAACCAATATATCATATTCCTCGAGTAGAATTAGGTCGAGCTCTTAGCTTGTGCTAGAGCACTCTAGATATAGGTTCAAAGGCTTCTTGTTTCTCCTTTGCTATGAGTATAAGTCCTCACCTCTTAGCATTTTCATAATCTTGTGTTGTTGGAATAAAAGTTCTAACATTCTAATAAAATTCTAACTCAAATAGATAATTTTCTCTCTTTCAAAAATGTAAAGTCTTACTATAGGGTAGATTGAAGCACTCACTAGGCTTTTTTAATATCATGTGTGCTTTCTACTTATCTCTTTTGCAATCTAGTAAGAACTCATCTTATTTGAGCTCTTCCTAATTTCTTTCTAAAATGATCAATTTTTTGATTATCTACCTTTGAAATCTTTGGAGACATTAGTTGACTACTTTAATTGAGAGTGTACTTAAAAATTCTCATTTTTTAGGATGGAAGCTTGCTTCCATAGAGAACTAAAGAACCCAACATATACTTTACTTATCCATATAAAGTAGAAGTAAGTTCTCTAGTATATATACATACCCATCTATCTTAGGAGTCTTTATTACATAAGTCCATTGTAGGATGTTATTGCTATCCTTCAAGATAGTACATCATTCCTTAATGTCACATTTGATCATTTCAATAAGTACCCCTAAGACTCGTGTGGTGTCCCTACAACTTTGAATTAAAATGCCATAATGTTGGACCGTCAAAATAAAATTATCTAATGGCATTAGGTTCTTCCTCTAAAATCATGATTTGTTCATCTAAAAGATCATCATTTAAAGGAGAACCCTCGGGTAGAGGATGTGCTACTAAGAAGTCAACTACAATTTGACCATTCACAATACGGAGAGAGATAAACATGATCTCAAGTTGTAATAAGATCATAGACCAACATGTTAGACGTCCAGAAAATGTCAGGCGAGTCCTTAGATATAGTAAAGGTTTCACTCTATAAATTAGATTTACTTTATGAGAAAGCATGTAATGGCTTACTTTCTGAGCGACAAAAACTAAAGCTAAATAATATTTTTTAATAAGTGGAAAATTTATTTCTACTAGGATGAGTCTATGGCTTAGATAATAAAGGTCATTTTTATTCCCTTCTTTATTAACTTGAGCCAACAAAGCTCCAAGTGATTCATCTAAAGCTACAGTGTACAAGATTAATAGCTTCCTAGGAATCGAACCAACCAAAATATGAGGATTCACCATTTTTTTAAAACTTTCATATACACTCTGACATTTTTCATCCCAAATAAATTTAGAATATTTTTTAGTTAATCCATAAAAGGTCGGCATCTTCCAGATAAGTTTGATATGAATCTTCTTAAATATACTAGCCTTCCCTGGAATGACCTTAATTGCGTAAGACTCAAGGTGGTGGCATTTTCATAATAGCTTTAGTCTTTTCAAGATCAATTTTGATCCCACGGTGTCTCACTACAAATCATAAAAACATTCCTAAAATTTCTCCATAAGCATACTTCAAGGGATTCATTTTTAGGTTATAGCAATGCAACCAATCAAAAATAATTCGTAAATCATACAAATGATTTTATTTTCCTTTACTCTTAATGACAAGATCATCAATATTTCATTTGACCTGAATATGAATTAAATCATTGAATATTATAGTCATTGCTCTTTGATAAGTGGCCCCAACATTTTTGAGACTGAATGGTGTGACCTTGTAACAGAATATCCTGATAGGAGTTCTAAATGCCATATGCTTTTTATCCTCTAGGTCCATCTTTATTTTGTTATACCCAGATGATCCATCCATGAATGAAATGACTTCATGTGAAGAGGCCATGTCCACCATAAGTTCTAGTATCGACAATGAAAACTCATTTTTGGGATAAGCCTTATTCAAGTCTCTAAAGTCCACAAAATGTGTATTTCACATTCTTTTTCTTTATCGAATGATGCTCAGCTAGCTAAGAAGGATACTATTTTTCTTGTATAAAGCTAGCATCAATTAATTTTTTGACTTCAATAATGATTTATTGTTTGATTTCTAGATAAATGCATCTAGGAGCTTGCTTTACTAGAATTACATTAGGTTTAATTTCTAGTTTGTGAACCACAACATCTAGAGATAAACCAGGCATTTCATCATAATTCTATGCAAATCAAACTTTATATTCAGAAAGTTGGTTAAGAAACTCTTCAGAATCTTCTGGAACCAATAATGAACTAATGAAAGTTGACCTTGGGTCTTCTTCCATTCCTAAGTTGATTTCCCTTAATTCATCAATAGTGGTTTTTATTTATTTTTAAAATTATAGAAGTGCATTTTGAATTAAGCAATCATCTGATCATCTGATGGTTCAAGATAGGATCTTTCTAAGGGATTAGATAGGATTCTAAAGAGTTGATCAGATTCCATATGATTGCTTATCATTATATTGTGTTCATTATCATCCAAGGGTCCAATGATGCCAAACCCAACACAAGCATTGGATTTCAAGTTTTTAGTTTTAGTATTCCATAAGCTTTCTATGTGTTGGGCTATATCTTTAGGCCATGTATGAGGAATTAAACCCTATTTTATAGCATTTTTAACACAATCAAGATATCAGTCAAAAGGGAGTTCTATTATTTCATTAGAAAATGGATCTTTAAGCTTTACATCTCCTTCTAAGCTTGAGGGCCCAGATATAGAATAAAATTTGATAGCTTTTGAACTTCTCCTAAAAGGTTGGAGGCTACTTTGACTTTCAATGGTCAGATTTTATTTTGAGAAAAATGAGTCATAGTATCTACATACCTTTTCAATTTTTCATAGGTGGATAGCTCAGGTTCATTCTTTAATGCTTGTATTTATTCTTCACGTGTTGACTTCATAAGCTCCATCACATATGAGATTTATTTTGGTGATAACAAACACATATTCAAATGCTACTAATCAAGTTAAATTCATGTGTACATGAAAAATTATTCAGCTCCTGGTTCTCTAATTATATTAGAATGCTAAAGCTATTGGGCATGTATCGGGTGAGAATTTTTCTAGGAATAACTATATAAAGGCAAATAAAATACTCACAAAAATAAAATATATCATTCATTCATTTTAAAATCATCTATGTTAAATTATTCATAAACACTATATCTCATATTTACAACTATTCTTTAAAATTATTCTTTTTTTAAGATAATGTAAACTAAATGCATAAACCTTGTACATTTATTGTACTTCCATGCAAGTTAAATTAAGTTCACATCTTATTAAACCATTTTCATGCTAAAATTATCCTATTTTTCTCTCTATCTTATTTTTCATCCTCAAATTATTCTTTGTATTATTTTTCTCTCACTTATTATCCTAATTTTCTCTCTCCTATCTTATTTTTCATCATAAACCTTTTAGGCTGAATTTTTCATTATTATTTGCTAAATAAATTTTGTGGGAATTATTCAAATTATTTCCATAATTATCCCATATTTTTCTAAATTAAAAAATTCATTTATTTCAATCTTTAATTTGAATTATTTTTGAACTCAAATTGAATATTCTTTTGATTACATATGCAAATTTGAACTCCCCTCTTTATGGAATGTTATGTAGCTGATTATATGCTACTCTAGTTGATTTAACTTGAATTAAGTTTACTTATTTTTAGTTAATTAAAATTCAAATTAAAATAAGCCATGAAATTATCCTCTTTCCTTTTATATAAATTCTATTTTTTGGAAACCTCCCATGGCCAGCCATATCTTTATTTTAAATTAAATTAATCTCTTATTAAATATTAATTTAAATTCTCCTAAGATCTAATCCATTATTATTTAATTTAAATTAAGTACATTAAAATAAGTCTAATTTATTTTAGGAATGCAACTTGGTTGAAATTTTCAAAATTCCATTTGGTTTAATTTAAAAAGCTCTAGAATAATATCTTTCCTTCTTTCATTCAATCAATTTCAATTGATTGAATATTCTATGATATTGCATTGAATTTAAATTGAATCCCAACTTAGAAACTCCTTGGCAGACCCTATCATGCCAATCCAATTAAATAAAATTTCAAATTTTGTACAAAACCACTCTTGGTCGAATTACCTCTCTTCATTAAATTCAATTGATTAAATTTAATTACTTACCATTTGGATTTACCTCTTTCTTGCCTTGGTTGAATTCCTTCTCATGTAGATTGAATTTCAAAATGATTAATTTAAATCAATTTTTCTTATCGAATAGGTTTCCCTCCTCTTTTTGCCATGGCCAAACCCTTCATCTTTCAAAATACTTTTATTTTCAATTGATTTGTGTTTAATCAATTCCAAGTTTTCTTTCCCTCTTATTTCCTTCAAATTTTCCAACCCCTATTAACCTCTTAACCTATATGTGTATCAGTTTAGATTAGGGTTATCTCCTCTTGGATTTTTCTTCTATTGACCGAACCCTTGCAAAAAGATTTCCCTTGGAGATTTCTCTTGGTGAATCAAGTGCTAACCTCTTCAACACTCTTTGTCTTCCTTCCTTCAAGTGATTTCTTTCAAGTTTGCACAAAATAGTTTGGAGGATTAATGGATTTTCTTATGGTCGAAAGCTTAACAAGGTGCATTCATTTTATTTTGTGATTTTACATGTTAAGTGACCTTGTTCTCCTTCTTAGCTTGAGGTTCTTATGAATTTGGTCAATTTGTTTTGTGCTTAACTTACCTATTTCTATATTTTCTCAAGTTAGACGAAAGCTTTATGGTTGATTGATTGAAGTTTGTTATTGCAAGTTGTTTTCTCTTCATGACTCCAATATATTCAGAAGAGAGATTATTTTCTTTTTGATTATTTCATATAAAACACTTGTAAGTCATAAGTTTTATTACTTCTAAATCATCTCATCTTTTGCAAAAATAACAATTTCTTTAAAAGAGAATTCAATTGAGTTTATGTGCTTTCATTTTGCATATACATGTGATATTTCCTAAACTCAAGTCTCTTTGTAATCATTTGCTTGGTATAGTTTTTTAAATCATCATTGTGCTATATTTTAAATCATTAACTAAATCACTTTCATTTCAAGTTATTAGATTCTTTTCAAATCTTTTTAAAGTTTCTTTCACATCATATGCATATTTCAAGCCAAAATATTGCATTCAAATTTAAACATCACTTAAAAGTAAGCTATTTTTCTTGCTTTTATGTTTTCACTTGCCTTAATATTATTGTAGTTGGTTTTTAAGAGCAAATTGTTTTAAAATTGAGAGTTGAATACTTTCATATTCCTCTTTCTTGTTCTCTTGTTAGGTTGTACTTGGTCGTTAAGGAAAGCATGTGTTGGTGCTTGCTCATTAAGGAGAGTATATGTTGGGTTGTACTTGCCCATGAAGGATAGTATGGAAGAGTTTTTGTAATCTCAACTTTGTTTTAGTAAATTCCTAGCGTGGTGGCTAGGAGTGAACATATGTCAATTTTAAGGTTTGGTTGAATCACGTAAAAATCTATGTATTATGTTTCTTTACTTTCCTGCACTTTACTTTTCTGTTGTTTCCTTTATGTTATTTCATTTCACTAAAGCATTATTATTAAGTATTTAAGTTTGCTACAAAATTAAAATTAAGTTTTCTTAATTTTATTTTTAAAACCCAATTCACCCTCTCCGCCCTCTTGGGTGCTATAGCTAAGTAAAAAATTAGTATCAGTGCCTCGGCTCAATTTGTGGCTTAACATCCTTGAGTTAGATTACTATGGCACAAGTTTTTCCTAGAGGTGCACTACCTGAAGGACAGTCTACACATAGACCACCTTTACTTGATAATATTTCATTTGATTATTGGAAAAATTGCATTAGTACTTTTATTCATGGACAAGATTCTAGAATGTGGCATATGTTGACACATTAGTATCATACTCACTATTGATATAAATGTTTTAAAAGTTGATAAACTTTTTGTTGAATGGTTTGCTTTTGAAAAACAATTTGATGAATTAAATGCAAAGGCTTGTAACATTCTTTATTATGCTTTACTTCCTGATGACTACATGAGAATTTCCATGCTTACTACTACAAAAGAAATCTAGGATAAACTGATTCTTACTTATAAAGGCACTAACAAAGTTAAAGATGCTCATATAAATAAGTTAGTACATGAATATGAATTATTCCACATGTTACCAAATAAAAGTATTTTTGATATTTATACTCGCTTCATGAAAATTATAAATACATTGCTTTCACTTGGAAGAAAGTATAAAAATCAAGACTTGATTTATAAAATTTTGAGATGCTTTCCAAACGATTGAGATGCAAAATTTTCAGATGCGTTCCAAATGAATGGGATATTGATAAAGCAATATCCCATTCATTCGAAGGAGAAGAATGAAGTGAAAAATTCACCTAGTTTTTTGATCAAGTAACTTGAAATCTAGCTTCTTTTTTAAGTTTCTGAAAATTTTTTTTACTACCTCTCTCTTGAAAGAATAAGTCTAGCTCATTCTCTCATTGAAAGGCTAGTGGGAGTCTTCTTATGAGGTGGTGATAACTGCTATTGCGATGCCCTGTAAGGTGGAGGCTGCTCTACTTGAGCTTGAATTAGGGCTTTTCCCTTATCTACTAAAGAGACATAAAGCCTTCTTTTCTAGCACTTTTCTAGGTTTTGATGGTTCTACAAAAGATTGATCTCTTAATAACAACATCCTAGGGGCTTCTTCTTACAGGCTAGAGGCTTTATTCAATAATTTTTCAAAAGTTTTAATGGGAAAGCCTTTCAATAAGAAGGCCACAAGGACATGGATGTTTCGAAGGAGTATTTCAATAGTGTGTTGCTCTTGGAATTAAGGCTCACACTTAAGATTGAGAATCATTCATCTTAAGATATAATTAACTAAAGATTCCCCTAGCTTTTGCTTTTCAACAACTAAATCACTCATAGTGATGTGGTGTTGCATGCAATGAATCATTTCACAACATATTTTTCAGTTCTTCAATAAAAGTGTGCACTAAACCATTCAATATCTCCACATAGCAATCAAAAGCAACCCCAGTTAAACTACTAATAAATTTCCTAAATAATAAGGCATTTCATCCAACATTGCAACAACTTGCCCAGAAATGTGCCAAATGTTGTTTGGGTTTACCCGTCCCATCAAAAAATTTGAATGAAGAGGGCACAAATCCCTTTGGGTAAGACACAAAATCAAATTCCTCAGAGTAGGGTATACCCTTTGAAATTAGAATTTCACCTCAAGATTGTGCCAACACCTCCTTTACCTGTTGTTGAACGAGAGATTTTAAGTCAATTTTAGGAGTTACATCATCTGTTGTTTTATGTCGATCTTGATGATGCTCTTCTAAATTGAACTTCTTCTCATTCGTGAGATGGGATTCTTCTAAATACTCTAAGAAATGAGGTTGGGAAGAACTAGGAATCAAATTTTGGAGTGATTGCATAGTGTCAATCATTTTCTCCATCTTCTCCATCCACAAGATCTGATCATCTTTTTGTAACTAAAGAATCAGTTGTTGAGTAGGATCATATACATGACTCTCTTGTGTTTCTTCTTGTTCATTTTTGGATGATCTCATGTCTACCATAAAAATGTGTACTACATGTAGTCTCAAATCACCATCTAATAAATCGTCCTGATCTAAATCAAAGTGATCTTAGACCCTACTTATATTTTATTTTTCCTCTTTAACAATAGTCTTTACTTCTTTTTTGTAAGATGAAGTGGAACACAATTGGCATCAAGGATAGCTTTTAATTCTTCATTTATATCCATGTGTTTCATTTCAAATATTTCTTTTTCATGTGTCCCAAGGATGGTGGAAACTTCCTCTATAACATGAGTGGCACCCAAACAAGGTGTCCCTCATTTGTAGCATCTTTGTTATAAGGAGATAGATGAAAACTCTATCTCTCTACTAGAAACATGAAATGAGGATGGCCTTTCAGTTTGAGCCTAACACATGATGATGGTGGCCTTTCCTTAATAGGTCAAGTAACAAGTACTCTCTCAAGTGGCGGTGGTGAAGGAATGTTTGGCTCAGGGGCCGATGAAACTTTTCTGACATATACTTTTTTTTTTCTTTTCTAGGGAAAGTTTTATTTCTCCATAAGCTACGCCAAGTTAGTGACCTTCTTGATAGTGACATTGGTTTGACCTAACGAGCATGGGTTGATAAGATCTTATTCTATTAGGGAGGACCACCTTTCCCTTCCCTTTATTTTGGGAAGTGGTAGGTCTCCTTAGGATTTCTCTCTCTTTAGTGTAAGAGGAGGACTGAGAGTCTTATGAAGAATCTATTGTAATCTACCATGTGTTTTCCTATTCATTAGTCTAAAGTTTTTCTTGCTTTCATAAGTGAAAGGATAAGGTAGAGAACTCACAAACAGAGACACATCCTCCTCTCCCTAGGCTATAGAAAGAAGGTGGAATTTGCTACCTCCTAAGAGAGGAGAAGTATCTTGAAGGGTAAATCCATACCTTGCCTTAGCTATCTCTATTTTTATCATTTCTTTTTGTTTCCTATCTTTTAGGGCTTGCTGTCTAAGTCTCTTTACTCTTTTTTTTTTTTTTTACTTTTAGTCATTTGGGGAGGCTCAGAGGTGAATCCTATCTTGAAAGTGCTAGGAAAGAAGGAAGCGCTCTAGAATAGGATGTTTGATCTCTTTGGCACATGACCCATCTGAACCCATTCAGTGACCTCAATAGTAAGGGTACTATAGGGTGCACTAAAAAACTCCAGAATAGGTTGTTTGTCTTTAACAACTACTTCACCCATAGGAACACATATTCTATATTGTTCAAATTTTTAAATCTAGCTCCAAACTAGATGATAATGCCATTAACTAATATGCTACTATTAATATAGAAGCTAATGTGAGATGTTGCAATAAAAATGAGTTTCCCAACCATTGTCTATTTTTAAACAAGAAATTTGAATAAATTACAACTGACTTTAATTGATATAATGTAGTTGAAAGAAAAAATTTTGACCCATTAAGGCAATTTAGCCATTTTTATCATGGCTAGAGTTTTTAAAAGTTGAATTTTTATTTTTGAAAATGTAGATGTTATAGAACTCTCTTATTTGAATTTAGAAAATAGTGAAGTTTTATACTCTATTTAGTGGATGTTAAATATACTCTACCATGAATGAAATTGAGAGATATCCAATAGAAAGAAAGCCAATCTTGACTCATGAAAACACAAGTACATTGCCAATATATAAAAATAAACATCTATTTCTAAAGATGGAGAGATGAATTGTTCCCCAACGAGTCACTAGAAAAATCTATTGGAATTTTTATATTTTTGAACACCATGCAGATCTTGGGGGTTCATATTTAGGTAATCAAATATGTCATTGAGGGATAAATATATTATCTCAAAAGATAAACATATTTCTCTATAATAGATTTAACTACTTAATAAGGACTCCTAAGGCTGATGGTTCTTCAATGTACTAGAGATTTTTCACATAAAGTGCATGGAAAAGTAGAATAGGGTTAAATTTTTTGTAGGGTTTGTAATTCCTTATAAAGGTAAGCTCCTATAGTTAATTACATCTTAAGAATGAAAGATTTCTTTCTAAGAATACTCTCGATTAAAAAAATAGATTTTTTATTTCTATGGATTTCAAAGTTTATTTTAAAATGATGATAATTTAAAAATTTAATAGGGAACATTCTTAAAAGGGGAAGAAATCTTTTGGAGACCAATTAGGGGTTAAGTAGGAAATGTTTATAAATACTAGGATCCCAAGTAGAATTTCAACTAGCCTACCATTGGGCTTTATAATTTTGAGATTGAATTTAGTAGAGTTTGAATTGACATTTTCTTAGAAATCTAGCACTTAGATTCTAGCAATATAAGACTGTAAAAATACCTAGGGTTGAATACTTGCTCCAAGAAGGATGCTTTAGAACCTAAGTCTACATGTTCTTCTCACATAAGCAAGAGGCTCACCTAGTTCAACTTTTAAAAATGATTGGCTCTTTTCTCAACTTAAGGAAACAAACCTATCCCTGGCACTTTTGGACTTATCATCCACCTGGAAGGACTGTCAGCTAACACTACCTAAGCAATTTTTAAATCCATGAATTCAATCTTCATGCTATATAAGATGGCTAAGTTGTTACAATTTAGGAATGAATCTATGAACCTAAAGTCACTCCATAACCCTAAGATCATGTTAGGTATGATATGTACCTAACTAATGCAATAAATTTTATTTTTTCTTATGTTTTGACTCACAATTCATTTTAGGCCATGGGCATGCAATTTATGCATATAATGATATGCAGTTATAAGCGATTATGGGCCAAATCAAAAGAGAAGGCACACTTCCATAAGATGGATGGTCATCCTCAAAGGTCATATGCCTACTTATGTGTAATAAGTGAAGCATGTAATTCAAGGAGAATGAACAATATGCTATAATGTTTTACAGAAGTTAATTATTTTTAGTTACTTTTAAGTTGTACTTAAGGCTTTAATTTATGTGAGGTTATGAGTTTATTTATTTTTGTATTCAAGTTGTTTAGATTTAGGTTGGGTAAAAATTTTAATTTTCTTAGGAGCCTAACGTTCCAAACATTTCATCACAGAAATAAATCTAGAAAAGTAGGTTATTTATATTATGCAACTCAAAATAAATCAACCTGATTAAATTAAAAATAGGCCAATGTAGCCGGGTACTACTATACACCATGAAAGAAAAAGAAAAATGGGAAACCGAGCTCTGCCCACATACAACCCAGCCTAGAACTAAAAGTTTGATCTATGGGGGTCTTCTTCCAGGATCATCACCTTCTTCAGGGACCTTGACGGGCTTCAAAAGTGACCACCAAGACCATGCACTAGTAGGGTCAACTCTACTATTTCTAGACCCTATAGATCATAACCTAATTCTAGGTTCAAATTACATTTAAATTTAAAAATAAATTTCTAATTCCTACAAAATATATTTTAGGAAATACAATGAGCACTCCAGCAGTTACATTTGCAAACATGCAAGCTTAACATTAGTTGCTTATCAAGCCCACCTATCCTATTGGGCTATGCTTAAGGACTTAAGCATACCTGCAAGAAAATAACATTTATATATTATTTTTTATACAGTCCCTTTTAGCAATACCTTTGTCGATCCCAAGTTCGGATGTTAAAAGTGGAGGGTTGCGATAGGTAGTCCATCATAAAACCTGTCAAAATAATCATGACATGAATCCTTTAAATCATTGTGTTAATGCTAGGGTGTCCCATGGAAGTGATGAGCTATATGGCTTGAATATAGTGAAAAATGTGCAAGGGCCGCTACATTGGCTCCCGGGTGCAGTGTTAAATAAGCAAGGGTTCCCACATTATGGACTGGGCAAAGAAGTTAGTCCATGAAACTAGAATTAGGTTAGAATCTTGGAATATAGGTACTCTTACATGTAAATTAATGGAATTAATAGATATTATGGTTCATAGAAAGATAAATATTTTATGTGTTCAAGAAACTATATGGGTTGGGGAGAAGGCTAAGGAGATTGATAATTTAGATTTTAAACTTTAGTATTCAGGTAGAAGTCAAACTAGAAATGGTGTAGGTGTGATTATAGATAAAAGTTTGAAGGATAATGTTATAAATATTAATAGATTTGGAGATAGAATTAGAGCTTTAAAGATTATTGTTGATACTAAGATTATGAATGTTATAAGTGTTTATTCTCCTCAAGTAGGTTTTGATGTAAGCTCAAAAGAAAATTTTTGGAATGAATTAGAGGGATTAATATAAAAGATACCTCTTGATGAAAAAGTATTTATTGGAGAAGATTTAAATGGACATGTTGGTAGAGTGGTAGAAGATTTTAAAAGTATTCATGGTGGTTATGGATTTGGAGTGACTAATGAAGAAGGTAGGACTATATTAGATTTTTCCTTAGCTTATAATTTTGTATTTGCTAATACTTTATTTATTACTTATAAAAATGGATCTAGTAAAACATAGATTGATTATTTTTTGATAAGAGCAATAGATCATTTAGATTGTAAAGATTGTAAGGTCATTCCAATGAAAGTTTAAGTACACAACATCGATTGTTAGTTTTAGATTTTAAGATGAAAGATTATAAGAGGAAAATAAAATAAATTATTGCCTTAGGATTAGATGGGGACACTTAAATAACACAAATAAAAATACTTTTAAGCAAGCTACAAGAGCTTAGAATTTGGGATGTTCATAAGGAAGCTAATGTTATGTGGGAAAAAGTAGCAAGTGAAATTAAGCAAGTTGCTAAAAATGTGCTTGAAGAATAAAAAAAAGCTTCTTTTAATAAAAATAGTTGGTGGTGGAGTCAGAGTGTGCAAGAAATGATAAGAAATAAGAAGCATTGCTATAAAACTTAGTTTATATGTAAAAACTCAGAGAATTGGAAAAGATATAAAGTGGCCTATAAAGATTCTAAGAAAGCAACATATGATGCAAAAAATTTAGCTTTTAGTCATTTATACAATATATTAGATACCAAAGAAGGTGAAAGATGTATGTATAAGTTAGCCAACCAAAGAGATAGGAGAGTAAAGACCTAATTCAAGTGAGGTGTATTATGGATGAAAATAATAAAGTGCTTTTCTTAGAAAAGGATATTGAAAATAGGTGGATGAGATATTTTGATAAAATTTTCAATGAAGGATCTAAAAGTATGATTGATTTTAGCAATCTTAATACCCTAAACAAAAATAGAGAATTTTATTTTTATCATCGTATTAGTAAATCTGAAGTTAGAGAAGCTTTAAAGAAAATGAAATGTGGAAAAATAGTAGGACCTGATGATATTCCAATAGAAGTGTGGAATTATTTACGATATCAAGTACAAATCTTTTTAATGTTATTTTAAAGACTAAAAAGATGCCAGATTAGTGGAGAAAGAGTTTGTTGGTTCCTGTATTTAAGAATAAAGGCGATGCACAAGAGTGTGCAAATTATAGAGGAATTAAGTTAATGTGTCATACAGTAAAATTATGGGAGAGAGTAATTGAGCATAGGTTACGATGTGACACAAAAGTTTCTCAGAATTAGTTTGGTTTCAGGCCAGGTAGATCTATTATGGATGCTATACTTTTGTTAAGAGGTTTGATGGAGAAGTATAGAGAAAGTTAGGAGGATCTACATATGATATTTATTGATTTAGAGAAAGCTTATGATAAAGTTTCAAGAGATGTTCTTTGGAGAGTTCTAGAATAGAAAGAAGTTAATATTGATTATATTCAAATCATTAAGGATATGTACTAGAGTTAGTTACTTGTGTCCAAACACAAGGAGGATTGACAAAATATTCTCCTATTTTAGTTTGGATTACATCAAGCTTATTTTTACTTTAGTTATGGATGTTCTTACTAGGCATTTACGGAAGATGTACCTGTATCCTTTTGATGACATTCTTCTTGTTGATAAGATTAGAGAGGGAACCCAAGAGAAACTTGAATTATGGAGGTCAACTTTAGAGTCTAAAGGTTTCTATTTAAGTAGATCTAAAATTGAATATATGGAGTGTAATTTTAGTTGTAGAAGTTCTAGTGGTAGTATTGTGACATTAGGTGAACAAGTCATTTAAGAGTGAGTGATTCAGATATTTAGGCTCTATTATTCAAAATGATGGTGAAATAGATGGAGATGTTATTAGTAGAATTCAAGTTGGATGGTTGAAGTGGAGGAATGCATCTGTCCTGTTGTGTGATAGAAAAGTTTTACTTAAACTTAAGGAAAAATTTTATAAAATGGTGGTAAGAGCAATGACTTAGCGAATGTTGGCTAATAAAAGAGAAGCATAAGACTAAGTTAAGTGAGATGAGGATGCTGTGGATTTTTTACTCTTAGAGATAAAATGCAAAATGAGTATGTACGAGAAAAAGTTGGAGTAGCTCCAATGGCAGATAAGATTGGAGAGAGTCTCCTTAGATGGTTTGGCTACATAAAACATTGGCCGTCTGATGACCCGGTTAGGATAGTAGATGCATTAGATTTGCCTTATGTTAAGAAAGGTAGAGGTAGACCTAAAATGACTTGGTTAAGATGTATAAAAAATGACCTTAGTATACTTGAATTAAATAAGAATTTGACACATAATAGGACACAATGGAGACGAAGGATTCATGTAGTTGATCCCACTTAGTGGGATAAAGGCTTGTTGTTGTTGTATATAGTCCCTTTTAGCGCAACCCCTATAGAAAGTAATGTCATGCTAAAAAGAATGTCCTACCATCCAAACTAGCGGGCAAATAATCCTTTCCATCTAGTCTAAAATAGTACACCATAAAATAAAATTAATATTTCATGTCACATCATGAAATATCATAGAACATCGACCTAACCTAAGTCTAAGGTTGGTGACCTAATAATTTAGTGTGTGAAAAAAATGGGCTTGTGTGGTATAACTTTACTAAGCATTTTAGGTTCAAGTTTTGATTTATTTTTCAAACTTTGGTTTAATTTGATTTGAGATTTTTCACTTTTCATAACTTTGCTTCATATGTATGTGTCATGTTAAACTAGAAGTTCGAGGTATCAAGTCCTCTTTCGGACCAGTAGCTTTTTGACCTCAAGTGTTTAGACTATATACAATATGCTTGCTAATTATGAAAAAAAAATTTATTTTCATTCTTTTGATTTCTTTTACTCTTAAAATTTGTTCAATTTTTCATTGGGTGATTTCAATTTAAGTGATTTAATTGATTTATGATTTCATTTCCATTTTAATTTTATTTTATATTAAAGTGGAATTTAAGTTTTCAAAAATGAAGAATAAAATAAATTCCACTTTGGGTGGAACCCTTTCTATTCAACATCCTAAATCCTAGTAAAATGAGATCTTCATCTTAAGGTGAAGATTCAATCTAAGGGTCAAACTAAGATTTTAAGTATCTTAATTAACCTATTTTAGATTCATTTTAAGTTGATTTTAATTTGTATTTTACCTTTCTATTTCTTAAAGTTAGAGCTTTATGTTAATGAGGTTTGATTTTTGATCTTTAGTTAAGATTCAAAATGCTTCTTTAAATCTTAATTTAAAGTTTATGTTACCATGATTTAGTTTGATTTTGGTTTTCATTTTAAATTTGATTTCATTTGATTTTTACTATTTTTATAACTTAGCTTCATATTTGATCTTATGTCTCTTTTGGTTTAATTAAATGTTTATTTGATCTTATTTGATTTGGATTGATCTTATTTATTTATTTCATTAATGTTTATATTTATGTTTATTTTATTAGCTTGAATGGACTAAATTACTTAAGTTGATATCTTAATTCAAACTTGACTTTGATTTCATCATTTAAAATATCTACTACGTTTTGATTTCATGATTTATTCATTTATATATTCTTAATTTATCATTTAGGTTTATTTGATTTTAATTAATTTCATTTATTCATTTCATTAATATTATGTTGGTGAATTTGAATAAATTAACTTAATTAATTTCATTCATTCATTTCATTAATGTTTATATATATGAATTTAAATAAGTTAATTCAATTAATTTTAATCAATCTTTGTGAATCTTTGATTTTATCTTTTAAGGAATTAATTATTTTATACTTTCTAATTTCTTTTCAAATTAAACTTAATATATTATTATGTGATAAAGTTTATTACTTGGTCTAATTTATTAAAATAGAACTTTATTTACTAATCATAACCTAGGAAGCTTAAGAAATGAACTACTTTTGGGTTTCCAACTTAAATCTAAGTCATTTTAGTTCTTTAGACTATTTTATTAATTCAATTAGTTATTTCATTTTCATTTACACTTAGAAGTTTGTTGTTTATTAACTCAAATGGATTCAAAGGATTTAATGAAATACATATTTAGGTATAAAATTGAAAGATTAATTAATTTTGCATTTCAATTGATTAATTTGATTCATTGTGAATTTGATAAATTATTAACTTGGGTTTGATTAGATTTTTATATTCTTAATTATTTTACTAAACCCTAAGTGTATGATTAATCAAATTTCATGACTTTAGAGGGTTCAAAAAAATTTCCTTGAGTGTTTTGATGTTAATAATAATGTTTTAAATTATTTTATAAATATTAATAATTTTTGTAATTTTTTTATTTATTATTTTAATTATATTGACCTATAGAATTAAAATTTAACAACTTCAAATCTAGAGGTTATTTAATCTTGAACTTTTATGGCAAGTAGGGTTCTTTGCCAATTTAAGTTCCCTAAAATTTCATCTTAATTAGATCTATAATTTATGACTAATTAGGGTCTTAATTATTTTAATAAAACCTTAATTAAGCCTAAATTAAAAAGAATTAATTAGGTGTTTTAATTTTTTTAAATTCTTCTCTTAAAGATGCAGCCATAGAGGTTCTAATTAAAATTTTTAAAAGTTTTGTTGATTTATTATAATTTTTTAAAATTCAGATTCATTAATTGAATTAATTACTTAAATTAATGAATAAATTAGGTCATTTTTAAGATTATGGGGTTTTAGTATGTTTTAATGATGTATTTGTGTTTATTATGGTTTATTATGATGATCCAAGTTGATTTTATAATTTTTTCATGATTTTATCTAATTTAATATTAATTTATTTCATTAAATTACAGCTTATGTCTTGAAAATTCTTTATTTTAAGATTTACTTGATAATAAATCATGAAAATTTTATCTAAAGTAGGTTTTAACTTTAATTTCAATTTTCCAAAGTTTCAAATTAATTATATTAATAATTTAAGTGAAATTATTTTCATTTAAATCCAAATTAACTTTAAAATATCCATTAAAATTTAGGGTTTTTTAGTTTAGTGGAATTTCCGCATTCAGATGAATCCATAGAGCCCTTATTTGCATTTTTTTGGTTGAATAGTATATCTTCTATGATTTTTTGATGTTCTGGTGATTTTTTACCATTTTTTAAATTAATAAAATCAAGATTTTTCATTTTAAATGGTCGACGCCACGTGGCATTGACGTAGGGTTGACGCGACGCTGTTTGCCATGTGGCACGTTGCCATTAGACCAACTAGATCCATGCAAATCCAGCTCAAAAAGTGGCGGCCACATGGGATGATTTACAACCAACCAATCTTCGATTTGACAGTCACGATCTCTATTGACTATATATCTTATATATCTCACTATTTGATTTAATGATAACAAATCTTGTCTAATAAGAACTAATTATTTTTTGCATGATAAATTATCCTCATTAATCATTATGAATGTCATTCTTAATTCAAACTTATATTGATGATAAATATATAATCTTGAAGCTACTAATTAGTTTAATTCAAGTGATGTAGGAAATTCTTCAAACCTAGATTCTTCAATCAAATTCTTCAAACTAGTTGGAAATTTTCCAAGACTTTCAATAATAAAGCAAATAAGAGCTCAATAAAATAAAATTCATGATTTAATCATTACAAAATAATTTATTTAAATTCCTTCATATTTTTCTGCATATCAAAATTGCATTATTTCTTGATTTATCCATTTTAGATAAGATGAACTATATGCATGAGTTTAAGTATCATTTATTGTGCTTTCAAGTAAGATGAATTTATGTCATACTTCATTAAATTATTTTTATACTTAATTATATTATTTATCCATTTATATCTAGCATGAGAACAAAATTATTCTAGAATTATTCTAATTATCATTTTCTCTCTCCTATTATTTTATTTTCCTCTCATACCATCATTATCATCCAACTTGTGTTTTGGAAGAAATTTCCAATGATTTTTATTAGTGAATTATCTTAGAATTATTCAAATTATTTTCATAATAATTCCCTCATTATTTAGATTTTAAAAATTCATTCATTTGATTTTTGAATTTAAATTATTTTGAATTTAATTTGAAGATTCATTGTTATATCAATGCAAAACTAATTTTAACCATCTATAGAATGATGCTGCAGACCCTAGAATGATTTATTTTAGCTAATGGAGTTTAATTGAATTATTTTACATTAATTTAAATTTGATTTCAAATGAGCCATATATTTATTCACTTTCCTATTTTAACTTTATCCTTTATGAAAATATATGTCAGCCCCTTTCAATTTATTTTGAGTAAATTTATTTCTTTAAATTAATTCAAATCCTTTCTAAATTGATCTCCCATAATTGATTCATAATTTATTTTATTATTTTTATTTCATATAACTTGCCTGAATTCTTCTAAGAAATCTTAAGTAATTTAATTTGTGTTGATTGATCCCTATTTGGAATCTTTTCTTGGTCGTTCATACATGTGTTTTATTCAAATTCAAAAAATTATTTTGAATTAATTCCTTGTTTGATCTCTTGGCTTATTTAATTTGAGTTATTTATGCTAAGTGAATTTTTCTTTCCCTCTATTTAGCTTTGGCCAACGACTCTTTAATTAGATTGAGTTAGATTTAAAGTATAAGTCATGTGATTACTTATTTGGACTCAAATTTCTACAAAATAATGTTCCCTCTCTTTTATTCATGCTTGGCTGAAAATCAACAAAATTTATTCTCTTGATTGTATTTAATTAAATTGATTAATTTCCTTCTCTCATGTCTCTTTATACTCTCTCTCTCTCTCTCTCTCTCTCTCTCTCTCTCTCTCTCTTGGCTAACTTTAAGCATCCTTATTTGAATTTATTTTGCATGTGTTCATTTGCTTGAAATTAAATACTTTCCTTATTGATTTTTCCTCTCATTATTTTCCACCCTTCTCCATTGACTATGCCAAAATTCTCTTGATCCTAGCTTTATTTAAAGAGATGATCTCATGAATTAATTCCTCCTAACTCTCTCTACTAGGCTAACTCTTTGCAATTTGATTTTAGACTCTTTTGGATTCTAAGTGCTAAAGCTCTCAACCATCTTCCATTCCACTCTTTTTATTTTGGCAGAAACCTTATTTAAGGTTTTGATTGAATCAAAGTGCAAAATTATTTTATTCTTGTTTGCTTCTTCCATGGCTGAGACTATTGCTTGATGAATCTTTGAAGGTTTGGTGATTAAGACCATCTCCTATCTTTTCAACATCATCTACATTCAAGAGGAGATCATATTCTTAAGTTTCAAGCCTCTTTCAAACCTTGAAGTTCAAATCAAGTCAACTAATTTCATTGCTTACATACAAAGGCTTGAGTAAGAGTATTTATTTCATTTCAATCTTTTGAATCTTTGGTTTTATTAGTTTTATTTGGATTAAAAGATTTATGTGCTTCATGGTTAAAGTTTTTCTATAATCGATTTTCATTCATCTTCAGGTGATTTAAATTATTCCTTTTTGGTTTGATTGATTTGAAAGAATCTTTTTAAAAATTCTCATATTTATTGTCATTCATAAATTTCATATGAGACATTCATGTTGTGTTAACTAAAAAGGATTTGTTTTAACATTGGTAAAAAGTTTATATAATCCTTTTTAAATTCATCTTTCAAGAAACTTTCAAGTCATAGATCTCTTCACATAAACATAAAGAACTTGAGTAAGAAAAGTGCTTCCATTTATTCTCTTAAATATTTAAGTTCATTGGTTTGATTTGAATGAAAAGTTTTATGTGCTATGTTATCAAAATATTCACTTGATCTTTTTTCATTCTTCTTTCAAAATATTTGAAAGATTTTCTCTTTTGTTTGATTAAATTAATTTTACAAATAAGAAGTCAATATTAAATTGTTTGTTTGAAAGTATTTATTGGATAACTTATTTAAATTACACTTTCATGCAAATGTTTTGATCATCCATGTGATTTTATTTCATATAGCTTTTCAAGTTCTTTCATTTCAAGTATTTATTTCTTTTAAAGTAAAATAATTTTACTTAACACTTGTTTACTTCAATTATTTCATATAAAGTTCATATTATTACTTTAACTTTAATTAAATAAGAAATATTTTCACTTTGAGCTAACTTTATTATTTATTTTAATATTGATATAGTTGGGTTGTGAGTGAAAAATAATTTTAAATTGAGAGTTAGATCTTTGTATCTCTCCTCTTCTTTATTCTTATTCTTTGTTGAGATTATACTAGCCCATGTAGGAAAGTACGGTGTTGGGTTGTACTTGCTAGTGTAGGAAAGTATAATGTTGGGTAATACTTTCCTGTGTAGAAAGTTCATGTTGGGGTTGTACTTGCTAGTGTAGGAGAGTATAGGAGATTGCTTGTAATCTAATTTGATTAGTGAATTTCTATTCAAGGTGACTAGGCATGGACATAGGCTAATTTTTGGGTTTGGCTGAACCACATGAAAATCCTTATACCTCTTATCTCTTTACATTTCTGCATTTACTATAGTTGTTGCTTTAATTTTTCATTATAAATAACCTTATATATTTTTTGTAACTAACTTTTCTATAGCACCTCTTAACAATCTCACCCGTGCATCCTATATAGGATTTAATCAGATGTCTGACTAAATCTTGGCAGTCCATTCTTAATAGAAAGAACATACAATGGAGATTGTGCCTTTTTTATCAACAACATGAACCGAACATCGTTCATTAATTTTAAGTTATTTTTGGAGATCTAGAAGGTGAAATCACTTCATTTCATTTTCAATTCTATCAAGAAAGAATTTAAAACACATCTATATAGCTTGATCTTACTTGAGATCAAGTTCATTTTGAAAAGGACCAAAATTGAATGCTTAAAGGGTCAGTTTGAACCCATACCTCATCGACGACATTCTCTTACAATGGAAATGATTCAAAAAGCTTTGTGGAGACTTGGCGAGCCTTTGAATGCAAGGAATTGGATTGCCTCCCCATGGATCGATATATAGGCTAAGTTACGCTCATTTTTTGGCAGGTCTAGTCGAACTCTAATTTGTCGGTGGCATGGGGATCAAGGGAAGGGTGTGCTCTTCTTCATTTTACTTAAGGAAGGTGATGGAAGGCTCAAAAGAACTTTAGATAAGCTCTCTTATGTTTTTTCATTGATGATTGAGAGATTTTATGGGAGGGAAGTCAACCATGGCTGACTTAGGTGATTGCCACCTTTGGAGGCTAGCTCCAAGAAGTGGTCAGTTGATTGGGATTAGTCCAAGGCAACTAGGATGTGAAATGGAGGTGAGCAAGTGGATCGGGGAAAGGGTTTGTCTCCATGCTTCTCTCTCTTTCTCTTTGGAATATTTCCTTTTGGATGGACTTAGACCCTCCTAATTCCTTTTTTGCTAACTATTTTAAACTCATCTTAGGATAGTTTACTTGCATTTCAATATTATAAACTCATCTTAGGATGAGTTTAGATGCATTTCAATATGATTAGTTTGGGTTTGAATTCAAATACCCACATTAGGTCCATTTGGGTTTGATTTGATTTGGATTAAGCTAAGTGTGATCAATGCTTAGTATCCATTGATTTATATTGAAAATGAATCGTTTAAATCATATTTAAGATGATTTATGAGTTAAATAAACTCATTTCAATTTGGTTTAGGACAAATATCTTAGGTTAGTTCACTTAAACATTTGTTCTCCTTAGTTTAACTTGGTTTATTCCATTTGATAGATTGATCTAAATTTGTGCCTTGATTATGTTTATTCATGTATTTAAGATGATTTTGGTTAATAAATTTCATTTCATTTGAAGTGAATTTTGAATTTAAACCCATTTTTACCCATGTTGGATTTAATGGGTCAACATGGGTTTGATTAAGTCAAATGATCGACTTGATCAACTTAAATTCTATAATTGGTCACATTGTGTTTCAAGATGATTTCCAAATGATTTTTGAGTATTTGATTTGGGTTGATTTTAGTTTGATTTGCATTTAGACCTAATAGGGTCCAGTTTAGCATATTTAGATTAAGTGATTTCATTAACCTAATTACGGCCTTATTGGATTTAAATTTCCTTATATTTATGTTTAAACAAGTTTATTTGATGATTTTGAATTTTTTGAATAATTTAAATGGGTTAAATTTTTGGTGGGTTGACCTTTAACTTGGTGGGACCTACATAAGTAAATTCTATGTCCAATGGTTTACCTTCATTTGACTTTCATTTGGATTTGACTACATTCATATTCATATAATGATTTTATGCTTTTCATTTGATTTGATTTGAGTTTGATTTGCTTTCATTTAAATATCTTTGGATTTGAATAATTTTGAGCTTAAATAGGATAATTGGGTTGATTAGCCAAATTACTTTAGTCTAAGCTCAATTGGATATAGATTTTCAATTTGAATGTGTTTGATTCAATCATTTGTTTATATTTGAGTTTGGTTTAAGCCCACCTAATCCTATTGAGTTAGGTTAAGTCCTAGAATGATGCAACAGATCACTGGATGTAATGTCCTGAGTGCTAATTATGATTTTCTAATATAAGATTAGATCTCCTAATTACTAGTTTAGTGATGATGTTAACCTCATCCAAGAATGAGGTCAACATATGTATTTATTTTATCACTCTAATAATTCATCCTTAAATATTCATTTCTTTATTTCATTATTTCAATATCATTCTTAAATAACTATGTATTTATTTTATCATTATAATAATTCATAAGTATGTATTCATTTCTCAATTTTAAAATAACATATTGATTATTTTCAATTTTAAAATAATTTATAATTATGTGTTTATTTATCAATTTAAAATAATATATTGACCATTTCAATTTCAAAATAATTCATAATTATGTATTTATATATCAATTTTAAAAATGAAGAGTTAGTCAATTAATAAAAGAATGCAATATATTGATTATTTTTATAAATCGGTATACATATTTGAAAAGTTTTCATTAAGTAACATACGAAATAATAATTCATTTTCATGCACTAGTTTATATGTGAGAATCTTTAACTTCATTAATGCCTTCATAAGTAGTAATTAATTTATTTCAAATTTGTTTGGTAGTACTAAGCATGAAAATTCTCATATAATCATCATGAAGTAAAGCACAAAACAAAGTGTTATATGCTTTTGCATTCAATTCATCCAACTCTTTTTCAAAAGGCTTTTCAACAACTTATCAATTATTTCTATCATAGGTGTATGGAATTGATGTGTTGACATGTGCCACAAACAAGCATCCTGACCATGAAGAAAAAGTACAATTATGATATATTTTTTCAATAATAAAATGATATATTTTAAAGCAAAGCTGGTTTATGTGTAGATTGTCCTTTAGGTAATGCACTTTTAAGAAATCATTGTGTCATAGAGATCTACTAAGAATGTTAAGCCACAAAATTGAGCTGAGTCATTAATTCCAATTGTTAAAAGGCTATATAACACCCGGGGGGAGGACAGATGTGAAATTTGGTGTTATTTAAAAATTTTCAAGTTAAAGATTAATTTTAACTTTATAAAAAACTTAGTTATAAAGATAAATTTTAATCTAATAAACAAGCAATACAACAAACCAAATCAAGTGTGAAAAATTAAATGTAAAAAAGTAAATATATGAGACTGAGATTTTTATGTGGTCTGGCTAAACCAAAAACTAGCCTACATCCATGCCTAGTTAGCCTGACTAGGAACCCACTAATCAAAATAAGATCATAATGAACCTTTCATACTTTCCTACACCAAACAAGTATAACCCAAACTACATACTTTCTTACATCAGGAATGTGCTACCTCAACAAGTTTAAGAAATAAAAGAAATTACAAGAGAATATCCACCTCACAATTTTAAAATGAATTTTGCACTCAAGCCCACTAAGCAATAATAAGATAAATAAGATAGATAATTCAAATTTTTATTTGTCATTTTTATAATAAAGCATGAAATGCTATGAACTTTATGTAAGGAGCTTAAAATAATTTATATTCGAAAAAATTTTACAAGTGAGATGATGATTTGAAAAAATAAACTTAAAAATAATTTACTATAAAGGTGCTTAAATTAATTTTACTTTAAGATCACTTGCAAAATTAGTAAATTAATGAGTTTATGGAATAAGAACTTTAAATAAATCAAGCGAACATGAAAGCTTTAAAGGATTATCTCTACTTGAAACAATTTGAAACACAATTGCAAGAATCAATCTTTGGGATTGAGTGAAATAAGATAATTTTAAAAATGAGTGCTTATGAAAACAAGTTGTTCCAAAATTTTAGAAGAATGATTTCACAAAACAAATCTTTCAGTTTTTTTAATTTAAAAGAAAGGAACTAAAAATTAAATTTCAACAAGAGAGTCACAAAATTTTTTAATTCAAAAGATAAGAAGATTAAAGGAAGTTAAACACCCTTACTCAAGTCCTTTGAATGTGTAAAATAATGAAAGCATGACTTTTATAGACTCCTCTAAAGCTTGCAAGAAACTTGAAGAAGATGAAGAAGATCTCTCCTTCAAATGTGATTGAGAGATGAGCTTTAGCACTTGAGTCCACAAGATCACTTCATGAAAACAAATTATGAAGGGTTTGACCAAGGTGAGTTTTTTAAGAGAGAAATAAGTCAAGAGAACACCTCTTTAAATAGAATAGAATCAGAGAAGTGGTCGACCAAAATAAGAGAAGTAGAGAGGGAAATCAAGTAAGGAAGGAATTTGATTTTTAAATTCAAACATTTAATTTGAATTTAAATAAATTCAAATTCAACACATATGTGGCTGGTCAAAGCATTGGAAGAAAGGTTTAAATCACTTAGCATAAATGAGAAAACACAAATTAAGAATGGGATTGAACCAATGCATGGTTCAACTAAGGCAAGAGAAAGCATAGGGAAAAAAACTAAGAGGGAAAATAATTAAGATAACGATTTGATTTTTGAAGTTAAAGCACATAGAATAAAATTTGAATAAACACAAATTAATTATGTGTGGTCCCAATCAATAGAGGAGGGAAGAGATTTCAATGCACTTAACATGATTAAGCAATTATTAAACAATGAAGAATTTAATCAAGGAAGGAGTTTAAATTTAATTAAATAAAATAAATCCAATAAATATAAAAGCATGGGATAGCCAAGAATTTAAATATAGGGTTAAATCATTATTGAATTAAATAGACATGTCAGATTAATTAATTAATTAGATAGGGATTTTAAAGCAAGCTACAAGAATTAATTAATTAAAATAATTAAGTTAAATTAAATGAGATGGAGATTTTTAGCCTAGACATTTCCATGTATGGATTAGATCCTAATAATCACAAATCAATTTAAATTCAATCTAGAGAGATTAAATGGAAAAGGATTTAAAATTTAAAATTAACTTAATTTAATTTAAAAATGAATTAATGGGGCCTTCCAATTATTTTCCATAAATAAGAAATTAAATCAAGAAAATGTAATTAATTAATGACCCACTTGAATTTAAATTTGAATTAAAAAAATTTAATTTATATAAACTTAAATTAAATTAAATAAAGCACATGAGGGCTGACCAAAGCATACTAAAATTAGATGGATTAAATTAGGAAACAACTTAAAAGTAAAATGTCATTTTAAATTAATTTAAAATTCAAAAAATTTTGAAATTCAAAAGAACATAAAATAATGGAAAATAATATGACATTAAATTAAATAAATCTCATAAAATTTTTCAATCTAAACACATTAAAAATTCTGTGAGATATGAAATAAAATTAATGTTAGAAGAAAGAAAATGAAGGATATGAGAGAGAAAAATATTTTGAATAATTGAGTGAACAATTAAATTTTTCTGCTAAAATAAATGGATAAAGATTAATCTAAGCATAGAAACTTATTAATGATGTAGAAAATAAATTCAACACACTTTAAGATTTAATGGACAAGACTTAAACAGTTAAACTCTTGCAAATAGCCAAATTATCCGAAAAGGATAATTTCAAGAATATTGAAAATTGGATTCAAATAAAATATAAAAAATATGTAAAAATTAGAATAAATGAAATGAAAATATTTTAATAATTATTTTCATGTGAATGAGCTCTTATTTTTCTAATATTATAAATCATTGGAAGATTCTCAAACTATCCTAATCAAGATTGATTTGACTTTCCAAATTTGACTGAGCAAACTAAGTATGGTGAGCTTCCTGAAATACTTAAAATAAATCATTAATTTCATCCAATCATATATCTATTATCATAAAAATCAAATACTTAAGCAATGAGGTGCATGGAGTCAACATACTTTGGTAGCTAAGATTAGAGAATATCATATAAAGTTTTCCACTTGTTGCATTACTCTCTCTCTCTCTCTCTCTCTCTCTCTCTCTCTCTCTTTGAGCTTTTAAGTAACAATTTTATAATAATAGCTTGTTGATTCAAATTAGGTTTCAAATTTGTTAACATTTTTGAACTCTAAGATTTCAAAAAATTACTAGCTCCAAATCACTATGATTAATTCTTGAATTTAATTTCATATTAGGTGAGTTCCTTTTATTTAATATTTTTATGTTTAATTTTACAAGTACCTAATATACTTATTAGAAGTCTATAAAATAGTTTGTATAAACCTATTTTAAGTTTACATTGGCTTAATAAAATTAAATTTTTTGGCCAACAACTATTTAGTAGCAAAACATACATAAAGATTTATGAAAAATTATTAATGGTGGCATATTATCTATTTATGTAGGGTTGTAGAGTTTTGTGGATACTCATAAATAAATTTAATTTTTATAAAAGTGACGTAGGTGCCTCTAAAGCTTTTAACCATTTGAAAACTCTAGGGGGTGCATTTAATTATGCTTTAAAAAGTTACACAATTTTTAAGGACTTTTAATTTTTTTTTCAAAATTTTAGAATAAGCCAAGTTTAAGCTAAAACCTAGTCTAGCTAGTAACCCAATGTGAGATGTTTATCTTTGGGAAAAGTTCAAACTTTAAGAAAATTTGGAAAACTTATGGTTGATAAAGAGACGTGATTATATTAGATTTATAGTTAATCTCAATGTTTTCATAGAGTTTTGATGGTTACCAAAGAAGTAAGTTAAGAAAAATGAATAACACTCCTCTTGTATTAGACAAATACCAAGCTCCCACATCTTTGAAAATTTTTAATTTTTTTTCTAGATAAAAATAGTTCTTATTCATCTAAAAAATAAAAATAAATAGATTAATTACAAACCAAATTCATAAGAGAAAAAAATAAAACGTGGTGAAGACATGGGGCTAGACCCCATTGATTCGAATAGTGTCCCCCTCCTTGGTCGACCCTAGCTTAAAGATTTAATTAATTAAATCATAGTTAGTTAATCAATTTCATAAAAGTTAATTTTGTTCTTATAAGTTATAATAATTTTCCAAGTTTAAAAAATTTATACTTCATTAAATTTAAATATTTAAGTTTTTTTTCTCTACAAATACATTATTTTCAGTAAGAGAAGTACATATATTATAATGCTCAAAGTTTTAAGTAAAAAAACTAAAGATCCATCATCATCATGCTCCTAGTAATGAGTCCACCTAACCTTCATTGTAATAGGTTTAATAGCTTCGTTGATATTTAAATTTTTATTTTTTATATAACTTCAATAAAATAAAATACAATAATTATTTTACAATAAGAAAAGTGTGAAGCATGCCGTTGCTCATCTAAGAACTTCTATGATAAAATGGTCTTAACTTCTTGACTATAATAAAGTTAAAGTCACCTTTTTCATCACCACTTTAGGTTAACTTTCATACCTTCACATTTCAATCTCTTTGACATCTACTCACATCATAGCACCTGCCCATGATGTATGCTCCTCATAACTCAATGAAGAATGCCTCATTAACTATGTTAAATCAATATGATGTGCTCAACTTTTTTTTTTTTGAATATTTTTTCTTCTCACATTTTAACTCTATGTTTCATTTCCCTCAACTTATAAATAATTTATAACTTTGCCCTTATTTTCTTTTCACAAAATAGACCATTACCTATCATCATCCACTTATGATTTGCATAAACCATTCTCTTAGTTACTAATGTAGAACATCATGTGGATCAAGAAATTAGAACTCAAGGTCCATTTACAAGATCTCAAGCTAAAGCTCAAGAAAATTTAAGAAAGAAGAAGGCTTAGCACATTAGCCTGCTAATGCCCATTTTATGATTTCATCCTTTTTTAGTTATGTAATTTTTAATTTTCTTTTAGAAACTTCAGGTTTGAAATTTTAAATTTAAAAATTGAAAGCATGACATGTGAGGTGGTTGAATCCACATAAAATAATAGCATATGAAATGGGTAGATGGCATAAAATAATAAGGTAACTTAATGCTTCACATTAATGTGGCCACCCACCTTTCCCTCTATATTTTGAATTCTTTTTTTAAAAAGATGTTTATAATGGTTATAAATAGACCCCCTTACTAGAATGAAATGGGATATTTTGGTAATTACAAATTATTTAAGTTATTCTTATGATTTGAGAGTTTGGTGACCTAACCTTTGCAATCCTTAGTGGGAGCATTAGTCATCCAACATATCTTTCTTTTCTCACCTCTATACCCATGATAATTTATTTTAATAGTTTTCATATCTCTTATCATCATCTTCAATCATACATTAAGCCTTCTACTCTCCTCCATAAGCTTACACCTTCCTTCCACTCAATAATACTTCTACTTCATTGATTACAACCTAATCCTAGTCCTTAAACCAAAATAATCACTTAAACCCAATAATTTCCAATCAACTACTCCAGATCATAAATACATATCCTTACCTAAACCTCCACAAGTATTTTTAGCCATTTATCTCATTTAAGTTTCATTCTTTATTGCTACATTTTAAATCAACCTAAGTTAGTCTAAATTGGACTAGTTTAAGTCATCACACTATCATATTATCCTACACCCTTTATTATCCCACCAAAACTTCAAAATACATCTTTAGATATTAATCTAAAGATCCATGACTATTTAATTCTCTCAATCTCACCAAAATAAAGAGCACCCATTTCCATCAAATTTGGTATCAAAGCAAAGCCTGGAAGAAGCAAATTTAGTCAAAAGTTTGCTTCAACAAATGGATAATCTCAATTGGTGGACTTATCTTCAAACTTGTGAGTTTTTCTTGGACTTGTGAGGTTAATTAATTTTTTTGTACATGATAGTTTAAATTCATATTAGTATCTTGAAAAGATATATATTACTTGCAAGTTTACGATGATAGCATAAAATTCTAATTAGTAAGCTCCATTATATAATTTAGTCATTTCCCAATTGTGCGAACTTACCCAAAACAAATTAAGAGAACACCTTAGTGAGGTAGTGCTTCACCCTAAAAATAACCTAGTCATTAGTGCAAATCAATTCTAATTGCTTGCTTTATTATCTTTGTTAATATTTATGATTAATTTTAGAAGTTTCTTTGATTAACTTATGATAACTTGCTTTATTAAAAAAAGGAGGCTTGATAATTTTGAGCATTTTTCATTGCATTAAAAAATAATAATAAATTACATACATAATAATATAAGTGTGTTAAACTTGATGATTTTGTAGGCTAAATAGAACTTTATCAAAAAGACCTAAACTGTCTAAGGAGAGCTTGGGATGTAAGTGATCATGTACCCCCGCCCTCCTCACCTGGAAGTTCTCTTTGCCTAAAATTTCACTTTGATTCACAACATTATATTTGTTTATTTTATTTCATTTTTTTCTTTGATCCCTTATCATATATCTTTTTTTTAAATCTAATGGCACCAAAATCTATCTCTCATGACCAAGTTAAAAATTTGACTAGATTAGTTGATGCCTTCAATTTTAGGATCCATGAAAATGAATTAAAAACTCAACAAATATTTGAAGAAAGTAAGAATCAAATGCAAGAACTTAAAGAACAAATGAAAACTCTTATAGCTCATTTATAAAATAATAGAGTACCAACTCCTCCAATACTTGCTTAGACTATGCCTACAGAGATAGACGAAGAAGATTCATATCCGAACCATAAAGAAAATCAACCACTTAGAAGACCACCAATTGCTAGAAATGGTGGAAGGAGAGAAAACTATTTCAAGACTACAGAAAACTCTAATGATCCATCTCAAAGAGTTAAAGTAGAAGCCCCAACTTATGATGGTGTATATGACCCAAATAAATTTCTTGATTGGTTAGTTCAAATGTATGACTTCTTTGATTGGTATAAAATAGATGATTATCAAAGGGTTACTTTTGCTAAAATAAAATTATTAGGACATGCTAAAATTTATTGAACAAGTATTTTAGCTAAAGAACAAAGATTAGGAAGGACAAACCTCACTTGGATAGAAATGAAAGAAAAGTTAAGAGCAAAGTATTATTCTAGGCATCATGATAAGTAGCTATATAGTCAATTATTAACTTTGAGATAAGGTTATCATCTTGTAACTGAATACTTGAATACTTTTGAAGATCTAGTTTCTAGAACTGATTGTGCTAATAATGATTGGAAAGTAGCCAATAAATTTGATATTAGATTTAGGACCAAAATTAGAAATGAAGTTGAATTATTTGACCCATAATCTTTGGAGGAAGCATTTCACTATGCCTTATTGGTTGAAAAAACTAAAAGAAATCTACTTCATCGCTAAAACTAAAAGTCAAGTACCTTCCACTTTATCCCATAGATTTATTATTAGACCCACCCATCAAATTGGCCCAACCCCTTTGCCTAAAACTTCTATTAAATGGAGCTCTACAAGCACTAGGGAAGTAATATGTTTCAAATGCCATAAAAAGAGTCATATGGAAAATCAATTTAAAAGTCAAATCTTATTTTTTGAAGAAGTTGAAACCAAATAGATGATAATCTATAAGAAGTTTATGATGACACCCCATTATCTGATGAAGAATTGAAATTAACTGATGACCCTCAAGTTAATGTGATGAGATGTCTTACTGTAATTTAAAATGAGACAGAAGATTGGAGGAGAAAGAACATTTTTAACATGTATATTTTGTGTAATGAAAAAGACATGTAGGTTAGTTATAGATGGAAAAAGTGCTATGAATGTCATTTCAACACACACCTTAACTTAAGCCAACCTAAAATTTGAACCTCATCCTGAACCATTTCATGTTAGCTGGGTAAATCAAACATCTCTTTCTATCACCAATTGATGTTTAGTTCCAATTAAAATAGAAAGCTATGAGAATCAAATTTAGTGTGATGTTCTCCCTATGGACATTGCTCATATTCTCTTAGGATGACCTTGGTTATATGATATGAATGTCATTCACTATGGTAAGAAAAATACTTATATTTTTAAACATAATATAAGACTATTAAACTTCTACCAATAAAGTCAGTAGAAAAAACACCCTCCCATAGCACTACACAAAATAACTTCTGACTTGCAAACTAAGCCTCTATTAAAGAAAAAAATCAAACTTCAATTAATTATCATGAAAAATCCTACTATTAGGGTTAATACTACCATTTCTAATTCTTGCTTCAAAACATCTATTCTTCCTTATTTGACCCCAAAAATAGAAATAATAGATTTTGGAGCTTTACGAAATGAATTTTCTGATCCATTTATTCTTCACTTATTACATGTAAAAGAAGTTATACTAGACTCTAATGAGACTCACATACCTATTGTGATCTTTTCCCTTCTTTCTCATTTTAAAGATATTGCACCTAATGAGCTTCCTGATGAGCTACCTCCTCTAAGAGACATTCAACATGCTATTGAGTTCTTACATGATTCTCAACTTTCTAATCTTTTACATTATAGGATGAACCTTATAGAGAATGTTGAAATTAAAAGTCAAGTTGTGGAATTATTAAAAAGGGTTTTATTCAAGTGAGTTTTAGCCCTAGTGCAGTTTGAACTTTATTAACTCCAAAGAAAGATGGAACATGAAAAATGTGTGTTGATAATCGGACAATAAATAAAATTACTATCAAATATAGGTTTCTAATTCCTCGATTAGATGATATGTTAAATTTAATCTCAGGAGCAATTTTTTTTCAAAGATTGATCTAAATAGTGGATATCATCAAATTTGGATTAGATTAGGAGATTAGTGGAAGATGACTTTTAAGACCCATGATGGACTTTATGAATGGCTTGTCATGCCCTTTGAACTTTCAAATACTCCTAGGACATTTATGAGATTAATGAATTTTGTTTTTAAATCATATATAAGTGAATTTTTTGTGGTGAATTTTGATGATATTCTAATTTTTAGTCCAAGTGAGAATGAGAATCTACAACACCTATGAAACTCTTTTAAATACTTAGATAAGAGAAATTATACATTAATTTAAAAAAGTATTTCTTTTTGCAAACTGAGGTAATCTTTTTAGAGTTTATTATATCCACTATTGGACTTAAACCTAATCCTTCTAAAGTGAAAGTAATCTAAGATTGTCCATCACCTAAAAGTTTTACTGAAGTTAGAAGCTTTCATGGTTAGCCACCTTTTATAGGAGATTCATCAAGAATTTTAGTCCCATTGTTGCTCAGATAATTGGTATACTAAAATTAGATAAATTTTGTTGGACTCCTAATGTACAAAGGGCCTTAGACCAAGTTAAAGTTTTTATCACTTTTGCACCAATCCTTAGTCTTTCTGATTATTCTAAAGCCTTTGAAGTGACATGCGATGCTTTAGGAATTGGGATAGGTGGAATTTTAAGTCAAGAGAATCATCCTATAGCATTCTTTAGTGAAAAGTTAAATGAAGCTAAATAATGATATTCCACTTATGATAAGGAGTTTTATGCTATAATTCAATCCTTAAGGCATTGGAAACACTATCTCTTATATAAAAAATTTATAATTAATTTTGATCATCATGCCTTAAAATTTATTAGTACTCAATGAAAATAAAGTTATATGCATGCAAAATAGGTTGAATATTTACAAGACTATTCTTTTGTTCTAAAGCATAAGCATGAAATTGAGAATAAACCTATTGATGCTTTATCTAGAGTAAATCTAATGATTTTCTCTTTAGAATTAAGAATCTTAGGATTTGATCTAATTAAAGATGATTGTATTGTGAGCCCTGACTTTAACCTAATTTATCTTGAACACTTAGATAAACCAATAACATTATAAGGAACATTCTTAATAATAAATGAGTATTTATATAAAGAAAATAACTATGTATTCCTCGATCTTCTCTTAGAGAATTTCTTTTCATCGAGCTACATGCTAGAGGTATAACCGGTCATTTTGGAATGGCTAAGAATATATGATTATTAGAAAATAGATTTTACTGGCCTACATTAAAACTAGATGTTCAAAAATTAGTAGCCCAATGTTTAATTTGTAAACAAGCTAAAACTATAATATCCTTATAGACCTTGGGAAGACCTATCAATGGATTTTATTCTAGAATTACCTATGATAGCTCGAGGATATAGCATTTTTTGTTGTAGTGGATATGTTTTCAAAATTGCTCATTTTTTGCCTTATTCAAAAACAAATTATGATTCTTATATAACCAAATTATTTTTTAAGAAAATATTGTGACTCCATGGCCTCCCTTAAACATTATTTTTAAAACAGATGTTAAGTTTGTCTCATATTTTTGAAAAAATATTATGGAAATTATTAGGTGCCAAATTAAAATTTTCTTATCTTTCACCCACAAACTGATGGACAAACTGAAGTAGTCAATCGTACTTAGAAAATTTGCTTAGATGCTTGGTAGGTAAAAGTTTGGGAAATTTGGATTTATATTTACAAACCTCAAAATTTGCTTATAATACTATTTCTCTAGAACTACAAAAAAATCACCATTTGAGATAGTTTATGGTCAAAACCCTAAATGACCAATAGATGTAGCAAACCTATCATCTCATGCATTTTTTGATGCAACATTCTCATTTGCTAAAGATTTTCAAAGCCTCCATGAAGATATAAGAAAGCAATTCACTATAAGTAATGAAAACTATGCTTCTAAGGAAAATCATAATTGTTTAATGAAAGAATATAAAGAATGTGATTATGTATTGATTCACATTCAGCCTGAGCATTATCAAACCACTAAATATAAGAAATTACATGCATGAGCTTGTGATCATTTTAAAATTCTTAAGAAAATTAGAACTAATGCTTATCACCTTAATTTTCCTACTGATATGCTCATTCATCTAATTATTAATACTGAAGATATTCTATCATATAAAGGAATTAGCAAACCTTGACTTGTTCAGTCTAACTCTTTAGCAGGAGATATAGCACCGTACTTGTAGAAGTCCTCTTTCTTTGAAGTTAACTATATTATCACTAAGGAAGCACCCATTAATCCAGCTTCTGAACATCATTTTCTAGTTCGTTGGAAGAATAAGCCACCAATTGAAGACACATGATTGACATGTACTTATTTGGAGACTCTAGCCTAACAATTAGTAGAAGATTTCCTAGATTTCAACTCTATGGAGTAGAGTTCAATTGAGCCCAAGGGAGTTGATCTAGAACATCATATGGATCAATAAATTAGATCTCAATGTCCATTTATAAGATCTCAAGCTAAAGCCCAAGAAAATTTAAGATACAAGAAGGCTTAGCCCATTAGCCTGCTAAGGCCATTTTATGATTTCATCTTTTTTTTAATTATGTAATTTTTAATTTTCTTCTCGAAACTCTAGGTTTGAAATTTTGAATTTAAAAATTCAAAGCATGACATGTGAGGTGGTTGAATCCACATAAAATAATAGCATGTGAGATGAGTGGATAGCATTAAATAATAAAGTAACTTAATTCTTCACATTAATGTGGCCACTCACCTTTCCCTCCATATTTTGAATTCTTTTTCCATTGAAAGATGTTTGTAATGGCTATAAACATCCCCCCTTGCAGGAATGAAAGGTATCTTTTGGTAATTACAAATTATTTGAGTTATTCTTATGGTTTGAGAGCTTGGTGGCCAAACCTTTGCAATCCTTAGTGGAAGTGCTAGTTATCCAATATATCATTCTTTTCTCACCTCCAATACCCAAGATAATTTATTTTCATCTTTCTCATATCTCTTTACATCATCTTCAATCATACACTAAGCCTTCTACTCTCCTCCATAAACTTACACCTTCCTTCCACTCAATAATACCTCTACTTCATTGATTACGACTTAGTCTTAGTCCTTACACCAAAATAATCACTTAAACCTTATAATTCTCAATCAACTACCCTAGATCATAAATACATATCCTAAATCTCCAAAAGAATTTTAAGCCATTTACCTAACTTAAATCTCATTCCTTATTACTACATTTTAAATTAGCCTAAGTTAGTCCAAATTTGAATAATTTAACTCATCCCACTATCATATTATCCTACGCCCTTTATTATGCCACCAAAACTTCAAAATACATCTTTAGATATTAATCTAAAGATCCATGGCTATTTAATTTTCTTAATCTCATAAAAAGAAAGAACACCCACTTCCATCAATTACCCTACATGACTTCATCAATATCTATACAAACTAAATTTGTTTATCCACCCATATCTTTTTTATGCATTTTATTCAATAATCTCTTGGACAACCAATGACAAGCGATTGTTCAGGCTATTACCTCTTCCTATGGATGGTTAAGCCAAATATAGCCATCTATGTTAGCTTATTTAAAATTATGAGATTTGCATTTTATTTTAATAATTTTATAACTTTATAAATAATATTTTTATCATTAAATAGGTTTTTTAATAATTATAATCAAATTATAAGTATTACTCATTATGCTCTTCTAAAAATAGGAATACAATTCTTTTCACTATAATGATATAGTTTTGTCAATTATGTTGAATAGAAATTTGTCTGTGGAGTAATGTAAGACCTTACTTAGGCACGTAGAAGTAGGGTTGATTAGACATGACTAGATTAGATAAAAAAGAGTATAAAAATATAAGAAGTTCCACTATATCAGAGAATGAGTATAATATAATACAATAATCAACTCTCTCTCCCTTTAGGAATAGTAAAAAGAGCTAAAAAAAAGATCATCTATCCCTTAAAATTCCCACTTTTTATAAGATTGGGGGTGTTTACAACCGAAAACTATAAATTAGTCCTTAAAAATTATATGTTGGTTATAACATAAAGGGTCTCACCCATATTTTTGAAGATAGAAGGAGTGCAGTATGTCGAATGGTGAGTCCATTGTTATGATTGCATGGATGAGTAAGAAAGTTTGGTGTCGTTTGGCTAAGGCTATCTCTTTTAGGTACTCACCTAAGTGAAAAGTGAGTTCTCCTAAGTGCCAACGAGTAAGTTGGTTGCCTATTTTTGGCAAGTTCTCTTTTAGGGTTTGTTATTCATTGATAAGTGCTTATTGTGTTGGTTCATCTACAAGGTTTATGTACACATATTTTGGTATATAGTTAGCTCTCCAACTCTTCTACTCCTTAAAGAGGTAACTTGTAAAAAGGATAGAAGAGGAAAAAAAATTATTATGGTGTAATTATTGTGATACGTAACCATTGGTTTGACTTGTATTTAATAAGTGGTAATGTAACATCACCTATTATTGAGTTTCAGAGTTAGCCACTATTTTATTATCATGCCTTAAAAGGAGAGTTTCATTACTTCCATTTAAGGTGAGTACTTCTAACCTGATTATGGCATTTGTTGTTGTCAAAGCTACTTCAAATAGAGGAATGGTATTATTTCCTAGATTGATGTGAGTTCCTTAAAGATTGTTGTAATGAATGTGGTGGATGAGATGACATATAATAAGCTTGTGAATTTTCCATTATCAATTACTTCTATCTTATTTGTTGCATTGGTAGTGCCAAGGTGTTTAAAAAAATTTTTTAAAATAAGTAGCTTGTTCATGCTTAACAATGGGTGCCTTGCTAAGGGAGCTCATGTCATATTCTAGCTTTCCTCTCAGGCGAAGTTGGTTTTATTCTCAGCTTGGTTGCTCTAGCTTCACTTCCAAGAAAAGTCTTCCCTCATTGAGTGATAAGGTGTGGTCCAGTCTATGTGAGGATACATTAAGAATGTTGATGATGTCAGGCATACAACTCATAAATCAGTTGACCATGATTTCTTAGACCCCAACAAGATTCTTTATCCCTTTTTTTTTGCAATTTTTCTTTCTTCTTATACCTATTAGTTGGAAGAAAAAAGTAATTATAAATATATTTTGTACTTTCCACTCACTTTTATATATATATATATATATATATATATATATATATATATATATATTTCTTGTCTTTTCCTTTATGACATTTGTTCAAGCGTACTTGCTTTATTATTTACTTTCTATAAATGAACTCACTTTACTTTATAAAATTGTACTCGCTCAAGAGATGTTTAGTTGAATGCTCAAATGATTACCTTAGCTATTTATTAGTATTACTTAGGAAAATATTGAGTCACCAACTACAAAGAGTATCGCTTGGCTTAGTTACCAACCACTCGAAGTGTTGGTCTTTAGCTCGAGGACACCAACCACATAGAGTGTTGATCTTAGAATTTGTAGTCATAAATCATATAGAGTGTTCTTTTTCATAATTTGTAGTTGTCACATAGAGAGTTGATCTTATAATCTATAGTCATCAACCACATTGAGTGTTTGTCTTATAATTTATAGTCGCCTACCACACGACATGTGGTCTTATAATTTGTAGTCACTTTGGGAACCCTTAGATAATTTGAGATGTTTATTTGGATAAATTTCTTAAGTGTTGAAGTTGTCCCATGACTGTGTTAACCCATTTAAGGCAAATAAGCAAAAAATATTTCTAAATGCAGACTTCCCTCTAAAGGACTATAGCTCTTTTGAGTAGTCTCATGACACTTATATGCTTGATAATGTGCCAAGTTGAGCTCTATACACTAGGGGCAAAGGTAACTCACCAAGTTTAGGCTTTTCCATTTAGACCAAATGTAGCTCACCAAGTAAGGCCATGTTGTTGGGCAAATGAGTAGCTCATCGATTTAGGCTTTATGCTTGGGCCAAGAGTAGCTGATTAAATAAAGCTTTTAACTTTAGCCAAATGTAGCTCACCAAGTAATGTGAGTTAATACATAGCTCTTTGAGTCCTCCAAAACTTAGACCATGAGTAGCTTGCCGAGTAACTTGGCTAATGTAGCTCACTAAATGGTTTGGGCTAAATGTAGCTAGCCAAGACATTTGGGTCAATATGGCTCACTAAGTTATTCATATCAACATATAGCTTCTTGAATTATGTTAAACTCAGATTAAATATAACTCATCAAATAACCTGGGCCAATATAGTTCACTATGTGACTTGGGCCAAATGTAGCTCACCAAGCCATTCAGACTAGTGTAGCTCACCAAGTTGCTTAGGTTAGTGTAATTCTCCAAATAGGATTTTGCACTTGAATTGATATATAGCTTGCTAAGTGCACACTTGTACCTTCATCGCTTTAAATGTTTAAGATTTTTTTCAATTCCAAGTTGATTTATTTGCACTAGACTTATTATAAATTAGTAGAAATAGATTTTCTACATAAATAATTTGTTTAAAAATGAAAATTTATTATAATAAAAATAAATACAAGGATATGACTTCCTTTAGGGTAGTATTCTTGTGATATGGGTCAAGTGAGTTAGTGTTGGTTTATTACTTTCTTAGAAATTTTGTCCTTTCCAAGCCTTCCCACAAAATCATTGGGCTTTACCGCTTTGATGAATCCTCAACCAAACTCCTAAGGTATCAACATTCTTCATTGATGTGGCCATAGTCTCTATGATATGCTCAATACTTTGACGCATCTTTAAGCCCATTCTTCAAAGGTGATGGTCATTTGAAGTATTTTTATTTTAAATGACCTCAACTAACTCTGCCATTAAAATCTATAATAGTGAGTTGTGGTTGGATTTTGAGGTTGCTACTCTCTTTGAGCATGCGAGTCAACAATTTTGGTCTATATTTGTGCTGACATATTGATGTTCTCTAATCAAATGTTCTACCTTTTTCGCTTTTCCTATCTCTGAATTTGAAATATCTTTTTTGGGATTTGTTCCATGGGTAACCTTTTCCTGAGTCAATTATATGAGTCAAACTTGATGATTAGGGACCTCATTATATCTCTTTGCATTCACATGGCCAATAGCCAATTCCACTAGTTTCACAAACATCTTGAGTTGCTATAGACCAAAGGCATGCATACTTGTTTGACCCTTATTTAAGGCCATGGGAAATTATGGTATTTAAAAATATGATGAGGGACACCATGCAAATCTTAGGAGGTACTTATTAAAATGATTGAGTATGGCATCAAAAAATAATATACTATCTCAAAAGATAGAAATATCACCCCACAATGTTTCCATTCACCTAATAAGGACTCCTAAAGCCACTATAATGTACTAGAGATTTTTCTCTTGCCTTATATGGATGAAGTATGATGTTGACCTCACTTTTGGAGTGAGGATCCAATCTTTCCATCATAAGTCTAGGCATCTTCTAGACACTAAGAGCTCATTAGTCATAAGACACTTTTAGTGGCTAAGTGAATGCTGAACCTAAGCTTAGAGACTTAGAAAGATTAGTCATAGGTTTAGGACTTAGGGAAACCTACCTAGCCTATAGCCTATCCAAATCTATGCCTATCCCATTAGCCAAAATCAAACATCAAACCAATATATCCAATTCCAATTGTATCTCAACTCAAATTCAAGTCTCCAAACCAAAATCAAACCCACCATAACCCAAACCTAAGCCCATGATTTGATCCTATGGACTTAGCCAAATTTCCTTCAATCCAAATCAAACTCAATTGATTTCCTCATAAATCAATCAATCCTCCAATCATCATTCTAAATCAAATCTACACTCAAATTAAAGTCCACAAGCAAAAATCAAATCAATTAAAAACCAAAGTCCATGATTTAAATCCTATGGACTTAAGCACAAAATCCCATTAATCCAAATCAAACTCAATTGATTTTATCATGAATTAATTCAATCCTTCAATCATCATTCCAAACTAAGTCAAATCTACAATCAAAGCCAATTAAGCCAAAACCAATTCAATCAACCTAACATAACCTATTTGACTTGAAATATTCAAATGAGCCAAAATCCAATTGAACCCAAATCAATTGCAACCAAAACTATAAATCAATCTCAAATCAATATCCAAACTCAACTAAACTCAATTAAACCCAAAATTGATCCAATATTAGGCTCACTTGACCCAAAGTGACCTAAAGGACCCATTTGAACTAAATCACAATCTAACCCAAATTGGATTGAACCACACCAATCAAAACTTCCTACAATGATTGTTTCAAAGTCAATTTGGTCATTTGACCAAATCAACCCACTTAACCTACATGAGCAAAATGAATCAAATCTCATCCTAAGCCAAATCAATTGAAACTAATGATTCATACTAACCTAAAATCAATCCTTGAACATGACTTGACCATCAATTGAGCCAAACTAAACCCTTTTGGCTTCTTGACCTAAGTTGACCCAATTTAACCTAAAAAGATAATTGGTTCAAATCAAAATCTAACCCAAATTGATTGCAACTCATGGCTCAAGTTCAGTCTAAATTGATCATTAAATTTGATCAAAGCCTTAATTGAACCCAATTCACCCATTTAGCCCAAATTGACCTAAAAGGTCAATTTGATCTAAATCATCCCTAAATCCAAATTGATTGAAATCAAAGTCTACAGTCATCTTTAAATGATGAATTGAACATGAACCAATGTCTAGCCCAAGCAAATTTGGCCAGTTTGGCCAAATTGGTCAACTTAAACTATTTGACCCATATGAACTCAAATGGGTTAAATCCAAATCCAACCCAAATTAAACCAAACCAATTTCACCAAAACATTCCAAATACTCATTTGAACTTGACCCAAGCCTTGGTTTGACCCAATTTGACCAATTGGTCAACTTGACCCAACATAGCCTAATTTGACCTACATGGGTCAATTTGAGCCAAACCCATTCAAACCAAGCCCAAATCCAATGAAACTTGGCATGGTCCTTTCTTAGGTCACCATGGATCAGCCCAAATCCAACCTAGCCCAATCTTGACCCGAATTGACCCAAAACCCAATGGATAAAGCTTCCCAAATGGGACAAATATCCCATTCGAATGGTCAAACCCATTCTCTCCCACATGGCCACCTCTTAGGCCTCCACCTAAGAAAGAGGGACATTGGCTCACATGTCCCAAAGGTGATTGGGTCATCCATGAGCCAAATGGAGGTGAGTTCACCGCTCTCCTCCCCTTAGAACACTTAGAAACCAAGGACACCTAGTTCTCCTCACATGGTAGCCACTCCCCCCTCACTCACCCACTCAAACTGAGCCAACTTAGCACCTCCCTGCAACCCACGACCACCTGCGGTATCCAAATGACCATTAGAGGCCAAACCTATCCCATCCATCTGATCCAAGGGAGGAGGGGGTATACCCTCAATTCGATCCAATTTGACAGAGTAAGCCCTCAAAGAGCCCTAGCAACTCAAAATAAGCCACCATAGCTTCCTCCTAAGTTCCCTAAGCACTCCCCTTGTCGAAAAACACAAACTCGAGATAGGACAAGCTCCAACTCCACCAAATCCAAACCAATCCTAAATTAACTTCACCCACACATTCACCAAGCTCTGACGAAGTAAAATAAAAATAAATCTTCTATCGAGCAATTCGAGCACTGGAAGCCCCTCCAAGCATAACTCCAATGAGTTTTCTTGCGATTGATTGATCCTTAGAGCCACAGGCAAGGAGTCACGGTGCCATCTTCTCAATAGGGCTTCGCCTCTTCAAGGCGAAGCTACCTTGGTCGATTAGCCACCTGTCTGAAGCTTCGACAAGGTATTTTTTAGCAAACCTAGTATTATCCAAAAATGTTTAGGCCTTTTTGAAGAAAATGTGGATGTCACATGAATCTAACTATAGAATCCTTGTAGTTCAACCCCGTGAAGGTGTGGAATTGATCCCAAACCTCCCTGAGCTCTAGTGACCTCGGATCGAGCGGAGGAATGTGAATGGTGTCGCCTTCCATCATAGGGGGATAATCATCATCATCCATTCCGCTTAATGTCATGATGATCTCCCATTAGATTAATTCCTATTTTATACTAAGGGAACCACAAGATTAATCTTCTCTCGAGGATGAAAGCGCGCCACAGCCACATCGAGTGATGATTTTAAATAATCTAGTGCCATATGGAAAGTGTGCCATGTCAGTGATCCGAGTGGCGTCGATGGGATTAGGCTTAATTAAAGGTTAATTATCCATTTAATGGCTAAAATTTTGAAAAATCATAGCAAATTATAAAAATATCCATAAAAATGCAAATAAATACTCATTTTAAAGGTGAAATAGAGGAGATTTTATTAAATTTACTTCCATTTGATTTTGAACAATAATTAAAGCTCAATTAGGGTTTGCATGCATACTTAATTAGCCTAATTGAGCCTTCATTACTTGGGTAATTAATTCCAAACTTAGGGAATTGATTTAATGGGATGACCTTTGCCTCCCATGATTTTCTTGGAGTTTATTGCTTATGTAATTAGGGAAATTGATGCTTCAAACCTTAATTACCCCTTAATTAATTTAATGATTAAGTAATATTCAAAATAGCAAAAATTAATTAATTAAAGCTTATTAATCACCGATTAATAGTGAATGGATGGGAGAGTGATTAGGACCTCTTTCCTAGTCTCTTTCCCAAATTCATTTCATTTTAAAATTGATTAATAGGGGAATTAATTAAGCATTTAATTAACCAATTAAATGTTTTAATCAAATTAAATTGATATATTAATTACATCAGATGATTAACAATGAGATTAAGGGTTTCTCTTTATGTGTTTAATAACATAAAGGCCCTTTAAAGAAATTATGATTAACCCATGAGTGTGGAAAAATTATAAGATTTTTTAATCAGATTCTTTAACTTAATTAATCTTTGGTTATGAGCCAATTGTATCAGGCCCTTTAGGAGCATTGCAATTTTATTTTCTTACATGTTCATATCATTTGTAGCTCATGATTAAATGATTAATCAAATTAAAGAAGCATAGGAAAGGGTAATTAAGTGATTTAATTAATAATTCAACTTAATTAATTCATAAAATTGATTTGAATACCTTTCCTTGAATTAATTAAGGTTACCAACATGAGAATGGGATTAAAATTGCAAATAATTTCTCTCTTGTTTAAATCAACTCAAATCCAAAATCAAACTAATAATATGCTTTGGTCTCCTTTAAATAATTTTATTTAATGTGATTGTCCTTAGAAATTAATGTATTTTAATGAATCACATGTTTATGTTTGGTGATTCCTTTCTAATTACTTTAAATGTTGTATGTCATGTGGTTTCATGCATTCATCTTCTCAAACTTAAATCAATCAAATGGAATTTATTTATGCAAGCTTGCATGTGTTGGCTTAATTTATCATATGTGTGGCTATTATCACTACTAAATTCAAATATATTTTTCAAAGTTTATAAATGAATAATAATATTTGGAGTGATGATAATTATAAATATATAGGGTTTGTATGTGTTTATTGCTTAAATATGTGAGTGAAAAGCTCTCTTTCTTGAATTCATGTATAGATTTACATAGGTTTGAATGGTAATGGGTATATAGTCTAGACATCCCAATAATACGAGGCTTTAAGTAGCCTCAAGAGATCATTTGATTATCTCACTTCCCTGGTTAACAAAGGCACGTATCCATTTGATTTCACTTTTATGTAAATTGGTATTAGAATTTGGATAAAGCTTTAATTCATGTGCATAAATGGTTCAACCAATGAAAAAATTTAATCTTTTCATGGTATTTATTTTTCTAATTCATCCATATATTAATATGTATTTAAGATAGCAAGTATATAGTTTGAACATCTCGAGAATATAAGGCTTTAATTAGCCCCAAGAGGTTGTTTGATTACCTCACTTCCCTGGTTTAAACAATGACACGCACTTGCTTACATCTTTTATACATGTGTATGTGTATGTGATTAAAGAATGAAAACCCTTTCTTTTTCTACTAAAAATACATGCATTCATAATTACCTAAGTCACAAAAATATGTAGTATTTGGATGTAAATCTTCTTTCCTTTATTCATGTATATGAATCTACATATGATTGAATGTTAATAAGTATATATTCACATCCTAGGAATATGAGGCTTTAAGTAGCCCCAAAGAGGTCATTTGATTCCTCACTTTCCTGGTTAACAAAGGCGTGTACTTGTTTAATTTCATTCCCATGTATTTTTGTGTTAGAATTTGGATAGAGCTTTAATCCATATATACAAATAATTCAATTAAGAAAAATATCACCGCATGCATGACTTTCATCTTTATAGTTATATATACATTAATACATATTTAAGATAACAAGTATATAGTCTGGACATCCCGGGAATGTGAGGCTTTAAGTAGCCCCAAGGAGGTCATTTGATTATCTCACTTTCCTGGTTACAATGGCACATACTTGTTTATACTTGTTTATATATATATATATGATGAAAGTCTTTTTTTTCACTAAGTATGTATGCATCCCTCATCATTTAAGTGCATCAAAATATGTTGTATGTATAGATATGCTAATTGTTAAATCATGTGCATGTTACATGTGATGGAAAGAAATGACTTGATATATGTCATGCGATAGTAATTTAATCATATTAATCTTAAGATACCTTTCATATAGAATAGAATTATTTAAAGTTAACCCAAACTTAGGATTAATAATAAAATACTTAATAAGCCATTCACTAAAGGGAATTATGTCATAAAATGTGCTTTAGAAAATGGCTTAAGATAGGAATGAGAGGGGCGAGCTTCTTTCCTCTATTTATAACACTTAGATGCTAAGTGTAGACCAAATGAAACAAAATAAAACATAAACTAAAATTCACCAACTAAACAACTTGAAGTGGAACCAACCTTTATCTTAAATTAAATTCTTCCGCACTCATAAAATCATATCTCTAATGCTTAGTTAATACACAAAGCCTTAGCACACACAGTAGAATTAAGCTACCACTTATAGTCTTAAGTTAGGATGGTGTATGTGTGATGTATGTTTTATTTTGTGATGTAATATATTAGACTGAATGTTTGGGTGTATATTTCATAGACTAGATGTTAGGTCGTTCTTAGCTTAATGCTATTTTTTGTAGGGGGTTGTGCTTAAGGGGTTGCTTAAAGATAAGTATAAATGCTTTGCTTGCATGCTGCTTAAATATCTAAGCATAATCCAAGTTAGGATATGTGGGCTTGGTTACCCATGTGTAAGGTGCTAAGTCCAAATTATATCATATAATTGCATGGGATTGTATATATGTTTAGCTAACCTCTATTTTGAGGGTGTAGTTAGATTTACTTTTCATATATATATAGAATAAGTGAAGACCCCCATAGCATGTATTCACTTCTAATTATAATTATTCTTTTATATTCCGGGATGTATAAGGGTAGAGCTCGGCTATCCAATTTTTCTCTTTTTCGGGGTGTACGGTGGTACCCGAGTGCACCAGCCTTTTATTAATTTGGGTTAATTTATAAAATTATTTGATATTATGTTTAGATAGTGTGATAGGATCGCATGATTTTTATAGTTTCTTCATGTTTGATGTTTTAATGTGTAGCCTGAATGCGGTAGGCTCTCAGAACAAAATTAATTTTCTTACCTAATTAATAACTTATAACTAAGTTTTAAAATAATATATAAATTCACTATAAAGTTAGATCATAAATAAATAAATAAAAGATTTAGTAATCTCATAGTTGTATGGTTGTATGTCTCACATCATGCATGTCATATTCCTTCTTCCTTAAACATGGGGGATCTCCATCCATGCACGATAGGGGAATGTTTGGCCTATAAGGGCATCCCATGTGGTGGAGAACACCCTCTTCTCATTGATTTAGCCAACAACCCTATTTCATCAAAAATAATGTGTCAAAATGAAATAAAAATTATGAAGTTTTGCATTTAAACTAAGTCATATGCTCATACCACTCATGCTCTAGTCTCTTAGGGAGTGGGTTTAGAACTTTAGTTTCTTTCCAATTAGATAACAAACCTAACTCTCTTAAAATTTTATAAGATCAACCTACATGATTTTGAATCGTAAGAGGTGTTAGCTGGTGGCTACTCTAGGCAGTTATAAGTCTAGAAGTTGGATGGGTTTATTCTCTCTCTTGGAGATAAACCCTTAGGTCCACCTTTCGTTTAGATTTAGGTCTTGTGCTAAAGCTCCAAAGTTTTAGGATTCAAGGCTACTAATTTCCTTCAGGCTACGAGCATAAATCCTCACCTCTTAAGCATTTCCACAATCTTGTGTTGATGGATTATAAGCCCTAGCAATCTAACAAAATTCCAACTCAAACGAATAAATCCCCTCACTTTAAACATATAAAGCCTCACCATATGATAGATTGGAATGCTCACTAGGCTTTCTAGTATCATGAGCATTTCCTATTTACTCTCCTTTGACTTCCAAAATAAGTCTTTCCAATTGAACAATCTCACTTGATTTTTCAAAATAGCCAATTTATTGATAGTCTTAACCTTGAAATCTTTGGAGACAATAATGGACTATTTTAATCAAGAGTATTCTTAGGAAATTTCATTTCCTATGATGTAATTAACTTTGAGGCTTGCCTCCATAGGGAACTTAAGAACCCAGCTTAAAATAAACCTTACTTTACTTTTTCATATAAAGTTGGAGAAAAATCTTTGATATATTTGAATACCCATCATGCCTTAGGAGTCCTTATTAGGTGATTAGGTTCATTGTAGGATGATGTCTCTATCTTTCAAGATAGTACATCATACCTTAATGTCATACTCGATCACTTCAATAAGTACCCCCTACGATCTGTGTGGTGTCCACATGACGCAAAAAATAAACACCACATATGATAAGATTTATTTTAAGCTAGGTTCTTAAGTTTCCTATAAGGTAAGCCCACAAGTTAATTATATCATAAGAGAAGAATTCTTCTAATAATACTCATGATTAAAGTCATCTGCTAATATCTTTAAAGGTTTTAAAGTCTAATATCAAAGTATTGGTAATTTTGAAAATCCTATAAGAAATCAATTAGGAAGAGTTCTTAATAAAATCCAAGAAAGATAAGTAAAAAAGCTTGTAATACTGCTCTTCAATTTATCCTATGGTGAGACTTTATATTTTTAAAGTTGAGAATTATTATCATTTGAGTTGACATATGTATTAGAAAGTTAGTACTTATATTTCAACAATATAAGATTATGAAAATTCTTAAGAGGTGAAAATTTATACTCATAGCAAAAGAGAAATGGGATACCTTTGAACCTATGTCTAAAGTGTTCTAGAAAAATTTAATAGCTCGACTTTATTCTATTCAGGAAAAACTAATGATGGCATTTCCTTACCCAAAGATATAAATCCATCCTAATTCTTCTAAATATACAACTACTTGGAGTGTCTACCAGCTAATGCTTCTTACAAGTTAAAATTATGTGGCCAAGTCTGATGAGTGTATGATAATTAGGTTGTTTAGTTAGAAATAAAACCTAAAAGCTAAACTCACTCCTTAAGATCTTAAATCATAATGGTTTGAGCAATCTCTAACTAATGCAACAAAAATTATGTATTTTATTCATTTTGACTCTTCAATTTTACTCAATCTTGGGTGGACAAGTATGTTTGTATGCATGATGAAATTAAGTTATGGGTCAATCGGCGAGAAGGGTGTTCTTCACTCAAAGGGGTTGTTGCCAATGGTCCTATACTCCCTCGTATTGTGTGAAGAGTGAAGATTTCCTATATTCAAGAAAAGAAGATAATATGCATGCATTATGGTTATCCATATCACAGACCTATAACATCTACATTAATTTTATTTATTAATCATTATGAATTTATGGTGATGTTATGAGCTATATTAATCTTCAATTGGAGTTGGTTATTTTAGTGGATAAAAATTTAGAGTCCAAAGGAGCCTAATGAAATCAAGGACATACAATAATCATCACACTTTAAGAAACCTAGAAAAAATATATCATTTTCTACCATGCAATCATAATAAACACACCAATCAATTGATCAAATTAAAAGATTAATAAAAGGCCAGTGCAATCGGGTTTCACTATACACCCAAAAAAAGTGTGGGTTGGGAGCTCAATCTTTATATAGCCTATTTTATAATTACATAAATAAAATTAAAGCAAGTCAGGGGTCTCCATCTTCACTTGTCTTCTTGAATTTTGGATACTTTAGGCTTCATAAGGTATCCCAAGTCTAAGCCTTATAACATCTACTCATCCTAAACTTTATGGCTCTAATCTCAATACTAATACAAAAAATACATTTAAACATTTTAAAAAGAAATTAGCTAAACGTACAAAATAGAGGTTAGTTATAACATCCATAGACATCAAGCAATTATAATTCACACAAATGGACTTAGCACCGACGGATGCCAAGCTCATCTGTCGTAATAGGCTATGTTAAAGGGGCAAGCAGCACCTGTAAGCAAATTATTTAATTCAATTTTTTTAGTTGCTCCTTTTATTAAGCACAACCCCCTACATAAAATAGCATTAGTCTAATGAATATTGCTCTACCATCTAGACTAAGCATAAGTAATCCTAATCCAATCAAAAATAGTACATTACAAAACAAAAAGATCAATATAACAAAATCAAACACTAACCTAGCATAAGTCTAAGATTGATGACAAATCATCTTATTATGTGTTCAAAGGTTAGTGTGGTGTGACAAATTTGGGTTTTAATTTTTAAGTTGTGAATTAAATGATAAGTTCAAATAATTAATGAAAGGATGGTTTTATTCAAGTATTTAGTGATTTAAGAGGTGAATTTTAATTTCAAAATTCAATTTTTATTTGAATTAGGTTTAGGGTTCTAAGGTGTATGATAATTTATAAGTTTCACCTAGAGTGAAGCTTATTCCTTTTCAACACCCTACATTAAGGTTATTTTTAAAGATATATTTTATGATTTTTAAGTCTTCTTAATGAAGTGTTAAGATTTTTATTAATTTCTAAGTTTGAATTAAACTTAAATGAATTATAATCACATGAATGACACTTTAAAGCTAATTCAAGATAAGTGTTGACTTACCTAATGATGTCTTTTAATTTTTTATCACTTTAAGTCTTAATTTTTAAAATGTTTATTTTATGACTTTTAATATCTCATTTTAAGAAAATCATGTACTTATTTTATCACCTTAATAATCCATTTTTAGTTCATTATATATTTATTTTATCATTTTAATAATTTATTTTAAAATAATTATGCATTTATTTTATCCTTTTAATAATCCAATTTTAAATAATTATGTTTTTTTATCATTTTAATAATTCATTTTAAAATAATTATATATTTATTTCATTATTTTAATAATCTATTTTTAAATAATTATGTATTTATTTTATCATTTTAATATTTCATTTTTTAAAATAATATGTATTTTCATGCATTAATATAAGGATGAATATTGGTGAAGTAAAATTTTGAAATCTTTATGATATAATGTTTAAATTGATTTATATATTCACATGTATTTTTCTACACCACTTTTCAGTTGTATGTCATTATTAAGCTAGAGAGATGAGATATATAAGACCTCCTTCGGACCAGTAACCCACCCCCTAGGGGTTCAGATTATATACCTTCAAAGGGTGTATATTATACACATGCTATACATAAGGGTTTTATTTTATTTTTATTAATTAACATTTATAATTATATTTTGACTTAAATGATAAGAAATTATTATATTTTTTATTTAATAATAATAATAATAGCCACACCAATTATATGGCATGCACTTAAGGAATTTTCTTTTGAACACAAACATAAATGAGCCATGAATTATCCACAATTTTATAAGTTAATAAAGAGTATCAAATGGATATCACGAAGTAATCAACTTAGGATATTAAACCTTAAGAACATTTATGTGAATGTAACATCACTTAAGCTTAATCAACATTCTTTAATTAATATATTCTAATTGCAATTGATTGTCACTATTTAGAAGAGACCAAATAATAAAATTATTCTACATAGGTCCTCTGGTTATTAATGAGATTTGAGGGTGAAATGATGATTTTTATAAATTAGTTAAATTTCATAATTATTCAATCCAATTAATATCCAAAATATCTTAAAAATTAAGTAACCACAATCTATGAACTCAAAAATTATGAGAAAACTCATGAACATGCAAAATAACATGAAAAATAAATAGTAAAAATTTCAAGATATTTGGTTTAATATTTTGGGATGAATTAAATAATTAAAGAAAACCTTAATAAGGTAATTACTCTTAAAATACCCAAATCTACTTATGAATTTTTATTTTATTGATTAACTCTCTATTAGCTAAGCACAAAAAGGATTCATTTGTAATTTTTATTTTAATTAATTATAGATTTTTTAAATTCTAGGTTAATTAATATATTATTTAAATAATTAAAGCTCCTTAATGATGATTTTAAGAAATAATTTGGACCAAAGGTCCTAATGAATCTCTCTACTCACCATTAGGCTTTTACTACATATTTAATTATTTATGAGAATTTTTATAATATTTCTAATTAAATTTTTTATTTAATAGCAAAAATGGCTAATTAAGATTTCAAAATATGAATTTATTGATGTATTCACATAATTGACTTAAAATAATTATGGGAAGCAGAGATCATCTCATATAATATTCACAAAAATTTTAAAATTATTTGGGCAAGTAATTAAAGCTTAATTATAATAATAATGAAAATCTTCAAACCCTAATTAGTCTATATTTACATAAGAAAAATTAAATATTTTATTTTTTTCTAGGATCTCTTCTATCTAAGTTTTCCATGAGTATTTATTTATATATTTTTAAATTTTTTATAATTAGTTGTGATTTTTTGAAGTTATGGTCATTTAAATCTATTTAAAATCTTAATTAATTCATTTACTCAGTCAGCAATGACGCAACTGCACTTTAAACATGATGACACAAGATTGGTTAATAAATCAATCTCATGTGGCAACTAACTCAGATGGTGACACACGTAGCTTTGTCCCAAGTTGTTCGATCAAAGATCGAATGGCTCCAATTAATCGCTTGATTATAAAGGGATTAAATCAAAATTTAATGGATTAATCATAGTCGTCCATTCTAATTATGCAATATGGAGGGCCCATGATTCGTCATCTTCTTTCGATGAGAGACAAACATCATTCATCTTTTGTCGCTTGATCTAAGCCAACTATGGCTCATTTCATGCTCAATTTGCCTCTATTAGGATCTAAAAAGAAATGTAAGGGATCTTACATCTTGATCACGATGAAGAAATAATTTCTATGACAAAAGACTAACACATAATAAGCTTTCTTATGGTTTTGAAAATTTACCTCGGCCAAGGTAGCTTCATCTTAAAGAGGTGAAGCCCTACTATTGAAGTCCCCCTCTGCCACCTCTCCCTTCGCTCTCAAGACCAAAAGCCAATCTGAATCATCGGAGCTTGATCGAACTCCTATCTCATGTGCTTTAATCAAGTATTTTTCGATTTGTTCTTGCTCGTCGAAGTGTAAGGAAGGTTTTGGAGAGAGAAATTAGGCTAAGTTAAGTTTTGGTGGAATTTTGTTTGAGGGATGTTTGAGTTTGATGGTGCTTGATCTCATCACAGCTAAGAAGTATAGAGAACTTTAAGGAGACTTGAGGACTGGCTCTTAGAGTGTTGTGAGGGTATGTGTTGAGTTCGGAGGTTGAGGATGTGTATATCATCTTTCCCATGTGAACCACCCATTTGGGTTGGTTTAAGCTATGAAAGCTTGCCAGGTAATGGGTAAGGCCAAACTTGGCTTTGAACTGATGAGCCAAACCTCCCTTAATGGCTAAGGGAGTTCGGTGACTTGTGATGAAATGGAGAGCTCATGGTTGGTGAACTAAGGGTTGTCCAAAGTGAGGGTAACCTCTACTTTGTCAATGGTTGACTAAAAGCATGGGCCAGCTAGGGATAACTCAAGGCATGCTAATGTGGTTGCCTTGGCCAAAGGTAGGGGTTGGATCTTCCTATTTTAAGATTTTATCATATTTGAAACCCTTGGTTTACTTGGTTTAGCTTGAACCAAGATTAGTTTAGGTTTGATCTAGGGAGGTCCGAGGATGAGTCATGTCAAGTTTGGTTAAGTTTGGACTTAGTTTGGTTGTATTTGGCTCATGTGGACTCATATAGGTGAGTGCTTATCGCCTCTGCTTTGCTACTTCTTGATGAGTGGTTGTTATGTTGGTTCATCTGCTAGGTCTATGTATGCATATTTGGGTATATAAATAATATATGTGTTTGATCTAATGATTTAAATAAGTTAATATTTATAATAAAATTCATTTAAATTTATAATATTAAGTTTCTTTTAATGAATTTAATTGCTTAATTTAGTCACTACCAATATATTGTCAGTTTCTTAATTCATTGATGTATATAAATTAAAATGAATATTACCTTATTTAATAATTTTATAAAAAATAATATATTTCATTTCAAAATTTATTTTTTTAGAAAGTCCATTTCTAAATAAATTTTATAAATAAACCATTATTCCATGTGAATAAATATCTAAGAAAATTTATCAAATTTATGATCAAGTTATGTACTATTATTTTTATGGTTAAAAAGTGATATCATTGCACATATAATGGTGGATGACAAGTTATACTCATCAAATCATATCAACAAAGTTGATAATATTAGCATTAGGGATTTCTTTAACATGCTTCACGTTTTTTCCTTATATGTCTACTACATGAAAATACACTTAAAGTTGTTATTAAGCTCAATTATGACATTAAAACCAATTTGAATTTTTACAAATGAGTATAGGTATGGCAAGAAAAAGCAATATATTTGTCAAAAAATAATAATTTATTGAACATTTAGGGTTTATTTGGGATAATTGAAATTGTTAGCAAAATTATTTGTAGACTTATTATAAAAATATATAATTTCTTCTAGTTGTTATGGGTAGTATAAATGTCTTCTCTCTAAAAACAAAAATTAAACAATAGTTTTTACAACTATCTCACTTAGATATGATTGTAAAAATCCCTTCTTATGATAGAAAATTTTGAAAACTAACTAAAATTTAGCCAAAGGAAATGGAACTATAATTTGTAAAATAAAATCATAAAAAGTTCTCACAAACACACCTCAATGATATCTCAAATATACAGTATATGCTAATATTTTTTGTACAATAAAATTACAAACTTAGAGAATATTTTTAGCTTCAAAATCTATTAGTCTTGATATAGTGATGATGATCATTAAATCTATTGAAGTGCAATCATTGATATAGTATATTATATATATAAAAAAATCCTTTCCATTTGTTATTATTTTTTATATTATGATGTGAACAAACAATGTGCGAAATTTTTTCAAAATAATAATACAAACATCTTTTAATAAATCATTATGCCAATAGCATTGATTATGATTGGGAAAATGACAACCATTGCAATATGCAATATCTTTCTTAAAAATGCTCTCCAATAATATATAAATTTTAAAACATGTTTTCTTTTCTCATGTGATGAAATTTTAATATTTAAATATACAAAAATAAAACAAAATTTTCTAAAAGGCCAAATTATTTAGATTTATTATAATAAAAGTTGAATCACTTTTATTTGAATATTATTAAAATTTTAAACTTCATTAATTATTTAAAGTTGATAATCTTTTTCAAAATGGGGTTAAGGATATATTATTAAAGAATATAATTATTTTATAAAAGTTATAATTTATGAATATCATGACTTTATCAAATTTTTTTCAAAAACACTTGTGTGATATAAAATGTTAGAATTTATCCGACATTAAAAAGCTAATAAATAAAAGCAATTATTTATCTTTTAATACATTTGTACTGCTTGAATTCTAATTTATACTATTTTTTTTTCTCAACCACGTTGATCAATATTTAAACAAAAATATTCAATATAATGAGGCACAATTTTATTTATTAAATAGCGTGGTCAAATACAACAACCCAATTCAAAAAATTCAGCTTCGAGTTGACTCGAATAATTTTCGGCTCGAGTTCGAGTCAAAGAAATTGACATATTTAATTATTCAATTTGGGTTGACCCGATAGCTCAAAATTGACCCGCTTTTAACCCGTCAATTAGGATTTTTTATTCACAAACCTCGAAATTGGCTCAATTTTTTAAATGTGAACCTTAATTTGACTTGATTTTATTCTGATTTTGACCTAATACATGTATAAATCGATCATTCGGTGGTGTTCGGGTCATCGGGTTGAAGGCGGGTCGGGTTCAGGTTGAGATTTTTGAACCGTTTTATAATCGGGTCGGGTTCAGGTCAAGCCTATTCATGTCATATCAATTTCAGGTCAGACTCGAATCCAGCCCGCCGACCCGAATTACACCCCTGCTCTCACATAACGGCAATGCTGGTGAGGCAAAGAGCCTTTTAGTCTTCATGTTGCTCTAAGGAGTTGTTTGGCTGTAGGATTTGAGTAGGATTTAAGCCGGACTTAAATCCAACCAAATGGTATTTCTGGACAAGTTAAATCCGCAGCTTTTGTAATCCCATTAAAGCCGCTTTCGCAAGTTAAATATGGATTTACTAAATCCTTTTGGTAGGCGGATTTATGGGATTTAGAGAAGCAAAAGCGCATGAAGGAGGGTGGGAGGAAGACAAGGATTACCTTCCCGACGTCTCTTTTCTCTTTTTTAGGCAGTAGCGGAGCGGAAGGGAGTAGCGGAGCAGAAGGGGTTAGGAAGACGAGGGTTTTGAACGTCGAAATCCCAATTGATTTATTTTTAATTTAATTTTAAATTATTTAGATAATAATTTATTAATACATTATTTTAAATTAATTATAATTTAATAAAAATAGATGTAATTATATAAACTTACTTCATTATGATTAATTAATAAATTTTTAATTAATTTATATATTATATTATGATAATTATATTTTAATTAATTTAAATATGATTATATTATTTTTATGTAAACAAACTAAATAGAAATTATTATTTAATTAACTTATTAGATATTCTTAAATATTGTCTCAATATAAAGGAGAATTATATATTTTATTAGTTATTTAAAAGATATTTGAGGATACTATATTAATCATTATCCTTTAGGCTAAATTTTAAAATAAGCATCTCTAAAATCTTAATTAGCGGATTAGGCTTAAAAAAAATTTTAAATAGACAATGCTCGCTTAAGACGACGCTAAAATTTTTTTTAAAAAAAAAATTTAACTATCTCATGATTTTGATCAGTAGTTGTCCATTGTTAGAATTCAACGAGCTTGGTATCGTTGGAATCGGAACGAAATTCTCCATGACTTTCAGGTTGACCAAAAAAGCGATTGTGTCTCCTTGCATAGCAGATTTCGCTTTTTCTATTCAAAAGTCGCAATTTTGAATATTGCAACCACTGGTATTTTGGACGCACGAGTCATGCTTGTCAAAAGCTGAGTTTGTCGTTGGAATCGGCCCGAAATTTCTCACGACTTTCATGTTGACACAGAGATGTGATTTTGGACCGTTGAGTAGCAATTTTTATGGAAAAATATGGATTCAAAATAGCAATAGTGGATGGATCATCACATAATTTGGAAAAAAAAAAGTTTACAAGCATGATAAATTCATAGCCATTATCTAATTCTCCAAAATTTGTAAAGTCTGACAATTCAATATCAAAAAGATATCTCTGATACTCCGCAAGAAAAAAATACACTTAAATATATAGATAAAAGATAGAATATAAACATATATATAAACAAGCTATCGAATGACAACTATGGGATGACCCAACTCGGTGTCTTGGTGGAAGTGCCACTGGAGTGTACGTGTCGCCAAGGACGGTCTCGCAGATGGTGCTGCTAATGCCGCACTTCGTCTCTAGCCTGGTCAGTGACCTGCTCTGTATCATCAAGGGGTGTAACATTTTCTATCTCCTGTGATGGTCCTAGGCGAAAGGAGCAAGGTACATGCGCTGCATGTAGACCGGGTGAGGATACATAGGAAAGTCACCATGACCGAAATGGACCAACATGGCTTCACGATGGGGTACAACTAGTGCCATATGGGTAGCTGTATGACATCACATGTAACGATGGACTCTCAAATCTATAGTATGTGGTCGAAGCAAGGTGATGCGCAAGAACCGGCCTCATTTGAATCAGACCGCTCCGATATGTGCATGTCCTTCTGTAGTTTCCTGCATAACTCCTCATAGGTATTGATTGAATGCTGAAAATCGGGAGGTACCACTCAATTCTCTTCCAGCTAATTAATGGTACCCGAGCGAGCCAAATTTCATGCCCAGCTAAACAAACATCTGCCACTCTGGTGCGTATCTGCTGCCGTAAGACTCTCATATCACCTACAACATCATATTAAAAAATATATGTCATATGTAAGATTAAAGCAGTAAAAATATGAATCAAATGTGCACTTACTCATACCTGACTCTATAGCAAACCATCAAGCTCATCTCTGTACACTCTAACATGAGCAGGTGTTATCTCCCTCAGATAACCCTCATTCCACCTGCAATCAATGCTCAGACCCTCCAACTCTGCTGGAAAGGGTACCTCCAATGTGGGACGATCAACATGTATATGCTCCCACGACCAGACCTGGAGTAGATGCAGACATCCTGCCATGTTCGTCTGCTTTGGCCTAGGTTCCTCATTCAACTCTCTATATAGGTGTGCTAACACAACTGCTCCAATGGAGTACCTGCTAAACAAGCTCAAATCATCTAGCAAGGTACCGTAGATGTATCTGACCCGGACTGTAGGATGAGCGAATAGTGAACAGATGTATAACGTAAGGTGCATCGAAAGTCGATCCGATAGATCCAAATATGAATCCTTATAAAATGTTCATTGCAACCACCGTAAAGGCAAGCAGGTCCCGGCGTGCACCTGCCCCATGCGAAATGTGGACATAACATGTGGCTGTCTAGGATCGTGGTATACCACATCAGGCTCTAGATGTCTCCCGATAAGCTCATCGCAACAATCAGGCCAAGATAGCCATCGTCTCCCCTCCCCAATCAATGTTGATCTTATAATAGGAGGTCCGTCAATCCGTATGCCTAGAATCGTAGCCACGTCTTGCAGTGTAACTATCATCTCACCAACTGCCAAATGAAATGTGTTCATCTGCGGTGACTAGCGCTCAACAAAGGCTGTAAGCAAGTGGTGATCAAGTCTGAGATACTGCAGTTATGAAACACATTCCAACCCAGATTTCTGCAGTCCATCCATAAACCGGGGGTAATTTACAGGCTACTCTCTGAACATTAGTAGGTGCGACCTTGCCTCAAGAATGGTCGTCTACATAATACGAATTGTTTATTTCATCAAAATGACATTTAGAGTATAGTAGTTACAACATATAATAAAACTTACCATATTAGGATGCACAACCCTATGTTTGCCACGTAGCGACGTGATGCTGGGGTGGACCTCTGTTGGTGCGGGACCGTAGTCTACGGGAGGCTCATCGGTGCGGCATCTACACCGACGTTTAACTGCTCCTCCTTCCTCAGACGCCATGCCACCTGTCTAGCAAACTACTTTAGGAAGTGCATGTTAGTAACATGAAATATTACTTAACAAACAAGAGTAACAAAAATACTAATAAAAGTAAAGTGCAGTCTAACAATATCAAAAATAAAGTTTCCCACAACAATACAAAAAAATAGTAAAAACAACCTTGACTACATGTTCATATCAAGAAGACTAAGTGTAGAAAGGAACACTAACAGAAGAGAATAAAAGATAAACTAGCTAGCATCATGAAGGTAGTATTCTACTGTAAAACACGAAAAAAACATGAAAGCAAAGATCAACATCCCAACATGAATATAACAGGAAAACAGTCCTTAATACATGTTCAGATCGAGGAAGACTAAGTGCAGAAAGGAACAATAATAGGAGAAAAATATTCCATGCACACAAGTGCACAAGAAAATAACAGTCTAACATAACAACACTAAGGTTGCCTTCATGGACAAGTAGTTCTATTATGCCTAGAATTTTTGCATAATCCACATATTCTATTACTTCGCTGTACGTTCTCATCCATTATGTTGGTATATTGCCGAGTCCTAGGCCTGCCAGTCCGCCTTCTAACATTTGGTGGTGCTAGGTCAATTGTACGATGACCATACAAATACGGTGGTCAGTCAGTGCGATCGGGAATTACATGAAATTAACCTTCATACGTGATGTGGTATATCTGCAGGGTGTAATATGGGGAAACATATTCTGAATGATTCAAATGACGTTGCCCCAACACAGCAATGACATGCGGACATGGAATGTGCAGTAACTGAGGTTTCCTGCATGTACAACTACAACGAATGTGTTCTTGCAATTCAACCTTAAATGACATCGAGGACATTATAAACACCTGGAATTTAGTTAAATTTATTCTTGTAGGATCTGAGCATTTTCTAGCTTCACGCTCATTTTGTTGTAGTTGACTTTTGACACGTAGAGAAAATATCGAATCATTCGCCCTGATAAGATCAGAAGCTGTCTCTAGGCGTTTGGTAAATATTGCAACAAGATTGTAGAAAATTGATGTAATTAAGGCCTGAATCAGCATTCCACGTGCTCTCTTCAACACACCGTTGAAACACTCTGATGCGTTAGTGGTCATTGTGTCGTAACGGTACCCGCTATCATGACTCAATGTCCACTTCACCACATCTCTTGCAAGCAGCCACTCAGCAACGTCTGGTTTAATAATCCTTATGTCTGTAATGTAACATGTGAATATGTGAATGTCAGTTGTATTACTTGCTACATATATCTTCTAGCACACAAACTCAGCATCAGGAATTCCCATAGTTCCGCATTCCCTTTTGAAATTTTCTCTGAGATGGCGTAAACAGTGGTGGTGTTTTGCCCAAGGGAAAATTTTGCGACATCCACGTACTAAGCCAGAATGTTGGTCAGATATAATGCATAAATCGGGCCTAGTGCATATAAATGGAATCAAGTCCTGCAATGTCATGATAAACCAACTCCAGGACTCATTGCATTCTGCTTCAACAATTGTAAATGCTAGAGGGTACAAACCATTGTTGGCATCAATACCAACAATAGTTAGTAGAGTACCTCTGTACTTTCCCAAGAGAAAAGTCTCATCAAGACTTAGACGGAGAATTTCCAACCTGCTATAGAAAGTCCAAATGACCAAAAAATGCACTGAAAATAGCCAGATTCGCTTGAGTGAATGCGATACACTGTGTCAGGCATAACTGCACACACAACAGTCATGAAGTGATCCAGTAAACGGTATGACTCTTCCCAACTGCCAAATATAGCTTGTATAGCCTTTCTGCGTGCATCCCAGGCTTTCATGTAGGACACTCTAATGTTAAATTTTGATTTCATACGACCAATAATTTCCCTGGGTTTCAAATCCAACTGGAATCTAGTGATAGGTTGGATGTAGTGGCTAATGAAATGCAAGGTGCACTGCCTATGTCTGGTGCTCAATATCGAATGAGAACATGTGTGTGGCCCTATCATACTGGAAATCACCTGCACACCAAGCCTCGCCGCTCAAGCATGTAGACGCCACAAACATGGCCTATTGGAATGACTGCTATGAATGCAAAGTATAGTGAATCGTATCTTATTAGAATCAGAAGTTACATATTCCACATTGTTCGTTATTGACCAACCCTGAATAGTAAATTTGAGGTGCTTTTTGTCATGGAAACACATTCCTTCATTTAGGTCTGTTGGAATGAAATTCTCTTCTAGGAAAATATAATCTGTTGAGAGGCCATCAAAGTTCAATTCTTCATCCCATTCTTGTGCTGACTGACAAGCCTAGATGTAGTCATTGTAATTGAACATGTGTTCTTCAACAATGATTATTTTGTTAGAGTAATCTCTCAGTAACTGACTATTTCCAGTGTTTGGATATTGTTGTTCTCCAATATCACCTTCACTATCATCTATGTTCCGAACTCGTTACGCATTTATTTCATAGCCATTATCTTGGTTTGTAGAGGAGCCACCTGATCGCTATGATATTCACCTATACTTACAGAAGTCGAGTCAATATGATGAACATGAATAGGAGATGCATCTCCATCATCAGTGCTGCACATTTGAATATAGTGTGTAAGACTAAAATGAGAAATATTACTCAGATAATCAGTTTAAGGAACTTACCAACGATATGCTTCAATTGGCTGAAATTCAGCTTTAGTATAATTATGAACTTCGATATCATCCGCTGGTTTCAACTCAATTTCGACGTATACAACTACAGGTTGTACATCCACTGCATTAATGACTGACTCACATACTTCATCATCATTTAATGGTGTAGCAATGAAACTGGCACCAATAGAAAATCTACATATGAGATTAATCCTAAACCGTGTCGAATCAACTTTTAGTGACCGCATGATTCGATTCTATATGCTGTTAAAATTAGCCCAGCATGAAATTAATATAGGACGATTCTTTCTGCCAGTATACGTAGGGAATAAATCGACACTAACACTAAGTTGGCGGCCATAATATAGTACCAAACATACAATGTCTGAACTCATATTTGAATCAAATATGTGTATCGGAGGCAGAAATGCTGAAAAACACACCTGTTTAAATTAGCTAGATTCATGAGTACTACATGAATTGGTTAGAATGATGAAAATAATTCATTACAGGAGCGTAATCTAGATAGTCGTACCGATGAACTGAAAGAATGATACTTAGAAGCATCATGGGTCAAACAGATGTTTACTTAATCAGCCAATTATAATTTGCCTGAAATCAACCCTAAAATAACTATTCATATAATATATATGATAACACACAAAAATCGATCCTAAAACTAACCATTCACATAATACATATGATAACACACAAAAATCGACATCATATTTGCATAATCTTCATTTTACAAAAAAAAAGTCGAGAAACTAAGAAAATACCTCAAATACCTAAAATTCACATTCCATTAGCCTGAAATCAACCTAAAACTAGTTAATCATATAATACACTCAATGATAACTTAATAACACACAATATATCAAAATCACATTAGCATATTTCTCATTTTACAAAAAAAAGTCAAAAACACAAAAAATACCTACATTACCTAAAATACCTAAAATCTACATTACATTTGCCTAATAACATCATAAAATACAACAAATACAAATCATATTCACATATTATTCATTTATTTAAAAAAATAGCAAAAAACCTTCAACATTCACATACAAATACCTAAAATACCTAAAAAATTACCTAAAATACCTAAAATCCACATTACATTTGCTTAATAACATCATAAAATACAACAAATACAAATCACATTCACATATTATTCACTAATTTAAAAAAAAAAACAGCAAAAAACCTTACTTTCCGAGATCGGCGATCGATCCCGGAGCGGGCGCATGCCGCCGGGTCGGGACATTTCAGGCGATGCGAGAGGCTAGTAGAGGCGATGAAGCCGACCGCCTCTAACGCAAAATGAACGAGAACGGCTATGTCCATCTCGCTAGCTTTTTTTTTTAAATATTTTAGGCCAACGCGCCGTAGAGTTTAAAATTTTATTCTTTTTAAGCCTAATCCACTAATTGAGGTTTTAAAGGTGCTTATTTTAAAAATTTAGCCTAACCTTTACTATTTTTCATTGTGCTTTTATAATTTTCATTCTAGTATCTATTAGATATTATTTATTTAGTTTCAAATTATGTGTATTTTGAATATTGTCATCTAGATTGCTCTTAGATATTATTTATTTTTCTTTTCATGTAATCATCCATTTGTGCTCCTATGCTTCTTTTATGCTGGGTTCTATATTTTTAAATAATCTAAACTCTTCTTCTCTGCTGAGAAACTCCTTCCTCGCTGCTTGCAGGAGCGGAGCTTTTCCATAAAGTAGTAGAGGCAGGAGATTTATTCTCCATAATCATCACTCTCTGCTATGGACTAAGAAAATTCTCTCGGCCTTAGGAAGCCAGTCGAACTTATGTTCGCCTGTTTCTCAGACACTAGAAAAAGACTTGGAAAATATTCTTACTGAGTAGGTTTTTATTTTTTCTTGGAGAGAGGTGGAATTATATATATATATATATATATATATATATAGATAGATAGATAGATAGATAAGCGGACATATGCCTTCTTTTCCCTTTTTTCCTGTTCTTATAGAGCTTGAATATGGTATTTATTTGCTTACTTTCCCTGCTTTTACTTGTTCTTGTAAAACTTTTGTTCTACAAACCTCTCTGAATCTCCTTGTCCTTAGTAAATACATATATTGGAAAATTTTGCAGCTACATTTTGATGTTTTATGAAATTTTTTTCGTTGTAGCATAATATGGTTATAGATATTTTTACATGATATTCTCTTAGTAGTATAGGCGATTTTATTGTTTTGTAGGTTGCAGAAGCAACGTCTTTAACCTAAAATGAACTACATGCCAATATGCCCATCAAATTTCTTAGAAATCTAAATGTATTCTATGTATATTTAATCTCTTTACACTCTTTTTTGCATACCATAGTTATTGAGTGTCGTAGGCTTTAAACGTTTGTGTTTGTGCGTGAGTCTATGAGAATTAGGAAAGATAAAGAATGACCTGTAGGGATTCTAAGAAAGTCATATAAGATACAAAAATTTAGTATTTAGTAATTTATATAATAGAGTGGATACAAAAGAGGGCGAAAAATGTATATATAAATTAGTTAAGCAAAGAGATAGAAAAAATAATGATTTAATTCAACTAAAATGCATTAAGAATGATGATCAAAAAGTGCTTTTTTAGAAGAGTATATTTAATATAAGTGGATGAAATATATTAATGAACTTTCTAATGAAAGTTGTAAGAATGCAATTGACTTTAGCAACCTAAGTACCCTAAATAAAAATTGATATTTTTATTTTCATAGTCGCATTAGTAAAATTGATGTTGGAGATGTTTTAAAGAAAATGAAATGTGGAAAAACAATGACCTAATGATGGTTCAATAAAGACGAGAAAATGCTTAGGAGATCAAGAAATTTTATAACTTATTAATCTTTTTAATATTATTTTAAAGACTAAGAAGATGTCAGATGAGTAAAGGAGTTTGTTAATTCTTATTTTTAAGAATAAAAATGATGCACAAGTGTGTGCAAATTATATAGAAATTAAGTTAATGATCTATACATTAAAATTATGGGGGAGAGTAATAGATCATATGTTACAATGTGATATAAAAGTTTTTTAAAATCAGTTTAGTTTTATGTGAGTAGATTACTATGGATGCTATACATTTGTTGAGAGATTTGATCGAGAAATACAGAGAGCAAAGAGGATAGACATATGATATTTGTTGATTTAGAGAAAGCATATGATAAAATTCTAAGAGAAGTTTATCATAAAATAAAACAACTAAATTTTCTGTAATTTCTATCTTTTTTGTCAGCTACTGTAGCAAACTGAAATTTCCACTTCGGCAAACATGAATTGGCTAATAAAATTAGTGGTGGAATTAATGGTTGTGATTTATAGGGAATAGTTTAATGAATTTAATTAACTTAGGTTATAGTAAAACTCATTTTCCTATTCATTTTTCTACTCACTTTCATTCTTTTTCCCATCACCCTTACTGTTCTGTCTCAGCTTATTCACTCTAGAGAGGGGTGTGCGATTACAGCTTTGGGTGAGGCTGTAGCTGCTGTTGAACAACTGGAAGAAGAAAACCGAGAGGTGGAAGAGCTAGTTCGAGAGGAATTTAAGGAGAATTTTTTAAGTATTATATTTATATGTTTATGTTATGAAATTCAAATGATTAGATTAATTTAATTATATGACTTTCATTTAAGATTAAATTAGGAGTTCATTCTTATAACAAACCAAGGGAAAGTTGAAATTGGGAAAATTAATGAAAATTGGGTCTGTATGTGGTGTGTGTGTGTATATATATATATATATATATATGACATAGATTTAAGGAAAATATGCATACACATTAAATTATATGTTATTTATATGTGAGATTATAGAAATTTGGTGATGTTGATTGTCAGGGTTGGATTAAAAGAAAATTTATGAGTTCAGGTTGGTTAAAATATTAAATGAAGTATTATTAATGTAAATATAATGAAATTTATTAACTTAATTTAACCAGGTGAATAGTATTGGACATTAATCTAAGGTGTTTTTTTTAATAATGTAACTATTTGATAATAAAAAGTTGAATGTGGCGAAGTCGAATTCAAGTAAGATTGTAAATTGAGTAATTAGAAGTATTAACTCAGGTTAATTTAAAATTTTCATGGATTAATAAAGAAATTTTGATATTAGGCTGTAATGTTATATATTCAAAGAAACATCGAGTACATCATGAATCTTGCCCAAATATTGAGTTGAGATTTACAATTGCTAAATTCAATTCAGATTTTTTTTATAGGATTGATGTTTGTTGCTATCATTGTTTCATCCTGTGATTGCATTCTATAGTACATTTAGACAAACATCAGGTAATCATTTCTTTCATATTTTGTCTAAATAAAATTGATTACCCGCATAGCTTATGAATTATGCCTTACTGATTTACTGTGATTCAGATTTTTTGGCATCATATAGTATTGATATACATATCGATAAATGATTCAATACAAATATTACTAAATGTCTAAAGGGTTGTTTGGTTGCTTTAAAAAGGAGTGGTGTAAAAAGAATGTAGTGTAAAGTGAGTGTAATGTATTTGAATTACATTAGGTTGTTTGGTTTGAAACTTTATAAATACATGAGTTTATTTTTTCTGAATGAATGTAATGGAAGATATCTTTGGGATTAAGCGTGATGGTGTTGGTGGTAGGTAGTAAGAGTTGTCGTCGGTGGTAGTAGCCGAGAAACAGGAGGCGACAATTAGTGGTCATCTGTGGCAAGAAGCGGCCGCCGTCGATTGTTGGTGATGGCGGGTTGTGGCAACAGACAGCCGGTAGCTGGTGACAGTGTTGGCAACGGTTGCTCCCGGTGGTTGGCAACGAGTGGTAGTGGTCGGCGACGGTCGACAGTCGTAATACTCAGCGGCCGGTGGTTGGGCAGTCGTTCTCACTTTACACAAATCAATGTATTTGAATTCAGCCAAATTGGGCAAATTTCAAATACACCATAATTTAGCTTTCTAATGCATTTCAAATATACCACAAATACTCAATTTTTTTTTGTTTTGTATCATGCCAAATAATCTAAAAGTTAAAATCCCTGCATTGGTTTACTTTGCATTCCTAATACATCAAACCAAACAGCCCCTAAATGAATTTAATACACATGATAAGCATAAAATGTCATAAAATTGCTATAAGTAGATTACTTTATGATAATGTACATATGTAGAATAATTTTTAATGAGATAAGCCTTTAGCAAGGAATATTAGAATTCCCAACTCTTGGCATTTAGCTTAAATTGTACTAATTAGTGTCAGGAGCTCTGTTAGTATGTAGTGTGGATATGGTCAGTCTTATCAGTAGTTTTGGTTGATATGTTGGCTAATGACCTTTATGTTATGATAGGAGTCAAACCTATTTAAATATAAATGATATTTCTAACAAGATAATTTGATTTAGAGTTGAATGTAACTTTATGAAATGAATTATCCACATGTATAGTTATTTCTATTATTTATTGTTTACATTTCACAACTTTATAGATTATTGTTCAATTTTAATATTTGACAGCATGCTTTACTTACTATTACAATCATACAAGTTCAATTTTTACATACACGTTGTTTATTTTGTCATGTATTTAATTTACTTTAGCACTACTTATCTCACTAAGCTGTTAGCTTATGATATTACACATTCACTTTTAAGCAAGAATAATAAAGAGGGTAGTAGCAAAATAGGCCTTTTGACTTGTACACCTTTTGGGCATATAATTTTGGAGGAGTGTAAAGTTTTTTGGGGTATGCATAATTTATATTTTGATACTTTTATTTGTTTTGTATTTTTGTTGATATTCGATGTTACACACTTCCAATTATGTAAATTGAATGTGAAAAGATTCTTAGAAGAATTCAAAATGTAAGAATTAATCATAATCATTTGGTGAGATTCAATTTTCATCCACTTGTCATGAATCCGTACATGTCGGATGAGATCGTGGAAGCTATGTCTGATAGAGTCATCCTATTCTATTACATCTCAAGCTGACCTAAAAATAAGGGATTATTTGAAGCATGACAATTCTTACTAAACATTTTCAAGAGGATCTACCTTAGTATATATGCTTTTTATTGATGTTATTCTTCTTGTCAGTAAGACTAGAGAAAGAGTTTAAGAGAAATTTGAATTAATAAAGATCAATCTTAAAGTCGAAAGGTTTTCATTTAAGTAAATATAAAATTGAATATATGAAGCGTAAATTTGGTTATAAAAGATCTAATGGTAGGGTTGTGGCAATTAGTAATCAAGCCATTAAAAAGAATAATTATTTTAGATATCTCGAGTCTATTGTTAAAAGTGATGGTGAAATTGATGAGGATGTTTCTTGTAGAATTCAAGTTTGGTGGTTGAAATGGAGGAATGCATCAAGGGTATTGTGTGATAAAAAAATATTGCTTAGATTTAAGGAAAAAATTTTATAAGATGGTAGTGAAACCTGCAATGCTTTATGGATTAGAATTTTGGTCAATAAAAGAGAAGCATAAATTTAAGTGTTGAAGAGATGAGGATGCCCGGGTGGATAAAATTAAGTTATTTTGATGCAAAAGATCAACTTATGACTATTAATATATTTACAATGTCATATGTATTGCAATATTTTTTTAAGCTTAGCTTCATGTTTGATTTGTTGTCTCATTCAACAAGAAGCTTGTAACTAAATAGATGAATTTGTTTTGATAAATTATATGTGGTCACTTTTTTCCCCTATTTGTATAAGTTATCATAAATATATCATTGCCACTTTATCCACATACATGATTTTTCTTAAAGTCATTTCATTCTCATTAGTGAGGATTTAATTCAATGTATTTTATCTTTAACATGAAATTTAATTATGTGCATTCTTATAAGTACAATTTGCCTTACTTTGAAAATGCAGTATTTTGATAAAATGCTAACAAACTTGTATTACTTTAAATGCATGTTTTTCATAATTTAAAATGATATTTATTCATTTAATAATGATATGTAGGATGTAATTATGTATTTTATCTCATTTTGATCCAAATGAATATATTAAGTCAAATTATCTAATTGATCAAACAATTTGAAATTAGCTAATTTAAGTGAATTGAGTGAACTCATTAAGAATTTAAACTCAATTTCCTCTTGGTTGTTTACCATCTTATGACCCAATTAGGAGAGTGGATGTATTAGATTCGGCTTGTAGAGGTAGACCTAAAAAGACTAAAGGAAGTATAAAAAATGACCTTATTCCATAATAATTAAATGAGAATATAACTCTTTATAAAACTCAATGGAGAAAAATGATTCATGTAGTGGGATAATTGGTTATTATTGTTGCCTCTTGGTTATAATAATTGACTCCAATTGACCCTATTTAGCCTAGTTGACCTCATAGTAGTTTACTTAACTATTTTGATCATATTACCTTCAATTGTTCAAATTGATTTGATCAAACACCTTGAATTATTTAATTATAAGCCACTTGAACTTAGCTAATCTTTTAATTTGTCCCAAGTTACCCCATTTGACTAGTTCACACAATGTGAACCCCTTAACCCACAATGAGGCCCTTCATCCATTTGAATTTTGGAACCCAATCTAAGTAAAAGTAATAGATTTCAAGGCCTCTATAGAATATCCATCGGTTAGCCATGACTCTTATGTCCTAGTTGACCCCTCCGACTTGATCAATTGGACATATTGAATCTAATTTGACCCAATTAAATCTATATAGATTTAATTGGACCAAATAACTTTTGACTATAAAATTGGTTTAGGTCATTTGACCCTAAGCCTTCTCTAGAATAGTCATTGAAATTCATATTCCTAGGAATCCAATTGGTGTAGTCATTAAAGTAGTAAGTGCATAAGGATTCCACTCACCAATGTAGAACTACAACACGAGATCACTGAATCTCTTAGGAAGGTTGGCCACCAAGCTTGAACCAAGGGTTTCCAATCAAATTTCTTAAAAAAAAATACCCATGTTTTTATTTCCACACTTACAAATGTATATAGAACCTACAATACATCTAAAAGGTGTGTCCTTTGGAATAAATCTCCATTAGTTCTAAAAATTATTTTAAAAATTGAACTAGGCGACTCACAACACCTAGATGCCAAAAGTCAATGCCTTGGTGCTATCCTTCTTGTCCCTGAACACAAAGTATAGTGACTGTAATGCCGCGATGCCAGATAATCAGTGCCTAAGCACTAGAATGACTATTACATACTAATACCTAATTTTGACCATAATACTTAAACATGATAAACGTATCTTCTAATATAAATTGCAACACATAAAATACATATAATAATTTATAAGCCATGACTTTTAACTTAGGACCTTATGATAAGATCTTTTCTTTCATTTCTTCCTTGATGTGCTACATTAATTCTTCTAGGCCCTAAAGAACTCCTCTTTGAAAAGTTAATATCTTGGAGGTGGACAAGGCTATGCAGTTTGTCCAAAGTCAAACATGTATCCTCATTTGGCAGCTTTTCACCTAATTAGGAATCTCTGACTAGTACCACTTTTTGATGATGTTTCAACTATAATGATGTCCTCCACATCAAAATATGTTGGCTGGATAAGTACCTGCAAATGATTTTTGTCTCCTCCTACAAAGGTATCATCCTGCAAATTTGGAGGTTGAATAACTCCTTTAAAAGATATTAGGTCTTTCACATTGAAAATAGGGCTAATAAACATATGAGAGAGTAATTTAAGAACATAAGCATTAGTATTAAAGTTTTAATAATTTTAAATGGTTCACAACTCTCACTTGTAATTTTTTATATTTGGTGGAAGAAAATCTCTTAGGGAAGATGGACATAGACACTTACTTTATGTTTTTTTTAATTTTAATTTTGTTCTTTTATTTTGTATACTTAGCATTTTGTTTTTCAATTATTTTTTATGTCTTCATGAGATCTATGAAATTCACATGAATATATATATATATATATATATATAGGAATCTTAGTACTGTATCAATAAATTATCTCAAAAGGTTACTTGTGGGTTGTCCTGTATATGATATTATTGTTGCCAAATTCAGATGTAAATAAGGTCAAATCTTAATTTCCTACGTTCTTCCCAACCAGACATCTCAATAAGTTCCCTAAGATTTTATTAACTACTTTTTTTTTGTTTATCACTTTATGGGTGAAATGCAGAGGAGAATTTCAGTTGTGTTTCCATTAATTTTCATAAAGTCTTTCAAATAAAGATACAAATTTGACATCTATATCGAAAACTATTGTATATGAGATTTCATATAATCTCATAATTTCTCTAAAGATCAATCTAGTTATGTAGGATGCTTCATTTAATTTTGAACACTATATAAAATGTACCATCTTAGAAAATTTATCTACAACCTTAAAATTACTATCATGTTATCGAAGTGTTGTTGGCATTCCTAACACTAAATCCATGAATAGATCTTCCCATGGTTGAGAAGGAATATGCAAAGATGTGTAACATCTTGTCTTGATTTTGTAGTTTTAGCTTGATGACAAATATAGCACTAGGCTACAATATGTAAAAATGGCCAAAACAATATTTTCTCAACTAGATCTTGGGTCTTTGATTTACCAAAATGTCTCATTTTGCCCGTAAAATGAACTTCATAGAATAGGAATTCCCTCATGGATGATCAGAGATAAGATAAATATTTATTTTCAGAAGAAAAATCTTATAATATTTTCCTTAAAGTTTCAAATTGAGGGATTCAAAAATCAAAGAATAAAATTACTAGAGATATATTGATAAACATCTACTAGATTGTTTTCTAATCTAGGTTTATATTTAAGTACAAAGGGAAATTCTTGGGGGTATTTAGTTCACTTAGCATGTTTATAGCTTAGTTTCTTTTGAGAATTGATGAATTTTAGAGTATGATAAATTGTATTCAAAATAAACTCCTTGTGTAAAAGATAATGTATGTATTGCTTAAGAGTTTGAATTATCACATAAAACTCTAGATCATATATAAAATATTTTTGTTTAATGTTATTTAATTTCTCACTTAAGAATATAATATGATGATTTTCTTGACTTAATACTCCACCAATTCTAACACCCAAAGCATCATAAGTTACTTTAAATATTTTATTGAAATCAAGAAGGTTTAATATGGTGAAGAGATCATAAGAATTTTGATTTGTTCCATGACTCTCTCAACATTATATTCCAAATAAACTTATTTTTTAAAGTTATTGGTATTAGGATATACAATCATGCTAAAATTCTTAATGAACCTCTTCTAAAAGGTGGCTAATTCATAGAAGCTTCTAACATCCATACAAGATTTTGGAGTTAGTCCATAATAGATTTGACCTTTGTTGAATTTGCCTTCAACCCATCTGCAGACACAACAACTCTTAAGAATATAACCTCAAACTAGCAAAAGAAAAACTTCTTAAAATTCACATATAATTTTACTTTGCTAAATCCATTCTTTGATGATGTAAATGTGACTCCTCATTAAGACTATAGATAAGAATATCATCAAAATATATCACAAGAATATGATCAATAAAAGAATTTAGAACAATAGACTGGGTGCATTTGAAAGGGTAAATGTCATAAATAGCCATTCATAAAGGCCATCAGAAGTCTTAAAAGTTGTCTTCCATTCGTCTTCTAGTCTAATCCTTATATAGGGATACTCGCTCTTTAGATCAATTTTGGAGAATAAAGACAAACTAAGAATATGATCAAACATATCATCCAACGTAAGTATGAGAAATATATAGTATATTATGATGTTATTCACTACTCTACTATCAATACACATCTTCCAAGTTTCATATTTTTTAGAGGTTAAAAGAGTTAGTACCGCACAAAGGCATAGGTTTTTTTTGGATTAAACCCTTATTCAAATGTTTATCTACTTATCATTTTAACTCTGCAAGCTCAATTGGGTTCATTCTATAATGGAGTAAATTAATCTATGTGAAAAAATTAAATTTATGGCATGTTGTATATCCTTTAAAGTTGGTAACTCATTGGGTAAGTCATCAGAACTTAAATCAGCAAATTCAAACAAAAGATCTAAGACTACAATATGCATTTGGTGTTCTTTAATATCTAAAGAAACTTCCTTAAGGCATAGAATAAATAGAGAAGTGAGGTCAGTGAATTCTTTGGCTAAGCTTCTAAACTTAAGGATTGATGTGAATTCCTAGGGGTTCATGTATATCAAAGTATAGATTAGAAGTATCTCTCCTATCATTAGGAGGGGAGATTATAAATAATAGGAGTTTTACATTTTTTTTCATTGGGTTTAGGGTTGTAATTTAGAATTGGACTTATATGGAGATGTATGGAAAATCTTATGTAGATGTATGATCGTCCTCTTTTCAATTAGTCGTATTGGAAATAACTTTATGGTCTTATCATTGCACATAAATATATAAGTATTTTCTTGACCATAATAGATCACATTTAAATCATAAAGCTAAGGCCTTTCTAATAGTATATGTGTAATCTACATATGAAGAACATTACACCAAATTTGATCAATATAGCTACCTATCATAATAGGAATAAAGCATCTACCTGTGATAAATAGAGATGTGTGATTCAACCTACTAACATGGAAAGGTTCTGGTCTTCTGGATGAGGTTCAATCTTGAGATTTGATCTATTAATTGCATGAGTTGATATGACATTCATGATAATACCTTCATCTATTATTAGTTTACACCTCTTTCCTTGCATAAGACATACATTAAAAAAATATTTCTCCTCTAGTCTTCTTCTTCCCTAGATGTTGTCACACATCTCATTACTGACACTAAATTATTTATAATGGGATCCACTTCTTCATCTGATAATGGTGTATCATCATGTATCTCTTTTATATCCTCACCTTTTTTATAATTTATCTTCCTCTTCTAAGAATATGATTTTAGCTTTATCGATTCTGCATGTGACTCTTCTTATGACACTTAAAGTAGATTATCTCTCTCACATTTTTATAGGTTGTTTCAATCATGGTCATATGGGATTGAATGTTAGATGTGTAAATGTTAAGTCTAGCAGTAGACCTTTGAGGTTGAGATGTGAATAAGTATTTAGATGATATTTAGTTCTTCATCGTAGATGTGGATGCTACTTTCTTATGCTTTTTAAGGAGCAAAACATTGTTAAAGGAATCCGCTAAAGTCTAAGGATCATAAAGCTCTACCTCATTTCTAATATATCATCTTAGACCAATGACAAAATTATTTGCTAACTGTCATTTTTGATCAGTGTAGCGTGTCCTGGCTTCTAAGTTTTCAAATATATTCATATATTCCACTACTTGCATACTGCTTTATCTGAGAGTCATTAATTGCTCATGGAGCTTCTTATCATGGTTAGGATAATATTTTGCCCTTAACATCTTCATTTTTACTCATGTCATAAGATTTATATCAAACCTTTCCTCCTTAGCTAAAATATTATTTAAATAATTTTTGTGTGGCCTACTAGTTTTATTTTAGAAAATGTTGTTTTTTAATAGCCATTCATATGATACCAGTCAAAGAAATCATACATTAATCCATAAACTTATTACAATCATGAACACAATCATATGTTTAGGCTTCTATATTAACTTATTTTATATGTTCATGTAAGGTTTCATGAAGCCTAAGATGGTCATGTGTATGAATGTTCCTTAGGTTTTGACTTTTAGGAGGATAGTCTTCTAGATAGTTTGATGTTTTCCTCTTCTATGAGTTATTGGTCCTCTTGATGTGGGATAGTTTGGTGGGGTTTGAATTATTCAAAGCTTGAACTTGAGCAACTAAATTCTTGATAAAGTCCTCTACTCTAGTGAGCTTCTCCTCACTTCACATAGTGATCTCTTCTACCCTTCTAATTAAGTCTTTTAATTGATCCAGACTAGTAGACTTAGTTGGCATAATTAAAACAAAAGATATGCAAGTACATATGTAACACTCAAATGATATTTTAAAATGCTTTTATGTTCATTGGTTTTTGAATGCAATGAGATGCACGAGATTAAATTAATTTAACCTTCATTAAACACAATTTTACTTTGGATTGTGCAAAATATTAAGTAAACACACACAAAGAGATTATCATAAAATTATTAAGGATATGAATTCAACTTTTATGCAAGGGTTGTATCCTAAATTTGGCTATTTAGTGAACACTCACTAAATTAGTCTCTTAAATGTCATAGGTTATGGGTAAGATTAAATAGCTAAAGGCTATGCTTATAAACAAAGAGACAACTAATTGGTAGTAACTACAAATACTCATAGAATTACTTACCACATGAGTTCTAGCATGAGTTCACCAATTTTTAAATCTAAAATTTGTAACCTTGCTTGAATTTATTATAAATCACTTACATGCATTTTCTCTATACCTCCAAACTATGAGCACTAATACCAAAATGGGGTACAATCATTGGAGGAGGAAGTGCATAGGGATTTCACTCACTAAAATGGAATGACAGTGAGATGTTACCTAATCTTTCGGGAAGGTCAACCACCAAGCTCCAACCAAGAGTTTCCACTCAAAATTCACAAAATAAAACATCTACATTTTTATTTTTACACTTAAAAATGTTTATACAATTTACAACACTCCCAAAAGCATGTCCCTTTGGAATAACTCTCAATTAGTTATGAAAAATTATTCTAAAAATTGAACCAGTCACCTCACAACACCTAGATGCCAAAAACAAGCACCTCAGTGCTGTCCTCCCTATTCTTGAACATAAAGTACAATTGATACAGCACTGTGACACCAAATGATCAACGCCTAGGTGCTAGGATGACTATTACATACTAATACCTGATCTCGATCATAATAAAAAACATTATAAACACAACTTTTAATTCAAATTATAATAGATGAAACACATATGATGACTCATATGCAAGGTCATTTGGCTTGTGATCTTGTGATCTTGTGATAGGCCCTCTTCTTTTATTTCTTCCTTAATGTGCTACATCACTAATTGACTGTTTGATTTGAACAATTGGAGCCAATTGACCCAAGTCACCCAATCAAATCTAACTTAGTTAAATTGTCTAAAGCTTTAAATTGATCTAATTTATCTAGCATAAAGTTGTTCTAGGATGTCCTTAACCTAACTTGGGTTACTCTTAGGTTGATCAATTTAGGTAAAATGGGTCAATTTGATCCATTTACCAATTGAGTTAAATGTCCTCAAATGCTTGTCTAGTCTCATCCGATGGATTTTATTTAATGCTTAATTAGCCTATGGATTAATCATTAAATGTTGGGAAAAAACCAAGTTCGAATGTTCCTAAGCATAAGTAAAATAAATAAAAAAACAAAGTAAAAAATTCATGCAAAAGACACCAGATTAAATGTGAAAAAATCGAGAATGAGAAAACTACAAAACCAAACCACCAAGAAATTTGTTATGAATGAAAATGTTAGGAGAATAGTACAAATTATAATTATCTGGAGCCTTTCACACTTCAGTCACTCTAGGGCACACACTAGAGAAAAAAGACATTAGTTCTAAAAATTGTAAAAAAAACTATCTAAATACGAAATCTCATGACTCGTAGCACCGCGCACCTCAACCCTAGCACCTAGGGCATCGGGCACCTCCGTACATCTTTGCATGTTTAAGCATCACGACGCTTCGAGGCTAGCCTCTTTATCAATTTTGCCTTTGGGTGCCCTAATCTTAGTGCCACAGCGCTACTTGAAGCATCGAGGTGCATGGCGCTGCCCTTCCAAGGCACACTCCCACTCCTTTGAGACTTCTACTTGAATGACTTCTTCATAACACTCTAGTTCACCACTATTAGTCAGTAATAAATAGTACAATGAAGATAAGTATCTTAATGTCAGTTGAGAGATTGGATCTTCTGACTTTTATAATGGATGTTTGAGGTACATCTCGTGCTTTTTCACTTTGAGCATGACCCTATTTATCTTTATGAACTTCTTCACCTTCTATCTTAAAGTATTTAGATGATTTTTCTGGAGTGTTTGAAGAATCATCCTAAGTCTAATTTTTGTCCCTCTCATTGAATATAACATCCCTGCTCTTAATGAACATCTAATTTTGATAATCCCAAAATTTATACCCAGATTCATCATATCCATGTCCAATGAATGTACACTTCAAGGACTTTGGATCTAGCTTGCTCTTTGATCCTACATTGATGTGAATATATGATGAACAACAAAATACTTTTCAATGAGATAGTGATACATTTTTTCCACTCCAACTTCTGGTAGGTCTTCATTTAAAGGTAATGAAGGGTTCTTATTGATCAGATAAATAACAGCATTAATTGTTTCAACCTAGAAACCCAGAATTACTTAGATAACCCGACATGCAACCTCATACTCCTAGCACACTCTGTGATGGTTCTATTCATGCGTTCAACCACATCATTCTGGTGTAGTGTTCTAAGTACAATGAACTTCCACCAAATATCATTTTATGCATAATGATCCTTGAACCTTCTATTATGGTACTCATCATTATTATCTGATTTGAGACACTTCACCTTCCGCCCTGTCTCATTCTCTACTAGAGCTTTCCACTTCTTGAACACATTGAACAAATCAAACTTATTTTAAAAAGTATACCCAAATCATTCTAGTTTGATCGTCAATAAAAGTAACAAAATATGATGATCCATCAATTGCTTGAACTGGAGTGGGACCTCATACATCTGTATGAATTAATTCTAATTTTCTTGGCTTAATCCTTATAACATTTTTTTAAAAACTCACTCTATTTTGGTTTATTTACACACAATCTTTACAAAAATCTAAAGCTATAGATTTCAAATCAAGAAATTTGTTCTTGAAAAGTAAAGATTTCATATCTTTCTTGCTCATATGGCCAAGCCTTTTATACCACAAGTTTACATCTGATAATATTGCCTTGAGCCATCACCCAAGCACCTTTTGTCAGCTTCAACGAAATTCCTGTGAAAGTAATGATGTACCCTGACTGTGCTAACTAGCTCACTGAAATCAAATTCCTCTTCAAGAAAGGAATGCATTAGACATTCTCTAGCTTCCAAATTACCATTTGGTAACATGATGTCCATATCACCTTCACCTGTGATGTTGTAGGCCTTATTGTCTCCCAAGTACACTTTCCCTAGATCTCTTTTAGTGTAATTTTTTAATATCACTTTGTTGTGACTAGCATGAAAAGATGCTCTTGAGTTGATTATCCACAACTCAGTATTGTCCAAGGATAAGATTAGAAAGTCACATTGAGTTTCTTCTAGTGGAGATATTTATAGACTAACCCTTGTCTTGTCTTCCACCACTTAACTTCTTTAGAGTCTTATAGTCTTTTTTGAAATTTCCTTTCTTTTAACAATTCCAGCACTCCATCTTGCCTTTTTCTCTTACAATCTTGGATTTTTTTTCCTCCTTGAGTTGGACTAGCTCCAACTTGAGTTTCTGTCTGAACGCCTTCCTCTGCCTTCAACATTCAAGGCGGCATTTAAAGTCTCTCTACTCACCTTCTTCCAAACCTCCTCATTCAGTGCCAATCCAGAAATATCATCAATGTCCAACTTCATGTTGTCCGAAGAGTTGCTCACCACCATGACTAGTACATCCCAATTGTCAAGTAAACATAAGAGTAAAAGTGGTCATACCTTATCATCAAATCTGATGCCAACCGAGCACAGTTGATTTATCATAGTATTGAAGTTGTTCATATACTCTACTACTAGACTTTCATTAACCTTATTTATATTAAACAACATCTTCTTCAAGAATATTTTGTTAGAAGTAGATGCCTTCTCATACATCCTTATTAGTGTCACTTTAAGGTTTGTAGTGATCTTTTCATTCATAATATTTAAAGCAACAGATGAGAATAGTGAGAGTCAAATCAAACTTAGTGTCGTTCATTTGAGGACCTCCCATTCTTCCATAAACATTGACTTCAGCTCCTTGGCAATTCCATCCAGTGGCAAATACAGTTTCTTTTGATACAATAAATCCTCTATTTATATCTTCCAAAAGGCAAAGTTTGTCACATCAAACTTCTCAATCTTAAACTTTAAATCATTTGCCATTGCTCTCACTCAAACTAAAATTTCAAAACCTCCACTATGATACTATTGGTTGGGGAAGAGAATAGATCTAAAACACGCATGGAAAATCAAGTTTGAATGTTCCAAAGCATACGCAGAACAAATGAAAAAACTAAAGTAAAAGATTCATGTAGAAGACACTATATTTATTGTGGAAAAACCTAAGAACAGAAAAAAAACCACAGAGCCACACCACCAAGAAATCCACTTTGGTGAGTAGAACTCCTCGTGTCTCTTCCACTTTGGTAAGTGAAAGATCCTGTAGTACTTCCTTTTCCTCTCTCCACTACGATTCATCGTGATCACACCACCATTTTGGTATCAGAGCTCAAGGTTTGGAGGTGTGAAAAAAGTACTTGTAAGTGTTCTATATCAAATACAAGCAAGGTTAGTTATGTATTTTGGATTTTGTGCAATTTTTTTTTATAGATTTTAGTGATTTCACTTGATAAACTCATGCTAGACTCATGTAGTAAATACTTCTATGAGCATTTGTTTTACTACTAATTAGTTGCTTTCATTTAAAAATCCTAACCATTCTCTACTTAAACCTTATCTATAGATCATGATACTTGCGTAGCCACTTGAGTAAGGGAGACTTTACAAATGAGTGACAAACTTAGGATATGAACCTTGCATAAAACAATTGAACTCATACCCATAAAAACTTTGTGATTGTCTCTTTTACTTGTTTACTTAATATTTTGTAGTATCCAAAAGTTAATTTACGTTTATTGAAGGCTTATCGATTTAAAATTTGTGCAACTCATTATGTTAAATTTAGTTCATATGACACATATTTAAAATTTTATTTGGAGTGACATACTTGCATTCCTTTGCTCAAAAAATTCCACCTAAATCTATTAGTTTGGATCAATTTGAAGACTTAACTAGGAGAGTACTTGATATCACTATACGAAGTGAAGAGAAACTCATCAGGGTAGAAAACATCCTTATGAACTTAGTCACATAAGTTCAAACCTTAAGTACTAGGATTCAAACCCCACCAACTATCCCACATCCGGATGACTTAGAAATTATAAGAAGAAAAAAATTTAAACTTCCTAGAGATGAATATCCTATAAGAAGGCTAAATATCAAAAAAAATCCAAAAGCAAAACCATCTTAGGATCCATTAAACACTACATGATCTAACAAAACAAGTTATGATAGAAACCCCAACGTATAATGTTGTTCATGACCCAAATAGGTTTCTAGATTAGCTTAGTGAGATGGGCAGGTTCTTTGATTAATATTGTATGGATGAATATTAGATGACTGTATTTACAAAATTGAAATTGGTGGGTCATGCCAAAATTTAATATTTTAGCTAAGGAGGAGAGGTTTGGTATAAATCTTATGACATTGGCCAAAATGATAGAGATGTTAAGTACTAAATATTATCCTAGGAACCATGATAAGAAGCTTCATAAATAATTAATGATTCTTAAATAAGAAAGCATGTGTTTAGTGTAATACATGAATACATTTGAGAACTTAGTAGAAAAGATACACTTTGCTAATCAGTAATGGTAGTTAGCCAATAAGTTTATTATTTGTTTAAGAAAAGATATTATGAATGAAGTAGAGCTTCACAATCCCTAGACCTTAGAAAACATCTTTCACTATGCTTTACTCCTAGAGAAACATAAGAAAGTTGCATCTACAGAGAAGATAAATGCTTAAATGTCATCTAAATATCCAACCACATCTCAACCTCAAAGATCTACTGCTCGACCTAACCCTTCCACTCCTAATAACTAATCTCAGATGATCTTTACTGAATCTACTTCTAAAAATGTGAGAGTAATGGTGAGCTTTAAATATTATAAGGCTCATTTACAGAATCATTATAGTGTTAAAATCATCTTCTTAGATAAATTGGAAATTTTAGAAGAAGGGGGAAACATAAAAAAGATATATGATGATACACCATTATCAGAAGAAGAAGTAAACCATCTTAAAGATAATTCAATATCAATTATGAGATGTATTATTGCTTCTACGGAAGAAGAGGATTGGAGGAAAAAAATATTTTCTTAATGTATATCTTATATAAAAAGGAGGTGTAATCTAGTAATAGATGGAGGTTGTGCTATGAATATTGTTTCAAATATTCTATCAATAGAGCCAACCTTACAACTGATCTCATCCAGAATTGTTTCATTTCAGTTGGGTGAATCACACATCCCTACCTATCACAAATAGATGTCTCATTTTTATTAGAATAGGTATCTATGTAAGCCAAATCTATCGTGATATTCTTCCAATGAAAATTACACATATACTATTAAGGATACCTTGAATTTATGATTTAAATATAATTCATTATATTCATGAAAATACTTAGATATTAAAGCACAATAAAAAACTATTAAACTATTTCCCATAAAACCCACTAAAAAGAGGTCAATTACACCACCATATAGAATTCTTCCTACACCTCCACATAAACTTAATTATAAATTATAAACCAAACTCATTCAAAAGAAAAAATAAAGATATCTCATTTGGGTGAATCACACATCTCTTTTATATTAGAGCTTTACTTTACATGTATAAATAATTCAAAACAAAAATACAATCTTTTGCATGATTTTCATTATTTTAGTTGTATACACATTCATATGTATTTAAGATAGCAAGTATATAATCTGGACATCCCAAGAATACGAGGCTTTATGTAGCCCCAACGAGGTCATTTGATTATCTTACTTCCTAGGTTTAAACAACGTCATGCACTTGCTTTCATCTTCTATACATATGTGTGTGTGTATTTGATTAAAAGAATGAAAGTTTCATTTTTCTACTAAAAACATTTGCATTCATAATCATCTAAGTATGCCAAAAACAAATTGCAAGAATAGGTATACTAAGTGCAAAATCATATGCATGTCATGGGTGATTAAAAGGAATAGTGTAACATGTTCTATGTGATGGTAATTCAACAACATTAATTTTAAGATGTCTTTCATGTTGAATAGGATTCTTTAAGATTAACCTAAACTTAGGACTAATAAAACATTTAATAAATCATTCATTAAATTATAAAAATATTTATTTATAAAACAACTTAAGATAGGGATAAAGAAGGTTAAGCCTTTTCCTTCTCTTTATAACACTTAGATGCTAAGTATAAATTAAATAAAAAAATAAAATACAAATTAAAGTTTTCAAACCTCTAAACAACTTAAAATGAAAGCATCCTTCATGTTAAATTAAATGTTTCCAAACCTAGAAAATTATAAGTTAAAAGCCTAACTAAGATATATCACACTAAGCCTAAACACACACACTTTGAAATGCTAAGTCACCACTTCTAGCCTTAGTTTAGGATGGTGCATGTAATGATGATGTGCTTTACTTTGTGAAGTGATGTTTTAGATTGGATGTTAGGAATGTGGATTGTAGACTAGATGTTAGGCCATTGATAGCCTAATATTATTTTCTGGAGGGGATTGTGCTTATGGGGCCACTAAAAATAAATATAAATATTTTTCTTGTAGGTTTCTTAAGCCCCCTAAGAAGAATCCACATTAAGATAGGTGGGCTTGGTTACCCATGTGCTGGGTGGAAATATAACTGCTTGGGATTATATACATATTTAGCTAACATATATTTTTCAAGTGTAATTAGATTTACGTTTCCATAAAAATGTAAATTCATAATAGGAATTAGGATTAGTGCTATGGGCATTATGATGAGTGGTGGCTAGAAGGCTTAGTCATGGGGTGCCCTATGATACCTTGAAGCAAATCAAATCAAAGAAAGAAGAAAGAAGAAAGAAGAAAGAAGAAAGAAGAAAGAAGAAAGAATGAAGAAGAAATGAAGAATGAAGTCCCCATAGCATGCATTTAATTCTAAATTATAATATTATTTTGTAATATAGGTTATATAAGGGTAGAGCTCAGCTACCCAACTTCTTTTATTTTCTAGGGTGTATGGTGGTACCTAGCCTCACCAACCTTTTATTCTTTCATGATAGTATATAAAATGATTATTGTTTCATTTAGATTGTGTAATGGAACTATATCATTTTCATAGTTTCTTTATGATTGGTGTTTTAATGTGTGGCCTGGATGCAGTAAGCTCTTAAGATAAAATTAATTTTTCTATCCAATTAATAACTCATAACTAAATTTTAAAATAACTTTCAACCTCACTCTAAATCTTAGGTTGTAATCAATATAACTAAAATATTAAGCAACCCCTTAACTGAATGTTGTATGTCTAACGCATGCATATCATATTAGACCACTCTTGTAAAAAACATTAGTGACTCAATTCTTGCACTTTAGGGACCGCTTGACCTATGAGAGCACCCCCTTATCATGGATATTCATCTTATTTCTCTCTTATTCAGAAAATAACCAAATTTCATCATGCATTTAGGCATAAAATCTTCCAAGCCTTTTGTATAAAATGTTATGTAAAAATGATCTAAAATTTGTAAAATTTTGTATTTTAGATTAAGTCATCTACTCATGTCAGTCATGATCTAGTCTCTTAGGGAGTGAGTTTAAGACTCTAGTCTCTTTCTAAATTAAATAGTAGTCTAAACTATATTGTAATTACATAAGACTAGCCTACATGGTTTTGAATCATTGGTGATGTTAGCTGACAGCTACTCTAAGCTATTGTAAGTCTAGAAGAGTCAGACAGTTTATCCTTGTGTTATTTATTTTCGGATGTATGGAGGACACCACATAGATTTGAGGGGTACTAATTGAAGTGATATAACATTGAGGTATGAAATACTATCTTGAAAGATAGAGACATCACCCTTCAATGGACCTAATCACCTAATGAGGACTCCTAAGGCATGATGGGTCTTCGAATATACCATAGATTTCTTTTCTTACTTTACATAAATGAATAAATCAGAGTTTATATTAAACTAAGTTCTAAAGTTCCTTATGGGGACAAGCTCCCATAGTTAATTACATCCTAAGGAAAGTGAATTTCTTAGAAATACTTTCAATTAAAAGTTGGCAGTTGTTGTCTCCAAAGATTTCAAGGTTAAGATTATCAATAAATTAGCTTTGTTTAAAAAATCAATCTGGATAGGTTAAAAGGAGAGACTTATTATCGAAGCCAAAAGAAATGAGTAGGTAATGCTCATGATACTATAAAGCCTAGTGAGCATTCCAATATGTCCTATGATTGGGCTTTATATGTTTGAAACTAAAGAGAGTTATTTTGTTTTAGTTAAATTTTTATTAGATTTCTAAGGCTTATAATCCACCAATATAAGGTTGGAGAAATGCCTAAGAGGTGAGGATTTATGCTTGTAGCCTGAAGAAAATAGCTACCTCAAATCCTAAAACTAGGGAGCTTTAGTAAGAGTTAAAACATGACATAAATCTAAATGAAGATGGGTATATGGTTTACCTCTACAAGAGAGAGTATACCACTCGACTGTTGGACTTATAATAGTCTATAGTTGTAGCTAGCTAACTCCTCTTAAGCTTTAAAACTATGTGATCAAGTCATATGACTTTATAAGATAATCCGGTTATTATTATTTAGAAAGAGACTAAAGTCCTTAAACTTATGCCATAAGAGATTAGAGCATGAGTTGTATGAGAAATAACTTAGTTTAATGCAAATCTTTTCAATTTTTATTTGATTTTTGACTCTTCATTTTGACCAAGGCCATAAGATTTTTCTATGCTTAAATGCATATTAAAATGAATTATGAGCTAAATCAAAAGAGAAAAGGGTGAAGCTTCATCGGTAGGGGTTGCTTTCACAGGTTAAGCGTTCCCTATATGTGTAAAGATGGAGGCCCTCATTTTACAAGAGTGATTCAAGATGATATGTATGATATTAAATATACAACATTCAACTAAGAAGTTGTTAAATCTTTAATTATCTTAATTAAACACCTAGGCTTTATGTGAGATTATGAGTTATTTAGAAATTTAATTATGAGTTGTAGTTGGGTAAACACCTAAGCTTTATTTTTTTCTAAGAGCCTAATCGGATCTAGGCCACACATTAAATCATCATTCATTTAAGAAACTATAAAAAGGCATTCCATTTCTATTACACAAATTTGAATAAAATGTCAATCAATTTTATAAATCTAACGTAAAAGAATAAGAGGCTGGTGCGATCGGGTACTACCGTACAACCCAAAAAAGGGAAATACGTAGCCGAGCTCTACCCTTATGCAACCCAGAATATGAAAGAATAATTATAATTTATAAATGATAGATGCTATAGGGGTCTTCAAATCTTTATGTCTTCATGTTTCCTTCATTTCCTCATTTGATTTTGCTTCTTTTGATTTGGTAGGCTTCAAAGCATCACATGGAACCCTAGGGCTAAGCCTTCTGGCTAATGTTTATCCTTATCTCCCATAACACTAATCCTAATTCTTAATGCAAGATCACATTAAAAATAGAAAAAAAATCTAACTACATCTACAAAACAAGTGTTAGCTAAACACATCATATAACCCAAGCAGTTATATAAATAATTTGAACTTAGCGCCCTACACATGGGTAACCAAGCCCACCTATCTTAATTTGAATTATGCTTAGGGGTTAAGAAACCTATAAAAGAGAGCATTTATATATTTTTTTAAGCACCACTTAAGCACAATCCCCTGCAAAAAATATGATTAGGCTAATAATGGCCTAACATCCAACCTACAAAATATACACCCTAACATCAAGTCAAAAATAATGCATCATAAAACCAAACATACATCACTACATACACTGTCCTGACATAAAGCTTGGAATGATGACTTAATTCTAAAGTGTGTGTATTAAGTCTTGTGTGGTATGCCTTAACTAAGCTTTGTTATAGTTTTCTAAGTATGAAAGGATGTTTAATCACAAGAAGTTGATTTCACTTTAAGTGATTTAATTGATTTGAGAATTTTACTTATTGTTTTTTTATTTCATTTGACTTACACTTAAAAACTAAGTATTTTAAAGAGAAGAAATGAGAGGATTACTCTCTTTCATCCCTACCTCAAGTCATTTCTAAAGCATATTAATTAGACTTAGTTCTCTATAGTGAATGAATTATTATATGTTTTAAATTAATCCTAAGTTTAGGTTCACTTTAAATAATTCTACTCAATATGAAAGGCATCTTAAGATTAATTTGATTGAATTACTATCATGCGACACATGTTCAACCATTCCTTTCCATCACATGTAGCATGCATATGATTAAATCCTAAGTATAACTATACATACAATATGTTTCTTTTAGCACACTTTAAATAAAAGTTGCATAAGTGTATTTTGTAGAAAATGGGATTTGCACTCATTAGCTAAATGCACATTTATGTGTATAAAAGTTTTAAGGAAGTACTTCACCATTGTTAAACCAGAGGAGTGAGGTAAAAACTTCCTTGGGGCTACTTAAAGTCGTGCATCCCCGGAATATCCAGACTAGATATACCCATTATTCTTGAATACACATGAATGTACAAATGACTACAATAGTATAAAAATGGTGTTAAAGTTATATTTTTGAAACATTTATGCATATGGAATAAAGTTAAAAAAGGATATTTTTTATTTATTAACTAAATATACATACAAGTGTATAAAAGATTTAAGCAAGTACTTTGCCATTATTAACCAGACGAGTGAGATAAAAACCTCCTTAGGGCTATTTAAACTCGTGCATCCCCAAAATGTCCAAATTAGATATACTCACTAATCTTGAATACACATGAATGTACAAATGACTACAATAGTGGAAAAATCATGTTAAAGTTGTATTTTTGAAACATTTGTGCATATGGAATAAAGTCTTATCTAAATTTTAGTATTAAAGAATGTAAGAATAAAATCAAATGGAGTACGTGCCATTATTAAACTAAGGAAGTGAGATAATCAAATGACCTCCTTGGGGCTAACTAAAACCTCGTATTCCCAGGATGTCCAGGCTATATACCCATCAACATTCTTACTTACATAAACTAATACATGAATGAAAGAAACTTCACTTCACTTCATACACTTATATAATCACATACATCTCTTATATATTTATAACTAACATTCATAGCATATATAATCATTCATTTATAAGTTTTAGAAAATAGATTTGAATTTAATAGTGATGATAGCCACACATATATTAAATAAAATCAACACATGGAAGCTTGACATAAAGGAAATCATTTAATTTAATTAGCTTTGCAAGAGATGAATGCATGAATAAAGTGACATACAACATTTATTATGATTGGAGATGAATAAATAACCATAAACATATGATTTCATTCAATTAAATTAAGTCCTAAGAATAATCATATCAAATAAAATTACTTAAAGCAAAGCAAAGCTTTTAATGTCTATTTTAATTTAATATTTGAATTGATTAGAAGAATGTGAGAAGAAGGCTTGCTAATCCTAAGCTCATCCCAAGTTTGTGAGTTAATTTGATTTAATGAGAGGTAATCAGGTCAATTTTAGGAATTAATTAAGTTTAGCTATGAATTAAATTAATTAATTAAACCCTTAACTATGTTATCTTAAGGTAATTAATCAAATAATTATGAGCCAATGTAATATGAAAATGAATTAAAAAGTAAATAGCAATGATCCTAGGAAATGAAAAAGGCTTAATGCAATTAGTTCACAATCATTGATTAATTAAGCTTAAGAAACTTAATTACTTTTATGATTTTCCCACACATATGAACAAGCCATAATTTCATTAAATCTCTTTAGGCTATTAAACACTTAAAGGTCTACCCATTAATTAATTAGGGAAAGTCAGATCTAATTTTAAATATTTAATTAAGCTAATTAAGTAATTAATTCCTAATTAATTTCTCTTGAAAAGTAAAGGAAACTTAGGGAAAATGTTAAGAAAATGCCCCAATCACATTCTCTAAACCTCCCTACTATTAATCAATGTCAAATGAGTTCAATTAATTAGTTAGTTTACTATTCATGTGCTTAATTAATCCTTAATTAAGTTAATATGGTCATTAGGGCTTAATAAATCAATTTTTCCAATTAATCAACTAATAAATTTCAAGAAAAATGGGGGAGGTAGAGGTCATCCCCCTAATAAACCTCAAAAATTTTGAAATAAATTGAATGATTAATTAGGGAGTAATTAGATTAATTAAATTTTTAATAAAGATAAAATTAATTTAGGGTAATTGTAATGGATTTTCCCCTAAAATACCTTTAAAATGAGCTCTTATTTATATTTTTTAGATTTTTTTACAATTAGTTATGAATTATTAAAGTTTCATCTTTAAATTCTACTTAATTAGCCCTAATTAAGCCTAATCCTGTTGGTGCCACATGGCAGGCTAATGCAGCGTGCTTTCCATAGCACTACGAGATTGACTATTTAAGTTGTTCCATCCACGGTTGACTCAGCTAGCGGCACGATGCGGTTTCCCATGGGTCGTCCGATATAAGATCAAATGGCCACGATCAAACCCACAGTGCTAAAGGAAAAATCAGGCATATCTAATGTGATTTGATCAGAGCCATCCATTCTAATCACATAAAATAGATGACCCGTGATCCTTCTTCCCATAAGCGATGAATGACTGAGTCTATCCTTCATGGATCACTCGATTCGAGCTCACCCGAGCTCGGATGAACTTCAAAATGATCCCACACCATCAAGAAAGGGATCCGCACACATCCAACAGTCAAGATTGACTCTCATGCAAATTCCCTTCATAAAAGACCACAAAAATTTTAATATTTCTACAGTTTAAAGAAATTACCATGTCGAGGCTCAAGACTGGTGGTGGGATCAATGGACGTAGCTTCGTCTAATAAAGACAAGGCCATGAGCGTGCGTAAGCTTTCAACTTCCTCTGGTTTGCTTGGGTGGAACCAAGAATCTTTGTAGCCTGTGGGTGTGTGGATGAGTAATTTAAGTTTGGTTGAGAGAGAAAGAAGTTTGGATTGAAGAGGGGGTGCCCTATTTCGGCCTTACTCGAGAAGGAGAAATCTGAAGTGGGGAGGCCTTGGGGAAGCTCTGAGGAGTGCTAGGGAGTATTCATTTCTCTGTTGGAAGCTCAAAGGAATCAAATGCAAGTGGAATTTGGTTTGAATTGAGGGGGTATATCCCTCAATTTACTGAGGTGGATGGATGGGATTGTCTCCCATTTTTCAGTTGGCCAGCCACCATTAGGGCACCAAAGGGGTCGCCATCATGTCCATGTGGCTCATCTTGGTTGGAGGAAGGAGTAAGGGGTGGCTCAAGGCTTGATATGGTCTGATTTATTTCCTTGGATCTATTGGATGGTCAGTTTGCAAGAGAGGTGAGTTAACTCACCTCCCTTTGGTCCAAGGTAAGTCATATCCCATTTAAGGTGAGCAATAGGAGGTTAGGTCAGACCTTAAAATGGGATGAGTGAGGGGTGCCAAGTGATGAGAGACTGGACTTTGCCATTTATGGGTGGAATCCTATGTAAAGAGGGCTTAACCAATGGGGAATGGCTTGGAATGGACTCAATTGGATTTTGGACTGACTTTAGTTTGACCCAAGATGGGTTTGTGTCGGGTTTGATTAGCCTCCAATGGGTCATGGGTTGGTTTCATGGGTTTTGGCTTAATTTGGTCATATGGGTTCAATTTGGGCCATGTTGGGTTAGGTTGACCAAATGGTCAAATTAGGTCAAACTAAGGCTAGAGTTAGGTTCAAATGCTAATTTGAATAGTTTTGGTTCAAGTGGTTTTAATTAATTTGGCCTAGATTTGATTTTGGCTTATTTGGAATCAAATGGGTCAAGTTGACCAATTTGACCAAATTGACCAAATTAACTTGGGTTGGGTGTTGGTTCATGTTCAAATTAGTTAATTGAAAATGAATGTAGCCTTTGGTTTGAATCAATTAGATTTAATTTGGATTTTGGCCAATTTAACCCTTTAGGTCACTTTGGGTCTAAGTTGGGTTAAGTTGACCAATTGGTCAAATAGGGCGCAATTATGGATTTGATCAAGTTCAATAATCAATTTGGAATGAACTTAAGTCATTGGTTACAATCAGTTTGGGTTGGATGATGATTTGAACCATTTTGACCTTTTAGACTAATTTGGGTCAACTTGGGTCAAATGATCAATTGGACTTGGTTTGGCTCAATTGAAGGTCAAGTCATGTTGAATCATTGATAGTGAGTTGCTGTGAATCGATGGTTTCAATTGATTTGCTATCGGATGGTTTTTGGCTAATTTGGGTTTCATATGGGCTAAGGGTTGACTTGGTCAAATGCCTAAGTTGACTTGGTTTGACCCAATTCAAGACAATTGATCATCCTAGGGTGATCAATGATCATGGTATGAGGTTTGGATGGGCTTGGTTCAATCCAATTTTAGTTGGATTAGAACTTAGTTCAAATAGATTCTTTTGGTCACTTTGGGTAAAGTGGACCTAAAGGGGTTAATTGGCTTGGTTTTGGCTAGATTAAGGTTTAGTTGGATTTATATATGAGTTTAGGATTGAAATTTAAATCTAACTGCAATCAATTTAGGCTATGATAGATTTTGGTTCTTTTGGAAATTTCAAGTCAAAAGGGCTAAGTTAGGCTTGACTTAGGTTGATTTCAATTTGGCTAGATAATTGTAGGTTTCATTTATATTTGGATAGATTATTGACGGAATGATTGATTTAAGAGAAAGTCCATTAAGTTTTGACTTAAATTAGATGGGTTTTGGTTAAGTCCAAGAAATTGGCTTAAATGGTCTAAATTGGGTTTTAGATTTGAATCTGGATTTGGTTTTGGCCATTTAAATTTATATTTCATTTATATTTGAGAAGATAATTGAGTATATAATTGATTCATTAGAAAATTACTTAAGTTTGGAGTGATTTGATGGCCAATTTGACTAAACCCATGGAGGGAGGTCAAAGGGCTTAAGAGGGAATTTACTTTGATTTAATTTCTATCATTGGAATGTGAGTTTTATTTGTATTTGTGAAGATAATTAAATATATAATTGATTTATAAAGAAATTAATTAATTTTGGTTGATTTGGGTTGAGATTTGGTTAAGCTCATGGAGGTGGGTCTATATGGATTAAGAAGGGACTTGGTTTGGTTTGATTTAGTTTAATTTGGTATTGATCATTTGAGTATGGATTTAATTTATATTTGTGAATATAAATGAAGGAATAATTTATTTATGAAAAATCAATTGATTTCCATTTGGTTTAAAGGAGATTTTGGCTAAGCTTATGAGTGTGAATTATATAGTTTAGGAAGGATTTTAGGAGTTGGGTTTGATTTTTGGTTTCAATCATTTGGAATTTAGTTTGAACTTGAGTTTGATAAACAATTGAAGGATTGAATTGATCTTAGAGAAGATCAATTGAGTTGGAAGTGAATTGGACTTGGCTAAGTGTAAGGCCATGGAATTCAATCATAATCCTTTATGGAGAATTTGGAAATTTGATTTGATCATGGGATTGACTGTGAACTTTATAATTTGAATTGAGAAGGAAAGCATGGATTGGGTTTAGGCCATAAGGTGGGCATGTCCCCCTAAATCCCTAAGGCATTATTTATTCCTATGACTAACTCTTCTAAGTCTCTAGGCTTATATTAAGTATTTATCTAATCATTAGAAGTGTCTTAATACTAAGGAGTTCTTAGTGTCTATAAGAGTCCTAGATTCATGCTGAGGAGGTTGAAGACTCACTCTAAAAGTGAGGTCAATAAAATTACTCGTAATAAGTGTGGTGTAACTGACAAGGCACACCACACGTATTGGCATTGACCGAGGTGATCAATAACATTCAAAGAACTACAAGCGCTAATAGAAATGATCTATACGTAAACCCAAAATGTAGATAGAATCACGATCTTAATGCAATGCAACTCAACTTATGCCAAAGGAATAAGAGAGGAAGGAGATATCCACTGAGGGATCGGGTATATGAACCTTCCGCTAGGGAAGCAGGTTCAAGTTATCCACTAGGGTTAAGGGCTTTAGTTTGATTATAAATATGATTTATGGAAAGGAGATCCACTGGGGATTATAATATATAATCCACCTGGGATGGGTGTATGAACCTTCCACTAAGGAACTAGATTCATATTATATGAGTTTGATTCTATGGGGGTATCCATTGGTGATAGAAGCTTGGTTAGATTTGTTTATTTGTTATGGTTTGGGGCTCCACTAAGGAGGGGATATGACTTGGTTTAATTTAGCTTGTGAGGTTGAGGGCATATCCGTCGGAGATATGAGCTGAGATCTTCTAAGAATTGGAAATATGAACCTTTCACTAGGGAAATCAGGTTTAGGCTATCTGCTAGGGATAAGAGTATGGTTTCATGGATTGATTTGGGGATGTATCCACTGGGGACAACAATTTAGTTTAATTTATAGACCTTGTCAGTGTGCAATGGATCCACTAAGAAGGGGCTATATCAACCTTGGCCTATCTTAAATTTATAAATCCAAAGGGACAGCCTTCCAGCCATAAGGTAAGACTATCCAACCTAAGGGTCACTACTGAGAGAGTGCCGCTAGGGACTTATCTCAACTCAAAAGTAGTCAAGGTTAGTTTCCTTTTTGATTTAATGAACCATGTTAGTGTGCGATAGATCTACTAAGAAGGGGCTATATCGGCATTGGCCTATCTCAAATTTACAAATCCAAAGGGATAGTCTACTGGACGTGGGGTAGAGCTAACCAACCTAAGGGTTGCCTTTCGATGTGAAATGGTTGTGTCAGGAAGAAAGTGTATAGACTTACATATTCTAAAGTGGAGAGAAATTACTGGGGTGATATGTTGGCAACACAACAAATCAAACCCAACCTAGGGCTGCCCATCGATGTGCAATGATCATGCTAGAAAAAATGCATAGTAGACTTACATCTTCTAAAGTAGGGATGATAGCCAGGGTGACCTGTTGGTGGCATAACAAGTCAAACCTGACCTAAGGGTGACTACTAAGAGAGTCCCGCTGGGACTTATCTCAACTTAATAGTAGTCAGGCGATTCTTCTAGGGAGTTTTGCTGACACCGCCATAAAGATAGGATACCTATTTGGGAAAAGGTACTGTTGGGAGTGTCCTCCTAATCCACAAGTGAATATATATTTGTTGTTTATATGTTTGTGTGGACCCTATTGGTGTACGAGGGACCACACTAAGAAGGGGATTATATTAGCCTTGTCCTATCTCAGACTTACTGGACTAAGGGAGAATTTGCATATCCGTGAGATATATTCTCCAACCATAGGGGTGGTTGCTACGAAAGAGGACTATCCAATCCAAGAGTAACCTAGGTAGTGTCTTAATGGGGTCATGAATGACGTGTTATAAATATAGTGCCCACAGGGGAGGTGCTACTAAGGGCATTATTTTGGACCCTGTAAAAGAAAGCATATAGGTGTATGATGGTTGACTCAAGAAGAAATCATGTAGACTTACATCTGTGATGAGTGGTGTATCCACTGGGTGGGTCACTATCATCATAGTGAGGACCAACCAACCTAAGGTTCCCATTGGTGTGCGATGATCAATCTAAGAAGAAGGCTTGTAGACTTACATCTTCTCAAACAGAAATGATCATCGGGATAGTTTTTCATTGGCGGGATAGATGATATCTAACCTAGGGCAACTACTAAGCAGGGAGTCTCATAGGGGGACTGGACCCAGACTTGAAGTAGTTAGAAGGAGCCATTGGGGGACTTACCCTAAGCCTCAAATATACTCAACCCAGTCAGTGCATGATGGCTAATTTAAGAAGAAAGTGTGTAGACTTACATCCTCTTAAACATAGTCAACATGAGGTAACATATCGGCCATGTAGTAAGGCCTACCAAACTAACAAGGCACTCATCGGTTTGCAATGGTCAAGTTAGGAAGAAAGCGTGTAGACTTACATCCTCTAAATAAGGAACCATTAGGGTGACACATTAGCGGGGGAGCCTGTCAACCCAACTTAGAATATCTAATGAGTGAGTGCCACAGGGGGCTTGGTCCCACATCAAAGTAGCCCAAGATAAAAGATATATGTTTATTTCATATGTTGTTGTGTGTAGTTTGTGTTGGCGTTGTGTTAATAAAGGATAAGGTGCCGCTCAGGTTCCTTACATCTATCCTAAACACATCATGGACGATACGCAAATGAAGATATTTTTAAAATGAAAAAGATGGATTTTAGATGAAAATTTCTATTAATAATTATTTTTGAAACATGATTTATGGATAATATTTCTTTAGGTAGAGCCCGTTGATTGGAAGAATCGGGCGCTCTCCCTTATGTTTTATGATTGATAAGATCCTCCTTAGTAGACCTTCTTTATGGAAAAAGGGCCTTTCCAAGTGAGTTTAAACTTGCCTCCCATTTTTTGAAGGGCAACAATTGGTCATTTTATGACTAAAATAAGCTCTAGGACAGACCAACATGTTATGAGCTTGAATCATTTTTTCTTTATACAACTTGGGGTTTTAGCATGCCTGTAGGCATCTCTCCTCCAAACCTTCGAGCTCTTCTAACCAACTTGGCATTCTGTTATATTGTGATCTTGCTACTCACAACTATCCCTAGTGATGGGAGTTGGACTTCTAATGGGAGAATGACTTTAGACCCATACACTAAGGAGAAATGGGTAGATTAAGTTGGAGTTGTGTATGTGGTGTGGCAGGCCCACAAGGTTTCAACTAACTGCTTATGCCACTATCACTTGTTATTATCTAGTGTCTTTTTTAATATCTAGAAGAGAGTTTTGTTGAAGGCTTCTGATAAGCCATTTTCCCTCAGGTAGTAGATGATAGAATATATCCAATCTATGTTGTGTCTCTGGGAAAAGTTATTGATTTTGGTGCTTTAGAATGCAGTACCATTATCAAATATAATTCATCAAGGCACCCCAAACCTATATATGATATGGTTCCTAAAACATTGGAGCACATGTTGAGTTATGACCTCTTTGAGTGGGATTGCCTTCGCCCACTTGGAAAAGTAGTCAGTGGCAGCTAGAATGAACTTATGACCCTTGGAAGAAGAAGGATCGATCGGACCCAATATGTCGATACCCCAACACTTAAATGGCCATGAGGCCAAGGTAAGGTGTAGAATGTTGGGTGGATGGCGTAGGACCATGCCATGCACCTGACATTTGTGGTATCACCTAGCTACATCCATACAATTTATGATCATTAATGGTTAGTAGTATCCTAGTCTCTTGATCTTGTCTTTCACATTCGGACTAGATTGGTGTGCTCCACATAAACTTGAGTGTACCTTATTCATGATCTTACGGGCTTCGTGTTTGTCTAAACAACATAATCACATATGATCAAAAGATAGTCGATATAAGGTGCCATCCACGAGAGTGTAGGAAAGTGCTCTCTACTTTAACTGATGTGCTTAGAACTTTTCTTAAGGTAGTTTTCCTATATTTAGATAATCCATGAATGGTTTCCTCCAATTTGACTCATCATCCTTTTTAGGCAATAGCAACCTTCCCTTCAAGAGAGAGCTTCTTGATGCGTTTAATATCAATAATGGACAAGACTTATCTATTTTGGACCCTTATCAGTATGAACTCATCTTCTGAACATGCCAACTCCTTGGCGAGCTTAGTTAAAAGCATCTACTATGGCATTTTCTCCTCGAGAAATCTTAAAAATGGTAACATCTAGGATTTTGGCTAATAACTCCATGGTGTACTTTTGATAATGATAGAGATTAGGTTTTAGAACATTATAAGACCCAACAATTTGGTTGATAACAAACTAAGAATCCCCGAAGAAGTAGATGTTATAGATGCTTAGAGTAATCACTAACTCCAGATCGATAATTAAAGCCTCATATTCGGCTTCATTATTGGTGCATGGATTAGATAGATGATATGATAATCTCATCACATCATAGTCCGGAGTTAGGAGAACTATTCATACCCCTGCCTTTCCTAGGATAGTAGATCGTGGTTCTTCTCCCCTTTGAAAGAAAGCTACACCATCAAAATACAACACCAGTGGTGAATGCTAGTGTCCTCTAAGTTCATGATTTTTTCATTGGGGTCATCAGCAGGAATCAATGGGAAATGAGAGTGTTGCTAGAATCCATTAGTGCTTGTCCTTTCACCTAACGAAGTGGTATAAAAGTAATATCAAATTGTGAAAAAATTATGGACCAATGCACCAATTGTTCAGATAGCGTCAGTCATTTCATGAGATATTATAGTGGATTGATCCTAGAGATAAATTTCACTTTATGAGAAAGTGTGTAATGTCATAGCTTTTGGGATGCGAAGATTAAAACTAAGCAATGCTTTTCAATAGGTGAGTAGTTTGTGTTAGTAAGGATTAGATGACGGTTGAGGTAGTAGAGTGTGTTCTCTTTTCTTTTGTCATTGGCTTGGGCCAACAAAGCACCAAGGATTCATCTAATGCAGCAGTGTAGAAGATCAATGTATTGCCCAGGATAGGGCTGCTAGGACTAGCGGCATCATCAGGTAGTGCTTGATGTCTTCGAAGACATGCTGGCACTTATCATCCCACTTATTTCATATCACAATGTTTCTTTCATCTTCAGGGTTCAAAATACAGTGTTTTTTTCATCTTTAGGAGTTATCTTTATTTGGTTATATCTAGATGAGCCATTCATCAAATAAAATATTGCATGAGATGAGGCAATGTCCACCATCAGTTCTAGTATTGGTAGTGGAAATTTGTCTTTTGGATATGCCTTATTTAGATCCTTAAAATCAATGCAAATACTAATTTGGCCATTATTATTTTTAATTGGAATGACATTGGACAACCAGGTAGGATATTTTTCTTCCTTGATAAAGTCAACATCGATCAATTTCTTGATTTTAGAAATGACCTATTATTTAATGTCTAACTGTATGCATCTAGGAGCTTACTTGATAGGGTTAGAGCTAAGCTTTATTGTTAGTTTGTGGACTGCTATGTCAAGAGATAAATTGGGCATTTCTTTATAACTCCATGTGAAGCAATCCTTAAACTCAACCAATAGCCTAACTAAGTCAATGGTTTTAGTATCATTCAACAAAGAACTGATGTATGTCGGACATGAATTGTCTTTAGTTCCTAAGTTGATTTCTTTGAGCTAGTCGATGGTTAATTTGATCTCCTCTTCAAACTCTAGTGGTGCATCTTTGACTTCCAAGTCATTTGGATGATCTGAGGTTTCTAAACACACCTCCTCATATGAGTTAGCATGATTTGAAAAGAATCTATCAGATTTTAAATGATTGGTGATAACTAAGTGGTAGTCGTCATCATCGATTTGGACCCACTATACCGAATCCTAGTCTTGGTCTTGATTGAGAGCTTTTTACATTCATTCTTTCATATTTTTTCAAAATAGTCTTATATGTGCTTTGACCAATTATAGGGATTAACCCTTTCTTTGCTAAGTTTAGAACACATGGAGAGTACCAATCAAAAGGTAATTCTATTAAATCTTTATATGAATCATCCTCAAGTTTTACATCAACTTCTTGAATTGAAGATGATGCTCCCAGAAAGAATCTCTAAGTCCTCACATTTGTTGATGACTTAGGGGCTTCCTTAACTACCAAACCCTCAACTTTTTATAAAGAAAGTAAAGTTAGAGCTAAGGTTCCCAACTGATGCCTGACTATTTCACATGCAGACTAGGATACATTTATGCTTTGCCTTAGAGCATGATCTTCATCACTGACCTACTCAAGTGTCACCTCTAAAAGGATTTGCTGCTGGGAAGAGCTGGCTTGTGTGCTAACCACATAAGATTCATCCTATGAACTAGATTCTAAGTATATATAAATAACAGGTTTACTCCTTGTGTCTAGAACATACCTCATATTGGGTGGCCAATAGGGAGGCTTTCCACATCGGGGGATGCCTTTAAACTATCCTCTACCTCTACCTAGTGGAGGTCAGGTCATCCTACCCTATGTTCGAATTAAGTAATGAACTGTGGGTGGAATCTAATATTAGACTCTATGTCTTCTCCTAAGTTCATTTCTCGCTCTCTTTTATTTTCTTTTCTTTCTCTTTTTTATTTTCATTTTTTATTTCTTTTTCTTTTTCTTTTCTTTTTTTGTCACTCATGGGGATCTTCAATAATTCACAAGAATGGACTTGCTAATTTGGGGGAAGAAAATAGGTTGCATCTTCATATATCCCAACCTCACGAACTATGAATAGTTTGAGATCTCCTTTGATGTAATACTCAATTTTGTCTCTCATGAACTTCATGAACTAATGTAGAGAGGATGGAACTATGTCATTTTCATGTACCACAGTCTCCCCAGTAAATTATTGAAAGATATATTTGAGTCTATGATATGAAACTTGGCTTCAGTATTTCAATCATCTATCTCCAATGGCATTACTATGGAGCCTAAGGCCCTCATGCCTTGTTCATTGAATCCCCTCAACATCATCCTCTCTTTTTGGAGTTTGGAGATGTTGATCCTCAAGTAGAAAAGGGTTCTTAGACTCATAATATTGACTGATGCACCTTGGTCAATTATAACTCTAGATAGCCTGTCATCCATTGTAATGTAAAGAGGGTGGTTGTGTTCGTTCATCCCTAGAAGTAGGTCTTCATCACTGAATGTAACTCCTTGAATGCCATTCAAGTGGTGTGCCTCCTCTTCAGTAGTCAGCAAAGCTAAACATATCTCTAGATCAAATAGAGCCTTGATTAGAGATTCTCTCATCTCTTTGGATAAGACAAGGTTGTCATATATGCTTAACTTAGCTAGAAACTTTCTAAGATGTGCTAGGACATTGTAATCAACTCTGATTTAGTTCTCCATAAGCATATCCATAGGTGGAGCATCTTGTAGGGCTTGTTTACCCTTATCCTAAGGTGCTACCCTAGGAGATAGAACTTTGCCACTACGCAAGTTGACTTTAGTGACTTCTTGGAATGATGAACTTATGGAAAGTTCTACCTTCTCAACGGGCATACCTATAGCTTCTCCTATGGGATCCTCAGTTGGTTGACTCAAAGTCAATCTCAAGGAGTGAACCCGATTGATTCAAAATAGAAAAGTATGATTCTAAATCATAAGAGAGTGGATTAGAATTACTAGAGGTATTATGAGAATATGAGAAGTAAGATGTAAGTAAAATTGGCTTTCATCATTGATTTCATTTTGGGTAGAGGTACATGATAGAAATCCAATAAAGTAAGTGGATTAAGGTATTTAATGCTTTTATCCGCTGATACAATGCTCCTATTGGTAGAAGTGGAGCTAAAGAAGAAGAAGTAGCTACAACGATGGATGGAGTCTGGATTCAATGTTGGTTGCTATTGGACTATCCCGGGCAAGTGTGGTGAGTTGCTAATGCTAGGTTATCACCTTCTTTAAGTTGTCTTTGACAACTTACAAACTTTTTTTAATATTGGAGGTTTGAGCTACCTCAGACACCTATAAAGAGAGTTTCTTGATCTTAGAAATAACTTTTTTAGAGGTTCAAGATAAGGCAATATCCCAACCTTTTTTTTATCTTAAGAGGATTACAGGTATCCACAACATTTACCCTAATAGAACTGGATGGTTATTCTAGTAAGTATTCCTTGGGGATAACTATAACACTTTACTTATAGCTACACTCAAGCCACTTCTTAAAAGTGATACAATCCTATAAGATATTACTAATCATGCAGTGGTAAGGGTAATAGTTAGAATCATTACTCTTGCCCACTTCCTCCCACTTGGGCTCTGGTAATTGAAATTCAGGTTTCTTTAAGAGATTTTTAAAGATTTTTCTAACTATCTCCCTCTTGAATGAATATGGCTAATTCAATATATCAGCAAGAGTATGTGGGTAATAGCTACCTAGAAGTAGATATGAGTACCGCTATTAGGTAGACTACTGAGGTGGTGAGAATGGCCATTGTGGCAATTGTAGTGACTAATATGATGGTTGAGGTGGTGGAAAATAAGGTGGTAAAGGAGATTACTGATCTCGGGGTCTCTCATATGGGATTCTGGCTGGCTACTTCTCTCTATCCACTGACACGACTATCCCTAGCTTCTTCTTGAACACCTTTGGCTTGGGTGAGATGATTGATGGGGAAAGGGAAATTGTTTAGCTTCCTCTTGCAGCTTAGTAAACTTGTTGATTAGTTTATCAAATGTCATGATCGTAAAGCCCTTAAGCATGAAGGTGGTCAGGCCATGAATATTCTTAAGAAGAATCTCAATGGCATGCTATTCGGACAGTTGTGGCTTACATTTCATGCTCAGGTTGCACCATCTGAGAATATAATCAACAAAGGACTCAATGAGAATTTGCTTTTCTACAATGAGGTTGCCTACAATAACTCTTTACTAAGCTCCATCAAACCTCTTGATGAAGCTCAGCAAAAGTCCTCACCGAACTATTGAGCAGTTTGGCATACCAATCAAATGCAACCCCTGCTAAGCTGCTAAAAAAGTCTGAATAGGAGTGCATCATTACCACTAGTGTTATAATAGCTGGCCCTAAAATATGCAATATGCTGACGTGGGTTTCTAGTGCCATCAAAGATCTTGAAGCAAGGTGGCACAAAACCCTTGGGGTATTGAACTATATCGAATTTCTCCGAGTATGGTCTACCATTTGGAATGGAAGATCTCCCCCTGGCTTATGCCATCGCTTACCTCACCTACTGCTCTATCATATTTTTGATGTCCTTCTTATCTATGGAGGTGCCATCTGTAATCTTCCTATGCAAGCTACTAGCATCATCCTCTATGGGGTGCACCGAGGATGATCTAAAGTGTGTACCAACTCTAGTCAGTCGACTACCATAGGAGAAGGCTGTGAGACTGGGGCAGAGTTCTGTAATGCTAAAACAATTGCCATCAACTCCTCAACTTTCTTCTACATCCTATCAATATGATCATCTTTCTATTTGACCTAATGGAGGAGTTATTGAGTCGAGTGAGAAGTGTCACCTTTCTCGAGCACGACACCTTCTTGGCTTAGTTGATCTCACTGTAAGGACCCCCATGTGTCAACCATGAGGACCCCAGCTGTATCATCCAACATGTCATCCTCATCAAGATTGAAGCAGACTCTATCCTCCTCCTGATCTGAGTGGTGACTCTAGAGAAGTTGCCCTTTCTTGGTAAAGTAGTTCTCAAAAATGTCATATAGTGATCGATCTACTATGCATGGCTAGACTGACACGAACACTCATTGATGACTGTTCGTAAGACTATGCTCCTCTATCTCTGTGCACCAATTATAGCCCACCCTTATTCCTACGAGCGATAAACAATGGAGTCCATCTACCATAGATCACTCAATTTGAGCTCACCCGAGCTCAGATGAACTTCAAAATGATCCCACACCATCAGGGAAGGGATCAACACATATTCAATGGTCAAGATTGACTCCCATGCAAATTCTCTTCACAAATGACCACAACCTTCCTTCTATGATTTAAGAAATTAATTCATTGGAGCTCAAGACCTGTGATGGGATTCATGAAGGTAGCTTCCTCTACTAGAGATTTGGCCCTCAATTGAGCCAAACCAAGTTCAATTGGCCATTTGACCCAAATTATCCTAAAAGACAAAAATGGGTCAAATCATGATCCAACCCAAATTGATTGTAATCAATGGCTCAAGTTCATTCCAAATTGATTATTCAACTTGACCAAAGCCATAATTGAGCCAAATTTGACCAATTGGTCAACTTGACACAACTTAGCCCAAATTGACCTAAAGGGTCAAATTAGCCTAAATCTAAATTAAATCCAAATTAATTTAAACCAAAGCCTACACTCATTTTTAATTAACCAATTGAACATGAACCAACACCCAACCCAAGCCAATTCGTTCAAATTGGTCAGCTTGACCCATTTGACCCATTTGATTCCAAATGAGCCAAAATTAAACCTAGGCCAAATTTAAATTGGGTTTTATATTTAATTTTGGATTTGGTTATGGCCATTTGGATTTATATTTCATTTATATTTGAGAAGATAATTTAGTATATAATTGATTCATGAGAAAATCTCTTGAGTTTGAAGTGATTTGAAGGCCAATATAATTAAACCCATGGAAGTAGATCAAAGGGCATAAGAGGGAATTTTCTTTAGTTTGATTTAATTTCTATTATTGGAATTTAGGTTTAATTTATATTTGTGGAATAATTGAATATATAATTTATTTATAAAGAAAACAATTGATTTTGGGTTTATTTGGGTTGAGATTTGGTTATGCTCATGGAGGTGGGTCCATATGGCTTAAGAAGAGTCTTGGTTTGATTTGATTTAGTTTGATTTGGTTTTGATTATTTGAGTATGGATTTCATTTATATTTGTGAATATATATGAAGACATAATTTATTTATAAAGAAATCAAATGATTTTGATTTGTTTTAAAGGAGATTTAGGCTAAGCTTATGAGCGTGGATTATATTGTTTATGAAGGATTTTGGGAGTTGGGTTTGATTTTGGGTTTCAATCATTTAGAATGGAGTTTGTACTTGGGTTTGATAAATGGTTAAAGGATTGAATTGATCAAAAAATCAATTGAATTGGAAGTGAATTGGTTGACTAAGAGTAATGGAATTCAATCATAAGGCTTTATGGAGAATTTGGAGATTTGATTTGATCATGGGATTGATTGTGAACTTTGGAATTTTAATTGGAATTGGTATTTGAATCGAAAAAGAAAGCATGGATTGGGTTTAGGACATAAGGTGGTCAAGTCTCCCTAAATCCCTAAGGCATAACCTATTCTTGTGACTAACTCTTCTAAGTCTCTAGGCTTAAGTTAAGTGTTCACCTAATCACTAGAAGTGTCTTAATACTAAGGAGTTCTTAGTGTCTATAAGAGTCCTAGATCCATGCTGAGGAGGTTTAAGACTCACTCAAAAAGTGAGGTCAATAATCCTCTCTTGTGGAGATAAATTATCATATCCCCTTTTTGCTTAGATTTAGATCATGCTCTAGCTTGTGCTAGAATTTTCTAGATTTAGGATCCTAGTTGCTTATTTCCTTCGCTATGGGCATAAATCCTCAACTCTTAGGTATTTCCACAATCTTATGTTGATGGACTATAAGCCCAAGCACTCTAATAAAGTTTTAACTCAAATAAAGTAAATCATCTCTTTCAAATATATAAAGCCTCACCATATGATAAGATTGGAGTGCTTGCAGGCTTCCTAGTATCATGAGTGCTTCCTGCTTATCTTCCATTGGATTCTAAAATAAATCTTCCAATTGAACAATCCCATTTGATTTTTCAAAAATACTAATCCTTTGATAATCTTAACCTTGAAATCTTTAGAGATAATTGATTGACTACTTTAATCAAGAGTTTTCTTAGGAAATCTCATTTCCTAAGATGTAATTAACTATGGAGGCTCATCTCCATACGGAATTAAAGAACCTGGCATACCAACTTTACTTTTTCATGTAAACTAGGTATATTTGAAGACCCATCATGCATCAAGAGTCTTTATTAGGTTATTAGGTCAATTGTTGAGTGATATTTCTATCTTTTGATATAGTACATCACACCTTAATGTCGTACATGATTGCTTCAATAAGTACCTCTTAAGATCTGCATGGTATCCACACAACTCCAAAATAAAACACCATAGATTTTTTTGACGAATCTGTTGGGGATGGTGCCTCTCTCCATCTTTAATAGTTAATTATTATCTCCAAGCATCGATAGTGGACTTATATTTTATATAAGCCCAAGACTATCTTTCTTTTCATTGACACTTTGCTTATTTCATTTTTAAGAAAAGGTGGCCAACATCCTTTAGGTTTTAGGAGCTTAGTTCAAGTAGATCTTAAAACCTCTATTGAATAGGAAAAATTAAATCAATCAAAGAACAATAGCCAAACATTAATCAAATAAAATTAAGAACCTCTTACCACTAGCTCAATGAAGTAAGGTTCATCTAATATTCAATAAAATCCAATAAAATCCATAGTAAAAAATAAAGATAAATCTTTTTCAAAATTCCAAACCCTTTTTCAAACAAAATTAATGAACCCATTTAACATAATCAAATTTGTTAAGTGAGGATTCTCATTCAAAATCTAAATTGATCAAACAATAACAACAAACAGAAATAAAATCCCTTCTTCAAAATTTCAAAATCTTTTCAAACAAAATTAATAAACCCCATTTAGCATAATGAAATTTGTTAAATGAGAGTTCTCATTCAAAACCAAATCAAAATTAAATACCAACAATAATCAAAAGTAAAACCTCTTCCCTAAAAAATTGAAAACTTCAAAAATAATTGAACCCCATTCAACAAAATCAAATTTGTTGAATGAGGGTTCAACTCAAACCAAAATCAATCCAACAAACAATAATCCAAAGCAAAAATCTCCCCTTCAAAATCTCCAAATCTCTCTAACAAGCAATTGAACCCTATTTAGCATAATCAAATTTGTTGAATGAGGGTTCTAATTCAAAATCAAAATCAACAATTCAAGTCAACCACAATAAAGAAAAGTATAATCCGGTTCTCTCTTTCTAATAGTGCAGCAGAGATACTAGCCCCATCTTCTTTATTCCTTCCTTCAGTCGGTCTTCCACAATGTCTTCTAGCAAGCTAATCTTTTCATTCTCTTCTAGTGTGGATTTGGCCCTAAATCGGGCCATACTCACCACTACTACCATCATTAAGTTTGGGCTTGGCTTTAAGCACTTCAAAGTCACATGTGAGAGCCCACCCTCACTACCGTTAGCAGAGAGGATGTGGCAGATAAGAAGCAACTTCTATAGTTTGACCTATGGTCCGATTAGTTCCCCTCTTTGAAGAGGAATACCATTGACATTCCTCGCTTGTCATGCCGCTTTAGTCAATTTTCCCTACTATAGTCTCAAGATGCGGGCTATCGCCTCTGGTTGCCCTTATTAAGGGGAAGGATATCTTGGCTTTTGAGATAGTCGCTCCCACCTTTGAGGTCATCTAGTGTCCATCTAGACCCACTCACCAAAAGCCCAAAGTCATAATAAAAATAAAAAATACAAATAATTTTATGAGCATGTGGCCTATGAGGTAGATATAGGCTCTCATGTTATTTAAGGGTTCCCCTCATGGGACCTCTCCCCTTTGGGTGGGTTTCACCCCATTTCAGCCGAGGGAGAGGAGGACTACTGAAGGATAACATTATAGCCTATAGAGTATGAGCACCAGCTAGGGAGAGAAGAAGGTCCTATGCTGGTCTACGGTCTATGCTACGAAGAGTTGGGAGAGCCCTCAAATGGGGCGGTGTTGGATCTTGAGTTAGGTGAGGCCAAGCTACCTAAGTCGACAAGAGAGAGAGAAAAGGTTCACCAGGAAATCAGTGGTCTCTGCTTTGATTGATTTTCCTAATCGGCAGGCTCATAGAGCTGATCATTATGACCGCATAGTTCTTATTGGTTCCACCAGTCATAGGAGGAGATCTCTGATGGAGAGGCATTACACTGCTCCGCTCGCCATCTGCCTTAACCAGTCCAAGTTCCACCATGCAATTCCCACTAAGTTTCACAAGCCCCCATCTGGAGAGAGAGCTCTCCTTTGGTGATTAGATTATGACCCAAGTATCTCAGTTCATCTACTCCACCCGTTGAGGTGAGGCCGAGCTCCCCTCATGATTGAATTCAAAACCCTTTCTAAGGCCTTTGGTTTCATCTTATGGACTTAGCCTTAGCCAAATCCAATTCAATTGATTTTCTCAAAAACTAATTTTATTTTTCAATCATTTATCAAATCAATCCAAAACCACACTCAATTCTAAAAGACCCATAACCAAAATCAAACCAAGCCAAATCCCTTCTTAAGGCCTATGGACCTACCTCCATAAGCTTAATCAAATCTTAATCCAAAATAACCCAAAATCAATTGGTTTCTTTATAAATAAATTATTCCCTCATTTATATTCATAAGTATAAATGAAGCCCGCCTTCTAATGACCAAAATAAATCAAACTAAACTGATTTCCTCCTTAGCCCTTCTGACTTACCTCCATGTGCTTGGTCAAATTAACTACCAAATCACTCCAAACTCAAGTGATTTTCTCATGAATTATTTATACCTTCACTTATATCTCCAAATATAAATGAAATATAAATTCAAATAGCCAAAACCAAACCAAAGATCAAACCAAAACCCAATTCAAGCCTTTTCATCTAATTTCTTGGACTTGGCCAAATCCTATCCAAATCAAGCCAAAATCAATAGATTTTCTCTTGAATCAATCATTCCTTCAATCATCTATCCAAATATAAATGAAACATATAATTATCAAACCAAACTCAAATTCCCAAGCCAAGCCTAAGTTAGCCCTTTTAGCTTGAAAACTTCAATTGAGCCAAAGCCCATTGGACTCCAAATTGATTACATTTAGATTTATATTTCAATCCTAGGCTCATATATGAGTTCAAATTAAATTGAATCAAGCCAAAACCAAATCAATTGACTCATTTAGATCTACTTAACCCAAAGTGCCCTAAAAGACTTTTTGAGCCAAGTTTTAATTTAACCTAAATTATATTGAACCAAGCTCATCCAAGCCTCGTATCATAATCAATAATCATCCTAGGATGATCAACCTCCTTAAATTAGGTCAAACCAAGTCAACTTGGTTCTTTGACCAAGTCAACCTTTAGTCCAAATGAAACCTAAATAAGCCAAAATCTACCATACATCAAATTGATTGAAACCATTGATTCAAACCAACTCATGATCAATTATTGAACATGACTTGATCCTCAATTGAACCAAACCAAACCTAATTGGCCATTTTACCCAATTTGACCCAAATTGGCCTAAAAATGAAAAATATGTCAAATCATGAACTAATCCAAATTAATTGCAACTAATGGTTCAAGTTCATTCCAAATCATTTATTGTACTTGACCAAAGCCATAATTGAGCCCAATTTGACTAATTTGTCAAATTGACCCAACCTAGCCCAAATTGACCTTAAAGGTCAAATTGGCCAAAATCCAAATTAAACCCAAATTGATTCAAACCAAAACCAATAATAATTTTTAATTAACTAATTGAACATGAACCAACACCTAACCCAACCCAATTTGGTCAAATTGTTCAAATTGGTCAACTTAGCCCATTTGACCTATATGAATCCAAGTGAGCCAAAATCAAACCAAATTGATTGAAACCACTTGAACTAAAACTTTTCAAATTATTAATTGAACCTAACTCAAGCCTTGGTTTGACCTAATTTAACCAATTGGTGAACCCAACCCAACATGAATCTATTTGACCAAATAACATGAAAACCCATAAAATTAACTAATGGAACTTTTGTGGTGACCAAACCCAAATTGACCCTAGGTAAGCCCAAAGTTAGCCCAAAACTAAGTAGGCCCCACCTAAGCCATAATCCATTGGTTAAGCTTTTTCACATTAAATTGCACCCATAAATGGCAATGTTCACTCTCCCATCACCTTGACAGCCCTCACTCACTCAAATTAGGGTACAACTAACCCACCTAGGCCACCTGACCTGTGCTAGGTCAGCCACGGACGAAGGGGAGGTGATTTCAGTCACCTTCCATGCAAGTCAAACACCTAAGGGATCAAGGAAATCAAATCTCCCCATATCATACCTTGAGCCACCTCCCATGAGTTCCTCCAACCCAATCAAGCCACGTGGACCTGATTGATACCTCTTCTGATGCTTTATCGGTGACTGGCTAGCTGAAAAAATGGGAAGCCATCCCATCCATCCAACTCAATAAATCAATGGGTATAATCCCCTAATTCAAACAAAAAATGACACTAATTTACTTTATGTAAGCTTCCTAACACCAAACTGAGCTTCCTTGTGAGTTCTAGAGTGATTCCAAGTCTCCCACATTCATCATTCTCTCTTCCCATGTGAAATCAAAATAGAGGAGGCTAGCTTTGATCCTAACTTCACCAATATCCTACCTCAATCAAATTTCTCATTCCCATCTCTACTCCTCATTGAGGCCACCCAAATCATTTCTCGAGCTCCAAATCAACTCCAAGCTCGAAGTTTAATCAAAGTTGAATGCCAAGGAGGATCTTGGTCTCCAAAGCAATTTACACCAAATCAAGGCTCGTGCTAATCAATAGGATTTTATCTCAACTAGATGAAGCTTCCTCATACATGCAAAGTCTGATCTTAGCTCGTGAGGTATTTCTATGGAAAATGATCTTTAGCTTAAGTGTGGTTGGTCCATTTTGAAGAGATTTTCCATTGCATGTAATCTTGATCATTAAATGTGCTCGTCTTCTTCCCTTGATGGTGTGGGTTGATTTTGAAGTTCATCCAAGCTCAGGTGAGCTTGGATTGACCAATCCATGGCAGACAAATGTTATCATTCATCGCTTGAAGGAAGGAGGATCACGGGTCATTCATTCCATGTGATTGGAATGAATGACTCTGATCATGAGATTATCATTTTATGCCTCAAGTTTGATTTGCACCGTCTGATCTGAGATCGGATGGCGGGGATCAATACCACATCCACCGCTAGCTAACTTGACGTGTGGATGTGATAACTTAAATAACCAATCCTGTGATACCATGTGGAAAGCGTGCGATGTGGCGCCGATAAAATTAGGATTAATTAAGGTTATTAATTAAATTTTATGGCTGAAACTTTCATAATTTATAACTAATTATAAAAAAATTCAAAAAAATATAAATAATGGCTCATTTTAAAGGTATTTTAGAGGAGGATTTAATAAAAATACTTTCAACTAGTTTTGAACAGTAAACATAGGTTAATTAATATTTAATTAAAAACTTAATTAGCTTAATTATTCTCTAATCTCTCAAGTAATTGATTCCAAAATTTATGAGAATATTTGAGAGGATGACCTCTACTTCTATAATTTTCTTAGATTTATTACTTGTTAAATTAAGAGTAGTAATTAAACCCTAATTACCCTCTTGATTAAAGGATAACTAAGCACAAGAATAGTAATTAATTAATTATTTGGACTCCCAATCACTATTGAATAGTAGGGGGACTAAGGAAATTGGATTGGGGCCTCCCTCCTAATCTTTTTCCTAAGTTTCCTTCTCTTTTCAACCAAAATGTTAATTAATGATTACTTAACTAATCAGTTATTTAATTAGCTAAATTCAAATCCAAATCACATTAATTCATGCTTGGTCAGGTAAGTGGCTTATGGAACTAGGTTGGCACCTTTTTCCTAACCTTTTCCCTTAAGCCAAATCATTTCAAAAGATAATAATTAACCTTGATAATTAATTAAAGAGAAATGAATTAATGGATTAATCATTTAATCATTAAATTTAAAAATCTAATTAAATCTATTTTTCTCCCTTAATTCATTTTGTGTAGAGCTTTAGGTGTTCAAGAACCTAAAGAGGCTTAATAAAATTATTAGCTCATATGTGTGAGAAAATCATGAAAGTAATTAAAATAGTTTCTTAAGTTTTATTAATAAATGATTATGAGCTAATTGCATTAGGCCTTCTTTATTTTATAGAGGCGTTACTATTTATGTTTCAATTTACTTACATATTACATTAGCTCATAATAATTTAATCAATTATCTTAAGGTAACATAGGTAAGGGTTTAATTAAGTGATTTAATCCTTGTTGAACTTAATCAATCCATAAAATCAATCTAATTGCATCTTGTTAAATTAAATTAACTCACACATACGGAGAATGGGATTAGGATTAAAAAACAATTCTCACATCTCTTAAATCAAGTTAAACATGAAATCAAAAGTAACATTTTGAGAAGCTTTGGTTTATTTTAAATAAGCTTACTTGATATGATTGTCCTCAGGAATTAGTTAGATTGAATGAAATTACATGCTTGTATTTTCTTTATTTCTTTCCAATCATATTAAAATGTTGTATGCCACTTGATTCATCTAATCATTTCTTCAAAAATTAATTAAAAATAAATAATTTTCTTATATCAAACTTGCATGTGTTGATTCTAATTAATATATGTGTGGCTACTATCATTAATAAATCCAAATCTATTTTTCAAATCTTATGAATAAATGATTATATATGCTATAAATTCTAGTTATAAATGCACAGTAATTGTAAATGAATATAACTTAAGTATATGGAGTAAAGTCCTTTTCTTTTAATATTGGAATTTCAATAAGACTTTACTCCATGAACATAAATCTTTTCAATCAAATAAAATATAAATTTTGTTAGGTTTTCTCTCCTTGACTTGGGTGTACATTCATATGTATTTGAGTAAAGCAAATAGTTAGTGGACACCACGAGAATATGAGGCTTTTAGCCCCAAGGAGGTCATTTGATTATCTCACTTCCCTTGTTAACAATGGCATAAACTAGATCATATCTCTCATACATGTTCATGTACTTAATTATGCGTCAAAACCCCTCTTTCTTTTACTAAAACATATGCATTTGTAATTGTTTAGGCGATATAATTAATTAAACATGTGATTAAAAGTTCTCTTTCTTACATTCGTGTATGAAAACTTAGATGTGTTTGAATGCAAATGGTATTTAGTCTGGACATCCAGAATACAGGCTTTATCTAAGGAGGTCATTTGATTACCTCACTTCTGGTTAACAATGACACATACTTGTTTAACTTCACTCTTATGTACTTTGCATAAACATTTATATAGAGCTTTAAATGAATATGATAAAATTAATTAAATCAAAAGGAAAATATAAAATTTAAACATACATGTTCATATTCATCATTCAAGTATGCCAAGACATAATGCATGTATAGCTATGTTTAGGACTTAATCATATGCATGCTACATGTGATGGAAAGAAATGAATAGATATGTGTCATGAGATAGTAATTAATTCTAATTAATCTTAAGATGTCTTTCATATTGAATTAGTCTATTTAAAATGAACCTATAATTAGGATTAATTTTAAAATATATAAGAAGTCATTCATTAAAGAGAATTCATTCAATTAATTTGCTTTAGATTTGACTAAGGTAGGGATAAAAGAGAGTGATCCTCTCTTTTCTTTTTTTATAACACTTAGTTGTTAAATGTAAACCAAGTGAAATAAAATAAAATAATAAATAAAACATGCAAATTAATTAAGCCACTTAAAATAAAACCATCTTTTATAATTAAATTCCCTCATACTTAGAAAATTACAATAATGCCTAATTAAGGCATACCACACAAGCATTAATACACACACCTTGAATTAAGTCACCACTTTTAGCTTTATGTTAGGGTGTATGGGTGATGTATATTTGATTTTATGATGTATTATTGTAGGCTGGATGTTAGGGTGTATGCTTCGGATGTTGGTGGGTGTATAGCCTAATCATATTTTATGTAGGAGATTGTGCTTAAGGGATGCCTAAAATAAATATGAATGCTCTCTTTTGTAGGTTGCTTAACTCCTAAGCATAATCTAAGTTAAGGCAGGTGGACTTAGTTACCCATGTATAGAGTGTTAAGTCCAAATTATTCATATAACTGCTTGAGTTGCATGATGTGTTTAGCTAATATTTACTTTATAGGTGTAGCTGATTTACTTTTCCTACTCTTAATGTACTTTTGCATTAGGAATTAGGATTAGTGTTATGGGGATTAGGATGAGCGAATTCTAGAAAGTATTATCTTGGGAGGCCCCATGATGCCTTTAAAACAAACAAACCAAATGAAGAAATGAAGGAGATATGAAGATAAGAAGACCCCTCCCTCGATAGCATTTATTTATTTCTAATTTATAATTATTATTTCATATACCAGGTTGTATAAGGGTAGAGCTCGGCTACCCATTTTTCTTTTCGGGTAGTACAGCAGCACTCGACCGCACTAGCCTTTTATTCTTTAGCATTAGATTTATAAAATTGATTGATATTTTATTGACAATTGCATAATAAAAATGGCATGCCTTTTTCTAGTTTCTTTATATATGATAATTTAATGTGTGACCTAGATCCGATTAGGCCCTTAGGAAAAAATAAACTTTCTATCCCAACTAAAAATCATAACTAAATTTTCTAAATTGCTCATAACCTCACATAAAGCCTAGGAATCAAATCAAGATAATTAATAGATTTAGCAACCCCTTAGCTGAAAGTTGTATGCTTAACATCATACATATCATCTTAAATCACTTGTAAAATGAGGGCCTCCATTCTTGCACATATGGGAACGCTTGCCTTTGAGAGCAACTCCTTAAGCTTCACCCTCTTCTCTCTTGATTTAGCCAATAACCTCATTTCAACATGCATTTAGACATATAAAAATCCTATGAACTTTATCAAAATGAAGAGTCCAAAATCAAATAAAAATTAAAAAGATTTACACTAGACTAAGTCATTATTTATACCACTCATGCTCTAGTCTCTTAGGAAGTGGGTTTAAGGACTTTAGTTTCTTTTTAAATAATAACAACCCAACCATCTTACAAAATTATATGACTTGATCACATGGTTTTAAAGCATATGAGGAGTTAGCTGGTTGCCACTCCAGGCGATTATAGGTCCAATAATCATTTATTTTACTCTCTCTTGTGGAGGTAAATCATATACCTATCTTTTCTTAGATTTAGGACGTGCTTTGGTCCTCTCTAAAGCTCTCCAAATTTAGGATCTAAGGTTGCTATTTCTCTCAGGCTACAAGCATAAATCCTCACCTCTTAGGCATTTCCATAATCTTATATTATGGGATTATAAGTCACAGTCTTTTAATAAAAGTCAACTCAAATAAATAATTCTTCTCAATTTTAAACATATAAAGCCCAACCATAGAATAGATTAGAATGCTCACTAGGTTCCTTAGTATCATGAGTGCTCCTTACTCATCTCCTTTGGTTTTGATAATAAGTCTCTCTTTTTGATCTATCCCAATTGATTTTTCAAATATCGCCAATTTATTGATAGTCCTATCTTTGAAATTTTTGGAGACAATAATTGCATACTTTAATCGAGAGTATTCCTAAGGAATTTACCTTCCTTAGAATGTAATTAACTATAGGGGCTTTCCCCCATAGGGAACTTTAAAACCTAATTTAATATAAATCCTACTTTATTCATCTATGTAAAGTAGGGAAAAAAAACTCGGTATACTTGAAGACCCATCATGCCTTTGAGTCCTTATTAGGTGATTAGGTCCATTGTAGGTGGTGATGTCTATCTTTCGAGATAGTGTACCATTCCTTAATGTCATACTCGATCACCTCAATAAGTACACCCTCAGATCTGCTTGGTGTCCCCTATACACATATTCAAAACAAACACCACAAAGGTAGAAGACTTTGATCATGAGGATGACATGTTAGATGATCTAGCAGAAGTCCACATGATTAATCCCTAAAGATCTTGATATAAGGAGCACCCTAGACAAGAAGGTGTTACAGTTGAGGAGGGTGAGGCACTGGACTCAAGTCAATGCCTCCTCCAACAAATCAAGTAGAAAGATGATCAGATTGATAGAATGGAGAGAAGGGTAGAGGAGTTGATGGCAGTGGTCCTAGCCTTACAAAACTAAGCCCCGATTTCACAACCTTTCTCCATGGAGGTTGATCAGCCTAAGATAGTTCATACCTTAGATCATCCCAAGTGCACTCACATGGATGATGATGCTAGTAGCTTGCATAGGAAGGTCACCATAGCACCTCCATACAAGAAAAGGACATAAAGAAGATGGTAGAGTAGCAGGTGAAGAAAGCATTGGTGCAAGCCCAGGGGAGCTCATCTGTTTTAAATGGTAGACCCTACCTAGAGGAATTTGATGTAGTTCAATACCCCAAGGGTTTTGTGCCACCATCCTTCAAGATCTTTGATGGCAGTGGGAACTTAAGGCAACACATAACACACTTTAGAGCTAGTTATTGCAATGCAGGTGGTAGTTACACACTTCTTTTCTGGCAGTTTGATAGTAGCCTGTCAAGGGTAGCTTTTGGTTGGTATGCCAAATTACCCAATGGTTGTGGAGTTAGAGTTTCTATTCATCAAGAGATTTTCAGGAGCTCAACAAAGGGTAACTGTAGATAATCTCATTGTAGAGAAATAAAAACTCAACAAGTCCCTTATTGATTACATTCTCAAATGGCACAACCTCGGTATAAAGTGCAAATTAAAGCTTCAAGAGCAACACGTCATTGAGATTCTACTCAACAATATCCATGGCTCAGTTGCCTTCGTGCTTAAGGGCTAAACCATTAAGACATTTGAGAAGCTAATCAGTAAGGTGACTAACTTATAAGAGGAAGCCAAATAGATATCTTTTTTAGACCAGCCATCCAAGCCAAAGCCTCAAAAAATCTTTAAGAAAAAGCCTGGGATAGTAGTGGCAATTGATAAATGGAAGCATTCAGTGAGAGCTCAATTTGAGAACGAATTTGGTGCCTCTACTACCCTCTATCTACTACAGCCACCACGGTCACCACCACCACCACAATAGTCTACTCAGCAGCGCTACCAATATCCAATGCTAGGTAGCTACTTTTCACCTACTCTTATCGATAAACTCAACAAACCATACTCATTTAAGAGGGAGGTAGTCAAGAAAATCTTCAAGAACCTGTTGAAGAAGCCTAATTTTTAGCTGCCTAAGTTTAGAAAGCTAGAGGAAGTGGCCAGGATTGATGATCCTAGCTACTACCCCTCCCATCACATTGTGGTGAAATTATTTTTTATCTTCATCTATCTTTTAAAAATAAAAGAAAATAAAAATACACACGCTAGTTGGACACCACATAGATCTATAGATGTTCTTATTAAAGTGATCAGGTATGATATTAAGGAATGATGTACTATCTCGAGAGACAGAAGTCATCATCCTACAATGGAATTAATCACCTAATAAGGACTCCTAAGAACAATGGGTCTTCAGATGTACCAGAGATTATTTCTCTACTTTACATCAAAAAATAAAATAGGATTTATTTTAAATTAGGTTCGTTAAGTTTCCTATCGAGGTAAGCCCCCATAGTTAATTACATCCTAAGGAATGAGATTTCCTATGAATGATCTCTATTAAGGTAAATGATCATTGTCTCTATAGATTTCAATGATAGGACTATCAACAAATTAGTTATTTTTGGAAGATCAAGTGGGATTGATCAAGAGGAGGGAGTTATTATCGAAACCTATAGGAGATGAATATGGGATGCTCATGATGCTTGGAAATCTAGCGAGTGTCCCAAACTATCTTATGGTTGGGATTTATATTTTTGAAATTTAAAGAGAGTTAATTATTTGAGTTAAATTTTATTAGAAATCTAAGGCTTACAATTCCACAACACAAGATCTTGGAAATGCTTAAGAGGTGAGGATTTATGCTTGTAATCCGTAAGGAGAAATAATAACCTTAGAACATAAATCTAGGGAGCTTGGAGGACCAAAGCACAACCTAAATCTAAGGTAAAATGGGCATATGGTTTACCTCCACAAGAGAGGATAAACCACCAAATTGTTGGACCCCACTTTCCATAAAAACTTCAAACCCAATTGACCTTTGGATTGGGAATACTTGAATTTCCAAATCTCAAATTAAATAATAAATTAAAAAATTCATAAAATCATGAAATAATTTGAACTAATCTTCATTAACATCAAAAATATTTAGGATAGTTCTCCAACATCCTAAATCAAAGAACTTAATCATTTTCATACTTAAGAAGAAACTAATAATGAAATCTTAAGTTTTATTGAACTCATAATCAAGCAACTTAATGAAACTTTAATCTACAATCAATTTAATCTAAGATTGAATTCAAACATTAACCTATGTGCCTTAGGTTAACATAAATAAAATTAAATGAAATGAATATAATTCAACAAACCTAAACATAACTTAAACCAATACATTACTGCAAATCAAATTAAAAAAAGCCAATTCAAACTAAGTTAAATGAAATAATTCAATCAAACCAAATTGAAAATAAACTAAAACAAGAATAAAAATTAAATCAAATCATAAGAGTGAAATGAAAAATTAAATCTCGAAGACAAGAATTCTACAACCGCCTAGGGGTGGCCACCAACTAACACCTCCTATGATTTTAAATACATGTAGGAAAGTCATATGCTTTTACACAGGCTATGTTCATATGTTGATTTTTTATTTTTATTTTTGGACAATTCATTTGACACAGGCTATGGGATTTCATATGTCTAATGCATGAGAAGTTGGTTATGGGCCAAAATCAGCAAGAAGGAGGTGTGTTTCCACCATAGCACTCAAAGGTCAAGCCAAGTTCTCTAGAAAAGGTGAAAGCCCTCCATTAGTAAGAGTGAAGCAAGATCATTTTATGCATGATATGAGACAAACAACATCGAGCTAACGGGTTGCTAAATCTTTTATTATCTTGATTTATAACCTAGGATTTAGGTGAGGTTATGAGTTATTAATTTTGAATTTTGAGTTGATTAGTTGGATAGAAAATTTATTTTTCTCTAAAAGCCTAATAGCATCCAGGCCATTCATCAATCAGTGAAGAAACTAAAAAAATATGTCATCTTAATGCACAAATTAAACAAACTTGAAATAACTTTATAAAGCTAGTGCAAAAGAATAAAAGACCAATATGGTCGGGCTCCACCACACAAACTCAAAAAAATGGGTAGCTGAGCTCTACCCTTATACAACCCAGATTATAAATGAACAATTACAATTTAGAAAGGAATTCATGCTATGGGGGTCTTCATTCTTCATTTCTTCTTTTCTTCATTTCCTTATTTTCTTTCTTTCTTCTCTTCTTTTTCATTTAGTTGGTTGGGAAGTAGTTTTCTCCAAGGATTCACATGGTGCATAAGACTTGGTCATATGACCAATGTTCATCCTAATTCCCTATAACATTCTTTACAAATCTTAATTACAAAATTACATAAAAATAGGAAAAGTAAATATAACTAAACCTGCAAAATAGAAATTAGCTAAACATACCACACAACCCAAGCATGTATATGAATAAGTTGGACTTAGCACCCCACGCATGGGTAACCAACCACTATCCTAATTTGGATTGTGCTTAGGGGTATAAGCAACCTGCATAGCAAAAGCATTTATATTTTTATTACATCACCCCTTAAGCACAATCCCCTACATAAGACAATGATTAGAATAAGATGGCCCTATCATCTAGTCTACACACATACACCTTAATATCCATACTAAAATATTACATCACAAAAGAAAATCAGGCATCAAACCATGCACCACTCTAATATAGAGCTAGAAATGATGACTTAGCCTAATGTGTATTTCATTTAAGGCTTGTGCGGCATGTCTTAGCTAGGCTTTAAGGTTGGAATTTTCTTAAGTATGAAGTATTCAACTTAGAGGGTGGTTTTATTTTAGTGATTTAGTTGATTTGTTAATTTTATTTTGATGATTTGATTTGGTTTGAATGAACCTACATTTAGTTACTAAGTGTTGTAAGAGAAGAAAGAGAAGAGGACTTCTCTTTCCTCCCTACCTTAAGTAATTTCTAAGATAGGTTCATTAATGATTTTTCATTAGTGAATATTTTATTATATGTTTTAATTAATCTTAAGTTTAGATTTGCTCTAAATAAACCTATTCAATAAGAAAGGCATTTTATGATTAATTAAGGTATCATGCAAATATGTATACCATGCATTTTAATAAATCCAAAATATATTTATAAATGCAAAGCAAGATTTAGCACACCTTAATGATGAATGCAAAGAGATGTTTCTTAAGAAAATTTTGATGTTTCTTGATGCATGATTTTGTTAACTAGAAAAAAGGACTCTTTTATTCTTTAATCAAATGCACATTTACATGTATAAAAAATATAAGCGAGTACAATGCCATTGTTTTATACACTAGGGGTATAAGGTATAAGACATTCTTAGGGCTACTTAAAGCCTCGCAACCTGAGATGTCAAAACTAATATACCACTTTTCTTAATTACATGTGCATGTACAAAAAGAAACAAATGGATGAAGAGTCATGCAAAATATTTTTATTTGTTTGTTTGATTTGGTTATATAATTTACATGTGTAAATATGAAGATCCTTCTTAAGTCATAACATAGAAGTTCATAGGAATAGATTCAAGCAAGTGTTATGTTCTTTTCAAATGAATTATACACTTTGCAAATCTTATACAAACCCATGTTAAGAAAAGAGAAGAAAATCACATAATACATTTTATGCTATAATCACATGCAAGCTTATAAGTACTTATAAGTAGCATACTTTCATCTGTAATCTTTGATTTATAAATTTTGAAAATAATATTTCATTTAGTAGTGATAATAGCCACTCATATTCTTACTTTAGCCAAAACATGAAATTTGACATAAAGGAAATATTTTTTAATTAATTTTTCAAAAGAGATGAATGCATGATTTCATATGGCATACAACATTTAATATGCTTAGAAAGAGATAAAGTGATGTTAGCATATGGCTTCATTCACCCTAATTAATTCCTAAATATAATCTAATGAAATAAGATCATTTAAATTGAATCAAAATTCCTTTTAAGGAGATTTTTATTTGTTTGAATTGGATTTGATTTAGGAATTGTTAAAAGAGTTTGTTGGTCCTAACCCATCTTCCCCATGTGAGAATTGATTTAGTTTAATTTTTAGAACAATTAGATTGATTTTATGCTTTGTTTAGGTTAAGTTATGAATTGAGTCCATTAATTACCCCTTACCTACACCACTTTAAATTAACCAAACAATTATGAGCCAACATATGATATGCAACCACATGGAATTTAAATCAGCGATGCACCGAAGAAAGAAAGGGGCATAATGCAATTAGCTTTAAATTATTGATTAATTAAACTAAAGGGTTTTTATTAAGTACTTTCATAACCTTCCGACACATGTGGGTTGGAAATGATTTCCTCAAATTTATCTTAAGCATTTGAACACTTAAGGATCTACCCAACAAGTGATTGATTAAGTTTAAATTGATTTTGAAAGTTGGATTCGATTAATTAAGTAGATAATTAATGAATTAATCCTTAATTTTGTTTGGATTAAGAAAGAAAGGGGGTTTAGGGAAAAACTTAGGGAAAATACCCCAAACCCATTCTATAAACCTCCTCCTCACTTAAACAAGATTTAATTATCTCAATTAAGGGATTAAACCACTGTTCACATGCTTATTTTTTTAAATTATATTAAGGGGATGATTAGGAATTCATTAATTAATTTCCCTAATTAACTCATTAATAAATTCCAAGAAAATTAGGGAAGGCAGAAGTCATCCCCCTAAACATGTCTATGAAATTTAGAATTAATTATCAAGTCATCGTGAGTAAGGTAATTAGATTTTATAATTAAACTCTATTTAAGGCAAAATTCACTATTTAAAATCATTTAGAAATAATTTTATTGGATTCCCCATTGAAATATCTTTAAAATAAGCCCTCATTTATATTTTTCTAATTTTTCTATATTTAATTATGAATTTATGAAGTTTCTGTGATTAAAGGAAAATTAAAAAGCCTAATTAATTAACTAATCCTATCAATGTCACGTGGACCGCTGACGTGGTGTGAGCTTTCCATGTGGTTCAATCAGATTCGTTATTTAAGTTGTCACATCATGCACTGCATCAACCAATGGTGCAATATTCTATCTCTTGGGTCGTTTGATCAAGGATCGAATGGTCAGGAATAAACCCATGGTTTCAAAAGGCTATAAATCAAAGGATCTAATCATTTTAATCATGGATGTCCATCCAAAACATGCAGGATGGATGACCCTTTGATTCATCCACTGCTGCGGGAGACGAGGAGATCCATCCTCCATGGCTTGATCCAAGCTCACTTGAGCTCGGATTAAGCAGAGATTAACCCACACCATCAAGAAGCATAAGGAATAACATCTAATGGTTGAATTTTAATGTGATTATAATTTCCTTCACAAAGGGCCAAGCATTTTTCAATGGGAGATTGGTTTTGAGTCATACCTCACCGGAGGCTATCATCGGTGCTTCCAACAGAGGAGGTAGCTTCGCCTAGTAGAGATGAAACTCTATTGAAGGTTTCAAGCTTCAATTTGAAGTAGATCTCTCAATTGACTAAGGCTCCCTCCAATGGCTTGTAGCTTTAGCCTAGGTCTCCCTTTTTGTGGCTTGGATGCTTCGGAAAAGCTTTGGGTGAGCTCAACTTGCCTCCTTGATGGTGCTTGCCAAGTGAATTGAGGTTTGATTGAGAATTAAGTAAGTTTAAAATCTCTCTCACCTCACCTATTTTGACTTTGAAGAAATCCAAGAAGGGGAAATTCAAATGAGCTTGGAAATCCTTAGAAAAGATTGTAGAAGCTCAGTTTGGGTTTCTATGGCTCAATCGAATGCAAGAAAAGTGGTTTGAGTGAGAATGAGAGAAAGGATATCTCCCCATACTTGGATCGGATGGTCGAGTCTTGCTCTTCTATTTTGGATCAATTGATGAGATTGAATGTATTATTTTGATTGGCAGGAGTGCCATGTGCTTCAGTTTTGGTAGAGGAGTGGAATGGTGGAGGTGCACCTATGTTAATTGAGTGTGGGAAGTGATCCAAGTAAAGAATTTTGATTAGAGGGGTCAATTTGGCCTTAGGTTGGGTCATGAATGACCCAAACCCATTGGGTCATGTTCACCTCCCTCCTTTGGTGTCCATGTGGTCCACTAGGAAGATTCCAAGTGGCCATGAGAAGGAATTAGCCAAATTCCAAGTGAATTTATCCATTGGTTACCCTTTGACCTAAGGGTAAAATGATCATTTTGCCTTGATTTTGATTTGGGCAAATTTGAGATGTTTTAAAATAGGTTGGGCCAAATTTCAATTTGGAGTTCATTTAATATGATTTGGCTCAAGTTGACCCATTTAGGTGAAAATGGGTCAAGTTGATCAAGTTGACAAATTGGTCAAATTAGGTCAAACCATGGATTATGTCAAGTTCAAATGATCATTTGATGTTATTTGGCATAATTGGTTTGGTTCAATTTGGTATATATTTAGTTTTGGTTCATTTGAGTATCCTTAGGTCAAATGGGTCAAGTTGACCAATTTGACTCATTTGACCCAATTTTGTTAGGCCATGGGTTGGTTTACTTTTGGTTGATCTTTGAAATGTTTTGTAAGTTTTGGTTTTAATAAATTTTAGTTTGGTTTGGTTTGATTTCAAACTGATTTGATCTATTAGGTCAAGTTGGGTTCATGGTCAATTGGGCTAGGTTGGGTCTAATTGGCCAATTGAGGCTTTGGTCAAGTTCAACAAGTGATTTAGAATGAATTTGACCCATTGGTTGCATTCAATTTGGCTTAGATCAAAATTTGACCCATTTTGACTTTTTAGGTCAACATGGGTCAAGTGGCCAATTGGGCTAGGTTTGGCTTAATTGATAGCTTGATCATATTCAATCATTGATTATGAATTTGTTTAGATTAATGGTTTTACTCAATTTGGCCTATGGTGAATTTTGGCTAGTTTAGGTTTCATTTGGGTTAAGTGTTGACTTGGTCAAAGGTTATGTTTGACTTGGTTTGACCTAATTTGAGTGATTGATCATCATATGATGATTGTTGCAATGTGAGGCTTAGATGGGCTTAGTTCAATCCAATTTGGGTAGGATTATAATTTGGCTCAAAAAGGTGCTTTAGGTCACTTCGGGTCAAGTGAGCCTAAGTGGGTCAATTGGCTTGATCAATGCAAGTGATTTGGAATCAAAGGGGTTTTGAGTCATTTGACAATTTCAAGTTCAAAGGATTAACATGGGTTTGAGATGGTTTTATTTGATTTTTGTTTGATGATTGAAGTTTATGTTTATATTTGGCTTGTGATTGAAGGATTGATTGTTTAAAGAGAAAATTTAAGGGTTTGGATTGAATTGAGGATGATTTGGCTAAGTTCAAGAATTTGACTTGAAATGGTTTATGTTGGATTTAGGTTAGATTTGGATTTGAGTTTTGGATTTAGTTTTGGTTATTTGAATTTATATTTCATTTATATTTGTGAATATAAATGAGAATATAAATGAGTTATGAAAAAATCTTTTAAATTTGAAGTGATTTGAATTTGATTTGGTTAAGTTCAAGGATTTGACTTGAAAGAGTTTAGGTTGGATTTAGGTTAGATTTGGATTTGAGTTTTAAATTTAGTTTGGTTTATTTGAATTTATATTTCATTTATATTTATGAATATAAATGAGAATATAAACGGGTTATAAGAAAATCTTTTGAATTTGGAGTGATTTGAATTTTATTTGAGCTAAGTCCATAAGATGAAATCAAAGGCTTAAGAAAGATTTTTGGATTTAGAATTGATCATAGATTCAATCATTTTGAATTGATTCATGATTTAAGAAAATCAATTAAGTTGGGATTGATTTAAGATTTGATTTGGAATTGATTTGAATTTGAGAAAATCAATTAGGTTAGAATTGATTTGAATTTGAAGTTGGTTTGAATTTGAAGTTGATTTGAATTTAAAGTTTGAATTGAAAGAAGGAAGTAAGGATTTGGAATTGATGTTGATTTGAATTTGAAGTTTGACATGAAAGAAAGAAGTAAGGATTTGGTTTAAGTTATAGGGTAGGCAAGTTTTCTTAACACCAATAAGGCATGACCTATTCCTATGTCTAACTCTTCTAAGTCTCTAGGGTTAAGTTAAGTGTTCACCTAATCACTAGAAATATCTTAAGACTAAAAAACTCTTAATTTCTAGAGAATTCCTATGTCTAAGATGAAGAAGTTGAAAGCTCACTCCAAAATTGAAGTCAACAAAGGGTGCCCAATAGGTGTGGTGTGACTCACAAGGTACACCGCATGTATTGGTGTTGACCGAAATGATCAACAATGTCCAAACGATCACAAGAACTAGCAGAAATGATCTACTCTCAACCCAAGGTGTAGAAGCAATTAAAAGCTTAGTGCAATGTGACTCTACTCATGTCAAAAGACATAAGAGATTGAAGGAGGAATCCACTAGGGATTGAGTATGTGAACCCTTCACTAGGGAAGTAAGTTCAAGTCATCCACTGGGAGATGAGAGGTTTGATTTGATTTGGGTCTCACTGGGAAGAAATTAATTTGATTTGTTGATTTAGGATTTGGTGCTTCACCAGGGATGAAAAAGTAAACTCTCCATAAGGGGAGCAAGTTCAAGTCATCCACTAAAGAATAGAGATTATGAAATCCACTGGGGATTAGAATTCGGAATCCACTAGGGATGAAAATATGAACTCTCCACTAGGGGAGCAAGTTCAAGTTGGATTGAATGGTTCCACTAGTGGAACTAGAAATATTTACATCTCACTAAGGAGAAGCGGATTGATTTGATTTGATTTGATTATCTTGATTGTTAAATTTATTTGATTTGACTCTAATTGGGAGGTTGATTGGACTTATTTTGGATTTTAAATTTTTGATTTTGAGATGGATTCTATTGGTTTATGATGGACTGCACTGTGTAGGGGTCATGTCAGCCTTGGCCTACTTTAAATTTTCCAATACAAAAGGGATAGTCTACCAAAAACATGGTTGGACTATCCAACCAAAAGGGTGTCTTTCGATATGCAGCAGTTGTACTAAGAAAAGAGTGTAGTAGACTTACATCCTCCAAAGTAGGGATCAGTTGCTGGGGTGATCTGTTGGAGGCAATGGATGGAACCCAAACTTAGGCTAACTATTGAGTGAATACCTCTGAGGGACTTAAATTAGCTCAAAAATAGTCAAGATTAATTTTATTTTTATTTATTTTTGATGGATCCTATTAGTTTGTGCTGGACTACACTTAGTAGGGACCATGTTGGCCTTAATCTACTTCAGATTTATCAATCCAAAGGGGTAGTCTACTAGCCACATAGTAGGACTATCCAACCAAAGGGATTTCCTTTCAATTATCAAGTTAAGAAGAAAGCAGGACTCACATCTTCCATTACAAGGAACCACTAGGGTGATGCGTAAACTGTAACAAATCAAACTCGACGTATTGAGTGAATGCCTTTGGGGACTTAAATCAGCTCAAAGATAGTCAAAATTAATTTTATTTTTTAATTATTTTTGATGGATCCCATCAGTTTGTGATGGACTGCACTGAGTAGGAGCTATGTTGGCCTTGATCTAACTTCAAATTTACCAATCCAAAGGGAGTAGCTTCCTGGCCAATGGGAGAACTATCCAACCAAAGGGGTGCCTTTCAGTTTGCAGTGATTAATTCAGTGAAGAAAGTATGAGGACTCACATCTTTCCTGAATAAGAGACCACTAGGGCAACACATCAGCAAGATAATATGTCAACCTGACCTAGGGCTACCCGTCAATTTGTGATAGTCATGCTAGAAAGAATGTGTAGTAGACTTACATCTTCCAAAGTGAGATGACCATCGGGGTAACTTGTTTATGAAAAAATAGATTGAACCTGACCTAAGAGCGACTACGGAGAGAGTGTGACCCGGGGACTTATCTCAACTCAAGCATAGTTAAGCAATTTGTATAGGGAGTCTTGCTAACACTGGCCTAAAAGTAGGATGCCTGCTTGGGAAAGGGGTCGATGGGGACTTGAAAGCTTAATCCATAAGCGAATAGATTGTTTATTTATTTTATGTGTTTGTATGTCATGGACCCTATTGGTTTATGAGGGATCATATTGAGAAGGAGCTTATATTAGCTTAGACCTATCTCAAATTTACAAAACCAAGGGAGAATCTGTGCATCCGCTGAACAAATTCTCCAACCATATGGGTGGCTACTAGGAAAGGGGATTGTCCAATCCAAAAGTAACCCAGGTAATGTCTAAATGGGGTTGCAAAGGACGTGATCTAAGTAGAGTGCCCACAAGGGAAGGGGCTACTAAGGGCTTTATCGAAAACCCTGGAGAATATAATGTCTATAGGTATTCGGTGGCTAACTAAAGGAGAAAGCATGGGGACTCACATCTGCCAAGAGTGGTGTATCCACGATGTGAATCATTGCTAGCATAGAGAACATCAATCGACCTAAAGTGTCTACCGGTTGGCAATAATCAACCTAGGAAAAAAGTAGCGGGGACTCACATCTTCCTATAGTGGAACTGATTATTGGGATAGTTTGTCTTTAGCTCGACAGATGCTATCCAACCTAAGGCTCAGGTGAAAGCCAGTGTTGGACTTACATCAACTCAAGAGTAGTCAAGAGGAAAGAGCCACCGGGACTTACCCAAAACCTCAGATATACTCTACCTAGTCAATGCATGATGGTTAGTTTAAGAAAAAAGCACGGGGACTCATATCTTCTTAAACAAACTCAACATGTGGTAGCTTCTTGGTTGGGCGAATCTACCAAACTAACAAAGCTCTTATTGGTTCGTAATGGTCAAGTCAGGAAGAAAGCGTGGGGACTCACATTTTCCAAACAAATGACCAACAAACTGGCAATGTAGCATGTTAGCCCGACCTAGAGCAACTAATGAGTGAGTGCCTCTAGGGGCTTACTCCAACATCAAAATAGCCCGAGATAAAAGATGTGTTTTTGTTAGAAGGAATGGGATGCCTCTTGGGTTCTCTTACAGCTATCCTAAAACACATTGTGGAATTGATGAAATGGTGCCATGAATGGTAGTTATGATCTGTTGACCTCATTTTTAGGATGAGCTCTCAACCCCTCCAACTTAGACATAGGACTTCTCTTAGACTTTAAGAGTTTTTTAGTCTTAAGACATATCTAATGATTAGGTGGACATTCAACCTAGCCTAGAGACTTAGAAGACTGACCATAGGAATAGGTCATTCCTTGGGGTGTTAGGAGAATTTGCCTACCCTTAACTTGAGCCACTCCTCACCTTCCTTCAAGTCAAATTCTAAATGAATCTTATTTGATTCTCTCCAAACTCAAATCAATAACATATGATTAAGATCTATGATTGAAATCCATGATTGAATTTCATGATTGAATTCCAAGTTAAAATTCCAAATCTTGCCTAAGTCCTTTAAATCTCCTCTTAAAGGCTTAGCCAAAATCAAATCTAAACCACTTCAAATTCATTAATTTTTCTCATAACTCATTTATACTCTCATTTATATTCTCATATATAAATAAAATATAAATTTAAATCAATCAAACTAAATCTAAAATTCAAATCCAAAACTCCAAAATTTCCAAAGTCCTTTAAATTTTTCTCTTAAAGACTTAGCCTAAATCATGATCAAATCACTTCAAATTCATAAAATTTTCTAATAACTCATTTATATTCACATATATACATGAAATATAAATTCAAATCAACTAAACTAAACTCAAAAATCAAATCCAAACTCCAAAAATTTTCTAAGTCTTTTAAATTTCCTCTTAAAAACTTAGCCTAGCTCATGATCAAATCACTTCAAATTCATCAAAATTTCTCATAATCCATTTATATTCTCATTGATATTCACATATATAAATGAAATATAAATTCAAAAAATCAAAAACACTTCCAAAAATTAAACTCAAACTCATTCAAAATCCAACCTAAGCCTTTCAAGTCAAAATCTTGAACTTACCCAAATCAACTTAAAATAAAGCCAAACTCTTGAATTTTTTTTCATGATTCAATCAATCCTTCAATCTTGAATCCAAATATAAATATAAACTTCAATCACTAAACCAAAACTCAATTCAAAAGTCAAGCCAAAATCCATTTCATGTTCACCCTTTGAACTTAAAATTTTCAAATGATTCAAACCCATTTGACTTCAAACCACTTGCAAACAGATTTATATTTCAATCATAAGTCCATATACAAGTTTAATCAAACTCAAATCAAGATTTGACCAATCTATTTGACCCACTTAGGCTCACTTGACATAAAGTGGCCTAAAGTACCCTTATGAGCCAAATTATAATCCTAACCAAATTTGATTGAATCAAACTCACCTATGCCTCTCATCATGATCAACAATCATCATGAGATGATCAATCACCCAAATTGGGTCAAACTAAGTCAAACCTAAGGGTTGACCAAGTCAACACTTAGCCAAAATAAAACCTAACATAGCCAAAATCCACCATAGGCCAAATTGACTGAAACCATTAATCTAAGTTCATTCATGACCATTATTTGAACTTGACCAAGTCAACATTTGAGCCAAACTTAGCCCAATTGGCCACTTGACCTAAATTGAACTTGACCTAAAAGTCAAAATATGTCAAAACTTGATCTAAGCCAAATTGATTGAAACTAATGGGTCAAATTCATTTCAAATCACTTGTTGAACTTGACCAAAGCCTCAATTGGCTAACTAGACCTAACCTAGCTTAATTGACCTTGAACCCAACTTGATCTAAAAGGTCATATTGAGCCAAAATCAAACTTAACCAAAATTGATTGAAAACAAAGATACTAATCCACTTCATATGACTAACCAAACCTAAACCTACCCATGACCTAGCTCAAATAGGTAAAATGGGTCAAATTGGTCAACTTGACCAATTTGACCTAAATGAAGTCATATGAACCAAATTCAAACCAAAGCCATCAAAACATTTCAAATGGTCATATGAACTTGACCCAACTCTTGGTTTGACCCAATTTGACCAATTGGTCAACTTGACCCAAGTTGACCCATTTTGACCTAAATGGGCCAACATGAGAGAAACCATACCAAATGAACTTCAAATCTAATGAAACATGGCCAAACCTATTTTCTCAACCAATATCCAAATTCAAAAATCAACCAAATGATCATTTTACCCCTAGGCTATAGAATAAATTTTGGTCAAATCTATAAAAAATTTGGTCAATTCCTCTTCATACCTACTTAATACTCTCTTAATAGGTTAAGTAAACCCTATGTATGGTGGTGCATCCAATCCAATGGGATTTGGTGAGCCCAACTTGAACCAAGGCCAAAACTGAGCACATGGCTTGAAATGGGAACATGGGGATCATGCATCCACTCAATTTGAGCACATTGGGAGACATCATTCCACTCCCCAGCCTAAAATGAACTCAAGGATAACTCTAATAGCCTAATAAACCTTTCACAAGGTCAATTGGATCAAAATGGGAAGTGAAGCTTTGGCTATCCGATTGCCATTGTGGGCGATATACTCCCCCTATTTCACTTCAATTCCAATAAAGCCATTGTCGATTGAGTAAGAGAGAGTCATATGAGCCATTTGCAAGTGATCCTAAGCTCTCTAGAGGAAGATTGAAGTTGCCATTTCTCGATTTCCCTTAAGCAAAAACAAGGGAGCTCCAAGGATTTGCCAACTTTCTCCATACACCAAACCAAGTTAATTCCCTTTCCACACTCTCTTAGGTTACTAACTCGAGTGCACCCAAGCTCTCTTCCAAGTTCTTAAAGTAAGGGGAGATCAAATTCCATCAAAACTAAGCTCAAGATAAGGAGGGGTTGGTCCATAGAGCTATCCACTTAACCTTAAGAGCTAAAACATTCACCAAAGCTTTGTCTCAACCAGACAAAGCTCCTCCAAGGGAATCGAGTGTTGGTGATCACCTCAGCCGAGGGTTAAACATTTTTTATCACTAAATGGAGCTGTGAAAGAAATTTTATGGCATGAAATTTAACCATTAACTTAGCCACATAAAGCTCCGCTGATGCTCAAGAGTAGATGCATTAGATTTTCCTTATGTTAAGAAAGGTGATAGACCTGACTTGGTTAAGATGTTAAAAATGATCTTAGTATACTCAATTAAATGAGAATTTGGTGGAGAGGGATTTGTGAATGATTTGTTGTTGTTGTTGTTGTTGTAGATGTGCTTGCCATTAGGGCTAGATGGTGTGTGCAAAATTTCATCCCAATCTGAGCTCAATTAAGCTCGGATCAAGGCCTAGAACATGGACGGTCCCTATGGATCACAAGCATCGGCAGGGACGGATCTTTGGTCATCCATCCACGCATTTTAGATGGACGACTGAGATTAAATCATGTTTATAATTCATTTTATCCCCTCTGATCTGCGACTTTAACCTCAACCATATGATCCTTGATCGGATGGTTGAGGCGAAAGTGTGTAGCACTACCGCATGCAGTGTTATGATGTGACATTTTAAAATGCCAACCAAGGGACGATGCATGTAAAGTGCAGCCTTGTCAGTGCTTGTGTGTTACGTCATAGGGATTACAGAATTAATTAGGGTTTAAAAACTTTCTAATTAATTACCTAAATTTCTGAAATTCATATCTCTACCTAAAAAATCAAAAAAATATGAGATAAATTACCACTGAAAGATAATTCAACCTAGAATATTCAAAAATTAATTTTGAATGCTTATTTTCTTTGAATTTTGGTTTTATTAGAAATTTTAATTTGCTAATTACTCCTAAATTAATCTATTGATTAATCTCAAACTTCTTTGAGTATATTTTGGGGGATGACTTCTACCTCTCCAAATTTTCTTGGGATTTATTGGTAGCTTAATTAGAGAAATTTCTAATTCATTTCATTATTACCCCCTTTAATGTAATTAAGGTTAATTAAGGGTTTGATTAGTGGTTTAACCCATTATTGATGTTGATTATGGACTATTTTAGTGAATAGGAGGTTTAAGAAATAACTTTTTGGGCATTTCCCCTAAGCAATTCCTTAAACCACCTTTTCTTTCTTAATCCTCTCTTAATTAAGGGCTAATTCACTAATTACTCTCTTAAAATTTTAAAACTTTCTAGAACTTAATTAGTCTAAGTGGGGTAGATGCTTAGATGTTCAAGAGCCTAAGTTCAATTAATAAAATCAAAATTCAACTCATATGTGTGAGGGGTGTTTCGAAATTACTTTAGTTAAACCCCTTATCTTAATTAATCATTAATCATGAGCCAAATTGTATAAACCCCTTTCTTCCTAGGTTCATTGCAAATTTAAATTCCTTTTGAGATTTCATGCCATCTCATTGGCTCATAATTATTTGATTAACTATGCTAAGGTGGTGTAGGTAAGGGATAATTAACACGTTTAATTCATACCTTGACCTAATCAAAATATAAAATGAATTTAATCATCTAGAAATTGAACAAAATATCAAACACATGTTAGAATTGGTTAGGAATAGCAAATTCAATTCACATTTTCAAAATTAAATCCAATTCAAAATCAAACAAAATCATCTTAAATAAACTTTGATTTACTTTAAGCTTTCTTATTTCATAAGATTATCTTTAGGATTTAATTAAAGTGAATGTGTTTACATGCTTTCATTGCTTTAGTTCTTCCCCAAGTGCTAAATATGATGTCATATGGTTTCATGCATCCATGCTTTTCAAAAATGAAATTTAAAATGAAAATGTTCCTTTATGTTAAATTGCATGGATTGACTAAAGTAAAAAATATGAGTAGCTATTATCACCATTAAATTCAAATTAATTTCAAAATATATGAATCAATTATCAAAATTGAAAGTGTGTTACTTATATCTTAATTATAAGTTTGCATGTGAGTAAAATATAAAGATGTGCTTAGTGTAGGTCTTCCTTCTCCTCTCATTTAGTATAGTTTTGAATAAGATTTGGCAAAGTGTATGGTTCATTTGAAAAGAACCTAACACTTGCCTAATTCCATATCCTATTCATTCCTATACTATCACTTAAGAGGGATAATTTTTCTTGCACATATAAATTACATAAATAAAAAATAAATAAACTAACAAAAATTTTTTTCCATTCATTTCTTTTGTACACATGCTTGTATTTAAGGAAAGTGGTATATTAGTTTGGACAACCCTAGGGTTGTGAAGCTTTAAGTAGCCCTGAGTAGGTCTTGTACCTTACACCCCTTGTTAACAATGGCATTGTACTCACTTATGCTTTTCATACATTCATATGTGCATGTGAAAGTTGGATAAGAAACCCCTTTGCTACTTAACAAAAAACATGAAACATAAACTTTCACATTTTCTTAAATGAATTTCTTAGCATGCATCATAAAGTGTGTTAAACACTCCCATTTATATGTATAGATATGTTTAGGACTCATTCATATGCATGTTATATATGTTGGGAAAGAAGTAAAGTCATGTATGTTTTGTGAATTTAACTCATTTTACTTAATCTTAAAATGCCTTTCTTTAGGACTCATTCATAGGCTTAATTAAAACACTTAATTAAAAAATTTACTAAACAAAACTAAAACATGAATCTCCTTTAGAAGTTACTTAGGTTGGGGAAGGAAAGATAAGTTCTTTTATCTTTCCCTCTCTTTATAATTTAGTAATTAATTGTAGGATTCACTTAAACCCAATCAAAACATAAAATAAAATCAACCCAAAATAATTAAATAACTTAAATGAAACCCTCCTCTAAGTTGAACATTCTTCATACTTAGAAAATTCTAACTTAAAGTCATAACTAAGCAAACCACACAAACCGCTAAAGCAAACATATTAGGCTAAGTCACCGCTTCTAGCTTTAGGCTAGAGCGATGCATGGTTTGATGCTTGCTTTTATTTTATGATATATGTTTTAGTCTGGATGTTAGGATGTATGTACGTAGAATGAATGATAGGGTGATCTTAGTCTAGCCGTTTTCTTCTGCTGGGGATTGTGCTTAAGGGCAATATAATAAATAAAAATACAAATGCTTTTGTTGTGCAGATGCTTATACCCCTAAACATAATCCAATAGGCTAGGTGGACTTAATCACCCATTTGTGAGGTGATAAGTCTAATATACATGCTTGGGATTTGTGTGGTTTGTTTAGCTAATCTATATTTTGCAGGTGTTAGCTAGATTTAGTTTTCCTTTTCAAGTAATTTTTGCAATTAAGATTTTGGAATGAATATATTAGGATGAACATTGGTCATAAGATCTCATCTTATGCACCATGTGAAGCTTTTGGAGCATCCACCTTCCAACCATCCAAAAGAAAGAACTAAAGAAGAAAGAAGAAAAAAAGAAGAAAGAAGAAAAGAAGAATGGAGAAATGAAGCTTGAAGACCCCATAATAATGAGTTTCTTTCTTAATTGTATTTAATTCATTTATAATCTGGGTTGTATAAGGGTAGAGCTCAGCTACTTAATTTATTTTTGAGTTTGTGTGGTGGTACCCGACCACAATGGCCTCTTATTCTTTTTGCGATTAGCTTTATAAATTTATTGATGATTTATTGAGCTTGTGCATTAAGTGGCATCCTTTTTTTAGTTTCTTCCTTACATTATGTATGGTTTGGATGTGGATTAGGCTCTTAGAAAAAAATAAATCTTTTACCAAACTTAACAATTCAAAACTAAAAATAAAGAACTCATAATCTTACTTAAAGCTTAAGCTAAAGTCAAGATAAAAGAATTAGTAACCCCTTAGCTGGATGAGTACTTATTTTATAACATCATGCACAAATGCATATTATTTTTACTCTTGATTGGAGGGCTTCCACCTTTGCTAGAGAAACTTGGCCTGACTTTTGAGAGCTGTGATGGAAACACACCTCCTCCCTTCTCACTGATTTTGGCCAATAATCTCATTTTTCATGCATTAGGCATATGAATCCTATTAGCTTGAGTCAAAATAATTGTCCAAAAAAGGAAAATAAAAATGAAATATGAATTATATTAGATTTAGGTCATTTGAAGCATGCCCATTCATGATCTAGTCTCTTTAAGGAGTGAGTTTGAGGACTTAGTCCTTTCATAAACAAATAATGGCCTAATTATCTTGCATAAAGCCTATGACTTGCCTGTATGGATTTAAAACTGTAAGAGGAGCTAGTTGGTGATCACTCCCAGGTGGTTGTAAGTCTAAGCAATCGAGTGGTTTGTCCTCTCTTGTGGAGGCAAACCAAACACACATTTTCTCCTTAGATTTAGGTTGTGCTTTCATCCCTCATCAAAGATCCCTAGATATAAGTTCTAACATTGCTTCTCCCTTTCATGGCCCATAAGCATAAATTCTTATCTCCTAGGCATTTCTATAATCTTGTGTTATTGAATCATAAGTCCTAAATTTCTAATGAAAAATTTAACTCAAACAAATTCAATTAATTTCAAAAAATGTAAAGCCTAACCATATGATAGTTTGATATGCTCGCTAGGTTTCCTAGCATCGTGAGCATCTCTTACTTATATTTCTTTGGATTTGATAATAACTCCCTCTCCTTGATCAATCTTATTTGATCTTCTAAAATAAGTTAATTGATTGATAGTCCTACTTATTGAAATCTTAGGATACAACGATCAATTACCTTAGTCGAGAGTATTTTTAAGGGATCTCATTTCTTAGGATGTAATTAACTATGGGGGCTTGCCCCTGTAGGGAACTTAATGAACCTGGTTTAAAATAAACCTTACTTTACTTTTTTATGTAAAGTAGGGGAAGAATCTTTGGTACGTGTGCAGACTCATTATCCTTAGGAGTCCTTGTTGAGGTGATTAGGTCAATTGTAGGGTGGTGACTTCTATCTTTCAAGATAGTACACCTCCCCTCAATGTCGTACCTGGTCACCCTCAATAAGAACATTTGTGGATCTATGTGGAGTCCCAACTAAAGGCATAAATTTTCTATTTTTATTTATCTTCTCCAAAAGGATAGATGAAAGCAGGAATATTTCACCATAGATTTTTGACTCCATTGGGGATGGTTCCTCTCTCCATCTTTGATAAATGATCATTGTCTCTAACTATCAATAGTGGCTTTGTACTTTGGTATGAATTAAAGACTATCTTTCATTTTGTTGGTACTCAGCTTATTTCATTCTTAAGTTGAGCTAGCCAACATCTTTAGGTTTTAGGACCTCACCCCGTGTTGGTATTAAAACCCCCATTAGGTTTCTCCAATGGGTAAAAATAAAAAGATCTAAATAAAAGTAGAAAATATTTAAAGACTTCCTCCTTATCATTTTTATAATAAGGAAAGATTCATTCTAAAATAATAAAGACAAAATAAATTTTTTATAAGAATCTTACTTTTCAAAAAGCACTCTTTCAAAACAAACTGCACATAATAAAATATTTTTCACAAAATTTACTTAAATCACCCTCATCTAACAATTCTCATAATTGTTATATATATATATATATATATATATATGAACCTTCAAAAAGAAAACTAACAATCTTTTACAAAAGCACAAATGAACATCTTCTTTCAATTCATTTTGATGAAGATTTCATTTTCAAAATAAAATGAATAATCATCTTTCCATAAGTCAAAATCAAAATCAAAAAAATAAAATAAAACTTTCAAAAAGCACACATGAACCTTGCCATTCAATGTACCCACACCTATTGAATGGAAGTTTCATTTTCAAATAAGCCTAAATCTTTCAAAAGCACATATGAACATCTCCATTCAATATAGCCAAATTTATTGAATGAAGATTTCATTCCCAAATAAAAATAGTATCATTTGGAAATCCCACTTTAACATATTCAAAATATGATTAAGTTGCAATTCTCCCTTTCAAAAAGCAATAATCACACATAAAACAAAATGTTTATACTTTAAAAATAAGATTGACTTCCATTCCTACATACCCAAATTTGTTGAATGGAAGTCTTCTTTTCAAAAATCAAGACAAAACAATCATATTGTCAAATTTTCAAACACATTTGAAACTTCTTTTAGCATACTCAAATTTGCTAAGCGAAGTCTCTAAATCCAAAACCAAAAATTTTCAAACACATTTGGAATTTTATTTAGCATACTCAAATTTCTTAATAAAGTCTCCAAATCCAAAACCAAAAATTTTCAAACACATTTGGAACTTCATTTAGCATACTCAAATTTGTTAAGTGAAGTCTCCAAATCAAAAACCAAAAATTTTCAAATACATTTGGAACTTCATTTAGCATACTAAAATTTACTAAGTGAAGTCTCCAAATCCAAAACTAAAAATTTTCAAACACATTTGGAACTTCATTTAGCATACTCAAATTTATTAAGTGAAGTCTCCAAATTTAAAACCAAAAATTTTCAAACACATTTGGAACTTTCTTTAGCATACTCAAATTTTCTAAGAGAAGTTCTAAATTCAAAATAAAAAAATTTCAAACACATTCGAACTTCATTTAGCATACTCAAATTTGCTAAATGAAGACTCCAAATTCAAAACCAAAAAAAGTTTCAAGCACTTTTGGAACTTCATTCTTTAGCATACCAAATTTTCTAAAGAGAAGTTTCTATTTTCAAAATATTACCAAAATATAAAATTTTTAAACACATCTTTTGGAATTTCATTTAGCATACTCAAATTTTCTAAGTGAAATTTCCCTTTCACAAAATTAAGTGGAACTTCATCTTTACATACCATATTTACTAAAATAAAGTATCCACTTTTAATCAAAAACAAATCAAAACTAAAAGGAAACACATTAGCAATTCCTTAGCATACCCAAATTTGCTAAGGATCCTACTTTTGCAACAATCAAAATATCCAAAATCAATGAAATGCTTTAGTACTTCCTTAGCATACCCAAATTTGCTAAGGATCCTATTTTCAAAAAAAAATCAAATAAAACCCCTTAGGTTCTTCACTTAACATACCTAAATTTTCTAAGTGGGAATTCCAATTTTTAAAATCAAACAACAAGTCACACAAAAAAAATAATTATTTTCAAACACTTCACTTAACATACCCAAATTTGCTAAGTAAAATTCCAAAATACAAAATCAAAAACAAAACCAATTGACCCTTACTTTAACACACCCAAATTTGTTAAAGGAAAGGATCCTCAAATCAAAAATCTAAATTCAAATAAACATAAACCTATAGAATCATCCTTCTAAAAAAATACTTGAATCCATCTTTTTCAACATACCCAAATTTATTGAAATTGAATTCATATTCAAAAATTCCTCTTTCCAATCAAATTTCAAAGTCTTCTTTAATCCATTTGAACCCCACTTAACACTTCCAAGATGTTGGATGTGTTCTAAATTCAAATTCAAAAATAAAAAAAATAGAATCTAATCCAAGCTCATTTTCTGTTACAGATTCTCAGCATCAGTTATAGCTACAGTTACAGTTCAGTCTTCCCATTTTTACAGTTGATTTGAAATGGCAGGCTCACAGAAGTTTATGTTCACTTTCCGTCACAGCATGGGCTTGGCCTTACACCAAGCCAATTTTCCCCGAATGGATCATACCCACCTTATTCATTTTGGCAGGGGATTTGAGGGAGTGAGGATCACATGTGAGGGTACTCCCCTCACAACTATCAATAGAATTGTGGTGGCCAGCAGAAGTCGATCATCCAGATTAATCTACCTTTAGATTTTGACATCTCTTCATTGAAGAGGAAAGTTATGGCAGTCCCACTAGCTTCAGTAATGATAGTGGCAGCACCTGTGCACCCCATGGTTTCTCGTGTTACCCCAATAAGGACTAGCACCCACTCTTTGGCACCCTCTAAAGGTAAGGCTCCTCTCATTCCAAAGATTGCCTCCCCAGTCTTTGAGGTGATCTAGTTCTCACTCTGCTCATCCTACCATAACATAAAGGAGAAATAAAAATTGCATGATCAAGCAGTATCATATTAGGATTAATAGAGAGATGGAGGTCGCTACATGATTAGTAGTAGAGGAGGCACCTACTTTGATCACCTTACTAATTACAACGAACCAATTTCATTCTCTCTCTCTAGGTTAGTGATGTAAAATATCAAGTTGATCCAAAAATTAGAGCCAAAGGTCCATTTACAAGATCTCAAGCTAAAGCCCAAGAAAAATCAAGAAAGAAGAAGGCTTGGCCCATTAGCCTGTTAAGGCCCATTTTATGATTTCATCTTTTTTTATTTATGTAATTTTTTATTTTCTTCTAGAAACTCCATGTTTGAAATTTTGCATTTAAAAATTCAAAGCATGACATGTGAGGTGGTTGAATCCACATAAAAAATAGCACGTGAAATGGGTGGATGGCATAAAATAATGAGGTAATTTAATGCTTCATATTAATGTGGCCACCCACTTTTTCCTCCATGTTTTGAATTCTTTTCTTTTAAAAGATTCTTGTAATGGCTATAAATAGCGCCTCTTACTAGAGTGAAGGAGATCTTTTGGCAATTACAAATTTTTGAGTTATTCTTGTGGTTTGAGAGCTTGGTGGCCAAACCTTGGTAATCCTTGGTGGGAGCGCTAGTTATCCAACATATCTTCTTCCTTCACCCCCAATACCCACGTTCTCTCAATATCATCAAAGAAAGAATGCTCACCTCCATCAAATTTGGTATCAGAATGAAGCCTGGAAGGAGCAAATTTGGTCAAAAGTTTGCTTCAACAAAGGGAGCATCTTAAGTGCTGGACTTGTCTTCAAACTTGTGAGTTCTTCTTGGACTTGTGTGGTTAATTAATTTTTTTTATATGATAGTTTAAATACATATTAGTAGCTTGGAAAGATATATATTGCTTGAAAGTTTATGGTGATAGCATAAAATTTCAATTAATAAGCTCCACTATATATTTTAGTCATTTTTCAATTGTGTGAACTTGCGCACCCCCTCCCCCTTCCAAAAAAAAAGAAGAAAAAAATAAAGAGAGCAACTTAGTGAGGTAGTTCTTCACCTAAAGATAACCAAGCCATTAGTGAAAATCAAATCTAATTACTTGCTTTATTATCTTTGTTATTATGGTTAATTTTAGAAGTTTTTTTTATTAACTTATGATAACTTGCTTTCTTAAGGGAAAAAAAAGAGGGTTGATAAATTTGAGCATTTTTTTTCATTGCATAAAAAAATAAAAAATGCATGCATAATAATATAAGTGTCTTAAACTTGGTGATTTTGGGAGCTAAATAGAACTTTGTCAAAAAGATCTAAACTGTCTAAGGAGAGCTTGGGATTTAAGTGGTCTTGTACCCCCCTCCTCACCTGGAAGTTCTATTAGCCTAAAATTTCACTTTGATTGCAAAATTATATTATACTTATTTATTTTTATTTTATTTTATTCACTAGTCCCTTTTCATATATCTTTTTTTTTTCTTTTAAAAAAATCTCATGACACCAAAATCTCTCTCAAGATCAAGTTGAAAATTTGACTAGATTAGTTGATGCCTCAGATCTTAGGATCCAAGATATTGAATTAAAAACTCAAAAAATATTAGAAGAAAGTAAGAATCAAATGCAAACTCTTATAGTGCATCTACAAAATAATAGAGTACTAACTCCTCCTCAATAACCAAACAAGGCTAATAGGATAATGAACAAGATTCATATCCAAACCATAGAGAAAATCAACCACTTAGAAGACAATCAATTGCTAGAAATGGTGGAAGGGGAGAAAATTATTTTAAGACTATATTAGACTCTAATGATCCATGTCAAAGATTTAAAGTAGAAGCCCCAACTTATGATGGTATACATGACCCAAATAAATTTCTTGATTTGTTAGTTCAAATGGATGACTTCTTTGATTAGTATAAAATAGATGATTACCAAAGGGTTACTTTTGCTAAAATGAAATTCATAGGGCATGCTAAAATTTATTGGACAAATACTTTAGCTAAAGAACAAAGATTAGGATGGACAAACCTCACTTGGATAGAAATGAAAGAAATGTTAAGATCAAAGTATTGTCCTAGGCATCATGATAAGAAACTACATAGTCAATTATTAACTTTGAGATAAGGTAATTATCTTGTAACTGAATACTTGAATACGTTTGAAGATATAATTTCTAATTGATTGTATTGATAATGATTGGCAATTAGCTAATAAATTTGTTATTGGACTTAGGACTGGCAATAGAAATGAAGTTGAATTATTTGACCCACAATCTTTAGAGGAAGCATTTCATTATGCATTATTGGTTGAACAACAAAAGAAATCTACCTCTCTCTCTAAAACTAAAAGTCAAGTACCTTCCATTTCATCCCATAGATCTATTATTAGACCAGCCCATCCAAATGGCCCGACCTCTTTGCCTAAAACTTCAATTGAGGGGAGCTCTAAGAATAATAGGGAAGAAATATGTTTTAAATGTCATAGAAAGGGTCATATACAAAATCAATGTAAAGCTCAAATATTATTTTTAGAAGAAGTTGAAAATCCAATATATGACAATCTAGAAGAAGTTTATGATGACACCCATAATCTGATGAAGAATTGGAATTAACTGATGACCCTTATGTTAATGTGATGAGATGTCTTACTATAATTAAAAATGAGGAAGAAGATTGGAGGAGAAACAACATTTTTAGCATGTATGTTTTATGTAATGAAAATAGATGTAGGTTAGTTATAGATGGAGGGAGTGCTATGAATATCATTTCAACACACACCTTAACTCGAGCCAACCTAAAATCTGAATCTCATCCTAACCATTTCATGTTAGGATAAATCATACATCTCTTCCCATCACCAATTGTTTAATTCCTATTAAAATAGGAAGCTATGAGGATCAAATTTGGTGTGATATTCTCTCATTGCTCATATCTTGGATGACCTTGGCTATATGATATGAATGTTATTCACTATGGTAGGGAAAATATTTATATTTTTAAACATAATAATAAGACTATTAAACTCTTACCAATAAAGCCAGTAGAAAAAACACCCTCCATAACACCTCACAAAACAACTTCTGACTTGCAACCTAAGCCTCCATTGAAGAAAAATGCCAAACTTCAATTAATTATCAAAGAAAATCCTACTATTGGGCCTAATACTATCATTTCTGATTCTTACTTTAAAACATCTACTCTTCCTCCTTTGACTCCAAAGATAGAAATAATAGGTTTTGGTGCTTTACGAAATGAATTTTTTGATCCATTTCTTCTTCACATATTACATATAAAAGAAGTCATACCATACTCTAATGAGTCTCACATACCTGTTGTGGTCTCTTCTCTTCTTTCTAATTTTAATGATATTGCACCTGATGAGCTTCTTAATGAGCTACCTCCTCTAAGAGACATTCAACATGTTATTGAGTTCTTACCCAGTTCTCAACTTCCAAATCTTCCACATTATAGGATGAACCCTACTGAGCATGTTGAGATTAAAAGATAAGTTGAGAAATTCTTAAGAAAGGGTTTTATTAAAGAGAGTCTTAGCCCTTGTGTAGTCCCAGCATTATTAACTCTAAAAAAAGATGGAACATGGCGAATGTGTGTTGATAGTCGAGCAATAAATAAAATTACTATCAAATAGAGGTTTCCTATTCCCCGATTAGATGATATGTTAGATTTAATCTCAAGAGCAAATTTTTTCAAAGATTGATCTAAAAGTGGATATCATCAAATTGATTAGATCGAGATGAGTGGAAGATGGCTTTTAAGACCCCTGATGGACTTTATGAATGGCTTGACATGCCCTTTGGACTTTTAAATGCTCCTAGCACATTTATGAGATTAATGAATACTATTCTTAAACCATATATAGGTAAATTTTTGGTGGAATATTTTGATGATATTCTGATTTTTAGTCCTAGTAAAATGAACATCTACAACACAAAAAAGTATTTGAACTACTTAGACAAGAGAAATTATACATTAATTTAAAAAGTGTTTCTTTTGCAAGCGAGGTAATCTTTTTAGGCTTTATTATATCCACTACTGGACTTAAGCCTGATCCTTCTAAATTAAAAGCAATCTTAGATTGGCCATCACCTAAAAGTTTTATTGAAATTAGAAGCTTTCATGGTTAAGCCACTTTTTATCAGAGATTTATTAAGAATTTTAGTACCATTGCTCATAAGCATATCAAATTAGATAAATTTTGTTGGACTTCTAATGCACAAAAGGCCTTAGAGAAAATTAAAGTTCTTATCACTTATGCACCAATCCTTAGGCTTCCTGATTTTTTTAAAGCCTTTAAAGTGACATGTGATGCTTCAGGAATTGGGATAGGTGAAATTTTAAGTCAAGAGAATCATCCTATAGCATTCTTTAGTGAAAAGTTAAATGAAGCCAAACAACGACATTCCACTTATGATAGAGAGTTTTATGCTGTAATTCAATCCTTAAAGCAAGTGACACTCTCTTACATGAGAATTTATACTTAATTTTGATCATCATGCCTTAAAATTCATTAATACTCAACAAAAATTAAGTCATAGGCATGCAAAATGGATTGAATTTTTACAAGACTGCTCTTTTTTTCTAAAGCATAAGCCTAGAATTAAGAATAAACTTGATGATGCTTTATCTAGGGTAAACCTAATGATTTTCTCTTTAGAATTGAGAATCTCAGGATTTGATAGAATTAAAGATGATTATATTGTGTGCCTTGATTTTCACTTAATTTATCTTGAACATCTAGATAAACCAATAACTTTACAAGAGACATTCTTGATAACAAATGGATATTTATATAAAGGAAAACAATTATGCATTCCTCGATCTTCTCTTAGAGAATTTATTATCACTGAGCTATATGTTTGGGGTGTAGCTGGTCATTTTGGAAAGGATAAGACCATATGTTTATTAGAAAATATATTTTATTGGCCTTCATTAAAATGAGATATTCAAAAATCAGTGGCTCAATATTTAATTAGTAAACAGGATAAAATTATCAAACAAAGGTCTGGACATTACACTTCCTTACCTACCTCTTATAGGCCTTGGGAAGACCTATCATTAGATTTTATTCTAGGATTACCTAGGACAGGTCGAGGACATGATAGTATTTTTTTGTAGTGGATAGGTTCTCAAAAATGGTTCATTTATTACCTTGTTCAAAAACAAATGATGCTTCTTATATAGCCAAATTATTTTTTAAGGAAATAGTGCGACTCCATGGTCTCCCTTTAACCATTATTTTTGACAGAGATGTTAAGTTTGTCTCATATTTTTGGAAAACATTATGGAAATTATTAGGTACCAAATTAAAATTTTATTTTTCCATTCACCCACAAACTGATGGACAAACTGAAGTAGTTAATCATAGCTTAGAAATTTGCTTAGATGCTTAGTAGGTAAAAGTCTAGGAAATTGGGATTTACATTTACCAACCTCAAAATTTGCCTATAATAGTATTACATCTTGAACTACAAAAAAATCACCATTTGAGATAGTCTATGGTCAAAACTCGCGACGACCAATAGATGTACCAAACCTACCGTCTCATGTATTTTCTGATGCAGTATTCTCATTTGTTAAAGATTTTCAAAGCCTCCATGAAGATATAAGAAAGAAAATTACTATAAGTAATGAAAATTATGCTTCTAAGGCAAATCATAATTGTTCAACAAAAGAATATAAAGAAGGTGATTATGTATTGATTCGCATTTGGCCTGAGCGTTATCAAACCACTAGTATAAGAAATTACATGCACGAGCCTGTGGCACATTTAAAATTCTCAAGAAAATTAGAACTAATGCTTATTACCTTGATTTTACTGTTGATATGCTCATTCATCCAGTTATTAATATTGAAGATATTCTATCATATGAAGGAATTAGAAAACCTCCACTTATTCAGTCTAACTCTTTAGCAGGAGATATAGCATTGTACTTGCAGAAGCCCTCTTGCTATGAAGTTGACTATATTATCACCGAGGAAGCACCCATTAATCCAGCTTCTAAACATCATTTTCTAGTTTGTTGGAAGAATAAGCCACCAGCTGAATACACATGGTTGACCTGTGCTGATTTGGAGACGTTATCACCATAATTAGTAGAATACTTCTTAGATTTTAACTCTATGAAGTAAAGTTCAATTGAGCCCAGGGGAGTTGATGTAGAACATCTAGAGGATCCAAAAATTAGAGCCCAAGGTCCATTTACAAAATCTCAAGCTAAAGCCCAAGAAAATTCAAGAAAGAAGAAGGCTTAGCCCATTAGCCTATTAAGGCCCATTTTATGATTTTATATTTTTTATTTATGTAATTTTTAATTTTCTTCTAAAAACTCCGTGTTTAAAATTTTGCATTTAAAAATTCAAAGCATGACATGTGAGGTGGTCGAATCCACATAAAAAAATAGCATGTGAAATGGGTGGATGGCATAAAATAATGAGGTAATTTAATGCTTCACATTAATGTGGCCATCCACTTTTCCCTCCATATTTTGAATTCTTTTATTTTAAAAGATGCTTGTAATGAATATAATAGCCCCTCTTACTAGAATGAAGGAGATCTTTTGGTAATTATAAAATTTTGAGTTATTTTTGTGGTTTGAGAGCTTGGTGGCCAAATCTTGGCAATCCTTGGTGGGAGTGCTAGTTATCCAACATATCTTCTTTCTTCACCCCCAATACCCACATTCTCTCAATCTCATCAAAGAAATAATGCCCACCACCATCAGTTAGACAGAGAGGATCCTAGGAGGATTTGTACTTCACATCCATTGGTGGTTCAGCATCTACCCTCAATTACTCGGAGCGGGAGGTCGTATGCCAGCCACCAATCATTCTTGCCCTAGGTTAGTGAAGCTTATTGATGTTCAGAGTCTGAAGCTCAATTGGATTTGAGATCCATCATCTCCCACAACGTGGGGAAACATATTCTACAGAAAAGGGTCAGAAAGGCCCACACATCCATTCATATCACTAGAGAGAGTGAGGTTCGGGCCTCAACTTCGATCATTGATTTTCCATCACGCTAACATTCGACCATATAGATAGCATCCTCTTTACTGGGACCAGTCATCATAGGAGGATAGCTTTTGTTCATAGATAGTCAGTGGTGTCTCTACCATACCGCTCTACCCCCCGTCCGCCATAATCACAGCATCTCTAGTTCCATCAAAGGCCAAGAAGGCCATATCCGGGGAAAAACATACCCCATTGGTGATTCTACTATGGATGAGATCCTACTCCATCTACACCACCTATTATGGCGAAGCTGCTATTTTGCTATACCTTCTACCCCAGTGGTGGTGTGAAGGGAGTGGCAACCCTGAAGCATAGTGGTCATCCCTTCACCAACTCTGCTAGTTCAGCGGGACATGGAGATGGTAGCAGCTATTATAGAGGAGCAAATGGTAGCCCAACTGCACCGATGATAGTGGAACCTCCTAGGAATGTCACCCTATTCATAACTAGTGACAGTCAGGAGTGTGTATCTTCTAGTAAGTACAGTCCTCATAGGATTGACTCTCCAGCAGCAGGCGAGGTCCGGTGCCTCTCAATGCATGACAGTGATCACACCGATTAGCTGAAATTATTTGTTCCCATTTAGATTAATCATTCTCTTGAGGAGATAGTAGCATATTATCTTGTAGATAAGAAGAAGATTTTAGGGTATGATTGATTAGATGAAGAGAAGGTAAGCTTTGATCCCAATGAAGATGATTTATTGGGAGACTCAAATGGGGTATGTATGGTAAATTCCAGAGGATCAATCCTCAGGGAGCAGTAGGCCATGGAAGGTGATGAGGTTGATTAGAAAGATACAACCCAATCAACCCATCACCTCTGACATTAGTTAAAGCAGAAAGATGAGCAAATAGATAGGATGGCAAGGTAGCGTGAGGACTTGTTAATAATAGTTTCAATACTTCAAAAATAAGCCTCAGCAGTTCATCCTCTACAGACGATATTAGTCAGCCAGAGTTAGTGCATGTCTTGGACCCAACCAAGACCTTACCTCTCGTTGAGCAAGGTAGCACTAGCACGTATAGGAAGGTAGTGGAAAGTTCCTTCATATAGGAGAAAGATATTAGATCCATGGTTGAGTAGCAAGTGAAGGAAGCATTGGCTCAAGCCCGGGGAAGATCATCGGTTCCAAATGGTAGAACTTACCCGGAGGAATTTAATACAATCTAATTTTCCAAGGGTTTCGTGCCACCTTCCTTCAAGATCTTTGATGGTAGTGGAAACCTGAGGTAGTGTACTACAAACTTCAGGGCCAATTGTTGTAATGCCAGTGAGATGCTTTACTATTCTACCTCTTCATTAGTAGCCTAGCAGGGATAGCTTTCAATTGGTATGTTGAACTTCCCAATGGTTCAGTAAAGATATTTGCTGAGTTAGAGTAACTCTTTATCAAGAGATTTGTTGGAGCTCAGCAAAAGGTTACTATAGGTAATCTCGTTCTAGCATAATAACACCCAGGTGAGTCCCTTGTTGATTATACTCTTCGATGGCATAACTTGAGTATGAAATGCGAGCCACAATTGTCTAAGCATCATACCATTGAGATTCTTCTGAAGAATATCCATGGCCCAGTCACCTTCATGCTTAAGGGCTTCATTATTAAAATATTTGAGAAGCTAATCAATAAAGTAGCTAGTCTACAAGGAGAGGCCAAATAGTTTTCTTTTCAAGACCAGTTGCCCAAAGCAAAGCCACATAAGGTCTATGAGAAGAAGTTAGGAGTAGTGACAGTGGTAGATAAGAGGAAGCAACTAGCTAGAGATCTATCTGAGAGACCACAACCTCAACATCCTTTGCTTCCACCTCCTTTTCCACCACCGAGGTAGCCCCACCGCCCACAAGACTCCATGGCCGCACCACCTCCCCTCACCATACCACTAGCGAGCGACGCATACCCATCACCAGGTAGCTATGGTCCACTTACTCTTTTAGATAAGCTTAACAAACCTTATTCATTCAAGAGGGAGGTAATCAGGAAGATCTTTAAGAATCTCTTAAAGAAGCTTGATTTTTAGCTACTCGAGCCTAGGAGATCGGAGGAAGTAAGCAGAAGTAATGATCCTAACTTTTTCTCCTACCATCGTATGCTAGGACATGTTTTGGAGGATTGCTTCACATTTAAGGACTGGCTTGAACATAGCTTCAAGACCGGTGTTGTAATTATCCCAAAAGAATACCTTGTGGAACAACCATCCAGCTCCATTAGGATAATCCTTGGGGATAAATATTATCCTTCCAAAACCAAAGAAGATTGGGATATTTCTTTATCCAAAACCTCTAAAAATATCATCCAGAAGATCAAGAAACTTTTCTTGTAGGTTCCTGAGTCAGCTCAAACCTCCAACATCAAGGAAGGTTTGCAAGTTGCTAGTGCCAACTCAAGGAAAGAATGAGCTCAAAGAAGAAGGAAGAAGATGTGTGCCGAGATAGCCCAAGATCATAACCATTGACCATTCAGCCTAGCCTAGGTAGCTACCATATTGGTGACCTCCTCTACTTCAGCTAGTACTTCTTCTTCTACTAGCAGAACTCTTATATCAGCAGATAAGGGCATCAAATCCCTTACCCCACTCACTTTACTTGATTTCTACTTTGTACCTCCAAACAAATCTAATAAATTAAAGAATAAAGTTAGCTTGAATTACATCTATGTCACTTCTGATTGGTTATCTACTTCTATTCTTAATGATAACTCTTCAAGTCAAAATAATAATAACAATTTTGATCTTCCTCTTTCTAGTTCAGAGTTGGACTTTCCTACTCTAAATACTATGGGTTCACCTCTTGAGATAGACTTGGAATCATCCAATTCTGAGGGTCTCATAGGAGAAGCTATAGGTGAGCCTAGCCTATAGGTAGAACCTTCCATTACCCTGCGACAAGAGATCACCGAAGTCAACCTCTATAATGGAAAAGTTCTACCTCCTAGGGAAGCACCTCAAGATAGAGGGAAATAAGTCATTAGTTTAGAGGATCTAGTAGCCCCTCCACAAGATGCTCCACCCTTGGATATGCTTGTGGAGGATCAGCCTAAGGTGGACTACAATGTCCTCTCTCACCTAAAAAAGTTACCAACTAAGCTAAGCATACGATGCCCTTCTATTATCCAAAGAGATGGGGAATCATTAATCAAGGCTCTCCTTGATCAGATATGCTTAGCTTTGACCGCACATAAAAAAGAGTCACAGCTTAGGGATCACCTTCACAGATGAAGCCTTCTTCTAAAGTACTTGGAGCACAACTGTCCCCTCTGCATCATAGTTGACATGGGCAGATTCAGACTTGCCAGATTTCTCATTGATCTAGGTGCATCAGTGAATATTATGAGTCTAAAGACCTGTACCTATTTGAATATCAACATCTCCACACTCTGTGGAGATCGAGTGATGTTGAAGGATTCAATAAATAAGGCAAGTGGGCTTTAGGTTCCATAGTGTTTCCTTTGGAGATAGGTGATTGGAAAACTGAAGCTAAGTTTTACATAATTGATTCGAATACTTCATTCACCGCTTTGCTCGATTGGCCTTAGATACATCAGAATAAGATAATTTCATCCTCCCTCCATCAGTGCATGAAGTTCAGGAAGATGAGATTTAGTATTATGTTAAATGAGATGAAAAGATATTTTTAGTTAGATAGGTTAAGATATATCAAGATGCAACCTACTATCTACCTCAAAACATCCTTTCTCGTGAACTGAAAAAACTCAAATTCAAAAGAAAAAGAAAAAGAAAAGGCAAAAAAAGGAAAAGAAAAATCCAAGTGAACAAGAAAGGGGAATTGAAGAAGAAATAGATCTATATATCACATTCCACCCACAATTCAATCCATCATATGGACATGTGGGTAGGATGACTCAACCTCCATCAAATAAAGGTAAAGGCAGAAACAGAGGCAGTTCTAGAGGTGGAAGACCCCCTAATTGGCCATCAGCCAATAGAGGTTATGTTCCAGTTCATTGGAGTACCCCTACTATTCACATAGATTTGGAATCCATCTTGGATCACGAGTCTAATGTGATTAGTACACCAACCTCTGAGGTTTCATTGAGATGACTTTCAATCGACGGATGAAGACAGGCCTTCATACAAAGTAAATATTTGAATTAGGTTTATGTGTTAGGAAGCAGTTGGGAACCTTAGCTCTAACCTCATTTTCATCTCAAAAAGTTAAAGGTTTAGTAGTTAAGGAAGCCCCTAAGTCTTCCAAGAATATGAAGCTAAAAAGATTCTTTTGGGATCATCATCCTCAAGTCCTGAAATTGATGTAGAACTTGATGAGGATATAATTATATAATTAATGAAATTACCATTTGACTTTTACTCACCTTATGTTTATAATGTTATACAGAAAAGTTTGGTTCCTCATGTATGTTCTAGGCATAGGTCAGAGTACTTTGAAAAGTTGTGAAATAATATAGGCAGGGAAGCACAATCAAGAGTAGGACTGGGATTTGGTACAGTGGGTCCAGTTGATCTTGACTATTACTGCTTGGTTATTATTAATCATTTGAAGTCTGATAGGTTCTTTTCACACAACACTAACTCCTATGAGAATGTGTATTTAAAAATCTCAAATGATCTCCAAATCAAAGATGCATTGCCATTCAAAAATAGACAAGCTTAAAGAAATCAACCTCGAGATAGAAGAAAATCCATGCCCGACATACATTAGTTCATTATTGAATGAAAAGGAAACTAATTACTTAGTTAGGTTATTGACTGAGTTTAAAGACTACTTTGCATAGAGTTATGAAGAGATACTTACATTATCTCCTGACATAGTAGTCCACAAGCTAGCAATATATCCTAATGCTACCCCTATTAGGCAAGCTCCTAGATGCATGCAATTAAAAATCAAACAATGGGTCATTTATAAAGTCAAGAAACTGATCCATGTTGATTTCATCAGAGAAGAAAAGTATCCTACTTGGTTAGCCAGTTTCATCTCAGTTAAGAAGAAGAATGGACAAATTCACATATGCATCAATTTCAGAGACTTAAATAAGGCATGTCCTGAGGATGAGTTTCCTCTTCATATACTAGAATTAATGGTGGATATCACCTCATCTCATGCAGTTTCTCTTTCATGGATGGGTCATCTGGCTACAACCAAATCAAGATGTCTCAAGATGAAAAAACACCGCTTTAACCCCGAGAATCTTTTGTTATATGTTATGTCACCTTAAAATGCTACATACCAATGCCATGACTCAGATCTTCAATGAACTCATCCATCATTAGGTTGAGTACTATGTTGATGATTTAGTAGTCAAGAACAGAGAAAATGAAGATCACCTCTTTGAATTGAGTAGTTTTTGAACAGTTAAGATAATATAACCTCAAAATGAATCCTCTGAAGTGTGCATTTGGGATAGCTTTTGGGAAATTCCATGGGTTGGTTGTCTAACACCAGGGAATTAGAAATATATCTAGAAAATATCAAAGTTATCTTAGAAATGCCACCTCCTAAGAGTTTAACTCAACTCAAATCCTTCCAAAGATGACCGGCATATCTAAGATGCTTTATCTCCAACCTATCGGGGAGATGCAAGCCATTTTTAATACTTATAAAAAAGAATGCCAAGTTCAAGTGGGATGACAAGTGTTAGCATGCCTTTGAAGATATCAAGTAGTATTTGGTGAAGCGCTTAGTAGCCCCTATCCCCGAAGTGTGCCACTCATCCTATACACTAATGCATTGGATGACTCTCTCAGTGCTTTGTTGGCCCAAGCCAATGATGAAGGGAAGAAGAATGCTCTCTACTACCTCATCCATCATCTTATTCCCACTGAAGCGAACTATCCACCTATTGAGAAACATTGCCTAGCTTTGATGTTTGCCTCTCAAAAGCTATGGTACTACATGTTTTCTCATAAGGTGAACTTGATCTCCAGAACAAAATCCACTATAGTACCTCATAACACGGCCAACGCTATCTAGATGTTTGGCGTGATGATCCATGATTCTCTCATAGTTTGATATCACATTACCCCTCCGTGCAGTAAAAGGATAGGTACTAACAGAATACTTAGCAGCACACTCACTTCCTGTTGATTCTTCGCTTAGTGACGATCTCCTTGATGAAAAAATCATGAACTTAAGGAGGCTAGCAACCGCCGATGGGAGATGTATTTTGATGGTGCAGCTTCTTTTCATAAAGGGGAAGCACCACAATCTACTCTTTCAGCAAAGGCAAGGGTAGGAATAGTTCTCCTAACTCCAGACCATGATGTGATAAGATTCTCATTCTATCTTTTCATTAATAAAGCTGAGTATGAGGCTTTGATTGTTAGTCTAGAGTTAGCCATCACTATCAATGTCAAGAGCATCAACATCTTTGGGAATTTTCAGTTGGTCATCAATCAGATTGTCAGGTCCTACAAGGTTCTCAAACCCAAGCTTCATCATTACCATAAGTATACCATGAAGCTATTAGCCTAAATACCCAAAGTCACCATCTATAAGGTTCCTCGAATAGAGAATGCAATAGTAGATGGTTTGGCCAAACTTGCTAAAGAATTAGCATGTTTGGAAGATAAGTCCATTTCAATAAGGGTCCAAAATAGACAAGTCCTATCCCTTATTGATGTTGAACTCATTGAGAGACTTTCTCTTGAAGAGGAGGTTATCATTGCCAAAATGGACAAGGAGCTGGATTGGAGGCAATCATTCATAGATTATCTGAACACCAATAAACTACCTCAAGAAAAGTCACAAGCCCATCAGGTGAAACAGAGAGCTCTCACATATGCTCTCATTGATGGCACCCTGTATCGATAGTCCTTTGACCAAATATGGTTATGTTGTTTAGACAAACATGAAGCCTGTGGCATTATAATTGAGGTACACTCAGGTCTATGTGGAGCACATCAATCCGGTCTGAAGATGAAGAAAAAGATCAAGAGACTAGGATACTACTGGCTCTTGATGATTATGGACTTCATGGATGTGGCTAGTAAATGTCATCAGTGTCAGGTACATGGTGTGGACCTCCACCAACCACCCAACATTCTACTCCCTACATTAGCCTCATGGCAATTCGAGTGTTGGGGTATTGACATTGTGGATCTGATTGATTCAACTTCTTCTAAAGGTCATCAGTTCATCTTAGCTAACACCGACTACTTTTCCAAGTGGGCGGAAGCCATCCCACTCAGAGAGGTCATAGCTCACCATGTGCTTCAGTTTTTCATGGGCCATATCGTATATAGGTTTGGGGTGCCTTGACGAATCTTATCTGATAATGGTACTACATTCAAAAGCATAAAGATCAATAGCTTCACTAAAATACATGGTATAGATTGTAGATACTCCATCATTTATTACCCCAGAGCAAATGGCTTAGCGAAACCATTCAACAAAACTCATCTAGATACTAAAGAAGACTCTTGATGACAACAAGCGGCAGTGGAATGAGTAGTTGGTTGAAGCCTTGTGGGCCTACAGCATCACATACCAAACTCTAACTCGGTCTACCCCATTTTTCTTAGTGTATGGGTCCGAAGCTATTCTACCTTTAGAAGTTCAACTCCCATCACTAAGGATAACATTGGGTAGAAAGGTCACAAGAGCAAAATGCAAAGTTAGAAGAGCTCGAAGGTTTGGAGGAGACTCCTGGGCATGCTAGAACCTCGAGTTGTACAAGGATAAAATGATTCAAGCTTACAACAAGCTAGTCTGCCCTAGGTCTTTTTGAGTAGGAAAACTTGTCTTAGTTCTAAGGAGTTAATTGTTGCCCATCGAAAGATGGGAGGAAAGTTTGAACACACTTGGGAAGGCCCCTATGTCATAGAGAAGGCCTACTAAAGAGGATCTTATCGGCTTATTGATTGTAAAGGGGAACACCCTACGCTTCCAATTAGTAGGATATATCTAAAGAAATATTATCCATGAAATAAATCATGTTTAAAAATAATTATTAATAAAAAAAATCTATTTCCATTCATCAAATCTTCTCTTCTTTCGAAGCATTATTTCTTTATCTTATGAATCCGCTATGACGTGTTTAGGATAGGTGTAAGAGTCCCCCAATGGCATCCTATCCCTCTTTCACAACATAAACACAATCTCCTGACACTATTAGAATAGGTGTAAGAGAACCCGAGAGGCATCCTATTTCGATTAGAACACATAAGATAGGTGTGAGACAATCCAAGCGACATCCTTTCTTAGTGGGAATCCTATTTGTAATCCATGGAACCATTTCATCAAATCCCCTAACATATTTAAGATAAGTGTAAGAGTCCCCTAGAGGCATCCTATTCCTTCTAACATGCATAAAAATAAAACATATCTTTTGTTTCGTCCCTTGTGGCACACACTCATTAGCTGCTCTAGGTCAGGTTTATATGCTATCTTGCTAGTATGTCACCCCAGTGGTCACTTGTTTGGAAGATGTGAGTCCCCACGCTTTCTTCTAAACTTGACCATTGCAAACAAATGAGCGCCTTGTTAGTATGGTAGTCTTCACGCCCAGTCAGTAAGCTACCTCTTGTTGATTTTGTTTAAGAAGATGTGAGTCCCTGAGCTTTTTTCTTGAATTAATTATCATGATCTAACTAGGTCAAGTATAATTGAGGTCTAAGATAAGTCCCCCAGTGGCTCCTTTCATCTTGACTACATTTGAGTTGATATGAGTCCCCTAGTGACATTCACTCAGTAGTCGCTCTAGGTCAGATAGCACCTGTCGAGCCAAAGACAGACTATCATAGCAATCAATTCTACTATAAAAGGATGTGAGTCCCTGAGCTTTGTTCCTAGGCTAATTGTTACAAACTGACATGCACCTTAGATTGGTTGATGTTCACAATGCTGACAATGACTCACCTAGTGGATCACTACTCTTGGCAGATGTGAGTTCCCACGCTTTCTACTTAAGGTCGAACACCGAATATCTATTGGATATATGGCTAGACATGTCACTTTCTTTAGGTTTTTCGATTAAGCCCCTAGTATCCCTATCCCTTGCGGGAATTCTATTTAGATCATGTCCTTTGCGACCCCATTTAGACACTACCCGGGTTACTTTTAGATTGGACAGTTCCCATTTCCTAATAGCCACCCCTGTGGTTGGAAAATTTATTCGGATGTCTCTCCTTGGTTCAAGAAATTTATTAGGATGTAGACTCTCCTTGGTCGATATAAGCTCCTTCTTAGTTTGATCCCTCGCAAACTAATAGGGTTCATGATAAACAAACTAAATAAAACAAACCAAATATTCACTTGTGGATTAGGAATTCAAGCTCCCAAAGGGCCCCTTTTTGCAAGTAAGCATCCTATCTTTAGGGCAGTATCTCCAGAACTCCCTATAGGAATTGCCTGACTACTTGAGCTAAGATAAATCCCTAGGTCGGTACTCACTCCATAGTCACCCTTAGGTTAGGTTCAATTTATTTTGTTACAAGAAGGTTACCCGATGATCATTCCTCTTTGGAAGATAAAAGACTATGACGCATTCTTTCTAACATGACCGTCACAAACCGATGGACAGCGTTAAGTCGGGTTTAATTTGTTGCCCAAAGCAACCAATCACCCCAGCAGTCTGTTGTAGTAGAAGATATGAGTCCTTGACCTTTCTTCTCTTCAATTGATTATTGCAAATATAAAGGCACTCCTTTGGTCAGATAGTTTTCCCATTGGTCGGGAAGCTACTCCCTTTGGTTCAGTAAATCTAACATAAGTCTAGATGATGATCATGATTAAATTCAAAATAAAATATTGAAATTGACTATTAACCTATTGGTTCAATTCTGTTTTGTAAATAGATCACCCCAGTAACTGGTCCTTAATTTGGAGGATATAAGTCTACTACGCTTTCTTTCTAGTATATCTGCATATCAAAACACATCCCTTTGGTTGGCTAGTCCTACTATCTGTTTAATAGGCAAACCCTTTGGATTGGTAACTGAAGTTGTATCGCCTCATCGCTTCAAGCCCATCGTAAAGCAACAATGTCTATCTCAAAATCTAAATCTAAAAATTGAAATAAATTCAACCCTCTTCCCTAGTGGAAATTTCTCCTAAGTGAGACTTAAATCAAATCAAACCTCTCATCTCCTTGTGGATAACTTGAATCTGCTTCCCTAGTGGAAGGTTCACACTCTTTCGATAGTGGATTTCTCTTTCCCTCTCTTATGTCCTTGACATAAGTATAGTCATATGGCATTAAGTTCTGGATTCCATCTACACCTTGGGTTAAGAGTAGATCTCTTTTATTAGTGCTTGTGATAGGTCGATGTTGTTGATCATTTTAGTCAACACCAATACGTGTGGTGTTCCTTATCAATCACACCACACCTACTGGGTGCCCTTTGTTGACATCATTTTTAGGATGAGCTCTCAACACTTCCATCTTAGACATAGGACTTCTCTCAGACTTTAAGAGTTTCTTAGTCTTAAGACACATCTAGAAAATAGGTGGACACTCAACCTAGCCCTAGAGACTTAGAAGAGTCAGCCATAGTAATAGGTCAAGCCTTAGAGGTGTTAGAAGAATTTGCCTACCCTTAGCTTGAGCCACTCCTCACATTCCTTCAAGTCAATTTCTAAATCAATCTTATTTGATTCTCTCCAAACTCAAATCAATAACACATGATTGAGATCCATGATTGAAATCTATGATTGAATTCTAAGTTAAAATTCCAAAATTCCAAATCTTGCCTAAGTCCTTTAAATTTCCTCTTAAAGGCTTAGCCAAAATCAAATCTAAACCACTTCAAATTCATGAAATTTTTTTATAAGTCATTTATATTCTCATTTAGATTCTCATATATAAATGAAATATAAAATCAAATCCATCAACCTAAATCTACAATTCAAATCAAAAACTCCAAAATTTTTGAAGTCCTTTAAATTTTCTCTTAAAGACTTAGCATAAATCATGATCAAATCACTTCAAATTCATGAAAATGTCTCATAACTCATTTATATACTCATTTATATTCACATATATAAAGGAAATATTAATTCAAATCAATTAAATTAAACTCAAAAATCAAATCCAAACTCCAAAAAATTCCTAAGTCTTTTAAATTTTCTCTTAAAGACTTAGCCTAGATCATGATCAAACCACTTCAAATTCATCAACTTTTCTCATAATCCATTTATATTCTCATTTATATTCACATATATAAATGAAATATAAATTCAAACAATCAAAAATGCTTCCAAAAATCAAACTCAAACTCATTCAAAATCCAACCTAAGCCTTTCAAGTCAAAATCTTGAACTTACCCAAATCAACTTCAAATCAATCAAAACTCTTAATTTTTATTCATGATTCAATCAATTCTTCAATCATGAATCTAAATATAAATACAAACTTCAATCACTAAACCAAAACTCAATTCAAAAGTCAAGCCAAAATCCATTTCATGTTCACCTTTTGAACTTAAAATTTTCAAATAAATCAAACCTATTTGACTTCAAACCACTTGCAAATGGATTTACATTTCAATCATAAGTCCATATACAAGTTCAATCAAACTCAAATCAAGCTTTCACCAAGCCATTTGGCCCACTTAGGCTCACTTGACCTAAAGTGACCTAAAATACCATTTTGAGCCAAATTCTAATCTTAACCAAATTGGATTGAATCAAACTCACCTATGCCTCTCTCATGATCAACAATCATCATGATATGATCAATCACCCAAATATGTCAAACCTAATGACTAAGTAAACACTTAGCCAAAATGAAACCTAATATAGCCAAAATCTACAATAGGTAAAATTGATTGAGACCATTGATTTCATGACCAATGTTTGAACTTGACCAAGTTAACATTTGAGCCTAACCTAGCCCAATTGGCCACTTGACTCAAGTTGACCAAACTTGACCGAAAAAATCAGAATTTGTCAAAACTTGATTTAAGCCAAATTGATTGAAATCAATGGGTCAAATTCATTCCAAATCACTTGTTGAACTTGACCAAAGCCTCAAATGGCCAACTAGACCTAACCTAACCCAATTGACCTTGAACCCAACTTAACCGAAAAGAACATATTGAGCCAAATTTAAACTTAACCAAAATTCATTGGAAATAAATATACCAATTCACTTCATATGACTAACCAATCCTAAACCTACCCATGACCTAGCTCAAATAGGTCAAATTGGTCAAATTGGTCAACTTGTTAAATGAAGTCATATGAACCAAATTCAAACCTAAACCAAATTGAATCAAACCAAAGCTACCAAATCATTTCAAATTGTCATATGAACTTGACCCAACCCTTGGTTTGAACCAATTTGACCAATTGGTCAAGTTGGCCCATTTTGACCTAAATGGGTCAACATAAGCCAAACCATACCAAATGAACTCCAATTCTAATGAAACTTGGCCCAACATATTTTCTCAACATACCCAACATATCCAACTTTGAAAATCAGCCAAATGATCATTTTACCCCTAGGACATAGAACAAATTTTGGTCAAATTCATGGGGAATTTGGTCAATTCCTCTTCATACCTACTTAATACTTCTCTAATATGTCAAATAAACCCTATGGAGGGTGATGCATCCAGCCCAATGGGTTTGGGTTAGCCTAACTTGACCCAAGGACAAAATCGAGCACATGGGGATCATGCATCCACTCAATTTAAGCACATGGGGAGTTACCATTCCACTACCTAGCCTAAAATGAACTCAAGGATAGCTCTAACAGCCTAACAAACCCACTACCTAAGGTCAATTGGATCAAAATGGCAAGTGAAGCTTCGATCATCCAATTGCCATTAAGGGAGACATAGTCCCCTTAATTCACTTCAATTCCAATAGAGCCATTATCGATTGAGTAAGAGAGAGTCATAGGAGCCATTTTCAAGTGATCCTAAGCTCTCTAGATGAAGATTGAAGTTGTCATTTCTTGGTTTCCCTTAATCAAAAATATAGGAGCTTCAAGGATTTGTCAGTTTTCTCCATTCACCAAACCAAGTCAATTCCCTTTGCACACTCCCTTAGGAGTCAAGTGCACCCAAGCTCTCTTCCATGTTCTTGAAGCAAGGGGAGATCCAATTCCATCAAAATTGAGCTCAATCTAAGGAGGGGTTGGTCCATAGAGCTATCCACTCAACCTCAAGAGCCGAAACTTTCACCAAAGCTTCATCTCAACCAGACGAAGCTCCTCCAAGGAAATCAAGCGTCGATGGTCACCTTCGGCGAGGTTAGACATTTTTTATCACTAAACTCAATTTGGTGTGGAGCTTTGTGAAAGAAAATTATATGGCATGAGGTTTCAACCATTAGATGTGCTTGTCATTAAGGTTAGATGGTGTGTATAAAATTTCATCCCAATCGGAGCTCAATCAAGCTCGGATCAAAGACTAGAACCTGGATGGTCCCCATGAATCACAGGTGTTAGTAGTGATGGATCTCTAGCCATCCATCAATGTATTTTGGATGGACAGTCAAGACTAAATCACATTTTATAATTTATTTTATCCTCTCTGATCCGCGGCATTAATCTCAGCAGTCTAATCCTTGATCGGATGGTTGAGATGAAAGAGCGTAGCGCCACCGCCACACAGTGCTATGATGTGACATTTTAAAATGCCAACCAGGGAATGATGCATGTAAAGCACAGCCTCGTCAGCGCTCCCGTGTCATGCCATAGGGATTAGGGAATTAATTAAGGTTTAAATAATTATTAATTATTACCTAAACTTCTAAAATTCATATCTCCACCTAGAGAAATCAGAACAATATGAGGTAAATTGCCACTGAAAGATAAATCAACCAAGAATATTCTAAAATTGATGTTGATTAATTTTGAATACTTCATTTCTCTAAATTTGGGTTATATTAGAAATATATATTTGTTAATTACTCTCAAATTAATCCACTTATTAATCTTAAACTTCTTGAGTGTATTTTGGGGGATGACTTCTACCTCCCCTAATTTTCTTAAGATTTATTGGGGGCTTAATTAGGAAAATTACTAACTTATTTCCTAATTACCTTCTTAATGGAATTAAGGTTAATTAAGGGTTTGATTAGTGGTTTAACACTTTATTGAAGTAGATTAAGGTTTCTTTCAGTGAATAGAAGGTTTAAGGAATAAATTTTGAGAATTTCCCCAAAGTTATTTCTTAAACCCCCTTTTCTTTCTTAATCCTCTCTTAATTAAGAGCTAATTCACTAATTACCCTATTAATTAATTTCTTAAAATTCTTAAACTTTCTAGAACTTAATTAATCTACTCGGGGTAGATGCTTAGGTGCTTAAGAGCCTAAATTTAATTAAGGAAATCAAAATTCAACTCATATGTGTGAGGGATGTTTTCAAATTACTTAAGTTAACCCCCTTAGCTTAATTAATCATTAATCATGAGCCAAATTGCATTAAGCCCCCTTTCTTCCTAGGTGCATTACAAATTTAAATTGCATTAGGCCCACTTTTTTCCTAGGTGCATTTGGCAAAGTGTATGGTTTATTTGAAAAGAACCTAACACTTGCCTAATTTCATATCCTATTCATTCCTATACTATCACTTAAGAGGGATACCTATGCTTGCACATATATATTGCATAAACAAAAAATAAATAAACTAACACAGATTTTTGTATTCTTTCTTTTCCATTCATTTCTTTTATACACATGCTTGTATTTAAGGAAAGTGGTATATTAGTCTGGACCCAGGGTTGCAAGGCTTTTGAAGACCTAAGTAGGTCTTGTAGTTTACACCCCTGGCTAATAATGACATCATACTCACTTATGCCTTTCATACATTCATATGTGCATGTGAAAGTTAGATAAGAATCCCCTTTGCTACATAATGAAAATCAAGCATCATAAACTTTCAAATTTTCATAAATGAATTACTTAGCATGCATCATAAAGCATGTTAAACATTCCCATTTGTTTGTATAGATATGTTTAGGACTTATTCATATGTATGTTATACATGTTGGGAAATAAGTGAAGTGATGTATGTTTTGTGAATTTGGTTCATTTTACTTAATCTTAAAATGACTTTCTTTTGAATAGTTTTATTTAGAGTTCTCTTCTCTTTCCCTCTCTTTATAGATTAATGATTAAATGTAGGACTCACTTAAACCCAATCAAAACATAAAATAAATTAACCCAAAATAATTAAATCACTTAAATGAAACCCTCCTCTAAGTTGAATATTCTTCATACTTAGAAAATTCTAACTTAAATCCATAACTAAGCATACCACACAAACTGCTAAAGCACACATATTAGGCTAAGTCACCACTTCTAGCTTTAGGTTAGTGGTACATGGTTAGATGCTTATTTTTATTTTATGAAATATGTTTTGGTATGGATGTCAGGATGTATGTGCGTAGAATGAATGGTAGGGTGATTTTAGTCTAATCATTGTCTTCTGTAGGGGATTATGCTTAATGGCACTATAATAAATAAAAATATAAATGCTTTTGTTGTGCAAGTGCTTATACCCCTTAGAATAATCCAATATGCCAAGTGGACTTAGTCACCCATGTGTAAAGTGATAAGTCCAATATACAAGCTTGGCATTTGTGTGGTTTATTTAGCTAATCTCTATTTTGCATGTGTTCACTAGATTTACTTTTCCTTTTCATGAAATTTTTACAATTAAGATTTTAGAATGATTGTTATGGGGATTAGGATGAACATTGATCATAAGATCTCATCTTTTGCACTATATGAAACCTTTGGAGCATCCACCTTCCAACCATCCAAACGGAGGAACCAAAGAAGAAAGAAAAAGGCAGAAGAAAGAAGAAAAAGAATGGAGAAATGAAGCTTGAAGAACCCCATAATAATGAGTTCCTTCCTTAATTGTATTTAGCTCATTTGTAATCTAGGTTGTATAAGGGTAGAGCTATGCTACTCCATTTATTTTTGGGTTTGTGCGGTGATACCCAACCACAATGGCCTCTTATTCTTTTTTCGATTAGCTTTATAAATTGATTGATGATTTATTGAGTTTGTGCATTAAGTGGCATCCTTTTCCTAGTTTCTTCCTTGCTTTATGTATGCCTGAATCTGAATTAGGCTCCTAGTAAAAAATAAATCTTTTACCAAATTTAACAATTCAAAACTAAAAATAAAGAACTCATAACCTCACCTAAAGCTTAGGATAAAGTCAATATAAAAGAATTAGTAACCCCTTAGTTGGATGAGTACTTCTTTCATAACATCATGCACAAATGCATATTATTCTCACTCTTGATTAGAGGGCTTCCACCTTTGCCAGAGAAAATTAGCTTGACCTTTGAGAGTCATAGTGGAAACACACCTCCTCCCTTCTCATTGATTTTGGCCAATGATCTCATTTCTCATGCATTAAGCATATGAATCCTATTAGCCTGAGTCAAAATAATTATCCAAAAAAAATAAAAATAAAATCTTAATGGATTTAGAGGCCATTTAAACATATACATGATCTAGTCTTTTAGAGAGTTTAAGGACTTAGTCTCTTTCTAAATAAATAATAATCTAGTTATCTTGCATAAAGCATATGACTTGTCTACATGAATTTAAAACTGTAAGAGGAGTTATTTGGTGGCTACCCCAAGGCAGTTGTAAGTCCAGGCAGTCAAGTGGTTTGTCCTCTCTTGTGGAGGCAAACCAAATAACCAAAAGCTCCCTAGATTTAGGTTTCACTTTTGGCTCTTGTCAAAGCTCCCTAGATTTAGGTTCTGAGGTTTCTTCTCCCTTTCATGGGCCATAAGCATAAATCCTTGCATCTTAGATATTTCCATAATCTTGTGTTATGGAATCATAAGTCTTAAATTTCTAATGAAAAATTCAACTCAAACAAATTCAATCAATTTCAAAAAATGTAAAGCTCAACTAAGGATAGTTTAGGATACTCACTAGGTTTCCCAACATTATGAGCATCTCCTACTTATCTTCCTTTAGCTTCGATAATAACTCCCTCTCCTTGACCAATCCCATTTGATCTTCTAAAATAAGCTAATCAATTAATAGTCCTAGTTATTGAAATCTTTGGAGACAATAATCATTTACCTTAATCGAGAGTATTTCTAAGGGGTCTCATTCCTTAAGATGTAAACTATGGGGGCTTTCCCCTGTAGGAAACTTAACAGTTTAAAATAAATCTTACTTTACTTTTTCATGTAAGGTAGGGAAAGAATCTTTAGTATATGTGCAAACCCATTGTCCTTAGGAGTCCGTGTTGAGGTGATTAGGTCCATTGTAGGGTTGTGACTTGTATCTTTTGAGATAGTACAGCTCCCCTCAAAGTCATACCTGATCTCCCTCAATAAGAATATATGTGGATCTACGTGGTGTCCCAACAGAAGGCATATATTTTCTATTTTCATTTTTCCTCTCCAAAAGGATAGGTGAAGGCGAGAATATTTTATCGCATGATCCCACTAAAAAAGGATCTCGATTGGGTTCTCTTACACCTAACTTAGTTGTGCTAGTCGAAATAGGATGCCTCTCAGGTTCTCTCACACCTATTCTAGTACCATTATGGAATTGTGTTTGATTGTGTTCATATTATGAAAGAGGGATAGGATGCCTCTTGGGTTCTCTTACACCTACTTAAACATATCATGATGGATTTGCAAACATGCAAAAGACACTTCGAATGAAGAGAAGATTTTGATGAATTGGAATGAAATTTATTCTTTCGATGATAATTATTTTCAAACATATTTTTATGGGTAATATTTCTTCAAATAGAACCCATTAATCGGAAGCATCGAGTGTTCCCCTTTACAATCAATAAACTAATAATATCCTCCTTGGTAGGCCTTTTCTATGACAAAAGGGCCTTCCCAAGTGGGTTTAAACTTACCTCCCATCTTTTGATGGGCAACAATTGGTCTTGTTAGAACTAGAACTAGCTCTCCTACTTGAAAAGCTCTAGAGCAGACCAGCTTGTTATAAGCTTGAATCATTTTGGCATTGTACAACTCGAGGTCCTAGCATGCTCGTAGGCATCTCTCCTCCAAACCTTCGAGATTTTCCAATCACAACTTTGCATTCTGCTCTGTAGTGATCTTGCTACCCATTGCTATCCTTAGTGATGGGAATTGAACTTCTAATGGTAGAATGACTTCATACCCATACACTAAGGAGAACATGGTAAATTGAGTTGGAGTTCTATATGTGGTGTGGTATGCCCACAAAGCTTCAATCAACTGCTCAAGCCACTATCCTTTATTATCTTCGAGTGTTTTCTTTAGTATTTAGATGAGAGCTTTATTGAATGCTTCTACTAGCCTATTTTCCCTAGGATAGTAGATGGTAGAGTATCTCCAATCTATACTATATCTCATGGCGAAGCTTTTGATCTTGGTGCTTGAATGCAGTACTATTATTGGATATAATTCATCACGGTACCCCTAACCTATATACGATATAGTTTTTGAAAAACTAGAGCACATGCTGAGCTGTGATCTTCCTGAGTGGGATTGCCTTTATGCACTTGGAAAAGTAGTCAGTGGTAGCTAATATGAAATGATGACCCTTGGAAGAAGGAGGATTGATATGACCCACTATGTTAGTACCCTAACACTCAAATGGCCATGAGGCCAATGTAGGATGTAGAATATTGGGTGGTTGATGTAGGACCACACCGTGTATCTGATATTGATGGCGTCTCCTTGTCACATTCATGCAATCTGTGATCATCAAGGCCAATAGTATCCTAGTCTTTTGATCTTTGCTTTCAGCTTCGGACTGGATTGATGTGCTCCGCATAGACCTGAATGTACCTCAGTCATGATCCTACGGGCTTCATGTTTGTCTAAACAGTGTAATCACATTTGATCAAAAGATCTTTAGTACAATGTGCCATCCACAAGAGCATAGAAGAGAGCTCTATGCTTCTTTTAATGGACTTATGACTTCTCTTGAGGTAGTTTGCCTGTGTTCAAGTAATCTATGAACGGTTGCCTCCAATCCAGCTCCTCATCTTTATTAGCAAAGGCAACCTCCCCTTCAAGAGAAAGTCTCTCAATGAGTTCAGCATTAATAAGGGATTAGACTTGTCTATTTTGGAACTTTAATGGAATGGACTCATCTTTCGAACATGCTAATTCCTTGGCAAGTTTGGAAAAAGCATCTGCTACTTCATTCTCTCCTCGAGGGACCTTGTAGATGGTGATCTCAGGGATTTAGGCCAACATCTTCATGGTGTACACATGGTAGTGATGAAGCTTAAGTTTAAGAACCTTATAGGATCTAGCAATCTAGTTGATGACTAGTTGAGAATCCCCATAGATGTTGATGCTTTTGACACACACTGTAATAGCTAATTCCAAACTGGCAATTAAAGCCTCATACTCGGCTTCATTATTGGTGTAGGGATTGAAGAGATAGTATGAGACTCTCATCACATTATGGTCTGGAGTTAAGAGAACTATTCCCACCCCTGCCTTTCCTGGAAGAGAGATCATGGGTTTTCTCCTTTATGAAAGGAAGTCACACCATCAAAATACATCTCCCAATGGTGATTATCAACCTCCCCTAAGTTCATGATTTGTTTGTCCAGGAGATCATCACTAAGCAAGGATCAATAGGCAATGGATGTAGTACTAAAAAATCTGCTAGTGTCTGCCCTTTCACTAAAAGAAGGGGTATGAATGTAATATCAAATTGTGAGATAATCATGGAACAATGCGCTAACCATCCGGATAACATTGGCTGTATCATGAGATACTACAATGGATTGATTCTTGAAATTAATTTCACCTTATGAGAAATCATATAGTGTCATAGCTTTTGGGATGCAAAGATTAAAGTTGGGTAATATTTCTCAATGGTGGGTAGTTTGCTTCAGTAAAGATCAGACGATGGCTGAGATAGTAAAGAGCACTCTCCTTCCTTTTGTCATGGGTTTGGGCCAACAAAGCACTGAGGGAGTCATCCAATGCAGCAGTATAGAGGATAAGTGGCCTTTCTGGGATAAGGGTTGCTAGAATTAGCACCTTCACCAAATATTTTTTGATATCTTCAAAGAGCATACTACTTGGCATCCATAAGAATACCACCCGGAAGACCTTGATTGAGTTAAACTTTTGGGATGTGGCATTTCTAAAATAGTTTTGATCTTCTCTAGGTCTATCTCTATTCCTCGATGTTGGATAACAAACCTAAGGAACTTCCCTGATGCTACTCCGAATTCACACTTCAGGGGGGTCATTTTGAGGTTATATTATCTTACCCATTCAAAAAATACTCTCAAGTCAAAGAGATGGTCTTCCTTTTATTTTCTTTTCTTTTGACTACTAGATCATCAACATAGCATTCAACTTGATGATGAATGAGTTCGTTGAAGATCTGAGTCATCGCCCATTGGTATGTTGCACCAACATTTTTAAGGAAGAAAGGCATGACTTTATAGTAATAGATTTTGATCAGAGTTTGAAAAGTAGTGTTTCTTTTATCCTCGAGGGCCATTCTTAATTTGGTTGTAGCCAGATGACCCATCCATGAAGGAGAATACTACATAAGATGAGGCAATAGGAAGAGGAAACTCATCCTTAGGACATATTTAAGTCCTTAAATTGATGCACATGCAAATTTGGCCATTCTTCTTCTTAACTAGGATGACACTGGCTAACCAGGTAGGATATTTTTCTTCCCTGATGAAACCAAAATCTATCAATTTCTTTACATCAAAAATGACATGTTCTTTGATTTCTAATCACATGCATCTAGGAGCCTGGTTGATAGGGTTAACGTTAGGGTCTATTGCTAGTTTGTGGATTGCTACATCAGGAGATAATCTGTGCATCTCTTCATTACTCTATGTAAAGTAGTCCTTATACTCAATTAATAGCCTAACTAAGTCATTGGTTTCTTCTTCATTCAGCAAAGAATTGATATATGTTGGGCATGGATTTTCTTCTGTCTTGAGATTAATTTCTTTAAGCTTGTCAATAGTTGAATGGATTTCCTCTTCAAATTTTGGAGGTGCATCTTTATTTTGAAGATCATCTAGATCATCTAAAGTTTCTAAACACACATCCTCATAATAGATAGTGCGGTTGAAGAACCTATCAGACTTAAGATGATTGGTGACAACTAAGCAGTGATGACCATCATTGATTGGATCCACTGTACTGAATCCTAGTCCTAATCTTGATTATGCATCCCTGCCTTTATTGTTCCACAACTTCTCAAAATACCATGACCTATGCCTAGATGATGTATAAGGAATCAAACCTTTCTTTGCAAGACTATGAACACAAGGTGAGTACCAATGAAAGTAATTCTATTAATTCTTTATTTGAATTATCCTCAAGTTCTACATCAGCTTTTGGACTTGAAGATGATGATCCCAATAGGAATCTCTTTGGCTCGACATTCATGGAAGACTTAAGGGCCTCCTTAACTACTAAACCTTCAACTTTTTGAGAGGAAAGCGAGGTTAGAGCCAAAGTTCCCAATTATTGCCTAGCAGTTTTACATAAACCTGATTTGAATACAATCGTGCTTTGCTTGGAGCCCTGGTCTTCATCACTGTCTGGCTCGAGTGTCACCTCCAACAAAGCCCACAAAGAGGGGTTGGCTGGAATACTAATCACATGAGACTCATCCTTTGAGCTAGATTCCAAATCTATGTGAATAGTAGGGCTACCCATATGTCCATATGGTGGAATGAAATGTGGGTGGAATGTGACATGCGATTCTACTTCTTCCTTGGTATCCTTTTCTCGTTTACTTATATTTTTCTTTTTCTTTCTTTTTCTTTTTCTTTTTATTTTGATTCCTTTTATTTTTATTTTGTATTTGAATTTTGACCAAGTTCACAAGAAAAGACATTTTAATTTTGAGGAACATAGTAGGTTGCATCCTCATATATCTCAACCTCTTTGACTAAAAATGGCTTTCATATCCTTCGATGCAGTACTCGATTCCATCAGAACTTGATGCATTGATGAAGGGAGGATGGGATCATCCTATTCTAATGTATTCAAGGCCTATCGAGCAAAGCAGTGAATGATGTATTCAAATCAATTATATAGAACTTAGCTTCAGTCTTCCAGTCACCTATTTTCAAAGGTAACACTATAGAACCTAAAAACTCTCTCGCCTTATTCATTGAATCCTCTCAACATCATCTAATCTCTTTAGAGTGTAGAAATGTTAATCCTCAAGTAGGCAAGGGTCTTTAGACTCATAATGTTCCCCAATGCACCTGGATCAACAAGAACCCTAGAAAGCTTGAATCTTCCCATATCCACTGTAATGTAAAGGGGATGGTTGTGCTCCATGTCTCTGAAAGAAGGTCTTCATTTGTAAATGTGACTCCCTGGGATTCTCTTAAATAATGTGCCTCCTCTCTAACAATGATCAGCTGAGTTAAGCATATTATTGGATTAAGATGGGCCTTGATTAATGATTGACTCATCTCTTTGGATAAGACAAGGGCATCATATTTGCTTAACTTAGCTGTCAACTTTTTTATGTGAGAGAGAACATTGTAATCAACTTTAAGCTGATCTTCTATAAGCATATCTATAGGTGGAGAATCCTGTAGAGGGGCTTCTTGCTCACTAATACCAATGACTTATTTCTCTTAATCTTGAGGTGCTGCCTTATGAGGTAGAACCTTGCCACTATAGAGGTTAACTTCTGGAGATCTCTTGTGGCAGGTTAATGGAAGATTCTATCTACTCATCAGGCTCACCTACAGCTTCTCCTATAAGACCCTCAAAATTAGATGATTCTAAATCTATCTCAAAAGGTGAACCCATATTATTCAAAGAAGGAAAGTCCATCTCTGAATCAGAAAGAGGAAAATCATTATTATTATAATTATTATTTAGACTTGAAGAGTTTTCTAAGAGAGTAGAATTAGCAACCCATCAAAAATGACGCAGATGTAATTCAAACTAGATTTATTCCTCTATTTCTTGGATTTAGAAGGAGGTACATAGTAGAAATCTAGTAAAGTAAATGGGGCGAGGAATTTGATGCCCTCATTTATCGATATAAGATGTCTACTAGAAGAAGAGCTAGTTGAAGTAGAAGTGTTAGTTGAAGTAGTAGTTGGGATGGTGGAATAGAGGCTGGGCTCGGTCGGCAGTTGCGCTACTTAGCTATCCTAGGAAAATATGGGCTATTTTTGCTACTAAGCTCCCACTTTCCTTGAGTTATCTTTAGCAACTTGCAAGGAAAGTTTCTTGATTTTTGAAACAATCTTTTTAAAGGTTCGAGATAAGGCAATATCCCAACCTTCTTTAGTTTTGATAGGATCTAGGTATCCCCAAGGATTACCCTAATAAATTGGATGGTTGTTCCACTAGATATTCCTTTATGATAACTATGGTGCCTGTCTTGTAGCTATGCTCAAGCAAGTACTTGAATGTAAAGTAATCCTCCAAAACATGGCCTAACATGTGGTGGTGCGGGCAAAAGTTAGGATCATTGCTCTTGCCCACTTCCTCTGTGTTCCTAGGCTCGAGTAGCTAAAAATCATATTTCTTTAAGAGGTTCTTAAAGATTTTCCTGACTACCTCCCTCTTAAATCAATAAGGTTTGTCTAGTTTATCCAAAAAAGTAGGTGGATGGTGGCTACCTAGCGGAGGGTATGTGTACCACTGCTATGGATATGGTTGAGAAGGAGGCAGCAAAGGCCATGTAGGCTAATGTGGCTAGTGGTAAGATGGCCTAGGTGGTGGTAGAGGAGGTGGAAGTGATGACTATGGAGCTCAAGGTCTCTCATGTTGATCTCTCACTGGTTGTTTCCCCTTGTCCAACACTGCTACTACCCCTAGCTTCTTCTCATTAGCTTTCTGTGGCTTTGGCTTTATTGGCTGATCTTGAAAAGGTAAATATTTGGCCTCTCCTTGTATATTATCCACCTTGTTGATTAGCTTCTCAAATTTCTTGATTATAAAAACTTTGAGCATGAAGCGACCATACCATGAATATTCTTTAGTAGAATTTTAATGGCATGATGTTCAAACAGCCACAGTTCACATTTCATACTCAAATTACACCATCTGAGAATATAATCAACTATGGACTCATCGGGGTGTTGTTGTGCTATAACAAAATCGCCCACAATCAGCCTTTGCTGAGCTCCAACAAACCTCTTAATGAAGAGTTGCTCCACCTCAACAAAAGTCTTCACTAAACTATTGGGAGTTCAGCGTACCAATCAAAGGCTATGCTTATTAAACTGCTAAAAAAGATGAAATAGTAACGCATCATTGCCACTAGCATTGCAATAGCTTGCCCTGAAGCGCGCTATGCACTGGTATGGGTTCCCACTGCCACCAAAGCTCTTGAAAGAAGGTGGCCTAAAATCCTTAGAATATTGGATAACATTGAATTCCTCTGGGTAGGGTCTACCCTTCGAAACTGATGATCCTTCTCATGCTTCCCCCAATGCTTCTCTCATTTATTATTCAACCAAGAGTTTAATTTCTTTTTCTTGTACGGAGGTATTGTCCACTACCTTCCTATACAAGCTGTGTCTCTACTTGAGATGAAGTCTTGGCTTGATCCAAGACATGCAATAACTCAAGCTGACCTATCTTCGTAATAGTAGGATGCACTACTAGGGCTTGGGTCTGAAGTGCCAAAACTACTACTAGAAAATCTTCAAGCCTCTTTCCCATATTATCTATTTGTTTATCCTTGTTTAAGTTGTTGAAGGAGGTGTTGTGTCGAATGAGCTGTGTCATTCTGTTCGACCGTAGCACCTTCCAAATCATGTTGATCTCAAAGGAGGGAACTCTTGGTGTCTACCATATGCACCTCTGCTGAGTCCTCCAATATATCATCTTCATTGGGATCAAAGCTAACCTTATCTTCTTTTAGATTAGACAAGGCATACCCTAGAATTTCCTTCTTCTCAATGACATACTGTGCTACAATGTCATTTAGGGAGCAGTCCAACTACGCAAGCATAAATGATCATGGCTGACCGGTAGTAGGATCGTTTTCATGAACAGAGATATATCTAACCTCCCTGGCTGTTAGGGAGCTAACCTTGTGAGGGTTATGTTCACTAGAAGAAATGTGCTCCTGGCTATCAACTATCATGGGAGGAGTGTTATTCTTATGGGATCTATCGCCATGGGGGCAATTGAACTATCTCCTTCTCCCTCTGCTACTATTATGTTCAAGATCTGAGGTGATGGTGGTGTTGGAACAACTATGATGCTACGTGGTCACCATTCCCTCTTCACCATAACTGAAGCAGGAGACCAAGCAGGAGAGCTCAGCCTCGCCTCAATCGGTGGTGTAGATGGCATAGGATCTCTTGGTCGTAGCTGGATCACCAATGGGGCTCTCTTTTCCCCGGATGCTATCTTCATGGGTTTTGATAGAAATGTGAAAGATGAAACTTGTACTAGAGATGGTGGACGTGGAGTAGAGCGATGTGGCGGAGGCACAACCATCTCTCTCTGCGCAGAAGCTCCTCTCTTGTGATGGGTAGTACCCGTCAATATAATGCTGTCAATATGACCGGGGCAAGTAGCATGTCGATAAGGAAAGTCCATAAGGGTGGAGGCAGCTGACTATCTAGCATACCTTCGTCTCTCTCTGTTGGTCATATGCACTAATACACAGACCTCCCTGGCCCTCTCCTGCCTGATGTGCTCGCCCATGCTGTGAAGAATGATGGATCGTAGATCAAATTAGGCTTTGTACTTTGATCATCTATAAGCCCTGTTGACTTGGCACAGGACTATCCTAAGGCTGGCATACGACCTCCTCCTATCTCTAATAGGTTCCTCAAAGTGAACTGTAGGTGGAGCTGACACTTAGATCCTCCTAATATCTTCCTCTCCATCAGAACCAAAAAGAAGATGAAACTTATTCTCAATGATCAGAGGGGAAACTATCATGGGTAACTCCTCTACTGCAAACTGAGAAAATGCCTCCATCTCTTTGGCTATGTGCACATGATGCTACTTGATCTTGCGGCATCTGTTGCGGCACTGAGTCCTGCTGGGAGGAACAGTGCAGAAACTAGACCCAATCTCGAAGGTTTAGGAGACTATCCCTGGAACTAGGGCAGCCTTCCTCTTGGAAGAAGCCAACAAGTGGGTACTAGCCCAAGCTGCGCAACAAATGATTAAACTAGAATTGGCTGTAGCTGTAGAATTGCCACAACCTTCCTCTTAGTGAGGAAACTCATCGGCGGCTCTACGGATAATGACTTACGCGATCACCACACTCTCGATAGTTGTGAGGGTGGTCCCCTCATAAGTTATCCTAGCCCCTTAGAATCCTCTGTCAAAATGAATGAGGTGGACAAATTCAATCTCTGGGAGGCTGGCCCAATCTAAGGCCAAATGCATCATAAAAAGAAAAGTAAACACATACTTCTGAGCTTTCATTTATAATAAACTGAACTTAAGAGAAACTGACTGAAACTAAGTTAAAATTCTAAAATTTTTAAAAATAAACTCAAATTAGATTTCTGCTTTAAAGTGTTTTTAGAATTTGAACCCACACTCAATAATTCGAATATATTAAGTGGGGCTCTTTGATTTAAGAGAGATATTTTTTTTTTGAATTTAGAATTGGAGAAGAGAATTTAGAATTTAGAATCCATTTTCAACAAATTTGTATATGTTGGAAATGGGTTCAAATATTCTGAAGAGATTGATTCTTCCATTGGTTTATATTTGAATTTGATTTTTATGTTTGGGGAACCTTTATTTTAAAAAATTTGAGTATGTTAAAAAAGGGTCAATTGTTTTTTTATTCAGGATTACTCATTTAGCAAATTTGTGTATGCTAAATGAGTTGTTTGAAAATAATGTTATTCTTCTTTTGCTTGTTTGTGAATCATGTGTGAGTTTGGAATCTTTACGTAGGAAATTTGTGTATACTAAATAAAGTTCTAAGGTTTTCTTTTGTTTTAATTTTTTTGAAAAGAGAATCTTTACTTGGCAAATTTGGGTATGCTAAATGAAGACTTCAAGTATTTTTGATTTTTGTTTTTTTTTTTTTTTTGAAGACAGGATTTTTACTTAGCAAATTTGGGTATGTTAAATGAAAGATCTAAATGTATTTTGATTTTTGATTTTAGAAAAGAGGATCTTCACTTAGCAAATTTGGGTATGATAAATGAAATATCTAAATGTGTTTGACTTTTTTTTTTTGAAAGAGAATCTTTACTTAGCAAATTTGGGTATGCTAAATAAAGGATCCAAATGTGTTTTGATTTTTTATTTTTGAAAAGAGGATCTTTACTTAGCAAATTTGGGTATGCTAAATGAAAGATCTAATTGCATTTGATTTTTGAGATTTTAATTTTGAAAAGAAGATCTTTACTTAGCAAATTTGGGTATGCTAAATAAAGAATCCAAATGTGTTTGATTTTTAAGATTTTGAAAAGAGGATCTTCATGTAGCAAATTTGGGGTATGTTAACTGAAGAATCCGGATGTGTTTGTGGCTTTGATTTTTGAAAAGAGGATCTTCACTTTGCAAATTTGGGTATGCTATATGAAGAATCCAAGTGTGTTTGATTTTTGTTGATTTTTGAAAAGAGGATCTTCACTTAGCAAATTTAGATATGCTAAATGAAAGATCCAAATATTTTTTTGATTTTTGAGATTTTGATTTTGAAAATAGGATCTTTACTTAGCAAATTTGTGTATGCTAAATAAAGAATCCAAATATGTTTGATTTTTTATTTTGATAAGAGGATCTTCACTTAGCAAATTTGGGTATGCTAAATGATGAATCCAAGTGTGTTTGATTTTTGTTGATTTTTGAAAAGAGGATATTTAATTAGGAAATTTGGGTATGCTAAATGAAAGATCCAAATGCATTTTGATTTTTTTTAGTTTTGAAAAGAGAATCTTTACTTAGCAAATTTGGGTATGCTAAATAAAGGATCCTAATGTGTTTTTAAATTATTTTTATGATTTTTTTTAAAAGAGGGTCTTTCTTTAGGAAATTTGGGCTATTAAATAAAGGATCCAAATGTGTTTTGAATTTGATATTTTGATTAAAAAGAGGATATTTACTCAGCAAATTTAGGTATGCTAAATAAAAGGTCAAAATGTGTTCTTATTTTTTATGTTCTGATTTTGAAAAGAGGGATCTTTATTTAGTAAATTTGGGAATGATAAATGAAAGATCCAAATTTATTTTGAAAAATGAAACTCTCATTTGACAAATTTGGGTGTGTCAAATAGGAGTCAATTATGTTTTATTTTTCAAAGATGAAATTTTTGTGTGTGATTATTACTTTTTTGAAGAGAATGGAATTCCAACTTAATACATGTGGGATGTGTTGAGTGGAATGTCAAATGGTGTAATTTTACTCGAAAATAAAACATCCTTCCAACATATTTGGATATATTGAATGAAGAGCCTTATCTTCAAATTTGTACTTTTTGAAAAGAAAGAAATTTCAACATCAACATATGTGGGATATGTTGAAATAGAATTTCAATGTTATGATTTGATTTTATTTGGGAACGAAGTCTTCATTCAATAAATTTGGATTTATTTAATGAGAGTGTTCATTTTCAAATATGTGCCTTTTAAAAAGTGATTTTTTATTTTTTTTTTGAAAAGATGATTATAGATTTTATTTTTGAAAAGTTGATTGTTGATTTTGTTTTTGAAATGATGATTGTTGATTTTGTTTTTGAAATAAAATCTTCATTCAATAAATTTGGGTATATTGAATGAAGATGTTTATATGTATTTTTCGAAAACATGATTGTTGTTTTATTTGAAAATGAAATATTCATTCAAGAAATTAAATGAGGATGTTCATTTGTGCTTTTGAAAAAGATGATTGTTAACTTTGATTTTTGAAAAGACCCTACATGTAATAATCTTGAAGATTGTTATATGTGGTTGAGATATTTTATTATGTGCATTTTGGAAGTGTTTTTTGAAAATTATTATTTTTATAAAGGATTTATTTTTCTTTATTTTTGGAATGAACATTTCCTTACCATAAAAATAGTAATGAGGAAGGTCTTTAATAATCACTTTTTATTAATTTTTTATTTTCACCTATTTGGGAACCCAATAGGGGTTTTAAGATCTACAAGGAGTGAGGTCCTAAAACCTAAAGGATGTTGGCTAGCTTAGCTTAAGGATGAAATAAACTAAATGCCAACGAAAAAGAAGGATAGTCTTAGACTCATATGAGATACAACTCCACTATCTATACTTGGAGATAACGATCATTTACCAAAGATGGAGAGAGGAACCTTCCCCAGTGGAGTCACCAAAAAAATTTTTTGTGAAAATATTCTTTTATTTTCATCTATCTTTGAAAAATAAATGAAAACAAAAAATACATGTGCTAGTTGGACACCACGTAGATCTACAGATATTCTTATTAAGGTAATCGAATATGACATTGAGGAAATATACTATCTCAAGAGATGAAAGTAATCATCATACAATGGACCTAATCACCTAATAAGGACTCTTAAAGATAATGGGTCTTCGAATGTACAAAAGATTCTTCCCCTACTTTACATGAAAAAGTAAAGTAGGATTTATTTTAAATTAGGTTTGTTAAGTTCCCTATGGAGGCAAGCCCCCATAGTTAATTACATCCTAACGAATAAGATTTCTTACGAATACTCTCAATTAAAGTAAATGATCATTGTCTCCAAAGGTTTCAAAGATAGGACTATCAATAAATTGGTTATTTTTAAAAGGTCAAGTGGGATTGATCAAGAGGAGGGAATTATTATCGAAACTGAAAGGAGATGAGTAGGGGATGCTCACAATGCTAGGAAACCTAGCGAGCATCCCAAACTATCCTATAGTTGGGCTTTATATTTTTGAAATTTGAAGAGATTTGATTGTTTGAGCTGAATTTTTCTTTAAAATCTAGGGCTTATAATTCAACAACACAAGATCATTGAAATGCCTAAGAGGTGAGGATTTATGCTTGTAGCTCGCAAAGGGAAACAGTAGCTTCAAAACATAAATCTAGGGAGCTTTGGTGAGGGCCAATGCATGACTTAAATCTAAGGTAAAAATGGGTGTATGGTTTACCTCCACAAAAGAGGATAAACCACCCGACTGTTGCACTTACAACTGCCTGGGGGTGGCCGCCAACAAACTCCTCCTATGATTTTAAATACATGTAGGCAAGTCATATGCTTTTACAAGATAGCTAGGCTATTGTTTATTTAGAAAGAAGACTAAGCCCTTAAACACACTCCCTAAGAGACTAGATCATGTAAGACATGATTAATGACTTAAATATAATGCAAATTTTTGTTGATTTTTTATTTTCATTTTTGGATAATTCATTTGACATAGGTTGTGGGATTTCATATGCCTAATGCATGAGAAGTTGGCTATGGGCCAAAATTAGCAAGAAGGAGGTCTATTTTACCATGGCCCTCAAAAGTCAAGTCAAGTTCTCTGGTAAAGGTGGAAGTCCTCCATTAGCAAGAGTGAAGCAAGATGATTTTATGCATGATGTGAGACATACAATATCCAACTAAGGGGTTTCTAAATATTTTAATATTTTGATTTATAACATAGGTTTTAGGTGATATGACTTGTTAATTTTTAATTTTGAGTTGATTAGCTGGATAAAAAATTTATTTTTCCTTAAGAGCCTAATCGCATCTAGGTCATTCATCAATTAATGAGGATACTAGGAAAAAATATGTCATCTTAATGCACAAGCTAAACAAACATCAAACAATTTTATAAAGCTAGTGTAAAAGAATAAAATATCGATGTGGTCGGACTCCACCGCACAAATCTGAAAAGAAAATGGGTAGCCAAGCTCTACCCTTATACAACCTAGATGATAAACGAATACTTACAATTTAGAAAGGAATTCATATTATGGGGGTCTTCATTCTTCATTTCATCTTTTCTTCATTTCCTTCTTTTCTTTCTTTCTTCACTTCTTTCTTCTTTTAGTTGGTTGGGATGTAGTTTTCTCCAAGGCTTCACATGGTGCATAAGGCTTGGTCTTATGACCAATGTTCATCCTAATCCCCCATAACATTCAATCCAAATCTTAATTGCAAAATTATAAGAAAATGGGAAGAGTAAATCTAACTAAACCTTCAAAACAAAGATTAGCTAAACATACCACACAACCCAAGCATGTATATGAATAAGTTGGACTTAGCACCCCATGCATGGGTAACAAAGTCCACTTGTCCTAATTTGGATTGTGCTTAGGGGTATAAGTAACCTGCACAACAGAAATATTTATATTTTTATTATAGTGCCCCTTAAGCATAATCCCTTGCATAAGATAATGATTAGACTAAGGTCATTTTATCATCCAGTCTATGCACATACACCCTAACATCTAAACTAAATATTACATCACAAAATAAAATCAGGTATCAAACCATGCACCTCCCTAACATAGAGCTAGAAATGATGACTTAGCCTAATATGTGTGCCATTTAAGACTTGTTTGGCATGTCTTAGCTAGGCTTTAAGGTTGGAATTTTCTTAAGTGTGAAGGATTTCACCTTGAGGGTGGTTTTATTTAAGTGATTTAGTTGATTTGTTAATTTTATTTTGATGATTTGATTTGGTTTGAATGAACCTACATTTAGTTACTAAATGTTGTAAAGGGAAGAAAAGAGAAGAGGGCTTCTCTTTCCTCCCTACCTTAAGTAATTTCTAAGGTAGGTTCATTAATGATTTTTCTTTAGTGAATATTTTATTATGAATTTTAATTAATCTTAAGTTTATATTTGCTATAAATAAACTTATTCAATAAGAAAGGTATTTCAGAATTAATTAAGGTGAATTATTATCACAAAATAGACAACCATTTATTTCTTTCCAACATGTATACCATGCATATGAATAAATCCTAAACATATCTATACATGCAATGCAAGTTTTATCACACCTTAATGATGAATGCAAAAAGATGTTGCTTAAGAAAATTTGGATGTTTCATGATGCATGATTTTTTAAGTAAAAAAGAGGGACTCTTTTATCCATTAATCAAATATACATTTACATATATAAAAGACATAAGTGAGTATAGTGCCATTATTTTCTACACCAGGGGTATAAGGTACAAGACCTTCTTAGGGCTACCTAAATCCTCGCAACCTCAAGATATCTAGACTAATATACCACTTTTCTTAAATACATGTGCATGTTCAAAAAGAAATAAATGGATGAAGAGTCATGCAAAAGATTTTTGTTTGTTTATTTGATTTGATTATATAATTTACATGTATAAATGTGAAGATCCTTCTTAAGTCATAAGTGCATAAGAATATATTTAAGCAAGTGTTATGTTTTTTTTCAAAAGAACTATAAACTTTGCAAATCCTACACAAACCCATGTTAAGAAAAGAGAAGAAAATCACATAACACATTTTATGTTATAATAACAGCAAGCTTATAAGTACTTATAAATAGCATACCTTCATTTATAATCTTTGATTTATAAGTTTTAAAAATAATTTTTGATTTAATAGTAATAATAGCCACTCATATTCTTACTTTAGAATAATTTGACATAAAAGAACCATTTTATTTTAGTTAATTTTTCAAAAGAGATGAATGTATGATTTCATATGGCATACAACATTTAATATGCTTAGAAAGAGATAAAGTGATGTAAGCATATGAATTCATTCACCCTAATTAATTCCTAAAGACAATATTTTAAAATAAGATCATTTAAAGTGAATCAAAATTCCTTTTAAGGAGATTTTTATTTGTTTTAATTTGATTTGATTTGACTTAAAAAATGTGAAAAGAGTTTGCTGGTCCTAACCCATCTCCCCTTTGCATGAATTGACTTAGTTTACTTTTTATGACAATTAGATTAGTTTTATATTTTGTTTAGGTTAAGATGTGAATTAAGTCCATTAATTACCCCTTACCTGCACACTTTAACATAATTAATCAAATAATTATGAGCCAACATATGATATGCAACCACATGGAATTTAAATTAGCAATGCACCTAAAAAAGAAAGGGTTGGCTCACAATTAATTATTAATTAAATTAAAGGGTTTTCATTAAGTACTTTCATAACCTTCTCACACATGTTGGTTGGAAATGACTTCCTCAAATTTACCTTAGGCTTTTGAACACCTAAGAATCTACCCAGCAAGAGATTGATTTTGAAAGTTTGATTAGATTAATTAAGTAGGTCATTAGGTAATTAATCCTTAATTATGTTTAGATTAAGGAAGAAAGGGGGTTTAGAGAATAACTCAAGGAAAATACCCCAAACCCATTCCATAAACTTCTTCATCACTTAAATAATGTTTAATTATCTTAATTAAGGGATTAAACCACTATTCACATGCTTAATTTCTCTTAATTACATTAAGGAGTGATTAGGGATTCATTAATTGATTTCCATTATTAACTCATTAATAAATTCCAAGAAAATTAGAGGAGGTAAGAGTCATCCCCCAAAACATATTTGTAAAATTTGAAATTAATTACTCAAGTAATCATGAAGTAATTAAGGTAATTATTTTTTAATTAAACCTGAATTAAGAAAATTCACTATTCAAAATCAATTAAAAATAATTTTATTGGATTCCCCTCTGAAATAGCTTTAAAATGAGCCATCATTTGTATTTTTTTGATTTTATACATTTAATTATGAATTTATGAAGTTTTTGTGATTAAAGGATAATTAAAAAGCCTAATTAATTAACTAATCATGTCGGCACCACATGGACCATTGACACAGTGCATGCTTTCCACATGACATGATGGGATTGGTTATTTAAGTTGTCAAATAGCGCACTACAATAGCCTATGGCACAATGCGCTTTCCCTTGGGATGTCTGATCAAGGATCTGATGATCAAGAATTAGCATGTGGTTTCAAAGGTTTTAAATCAAAGGATCTAACCATTTTAATCAGGATTATGCATCCAAAACACAGAATGAATGACCCATGATTCATCCTTGCCTAAGCTACGAGAGACGAAGATCGTCCATCCTCCATGGCTTGATCCAAGCTCACTTTCGCTCAGATTAGGCAGATATTCAGCCCACACCATCAAGAAGTATAGGGAGAACATCAAATAATTAAATTTTAATGGGACTATAATTCCCTTCATAAAGGACCAAGCATTTTTTAATGGGGGATCAATTTTGAGTCATACCTCATTGGAGGCTATCATCGATGCTTCCACCGGAGGAGGTAGCTTCATCTAGTGGAGACAAAGCTCTATTGAAGGTTTCAAGCTTCAATTTGAAGTAGATCTATTAACTGACTAAGGCTCCCTCCAATGGCTTGCGGCTTTGGTCTAGGTCTCCCTTCCTATGGCTTGGATGCTTGGAAAAAGCTTTAGGTGAGCTCAACTTGCCTCCTTGATGGTGCTTGCCAAGTGAATTGAGGTTTGATTGATAATTGAGTAAGTTTGAAATTTCCCTCACCTCCCCTATTTTGGCTTTAAAGAAATTCGAGAAGGGGAAATTCAAATGAGCTTGGAAATCCTTGGAGAAACTTGGAGAAGCTCGATTTGGGTTTCAAGGGCTCAATCGAATGCAAGGAAGGTGGTTTGGGTGAGAATGAGGGGGAATATATCTGCCCCTAATTGGATCGGATGATTGAGGCTTGCTCTGCTATTTTGGATCAATTGATGAGATTGAATGGGTTATTTTGGTTGTTAGGGTGTCATGTGCTTCAATTTTGGCAGAGGAATGGAATGGAGGAGGTGCACATGTGTTAATTGAGTGTGGGAGGTGATCCAAGTGGAGAATTTTAATTAAAGGGGTTAGTTTGGCCTTGGCTTGGGTTATGGCTAACCCAAACCCACTGGGTCATGTTCACCTCCCCCATTTGGTGTCCATGTCGTCCCCTAGGAGGATGCCAAGTGGCCATGAGAAGGAATTGGACAAATTCCAAGTGAATTTGGCAATAGGTTACCCTTTGACCCAAGGGTAAAATGGTCATTTGGCCTTGAATTTGATTTGGACAGATTTGAGATGCATTAAAAATGGGTTGGACCAAATTTTAAGGAATTTGGAGTTCATTTGATATGATTTGGCTCAAATTGACCAATTGGTCAAATTGGGTCAAACCATGAGTTAGGTCAAGTTCAAATGATCATTCAAGTGATTTGGTATCATTCGTTTGGTTCAATTTGGTTTATATTTGGTATTGGTTCATTTGAGTTCACTTAGGTCTAATGGGTCAAGTTGACCAATTTGCCCAATTTGATCCAATTGGGTTAGATCATGGCTTAGTTTAGACTTGGTTGATCATTTGAAATGTTTTGCAAGCTTTGGTTTCAATTAATTTTAGTTTAGTTTGATTTCAAGTTGATTTGACCTTTTAGGCCAAGTTGGGTTCATAGTCAATTGGGCTAGATTGGGTCTAGTTGGCCAATTGAGGCTTTGGTCAAGTTCAACAAGTGATTTTGAATGAATTTGACCCATTAGTTACAATACATTGAGCTTAGACCAAGATTTGACTCATTTTGACTTTTTAGGTTAACTTGGGTCAACTTAGGTCAAGTGGCCAATAGGGCTAAGTTTGGCTTAATTGATGGCTTGATCATGTTTAATCATTGATTATGAATTAGTTTAGATCAATGGTTTCAATCAATTTGGCCTATGGTGGATTTTGGCTAGTTTAGGTTTCATTTGGGTTAAGTGTTTACTTGGTCAAAGGTTAGGTTTGACTTGGTTTGACTTAATTTGTGTGATTGATCATCCTATGATGATTGTTGCTCACAATGTGAGGCTTAGATGGGATTAGTTCAATCCAATTTGGGTATGATTAGAATTTGGCTCAAAAAGGTGCTTTAGGTCACTTTGGGTCAAGTGAGCCTAACTGGGTTAATTAGCTTGATCAAGGCTTGATTCAAGTTTGGTTGAACTCACATATGGACTTATGATTGAAATATAAATCTAATTGCAAGTGATTTGGAGTCAAATGAGTTTTGATTCATTTGACAATTTCAAGTTCAAAGGATGAACATGAGTTTGAGTTAGTTTGATTTATTTTTGGTTTGATGATTGAAGTTTATGTTTATATTTGGTTTTTGATTGAAGGGTTGATTATTTAAAGAGAAAATCCAAGGGTTAAGTTCAAGAATTTGACTTAAAAGGATTTATGTTGGATTTAGGTTAGATTTGGATTTGAGTTTTGGATTTTGTTTTGGTTATTTTAATTTATATTTCATTTATATTTGTGAATATAAATGAGAATATAAATGGGTTATGAGAAAATATTTTGAATTTGAAGTGATTTGAATCTGATTTAGTTAAGTTCAAAGATTTCACATGAAAGAGTTTAGGTTAGATTAATTTTAGAATTGGATTTGAGTTTCGAATTTAGATTTGGTCATTTGAATTTATATTTCATTTATATTTATGAATATAAATGAGAATATAAATGGGTTATGAGAAAATATTTTGAATTTGGAGTGATTTGAATTTGATTTGAGCTAAGTCCATAAGATAAAATCAAAGGCTTAGGAAAGATTTTTGGATTTAGAATTGATCATGAATTTCAATCATTTGGAATTGATTAATGATTTGAGAAAATCAATTAAGTTGGGATTGATTTAGGATTTGATTTGGAATTTATTTGAATTTAAGAAAATCAATTAGGTTGGAATTGATTTGAATTTGAAGTTGGTTTGAATTTGAAGTTTGACTTGAAAGAAGGAAGTAAGGAATTGGATTTGAAGTTGATTTGAATTTGAAGTTTGAATTGAAAGAAGGAAGTATGGATTTGATTTAAGCTATAGGGTAGGCAAGTTATCCTAACACCTCTAAGGCATGACCTATTCCTACGTCTAACTCTTCTATGTCTCTAGGATTAGGTTAAGTGATCACCTAATCACTAGAAGTGTCTTGAGACTAAGGTACTCTTAATGTCTAGAGGAGTCCTATTTCTAAGATGAAGAAGTTGAAAGCTCACTCCAAAAGTGAGGTCAACACGCATGCTATGCTATGTCTTAGAGTATTATTTTACTTTCAAGGATTGACTTGAACGTAGATACAAGTTAGGAGCCATAGTTATCCCTAAGAAATACTTAGCAGAACAACCCTTTAGTTCAATCAAAGTAATCCCTTGGGATATTTCTGATCCTCTTAAAACAAAAGAACATTTGGGTACTCCCTTATCCCGAACCTCTAAAAAAGTAATTTCTAAAATCAAGAAACTTTTTCTGTAGGTGCTTGACTCAGCTCAAACCTCCAACATCAAGGAAGGTTTACTAGTTATGAAGAACAACTCAGGGAGGGTGGAACCCCAACAATAACCTTCTCTTGCCCAGAATAGATCTGTAGCATAGCCACCGTTTGAATCTAGCACTCATTCCACTATTGTGGCTACTACTACCTCCACTAGCTCCTCCACCTCTAGCAGGAGCATTATATCAGAGGAGGAGGGCACTAAACCCCTCATTCCCCTTGCTTTACATGATTTATACCATCTACCTTTGTAAAAATTAAAGAAATCCATGAAGAAATATGATTCCACTTACATCTTTACCGCCTCTGATGATCTCAATAATTTCATTCCAATTGAAAGCTCTTCAAGTCAAAGTAATAATAACTCAAATAATTATGATCATACCAAATCTGATTCATAAATTAATTTTTCTTTTCTGAATCATTCGGGTTCACCTCTTGAGATTTACTTGGAGTTCCAACTCCGACGATCCTTTAGGAGAAGTTATAGGTATCCTGATGGCAGGTAAAACTTTCCTCAAACTCATCACTTCAAAAAGTCATAGAAGTCAACCTCTCGCAGTGGTAAAGTTCTACCTCCTAGGGTAGCACCTTGGAATAAGGGAAAATAGGTCATTAGTTCCATTGAGAATATATCCTCACCACAAGATGCTCCACACATGGATATGCTTGTGGAGGACCAGCCCAAGATTGATTATAACATCCTAGCATATCTTAAAAAGTTGTCACTAGTTAAGCATATATGATACCCTTGTCTTATCCAAAGAGATGAGTGAATCTCTAATCAAAGCTTTTCTTGATCTAGATATAAGCTTAGCTCAGCTAGCTACTACTAAAGAAGAAGCAGGTCATTCAAAGGAGATCCTAGGAGTTACATTCAATGATGAAAATCTACTACTAGAAATGATCGAGCACAACCGCCCTCTCTACATTATAGTGGATGTTGGTAAATTTAAGCTATCTAGAGTATTGGTTGACCCAAGTGCATCAGTCAATATTATGAGTCTAAGAACTCTTTCCTAGTTGAGGATTGATATCTCTAAACTCCAAAAGGAGAGAAATATGACAAAAGGATTAAATGACAAGGCTAGAAGGCCTTAGGCCCCATAGTGTTACCACTAGAGATAGATGAGTGAAAGACTAAAGCCAAGTTTAACATAATAGACTTCAATACATCTTTCAATGCTTTGCTTAGGAGACTTTGGATACATAAGAACAATATGGTTTCATCTTCTTTACATCAGTGCATCAAGTTCCTAAGAGGTGGAATCGAATATTGTGTTAAAGGAGATCTCAAATACTTTGCAGTTCATGAGGTTAGGATATATGAGGATACATCCTACTACCTCCCCCAAAATTAAAAGTCTATTCTTGTGAACTTAGTCAACATCCCCATGTGGGAGAAAAGAAAAGAAAATAAAAATAAAGAGAAAAAACAAAGAAAAAAATTAAACTAAAAAGAAAAGGGAGCAACAAATAAACTCAGGGGAGAAAGTGGAGCCTGAGATTAGATTTCACCCACAGTTCATTACTCCATTCAAAAAAGTAGGGAGGATGACCTAACCTCCACCAGGATGAGAAAGAGGCAAGTCAAAAGGCAATCCCAGGGGTGGAAGACCTTCATGCCTACCACCCATCAGAAGATTTATCCCAACTACCAGGAGTACACTTGTTATCCATATAGACTTAGAATCTAGTTTAAACGATCAGGCATACATGGTTAGCACACCAGCTAGCTCTTCTAAATAAAAGATCTTGTTGGAGGTGACACTTAAGCCAGATAAAGATAAAGACTGGATTCCCAAGCAAAGTATAAGTGCATCCAAGTCCTCTTTATATGAAACTAATAGGCATCGGCTGGGAATCTTAGCTCTAACCCCACTTTCCTCATAAAATTTAATGGTTTGGTTGTTAAGGAGGCCCCTAAATCATCCATAATTATGAAGATTCAGAGGTTATTTTCTAGAGCATCATCCTACATTCAAGAAGTAGATGTAGAACTTGAGGATGATTCATATAAAAATTTAATAGAATTACCTTTTGATTGGTACTCGCCTTGTGTTCATAATTTAGCAAAGAAAGGATTAATTCCACATACATGGTCTAAGTACAGGTCAAATTACTTCAAAAGGATATGAAATAACTAATGCAAAAGCTCTTAATGAAGACCAATACTAGGCTTTGGCACAACAGGCCTAGTCATGATGATGATTACCGCTTAGTCATCACCAATCATTTGGAATTTGATAGGTTCTTTTCAAATCAGATTAACTCATATATGGAGGTGTGCTTAGAAACTTCAAATGATTTTCAAGTGAAAGATGCACCGCCAGAGTTTGAAGGAGAAATCAAGTCAACCATCGATGAGCTCAAATAAATTAATTTAAGAACTGAATAAAATCCATACATGATGTGCATCACTTCTTTGTTGAATGAAACTAAAACCAATAACTTAGTTAAGTTACTCACTGAGTTTAAGGACTACTTTGCATGGAGTTATAAATAAATGCCCTTGGCTCTAATGGTCCATAATAATCTGATTAAACCTATCAAGCAAGCTCCTAGACGCATGCGATTAGACATTGAACAACATGTCCTTTTTGAAGTCAAGAAACTCATCGATGTTAGTTTCATTTGAGAGAAAAAATACCTCACCTGGTTGGCTAATATCATCCCAATTAAGAAGAAGAATGGCCAAATTTACATATGTGCCAATTTTAGGGATATAAATAAGGCATGTCCAGAGATGAATTTTCATTACAAATACCAGAACTGTTGGTGGGCATTATCTCATCTCATACAGTCTTCTCTTTCATTGATGGATCATCTAGATACAATCAAATAAAGATGGCTCCTAAATATGAGAAAAATACTGCTTTTAGAACCCTGATCAAAATCTATTGCTATAAGGTCATGCCTTTCAACCTTAAAAATGTAAGCACCACATACCAACGAGCCATGACTCAAATCTTCCATGAACTCATTCATCATCAACTCAAATGCTACGTTGATCTTCTCATGGTAAAAAGCAAAGAAAAGAAAGACTACCTCTTTAACTCGAGAGTAGTTTTTGAGCGATTAAGACAATTTAATCTCAAAATGAATCCCTTGAAGTGTACATTTAGAGTAGCTTTAAAGAAATTCCTTAGGTTTGTTTTCCGACACCATGGAATGAAAATCAATCCAGAGAAGATTAAAGTGATATTAAAAATGTCATCCCCTAAAGTTTAACTCAACTCAGATCATTCCAAGGGTGGTTGGCATATCTAAGATGCTTTATATCCAACATATTAGGAAGATGAAAGCCATTTTTAGAACTTGTTAAGAAGGATGCCAAGTTCAAGTGGGATGACAAGTGCTAGTATGCCTTTGAAGACATCAAGCAGTACCTAATGATGCTAGAGGTCTTATCCACCCATATCCTAGGCAAGCCTTTGATCCCCTACATTGTTGCATTAGATGGCTCCCTCGATGCTTTATTGGCCCAAGCCAATGACGAAGGGAAGAAAAATGCTCTATACTACCTCAGCCATTATTTAATCTTTGTTGAAGCATATTATCCAACCATTAAGAAGCATTGCCTAGCTTTAATCTTTACATTCCAAAAGCTACAACATTGTATTTTTTTTATAAAGTTAACTTGATTTCTAGAATCAACCCACTATAAAATATCATGACACAGTCGATGTTATCCGGATGGTTGGCATGTTGGTCCATAATCCTATCATAGTTTGGCATTACTTTTGTACCCCTCTGTGCAGTGAAAGAAAAGGCACTCACAGATTTCTTAGCATCACACCCACTTCATGCTGACTCTCCACTTAGTTATGACTTCCCTAATGAACAAATCATGAACTTAGGGGATACTAGCATTCACCACTGGGGGATATACTTGGATGGTGTGGCTTCCTCTCAAAAGAGAGAAGAACTATAATCTACTCTCCTAGAAAAGATAGGGGTAAGAATAGTTCTCCTAACTCTAAATCATGATATGATCAAATTCTCATATCATCTATCTGATCTTTGCACTAATAATGAAGCTGAATATGAGGCTCTGATTGCCGATCTGGAGTTAGCCATTTCACAAAGCATCCAAAATATCAACATCTTTGAGGATTCTCAACCAGTGGTCAACCAAATCATTGGGTCCTACAAGGTTCTAAAGCTTAGACTCCATCACTACCATAAATATTTAACGGAGTTGTTGACCAAAATTCTAGAAGTGACCATATCCAAGATTTCTCGAGGAGAAAATGCCATCGCAAATGTTTTATCCAAGCTTTCCAAGGAGTTGGCATGTCTGAAAGATGAGTTCATATTGAAAGATGTCCAAAATAGACAAGTTCTGCCTCTTATTGATACTGAACTCATTGAAAAATACTCTCTTATAGGGGAAATTACCATTTCCAAAATGGATGAGGAGATGGACTGGAGGCAATCATTCATTGATTATAGTGAAAGTGCTCTGCATTTGATGTGCTTGTGACTTCTCTTGAGTGTAGAATGAATGGTAGGGCGATCTCAGTCCAACCATCATCTTCTGCAAGGGATTGTGCTTAAGGGGCGCTATAATAAATAAAAATATAAATGCTTTGATATTCATGTTCTTATACCCCTGAAGCATAATCCAATAGGAAAGGTGGACTTAGTCACCCATGTATGGGGTAATAAGTCCAATATACATGCTTGGGATTTGGTGGTTTGTTTAGCAGACCTTTGTTTTGTAGGTGTTAGCTGTATTTACTTTTCCTTTTCATGTAGTTTTTGCAATTAAAATTTTGGAATGGTTGTTATGGGGATTAGGATAAACATTAGTCATAAGATCTCATCTTATGCACCATCCAAACCTTTGGAGCATCCACCTTTTGACCATCCAAAAGAAGGAAGTAAAGAAGAAAGAAGAAAAGAAGAATGAAGAAATGAAGCTTGAAGAACCCCATAATAATAAATTCCTTCCTTAATTGTATTTAATTAATTTATAATCTGGGTTGTATAAGGGTAGAGCTCAGCTACCTAATTTAATTTTGGGTTTATGCGGTGGTACCCGACCATAATGGCCTCTTATTCTTTTATGATTAGCTTTATAAATTGATTGATAATTTGTTTAGTTTATGCATTAAGTGGCATCCTTTACCTAGTTTCTTCCTTACTTTATGTATGGCCTGGATGTGGATTAGGATCTTAGGGAAAATAAATATTTTACCAAACTTAATAATTCAAAATGAAAATTAAAGACCTCATAACCTCACATAAAGCTTAGGTTAAAATCAATATAAAAGAATTAGCAACCCCTTAGCTGGATGAGTACTTCTTTTATAACATCATGCACAAATGCATATTATTTTCACTCTTGATTTGATGGCTTCCACTTTTGCCACAAAAACTTGACTTGACCTTTGAGAGCCATGATGGAAAACACCCTCCTTTTCACTAATTTTGATTTTAATCTCATAATCTCTTTCATGCATTGGGCATATGAATCCTATTAGCCTAAGTCAAAATAATTGTCCAAAAATAAAAAATAAAATGAAATCTAAATTGCATTAGATTTAGGTCATTTGAAGAATATATTTACATGATCTAGTCTCTTTTGGGAGTGAGTATAAGGACTTAGTCTTTTTCTAAATAAATAATAGCTCAGTTATCTTGCATAAAGCATATAACTTGCCTACATGAATTTGAAATTATAGGAGGAGTTAGATGACAGCCTCCCCTAGGTGATTGTAAGTCCAAGCAGTCAGATGGTATGTCCTCTCTTGTGGAGGTAATCTGAATACCCATTATCGCTTAGATTTAGGTTGTGCTTTTGACCCTGGCCAAGGCTCCCTAGATTTAGGTTTTGAGATTATTTCTCCCCTTTGTGGGCCATAAGCATAAATCCTCACCTCTTAGGCATTTCCATAATCTTATTTTGTGGAATCATAAGCCCTAAATTTCTAATGAAAAATTCAACTCAAATAAATTAAATCAATTTCAAAAATATAAAGCCCAATCATAGGATAGTTTGAGATGTTATATATTTTCTAGCATCATGGGCATCTCTACTTATCTTCCTTTGGCTTGATAATAACTCCCTCTCTTTGATCAATCATTTGATCTTCCAAAATAAACTAATCGATTGATAGTCCTACCTATTGAAATCTTTGGAGACAATGATCATTTACCTTAATCGAGAGTATTCTTAAGAGATCCCATCTCTCATGATGTAATTAACTATGAGGGCTTGCCCATGTAGGGAACTTAACGAACCTAGTTTGAAATAAACCTTGCATTACTTTTTCATGTGAAGTAGGGGAAGAATTGCTAGTACATATGCAGACCCATTGTCCTTAGGAGTCCTTATTCGGATGATTAGGTCCATTACAGGGTGGTGACTTTTATCTCTCGAGATAGTACACCTCTTCTCAATATCGTACCCAATTACCTTAATAAGAACATTTGAGGAACTACGTGGTGTCCCAACTAGGCATAATATATATATATATATATATTTCTTTTTTTATTTATCCTTCTTTTGTGAAAGGGAAGGGAATAGATGAAGGCAAGGAATGTATAAAGAATATATTTTCACCACAGATTTTTTTGGTGACTCTACAGGGGATGGTTCCTCTCTCCATCTTTGGTAAATGATCATTATCTTCAAGTATTGATAGTGGGTTTGTACTTTTGTATGAATTCAAGACTATCTTTCTTTCCGTTGGCACTTAGCTTATTTTATTCTTAAGTTTGAGTTAGCCAACATCTTTAGGTTTTAAGACATCACCCCATGTTAGTCTTAAAACCCCCATTGGGTTCTCCAATGGGTAGAAATAAAAAGATCTAAATAAAAAAGAAAATATTTAAAGACTTACTCCTTATCATTTTTCATGATAAGAAAAGGTTCATTCTAAAATAATAAAAATAAAATAATTTTTTTATAAGAATCTTACTTTTCAAAAGCACACTTTCAAAAATGCACATAATAAAGTATTTTTCTACAAAATTTTATTAAAATCACCTACATTTAACAATTCTCATAATTGTTACATGTAGAAATTTTTAAAAATAAAACTAACTTTCTTTTCAAAAGCACAAATGAACATCTTCCTTCAAGTCATTTTGATGAAGATTTCATTTTACAAAATAAAATGAACAATTATCTTTCCAAAAAGTCAAAATTAAAAAAAAATAAAATTTTCAAAAAGCACATAAGAACCTTTCCCTTCAATACACTCACACTATTGAATGGAAGTTTCATTTTCAAATAAAATTAAATTTTTTTAAAACACATATGAACATCTTGATTTGATATACTCAAATTTATTGAATAAAGACTTCATTCCCAAATAAAAAATAATATCATTTGGAAATCCCACTTAAACATATTCCATATATGATTAAGTTGGAATTCCCTCTTTCAAAAAGCAATAATCACACACAAAATAAAATTTTCACATTTGCAAAAATAAGATTGACTTCCATTTTCACATACCCAAACTTGTTGAATAGAAGTCTTCTTTTCAAAAATAAAAACTTAATAATCATATTTTCAAAATTTCCAAACACATTTGGACCTTCATTTAGCATACTCAAATTTGCTAAGTGAAGTCTCCAAATTCAAAATCAAAAAAATTTTCAAACACATTTGGATCTTCATTTAGCATACTCAGATTTACTAAGTGAAGTCTCCCAATTCAATAAATATTCAAACACATTGGAATTTCATTTAGCATACTCAAATTTGCTAAGTGAAGTCTCCAAATTCAAAATCAAAAAAATTTTCAAACACATTTGGAACTTCATTTAGCATACTCAAATTTGCTAAGTGAAGTTTCCAAATTCAAAATCAAAAACTTTCAAACATATTTTAGAACTTCATTTAGCATACTCAAATTTGCTAAGTGAAGTCTCCAAATTCAAAACCAAAAGAAACTTTTAAAAATCATTTGGAACTTCATTTAGCATATTCAAATTTATTAAGTGAGTCTCCAAATTCAAAACCAAAAAAATTTTCAAACACATTTGAAACTTCATTTAGCATACTCAAATTTGCTAAGTGAAGTCTCCAAATTCAAAACCAAAAATTTTCAAACACATTTGGAACTTCATTTAGCATACTCAAATTTGCTAAGTGAAGTCTCCTAATTCAAAACCAAAAATTTTCAAGCACTTTTGAAACTTCATTCTTTAGCATACTAAATTTGCTAAAGAGAAGTTTCCATTTTCAAAACTAAACCAAATCAAAAAATTTGAACCCATCTTTTGGAATTCCATTTAGCATACTCAAATTTTTTAAATGAATTCTCTATTTCACAAAATTAACTGGAACTTCATCTTTAGTATACCATATTTTCTAAAGTAAAGTCTCCACTTTCAATCAAAAATAAATCAAAACAAAAGTAAAACACATTATGATTTCCTTAGCATACCCAAAATTTTCTAAAATCAAAATATCCAAAATAAATAAAACACTTTAGGATCTTCTTAGCATACCCAAATTTGCTAAGAATCCTATTTTCAAAAATCAAACAAAATACACTTGGATTCTTAACTTAGTATACCTAAATTTGCTAAGAGGGAATTCCAATTTTTAAAATCAAACAACAATTCACCAAAAAGAAATTATTTTTTTCAAAACACTTCACTTAGCATACCCAAATTTGCTAAGTAAAATTTTAAAATATCAAATCAAAAATAAAATCAATTGACCCTTACTTTAACATACCCAAATTTGTTAATGAAAATGGTCCTTAAATCAAAAGTCTAAATTCAAACAAACATGAACCTATAGAAGCATCCTTCTAAAAATATTTGAATCCACTTTTCAACATACCCAAATTTGTTGAAATTAGATTCATATTCAAAATTCCTCATTTCAATGAAATTTCTAAATCTTCCTTAATCCATTTTAACCCCACTTAACACTTCCAAGATGTTGGATGTGAGTTCAAATTTTTAAATTCAAATTCAAAAATCAACAAAAAAAAAATGATCCAAGTTCATTTCTATATTGCGATTCTCGGATCAATACATTCTGATTCAGTTTTCAATCTTTGCAGTTGATCTAAAATGGCAGGCTTGCATAAGTTTATATTCACTTTCCCTCATGGCATGGATTTGGCCTTGGACCAGGCCAATTTCCCCTGATTGGATCATACACACCTTATCCATTTCGGTAGGATATTTGAGGGAGTGAGGATCACATGTGAGGCACTCCCCTCATGACTGTCAGTAGAACTACGGTGGCCAAGCAGAAGCCGATCATCTAGATCGATCTACCTTCAAATTTTGATATCTCCTCATTCAAAAGGAAATCAATGGTACTTCCACTAGCTTTAGCAGTGATAGTACCAACACCAACCCCAGTTTCAGAGCACCCTGTGGTTTCTCGTGCTACCCTAGTGAGGGCTAGTACCCTCTCATCATACCCTCAGGGGTAAGGCTCCCATCTCATTGCCTCCCCTACTTTTGAGTATGGGTCTAGCTCTCACTCCTCTCATCCTACTAGAACACAGTGAAGGAATAAAAACTGCATGATCAAGCGGTATCACACCAGGATTGCTAAGAAGATGGAGGCAGTCGCCCGTTTAGCCATTGAGGAGTTTCCTATTTTGACTTAACCACTGGTTACAGCAAATCAGTTTCATCATCTGTCTAGGTTAGATAGAGAGGATGCTAGGAGGATTCGAACATCACCTCCACCAGTGGTCCAGCATCAACCATTAGTTACTCAGAGCAGGACGTCATATCTCGGCCTTCGATTAGTCTTGTGCTAGGTTGGCAGAGCTTACGGTCGTTCAGAGTCTAGAGCTCAATTTGATCTGAGATATATCATCTCCCATAGTGTGGAGAAACATATTCATTAGAAGAGGCCCAGAGAGGCCCATAAATCGCTCATTACCGGTAGGGAGGCGGAGGTTGGTCTGGCGACTTATTTTCATCAATTTTCCGACTTTGCACTACACCGACCATATAGATAACATCTTGCTTATAGGGATGACCCATCATAAGAGTGTCCTATCGAGAGTCGGTGGTGTCTACCACCACTCTACTCATATATTATCACACATCACGCATCTCCGGTTGAAGGTCGTGAAGGCCACATTCAGGGAGAAGCATACCTCGTTGGTGATCAACTGATCAAGGATCCCATTCCATCTACACCACTATGGGTGAGCTCTCCTGACCTTACGCTAATTATGGTGTGGAGATGGCAAAGCATAGTGGTTGTCCACCAACACCACCAATTTGCATGACATGATGGTGGCAACTATTGGAGGCGGATGATAGCAGTACCCATAATAGTAGAACCCCCTAGGAGTGTCACTCTTTTCAAAGTCAGTGATAGTTAGGAGTGTATCTCGTCTAATGAGCACAGTCCTCATAAGATTGACTCTCTCTGATGGCGAGGTGGTATCCTTTGCGATAGTGATCACACGTCGAGATCATTTGTTTCTGTTCAGATTGATCATTCTCTCGAGGATATAGTAGCACATTATCTTGTAGAGAAGAAGGAGATTTTGGGGTAACATTGGTCAGATGAGGAGAAGGTTAGCTTCAATCCCAACGAAGATGATTTATTAGGAGACTCATTTGGGGTATGTATGGTAAATACTAGGGGATCTCTTTTCAAGGAGCAGCAAGCCATGGAAGGTGATGAGGTTGATTGGGAAGAAATAGCCCAATCAGCCCAACACCTCTGATATTAGTTGAAGAAAAAAGATGGCGAGATAGATAGGATGGCATAGCAGGACTTATTAGCGGAATTTTTACTTGAGAAACAAAGAGTTCATCTACTATAGTCGATATAGTCGGGAGTTAGTGCATGTCTTAGACCCTGCCAAGACCTTACCTCCCATTAAGCAAGGTAGCACTAGCATGTATAGGAAGATAGTGGAAAGTACCTCCATACAAGAAGAAAACATTAGATCTATGGTTGAGTAGCAAGTGAAGGAAGCATTGGCTCAAGCCCGGGGAGGATCATCGATTCCAAAGGGTAGACCCAGGAGGAATTGATCCAATATCCCAGGGTTTTGTGCCTTCAATATCTTTGATGGTAGGAAACAAGCACATATTGCACGCCAATTATTGCAATGCCAGTGACAATGATGCTTTGCTATTCTGCCTCTTCATTAATAGCCTAGCAGAGATTGCTTTCGATTGGTATATTGAACTGCCCAATGATTCAATAAAGACATTTGGTGTTAGAGCAACTCTTTATCAAGAGATTTGTTGGAGCTCAACAAATGGTTACTATAGGTGATCTCATTGTAGCACAATAACACTCAAGTGAGTCCCTTGTTGATTATATTCTTTGATGGCATAACTTGAGTATGAAATGTGAGTCACAGCTGTCTAAGAAATATGCCATTGAGATTCTTTTAAAGAATATCCATGGCCCGGTCGCCTTCATGCTTAAGGGCTTCACTATCAAAATATTTGAGAAGCTAATCAACAAGGAGGCTAGTCTATAAGGAGAGGCCAAATAAATGCCTTTCCAAGACCAGTTCTAAGGAAAGCCCTAGAAGATCTATGAGAAGAAACCGGGAGCAGTGAAAATAGTAGATAAGGGGAAGCAACCAACTAGATATCAGCCAAGAAATCATGACCTAAATAACCTCCACCTCCTTTACCACCACTGAGGCAACCTTATTGGCCTCCACAATAGCCTCCATGGCCCACTTCTCCTCCACCACCACGCGGTGGCACATACAGCGTAGCTATGGTCAATTTACTCTTTTAGATGAGCTTAACAAACCTTATTCATTTAAGAGGGAGGTAATGAGGAAGATCTTTAAGAATCTATTAAAGAAGCCTGATATTTAGCTACCCGAGCCTAAGAGACCAGAGGAAGTAGGCAAAATTCTTAACTCTAGCTTTCGCCCTGCCACCATATGATAGGCCATGTTTTGGAGGATTTCTTCACATTTGAGGACTAACTTGAACATAGCTTCAAGCCTGGTGTTGTAGCTATCCCAAAGGAATACCTTATAGAACAACCATCCAATTCTATTAGGGTAATTCTTGGGGATACATGTGATCCTTCCAAAACCAAATAAGGTTGGGATATTTCTTTATCCAAAACCTCTAAAAGGATCATTTAGAAGATCAAGAAGCTTTTCTTGTAGATGCCTGAGTTAGTTCAAATCTCCAACATCAAAAAAGGTTTGCAAGTTGTCAGTGCCAACTCAAGGAAAGGGGGAGCTCAGCAGTAGTAGTAGCATGTGTCATCCCTGGATAGCCCATTAGTGCAACTACCGACTAAGTCCAGCCTCCATCCTATAGTTGTAGCTTCCACATCGGTGAATTCCTCCACTTTAGCTAGTTCTTCTTCTTATACTAGTAGAACTCTTGTATCGACTGATAAGGGCATCAAATCCTTACCCTACTCACTTTACTTGATTTCTTCTTTATACCTCCAAATAAATCTAAGAAATTAAAGAAAAAAGCTAGTTTGAATTATATCTATGTCACTTCTGATGGTTTGTCTTTTTCTATTACGAATGATAACTCTTCAAGTCAAAATAACTATAACAATTCTGAGCTTTCCTCTTTTTGATTCAGAGTTAGACTTTCTTACTCTGAATACTATGGGTTTGCCTCATAAGATAGACTTGGAATCATCCAATTCAAGGTTCCCATAGGAGAAGTTGTAGGTAAGCCTGTTGTGCAGGTAGAACCTTCCATTATCCTACCACAAGAGATCACTAAAGTCAACCTCCATAATGGCAAGGTTCTATAGAGGATCGAGAAGCCCCTCCACAGGATGCTCCACCCATGGATATGCTTATGGAGGACTAGCCCAAAGTGGACTACAATGTCCTTTCTCATCTAAGAAAGTTTCCATCTAAGCTAAGCATAGATGATGCCCTTATCTTATCCAAAGAGATGAGGGAATCACTAATTAAGTCTCTCCTTGATCTTGAGATATGCTTAGATCAGCTAACTACTATAGGTGAGGAGGCGCATTACACAAAAGAAGCTCAGGGGATCACCTTTATAGATGAAGACCTTCTTCTAGGGGACTTGGAGCATAACCGTCCCCTCTACATCATAGTTGACATGGACAGGTTCAGAATTGCCATAGTTCTCATTGATCCAAGTGCATCAGTGAACATTATGAGTCTAAAGACCCTCGCCTATTTGAGGATCGACATCACACTCTGAGGATATCAGATGATGTTGAGAGGATTCAATGAATAAGGTGAGTGGGCTTTAGGTTCTATAGTGTTACCTTTGGAGATATGTGACTGAAAGACTTAAGCTAAGTTTTATATCATTGATTTGAATACTTCATTCACTTCTTTGCTATGTAGGCCTTGGATGTATCAGAATAAGATAATTCCATCCTCCCTCCATCAGTGCATCAAGTTCAAAAAAAGTGGGATTGAATACCATGTCAATGGAGATGAAAAGCCATTTTCAGCTAGAGAGGTTGAGATTTATGAGGATGCGATCTACTATCTCATCAAAACACCATTTCTCATGGAATTGGACAAAATTTAAATTCAAATTCAAAAGAAAAACAAGATAAAAAAAAAGAAAATACAAAAGAAAAAGGAAAGAAAAATATAAATTCAAGTAAACAAGAAAGGGGAAATGAGAAAGAAATAGATCTACATATCACATTCTACTCACAGTTCATTCCATCGTATGGACATGTGGGTAGGATGGCTCAACCTCCACCAGGCAGAGGTAGAGATAGAAATAGAGTTCCAGAGGTGGAAGACCCCATGGTTGGCCATCAATAGAGGTCATGTTCTAGTTCATAAGGTACCCCACTACTATTCCATAGACTTGGAATCCAGAGGATGAGTCTGATTAGTATACCCGGCCAACCCTCGGTGGGTTCCATTGGAGGTGACTTTTGATCAGGGGAAGAAGACCTCTAGACAAAGCAAAGTATTCGAATCAGGTTTATGTAAAACTATTAGGAAGTAGTTGGGAACATTAGCTCTAACCTCACTTACATCTTAGAAAGTTGAAGGTTTGGTAGTTAAGTCCCTAAGTCTTCCAATGACATCAATCGAAAGAGATTATTTTTGAGATCATCATCCTCGAGTCATGAAGTTGATATAGAACTTGAGAAGGATACATTTAAAGAATTAATGGAATTATCATTTGACTTCATAATCTTATACAGAAAGGTTTAGTTCCTCATACATGGTCCAAGCATAGGTCAGAGTACTTTGAGATGGAACAATATAGGCAAGGAAGCACAATCAAGAGCATGATTAGGATTTGGTACATTGGGTCCAGATGATGATGACGATTACTACTTAGTTATTACCAATCATTTAAAATCTAATAAGTTTTTTTCACACACCCCCAACTCTTATGAGAATGTGTATTTAGAAACCTCAAATGATCCAGATGACCTCCATATCAAACAGGCACAACCAGAATTTGAAGAGGATATTCATTCAATAACTAACAAGCTTAAAGAAATCAACCTCAGGATAGAAGAAAATCCATGTTCGATGTACATCAGTTCATTATTGAATGAAGAAGAAACCAATGACTTAATTAGGCTATTGACTTAGTTTGAAGACTATTTCATAGTTATGAAGAGATGCATTATCTCTAACGTAGTCCACAAGCTAGTAATAGATCTAATGCTACCCCATTAAAAGCTCCTAGGCATGCATTAGAAATTGAACAACGGTCATTTAAAGTCAAGCGATCGATGTTGGTTTCATTAGAGAAGAAAATATCTTACCAGGTTAGCCAGTGTCATCTCAGTTAAAAATAAGAATGGCTAAATTTGCATATGCGCCAATTTTATGGATTTAAATAAGGCATGTCCTAAGGATGAGTTTATTCTTTCTAAACTAAAATTAATGGTGGACATTGCCTCATCTCATGCAATTTTTTCTTTCATGGATGGATCATCTGGCTACAACTAAATCAAGATGTCTCTTGAAAATGAAATAAACACTGCTTTTCGAACCCCAATTAGAATCTTCTATTATAGGGTCATGCCTTTGAGCCATAAAAATGCTAGTGCTACATACCAATGGGCCATGACTCAAATCTTAAGTGAACTCATCCATCATCAATTTGAGTGATACGTTGATGATCTAGTAATCTAGAGTAGAGAAAAAAAAGACCATTTCTTTAACTTAAGAGTAGTTTTCAAATTAAGATAATATAACCTCAAAATAAATCCTTGAAGTGTGCATTCGGAGTAGCTTTAGGGAAATTCCTTGTGTTTGTTGTTTGACATTGGGGAATAGAAATAGATCCTGAAAATATTAAATCCATCTTAGAAATTCCACCTCCTAAGAGGTTAACTCAACTTAGATCCTTCCAAGGATGGCTGGCATATCTAAGACACTTTATCTCCAACCTATCAGGGAGATGCAAGCAATTTTTAGCACTTACCAAAAAGGATGCCAAGTTTAAGTGGGATGACAAGTGTCAGCATGCCTTTGAAGACATCAAGTAGCATTTTGGTGAAGCCATAAGTTCTAGCATCCCCTATCCCAGGCCACTCATTCTCTATCTGTTGTATTGGATGACTCTCTCGGTGCTCTATTGGCCCAAGCCAATGATGAAGTGAAGGAGAACACTCTCTACTACCTCTCATCTCGATTCTAAGTGAACTATCCACCTATTGAAATATTTCTTAGCTTTGATCTTTTCTTCCCAAAGCTATGGCATTATATGCTTTCTCATAAGGTGAACTTGATCTCAAAATAAATCCGTATCTCATGACGGCCAACACAATCCAAATGTTTGGCCATGATCCTCTCATTTGATATCACATTGCCCCATGGATAAAATAAGGTAGCATTTCGCACACACATCCACTTCTTATTCTCCTTAGTGATGATCTCACGATGAACAAATCATGAACTTAGGGAGGCTAGCCGATGGGAGATGTATTTTGATGGTGTGCTTCTTTTCATAAAGGGAAGCACCACGATCTATTCTCCCAGAAAGGCGGGGAAGATAGTCCTAACTCAAATGATGTGATGATTATCATACTATCTTTCCAACCTCTACACCAACAATGAAGCAGAGTATGAGGCTTTAATTGTTGGACTAGAGTTAACCATCACTATCAGTGTCAAGAGCATCAACATCTTTGGGGATTCTTAATTGGTCATCAGTCAGATTGTTGGGTCCTACAAGGTTCTCAAACTCAAGCTTCGTCATTACTATGAGTATATCATGAATTATTTAATTCTAAGTCACCATCTATAAGGTTCCCGAGTAGACATGCAGATGCTGCCAAACTTTAAAGAATTGGCATGTAGGAAGATGAGTCCATTTCAATAAGGGTCCAAAAGACAAGTCCTCCCATATTGATGTTGAACTCATCGAGACTTTCTCTTGAAGGGAGGTTGTCATTGCCAAAATGGACAAAGGTTGGATTGGACAGCGGTTCATCTAGACACCCGACTACCTCAAGAAAAGTCACAAGCCCATCAGGTGAAACAGAGAGCTCTCTCCTATGCTCTTATTGATGGTACCCTGTATCGCCAATCCTTTGATCAAATGTGGTTATCCTATTTTGACAAACATGAAGCCCATGGCATTGTAATCAAAGTACATTCAAGTCTATGTGGAGCACATCAATGTGAAGAGATGAAGATCAGACTAGGATACTATTGATGATTGCAAGCGCATGGATGTAGCTAGAGATGTCATCGGTGTGAGGTGCGTGTGGTCCTCCACCAACCACCCAACATTCTACACCCACATTGGCTCATGGCCATTTGAGTGTTGAATGCGACATTATGGGTTCGATCGATCCTCCTTCTTCCAAGGGTCATTAGTTCATTTTAGCTGCCACCGACTACTTTCCCAAGTGGGTGGAAGCCATCCCACTCAGAGAGATCACAACTTAGCATGTGCTTCAATTTTTAGGCATATATATATATAGGTTTGGTGCCTCAATGAATTATATCGATAATGGTGCATTCAAAACATGAAGATCAACATCTTTAGATGACATGGTATAGATTAGATACTCCACCATCTACTACCCTAGAGCAAATGGAGCGAAGCATTCAACAAAACTCATCCATATATTGAAGAAGACTCTTGATGAATAAATGATAGTGGATCAAGCGGTTGGTTGAAGCCTTGTCACCACACCTCGAACTCAACTCAATACCATGTTTTCCTTGTGTAGTCTTCTACCTTTGATGTTCAACTCCCATCACTAAGGATTGGGTAGCAAGATCACTGCAGAGCAAAATACAAATTGTAGTTAGAAGAGCTCAAAGATTTGGAGGAGAGTTGCCTATGAGAGTACCAGAACCACGAGTTGTATAAGGACAAAATGATTCAAGCTCACAACAAGCTAGTCCACCATAGGTCTTTCCAAGTAGGAGAACTTATATTAGTCCTAAGGAGACTGATTGTTGCCCATCGAAAGATGGGAGGCAGGTTTGAACCCACTTGGGAAGGCCCCTCTGTTATAGAAAAGGCCTACTAAGGAGGATCTTATCACTTATTGATTGTAAGGGGAACACTGATGCTTAATTAATGGGATCTATCTAAAGAAATAGTACCCATAAAATAAATCATGTTTGAAAATAATTATTAATAAAAAGAATAAAAATTAGATTACATTCATCAAATCTTCTCTTCTTTCGAAGCATTGTTTTCTTATCTTACAAATCCATTGTAACGTGTTTAGGGTAGGTGTAAGAGTCTCCTAGTGGCATCTTATCCCTCTTTCATAACACAAACACAATCTCAATGCTATTAGAATAGGTGTAAGAGAACCCTAGAGGCATCTTATTTCAATTAGCACAACTAAGATAGGTGTGAGAGAACCCAAGTGACATCCTTTCTTAGTGGGAATTCCTATTTGCCATCTATGGCACCATTTCATTAAATCCTCTAGCATGTTTAAGATAGGTGTAAGAGTCCCCCAGAGGCATCCTATTCCTTTTAGCACATGCATAAAAACACAATCTTTTGTCTCGATTTTGATGTGGAGCAAGCCCTTGGCACTCACTCATTGCCTAGGTCAGTCTACATGCTACCTGTTTATGTCACCCCAGTGATCACTTGTTGGAAGATGTGAGTCCTGAGCTTTCATCCTAACTGAACCATTGCTAACTAACGAGCACCTTATTGGTATGGTAGTCTTTGTTTCCCAGGTAGTAAGCTACCTTATGTTGACTTTGCTTAAGAAGATGTAAGTCCCCATGCTTTCCTCTTGAACTAGCCATCATTCACTAACTAGGTTGAGTATATATGAGGTTTAGAATAAGTCCCCTAGAGGCTCTTTTTCTCTTGACTATCTTTGAGCTGATATAAGTCCCCCAGTGGCATTCACTCAGTAGTCATCTTAGGTCGAATGGCACCTATCAAGTCGAAGATAGACTATCCGACAATCGTTATATAAGGATGTGAGTCCCGAGCTTTCTTCGATTAAATTGGAGCAAGTTAGGTTGGTTGATGTTCACTATGTTGATAACAACTAACGGTGGATACACCACTCTTGGAAGATATGAGTCCCCACGCTTTCTCCATGAGTTGGACATTAAATACTTATTAGATATATGACTTATCATGTCATCTTCTTCAGGGTTTTGGATTAAGCACTCAACGGCCCCATCCCCTGTGGGCACTCTATTTGGATCACATCCTTTGTGATTCCATTTAGACATTAATCGAGTTACTTTTGGATTGGACAGTCCCCCTTTCCTAGCAGCCACCCATGTGGTTGGAGAATTTATTCAGTGGATGCACAAATTCTCTATTGGTTCGGTAAATCTGAGATAAGTTTAGACTGATATAAGCTTCTTCTCAGTTCGATCCCTCGTAAACTAATAGGGTCCATGATAAAACAAACATATATTCACTTATGGATTAGGAATTCAAACCCCCAAAGGGCCCTTTTCCCAAGCAGGCATCCTATCTTTTGGGTAGTATCAGCAGAACTCCTTATAGGAATTGCCTGACTACCTGAGTTGAGATAAGTCCCCAGGTTGGCACTCACTCTGTAGTCACCCTTAGGTTAAGTTCAATCTATTTTCCCATAAATGGGTTACCTCGGCAATCATTTTTCTTTGGAAGATGTAAGACTATGACGCATTCTTTCTAGCATGATTGTTGCAAAATAGCGCTTAGGTCGGGTTTGATTTATTGCCCAAAGCAAGATCACCGTGGTCTTTTGTAGTGGAAGATGTGAGTCCGAGCTTTCTTCCCTTCAATTGATCATTGCAAACGAAAGGCACTCCTTTGGTGGATAGTTCTCCCATCGTAGAAGCTACTCCCTTTGGTTGATAAATTTGAGATAGGTCTAGGCGTATGCGCTTCTCTTTGATCCATCACAAACCAATGGAATCCATCAAAATAAATCTAAAAATGAAATTAATCTTGACTATCTTTGAGTTGATCTAAGTCCCCCAATGGCATGCACTCAATAGTCAGCCCTAGGTTGGGTTCAATCTGTTGTCTTTCCAATAGATTACCCAAGCAACTAGTCTCTACTTTAGAAGATGTAAGTCTACTATGCTTTCTCCTTGGTACATTTGCATAAGGCATCCCTTTGGTTAGTCTACTATGTTTAGTAGACTACCCCATTGTAAATCGAGTTTGGTCTTGGTCTCCAAGGCTCCTACTCAGTGTGATCCATCGCAAATTAGCAGGGTCCATCTCAAAATCTAAATCAATAAAATTGAAATAAATTCAACCCTTTCTCCAGTGGAAATTTCTTCTTAGTGAGACTTAAATCAAATCAAATTTCTTGAACATGCTTCCCTAGTGAAAGGTTCACATACTCTATCCCTAGTGGATTCCTCCCTCTCTTATGTCTTGGACATAAGTAGAGTCACATTGTACTAAGCTCTAGATTCTTTCTACATGTTGGGTTAAGGATAGATTATTTATGTTAGTGATTGTGATCTTTCAGTGTTGTTGATCATTTCAGTCAACACCAATACGTGTGGCATTCCTTGTCAGTCACACCACACCTATAGGGTGCCCGTTGTTGACCTCATTTTTTGAATGAGCTCTCAACCCCTCCATCTTAGATATAGGACTGCTCTTAGACTTTAAGGGATCCTTAGTCTTAAGACACATCTAGTGATTAGCTGGACACTTAACCTAGCCCTAGAGACTGAGAAGAGTTGGCCATAAGAACAGGTCATGCCTTAGGGGTGTTAGGAAAATTTGCCTACCCTTAGCTTGAACCACCCCTCACCATCCTTCAAGTCAAACTCTAAATCAACTCTAATTGATTTTCTCCAAATTCAAATCAACTCCATATGATTGAAACCCATGAATGAAATTCCTAAGTCCAAATCCTTCTTAAGTCCTTAATTTTCCTCTTAAGGACTTAGCCTAAATCAGGTTTAAATCAATTCAAATTTATGATATTTTCTCGTTAATAATTTAAATTTCTATTTATATTCACATATATAAATGAAATATAAATTCAAATCAATCAAACTAAATTCAAAAATTCAATTTCAAAAATTTCAAATCTTTTCTAAATTCCTTAATCTTCTCTTAAGGACTTACCCTTCCAAATCCATGAAATTTTCTTATGACCCATTAATATTCTCTTTTTCATTCACATATATAAATGAAATATAAATTCAAACAATCAAAACCAATTCCAAAAATCAAACCCAAATCCATTCAAAATCCAACCTAAGCCATTCAAGTCAACATCTTGAACTTAGCCAAATCAATTTCAAATCAAGCCAAACTCTTGATTTTTCTTCATGATTCAATCAATCCCTCAATCATGAATCCAAATATAAATACAAACATCAATTACTAAATCAAAACTCAATTCCAAAATCAAGCCAAATCCATTCATGTTCTTCTTTTGAATATGAAATTGTCAAATGAATCAAAGCCCATTTGACTTCAAACCACTTGCAAATGGATTTATATTTCAATCATAAGTCCATATACAAGTTCAATCAAACTCAAATCAAGCTTTGACAAAACCATTTTGACTTAGACCTTGACCCAAAGTGACCTAAAGTACCCTTATGAGCCAAATTCTAATCCTAACTAAATTGGATTGAATCAAACTCACTCATCATGATCAACAATCATCATGAGATGATCAATCAATTAAATTGGGTCAAACAAGTCAAACTAAGGGTTGACCAAGTCAACACTTGTAAAATGAAACCAAACATATATATCAAAATCCACTTGCAAATTGATTGAAACCATTGATCTAAGTTCATTCATGAATAATGTTTGAACTTGACCAAGTCAACATTTAAACTAACCTAGCCAATTGGCCACTTGACCCAAGTTGACCCAACTTGACCTAAAAAGTCAAAATATGTCAAAACTTGATCTAGGCCAAATTGATTGAGACCAATAGGTCAAGTTCATTCCAAATCACTTATTGAACTTGCCCAAAGCCTCAATTGGCCAACTAGACCTAACCTAGCCCAATTGACTTTGAACCCAACTTGACCTAATGGGTCATGTTGAGCTAAATTAAAACTTAACCAAAATTGATTAAAAACAAAGATACCAATCACTTATATAACCAAACTAAACTACCCATGTCCACAGCTCAAAAATGGGTCAAATGGGTCAAATTAGTCAACTTGACCCATTTGACCTAAATGAAGTCATATGAACCAAACTCAAAACTAAACCATATTAAATCAAACTAAAGTCACCAAAACATTTCAAATGGTCATATGAACTTGACCCAACCCTTGGTCTGACCCAATTTCACCAATTGGTCAACTTGACCCAAGTTGACCTATTTTGACCAAAATGGGTCAACATGAGTCAAACCATATCAAATGAACTCCAAATCTAATGAAACTTGGACAAACCTATTTTCTCAACATACCCAACATATCCAAATTCAAAAATCAGCCAAATGACCATTCTATCCCTAGGAGATAGAGCAATTTTAGTCAAATCCATGGGGAATTTGGTCAATTCCTCTTCACACCTACTTGATACTTTTTTAATAGGTCAAGTACACCCCATGGAGGGTGGTGCACCCAACCCAATGGGTTTGGGTCAGCCCAACTTGACCCAAGGCCAAAATCAAGTACATAGCTCAAATTAGCCATATGGGAATCATCTTCCCACTCAATTTGAAGCACGGAGTTACTCCACTCCTAGTCAACCGACCATGTGCAAGTTTAGCATTAAACAAACCCTAGGTCAATTGGATCAAAATGAAAAGTGAGCTTGGTCATCCGATTTTAAGGGGAGATATACTCTATCACAATTCACTTTTAATTTATTGTTGAGTGTTAGGAGCCATTCTAGAGTGATCTAAGCTTCTGAAGGATTTTAAATTTGTTTCTCAATTTTCCTCAAGTGAAATAGAGCTCCATTGATTCTCAGTTTCAAATCAACTCTCTCTCTCAAGTTCAGTTAAAATTAACAAACTATCCACTCAGAGTGACTTCCTGAGCTTCATCTCGACTAAAATTTCTTCCAGAAGGAATTTGGTGATCACTCTGCGAGTTAATTTTTGATCACTAAACTTGTGTGTTTTTTGTAATAATGAGATTTTGGATTGATATGCTTGCCATTAGGGTTAGATGGTGTGTGCAATATTTCATTCCAATCTAAGCCCGATTGAGCTCGGATCTTCCCTTTGAAAGTGGACGATCTTCATTATTCATCGGGGAAGAACAAGAATGATCTCTGGTCATCCATCTGTGCGCGATTTGGATGGTTAACTGAGATTAAATCCTATTTTATATCAGATTTTATCCTTTTAAATCTCAAATTAAATCCTAGCCATTTGATCCTTGATCAAACGATGGATACCAAAGCACATAGCGACGCCGCCATGCGGCGCTACGACAAGATATTTAAGTTACCACTCATAAGTCGATGTGTGTAAAGCGCATCTAAGTCAGCTTACGCGTGGCATGCCATGAGAATTAGGGATTAATTATAGTTTATTTAATTCTAATTAATTACTTAAATTTCAAATATTCATATCTCTCTAAAGAAAAATCATAAAAATGAGAGATGCTGAAAGATAATTCAATCTAGAATATTCTAAAATTTGGTTTTAATGGATTTTGAATTGTGTCTTTCTCTATTTTGGGTTTTATTAAATCTTAATTTGCTAATTACTCCCTAATTAATCCATTAATCTTAAACTTCTTGGATGACATGACTCTAATTTTCTTGGAATTTATTGGTGGTTTAATTGGGAGAATTGCTAATGCATTTCTTAATTATCCCCTTTATGTAATTAAGATTAATTAATGGTTTGATTAGTATTTTAATCCTTTGTTGAAGTTGATTAAGGTCTGTTTTAGTGAATATGATATTTAAGGAATAATTTTTGGTCATTTTTCCTAAGCTATTCCTTAAACTCCATTTTCTTTCTTAATTCTCTATTAATTAAGGGCTAATTCATTAATTACCCTTTTAATTAATTTCTTCTGATTTCTAAAACTTTTTAGAACTTAATTAATCTTCTTTGGGTAGATGCTTTGGTGTTTAATAGCCTAAGTTCAATTAAGAAAATCAAAACTCAACTCATATGTGTGAGGGGTGTTTTGAAATTACTTAAGTTAAACCCCTTTAATTAATCATTAATCATGAGCCAAATTGCATTAGGCCCCCTTTCTTCCTAGGTGCATTACAAATTTAAATTCCTTATGAGGTTTTATATCATCGTATTGGCTCATAATTATTTGATTAACTATGTTAAGGTGGTGTAGGTAAGGGTTAATTAGCATGCTTAATTCATACCTTAACCTAATTAAAATATAAAATAAATCTAATCATCTAAAAATTAAAAAAAATGTCAAACACATGTTGGAATGGGTCAGGAATAGCAAATTCAATTCACATTTTCAAAATTCAATCAAATAAAAATCATATTAAATAAACTTTGATTTACTTTAAACTTTCTTATTTCATAAGATTATCTTTAGGATTTAATTAAAGTGAATGTGTTTACATGCTTTCATTCTTTAGTTCTTCCCAACATACTAAATGTGTGTGTGGTTTCATGCATCCATGCTTTTCAAAATCAAATTTAAAATTAAAATGTTTTCATTTGTCAAATTGATTTTCACTAAATCAATTAAAATTAAATGTTACTTATATCTTAATTATAAGTTTGCATGTGAGTAAAATATAAGGATGTGCTTAGTGTAGGTTTTCCTTCTCTTCTTTTAGTATAGTTTTGAATAGGATTTGGCAAGGTGTATGGTTCATTTGAAAAGAACCTAACACTTGCCTAATTCATATCTATTCATTCCTATACTATCACTTAAGAAGGATACTATGCTTGCACATATAAATTGCATAAACAAAATAAATCAATAACACCAACTTTTGCATTCTTTCTTTTCCATTCATTTCTTTTGTACATGCTTGTATTTAAGGAAAGTGGTATATTAGTCTAGACAACCTGAGGTTGTGAGACTTTAGGTAGCCCTAAGTAGGTCTTGTACCTTACACCTCTGGTTAACAATGGCGCCGTACTCACTTATGCCTTTCATATATTCATATGTGCATGTGAAAGTTGGATAAGAAATCCCTTTGCTACTTAATGAAAATCATGCGTCATAAACTTTTAAATTTCCTTAAATGAATTTCTTAGCATACATCATAAAGTGTGTTAAACATTTCCATTTGTATGTATAAATATATTTAGGACTTATTCATATACATGTTATACATGTTGGGAAAGAAATGAAGTGATGTATTTTTTGTGAATTTAGTTCATTTTATTTAATTTTAAAATGCCTTTCTTTTTGAATATATTTATTTAGAGTTCATCTAACCTTAGTATTAATTAAAACACTTAATTAAAACATTCACTAAACAAAACTAAAATATGAATCCACTTTATAAATTACTTAGGTTAGCAAAGGAAAGAGAAGTTCTCTTCTTTTCTTATCTTCTAACTAGTAATTGTATGATTCACTTGAAAACAAAACATAAAATAAAATTAATCCAAAATAACTAAATCACTTAAATGAAACCCTCCTCTAAGTTGAACATGCTTCACACTTAGATAATTTTAATTTAAAACCATAACTAAGCATACCACACAAACCTCCAAAGCACGCACATTAGGCTAAGTCATCACTTTTAGCTTTAGGTTAAGGCAGTGTATGGTTTGATGTTTGCTTTTATTTTGTGATATATGTCTTAGTCGGGATGTTAGGATGTATGTGCATAAAATGAATGGTAGGGTGATCTTAGCCTAACCATTATCTTCTACGGGGAATTGTGCTTAAGGGGCACTATAATAAATAAAAATAAAAATACTTTTGTTATGCAGGTGCTTATACCCCGAAGCATAATCCAATATGCCAGGTGGACTTATTCACTCATGTGTGGATGATAAGTCCAATATACATGCTTGGGATTTGGTGGTTTATTTAGTTGACCTTTATTCTGCAGGTGTTAGTTAGATTTACTTTTTCTTTGCATATAATTTTTGTAATTAGGATTTTAGAATGATTATTATAGAGATTAGGATAAACATTGAATATAAGATCTCATCTTATTCACCATGTGAAGCTTTTGGAGTATTCACCATCTAACCATCCAAAAGAAGGAACCAAAGAAGAAAGAAGAAAAGAAGAAGAAAGAAGAAAAGAAGAATGAAGAAATTAAGCTTGAAGATCCCCATAACAATGAATTCCTTGCTTAATTGTATTTAATTCAATTGTAATCCTGGTTGTCTAAAGGTAGAGCTTGGCTACCCATTTTTTTTTGGGTTTGTGCAGTGGTACCCAACCACAATGGCTTTTTATTCTTTTGTGGTTAGCTTTATAAATTATTTAATGATTTTTTTAGCTTGTGCATTAAGTGGAATCATTTTCCTAGTTTCTTCTTTGCTTTATGTATGGCCTAGATATGGATTAGACTCTTAGAAAAAAATAAATATTTTACCAAACTTAATAATTCAAAACTAAAATTAAAGAACTCATAACCTCACCTAAAGCTTAGGCTAAAATTAAGATAAAAAAATTAGCAACCCCTTAGCTGGATGAGTACTTCTTTTATAACATCATGCACAAATGCATATTATATTTACTCTTGATTAGAGGGCTTCCACCTTTGCAAAGAAACTTGGCTTGACCTTTGAGAGCCATGGTGGAAACACACCTCCTCCCTTCTCATTAATTTTGGCCAATAATCTCATTTCTCATGCATTAGACATATGAATCCTATTAGCCTGAGTCAAAATAATTGTCCAAAAATAGAAAAATAAAATGAAATTTAAAATTGTATTAGATTTAGGTCATTTGAAGCATGTCCTTGCATGACCTAATCTCTTTAGGGAGTGAGTTTAAATATTTAGTCTCTTTCTAAATAAATAATAGCCGGGTTATCTTGCATAAAGCATATGACTTTCCTACATGAATTTAAAATTGTAGAAAGAGTTAGTTCGTAGCCACCCTTAGGCAGTTGTAAGTCCAAGCAGTTATGTGATTTTTCTTCTCTTATGGAGGCAATCTGTATACCCATTATCACTTTAGATTTAGGTTGTGCTTTCGGCCCTCGCCATGGCTCCCTAAATTTAGGTTCTGAGGTTATTTTTCCCCTTTGTGGACCATAAGCATAAATCCTGACCTCTTAGGCATTTCTATAATCTTATGTTGTGGAAACAAAAAATTCAACTCAAACAAATTAAATCAATTTCAAAAATATAAAGCCCAATCATAAGATAGTTTGAGATGCTCACTAGGTTTCCTAGCATCGTGGGCATCTCCTACTGATCTTCCTTTGTCTTTGATAATAACACTCTCTCTCTCTTTGATCAATCCCATTTGATCTTCTAAAATAAACTAATTGATTGATAGTTCTACTTATTAAAATCTTTGGAAGCAATGATCATTTACCTTAATCGAGAGTATTCCTAGGGGATCCCGTCCCTTAGGATGTAATTAACTATGGATGCTTGCTCCTATAAGAAACTTAATGAACTCGGTTTAAAATAAACTCTGCTTTACTTTTTCATGTGAAGTAGGGGGAAGAATCTCTAGTACATATGCAGACCCATTATCTTTAGAAGTTTTTATTCGGGTGTATAGGTCTATTGTAGGGTGGTGACATTTATCTCTCAAGATAGCACACCTCTCCTCAATGTTATACCTGATCACCTTAATAAGAACATCTATGAATCTACGTGGTGTCCCAACAAGGCATAATATTTATATATATTTCTCATTTGCATTTATCCCTTTTTTTCGAAAGAGAAGGGGATAGATGAAGCAAGGAATGTATAAAGAATATATTTTTCACCACAACACTCCAGCATTACCTTTTCCCAAGCAGGCATCATATCTTTAAGATAATGTCAGCAAAGCTCCCTATAAAAATTGCTTGACTACTCTTGAGCTGAGGTAATATCGCCAGCGGTACTCACTCAGTAGTCGCCCTAGGTCAGGTTTGATTTATTGTGCATCGAACAAGTCACCCCAGTTGTTGTTTTTGCTTTGGAAGATGTTAGTCTCCTACGCTTTCTTCCTAACACAGCTGTTGCACACTGAAAGGCAACCCTTAGGTCGGATAGTCTCACCATTTGGTTGGTAGACTACCCCTTTGGATCGGTAAATCTGAGACAGGTCTAGGCCAACACAGCTTCTTCTCAATGTGGTCCATCGCACGCCAACAGGGTCCATCAAATAAAATTAATTCTGAATGCACTTAAGTCAAGATCAGATCCCTAGGGGCACTCACTTAGTAGTTTCCCTAGGTCGGTTTCAATTTGTTATGCATCCAACAAGTCACCCAACAATTATTTATATTTTGAAAGATGTAAATCTCCTATACTTTCTTTTTAACACAGTCGTTGCACACCAAAAGGAAACCTTTAGGTTGGATAATTCTACCCTACAATCAGTAGACTACACCTTTGGATTGGTAAATCTAAGATAGGTCAAGGCCCTTGTGGCTCCTCCTTATTGGATCCATCGCACACCGATAGGGTCCATAAATCACATCAAAATTAAATCAAAAAAATTCATCAAAGCTCATATGTCCAATGGGTATGCCCTAAAATAAAATCAAAACAAATCAAATCAAATCAAATTTAATCTCCTCGATGAGTTAAATCACATTCCTCTCCTCAGTGGAGCCCAAATAAACAAACAAATCAAATTCAAAACTAACCTCTCCAATGGAGTCATAATAAATCAAAATAAAACAAATCCAATCTGGATCCCTAGTGGATTCAAGCTTATATCCTTAGCAGATATGCCCTCAAATTAAATTAAGCAAAATAAATAAAATCAAATTAAAAATTATATCCCTAACATATCTCCCATCAATAAATCAAATAAATTAAAGAAAATTCTATCTTAATCCCTAGCAGATTATAGATTTGTATCCCCTACAGATTCCTCCCAAATAGATCAAATTTCAATCCTTATCATATTTTCCCTCTTATGCCCCTAACATAAATAAAACCTAATTCATGTGTGATTCCCCGGCAGATATCTCTTCATGTCCTTGATATGAAATTCTATCAAACCAAATATTATTGACTCTTTTATGCCCTTGGCATGAGATGAGTTGAATTGCACTAAGATCATGATTCTATCTATCTCTTGGGTTTAGGTATAGATCATTTCTGTTAGCACTTGTAATATTTTAGACATTATTGATTATCTCCATCAACGTCAATACGTGTGGTGTGTCATTCAATTATACCACACCAATTGGGGGTCATTTTGTTGACCTTACTTTTGTAGTGAGGATTTAATCTTCCCAACTTAGATCTAGGAGTCTCCAAAACACTAAGAGCTCCTTAGTCATAAGACAATTCTAGTGGCTAAGTGGACACTTAACTTCAGCCTAGAGACTTGGAAAGATTAACTATAGAATTAGGCTATGCCTTAGGACCTGAGGAAATTTACCTAGTCTATAGCTTAACCAAATCCATGCCTACCACCCTAGCCCAAACCAAACCTCAAATTCAATTTATCAAAATCCAATTAAATCTACAATCAAATACAAACTCCACTTCTAATTCAGATTCAAATCAACCTTTCCTAAGCCCTATAATTCAACACTATGGGCTTAGCAAAAATTCTTTTAATCCAAACCAAACTCAATTGATTTTCTCAAAATTGATTCAACTCTTCAATCGACCCCATGCCAAGATCTATAATCAAATTCAAGCCTCCAAACCAAAATCAAATCAAATCAACCTTTCCTAAGCCCTATGATTCAATCCTATGGACTTAACCAAAATTTCCTTCAATCCAAATCAAATTCAGCTAATTTTCTCAAATCAATTCAACTCTTCAATCATCATGCCAAGTCATACCAAAATATATAATCAAATCAACCAAGCCAAAATCAATTCAATCAAACCTATCCTAACCCATTTGGCTTAAAACATTAAAATGGGCCAAAATCCATTTGAATTCAAATCAATTGCAACCAAAGCTATAAACCAATCCCAAATCAATTTATAAACTCAACTCAATTCAATTCAACCTAATATCAAATCAATTAACCTAATTGGTCCATTTGACCCAAAGTGACCTATTTAACCTATTTGAACTAAATCTTAATCCAACCCATATTAAATTGAATCAAACCATCCAAAATCTCCTATGATGATTGTTGATTATTCTTGATTGATCAATTGCCATCAATTTGGTCAAACCAAGTTAAATTGGTCAATTGACCAAATCAACCCACTTAACCTACATGAGCCAAATTTGCCAAATCTCATCCTAAGACAAATTAATTGAAGCCATTGATTCATACCAACCTACAATCAATCAATAAACATGACTTGATCATCAATTGAGCCAAACCAAACCCAATTGGCCCTTTGACCTAAGTTGACCCAATTTGACCTAAAGGTCCAAATTGGGTCAAATCAAAATCTAACCAAAATTAGTTGCAACTAATGGCTTAGTTCATTCTAAATTGATCATTGAACATGATCAAAGCCTTGATTAAACCCAATTTGACAACTCAATTGACCTATTTAGCCCAAATTGACCTAAAGGGTCAATTTGGCCTAAATCATTCCCAAATCCAAATTGATTCAAACCAAAGCCTACCTAATCCAAGCCAATTTGACCAATTTGGTCAAATTGGTCAACTTAAACTATTTGACCCATATGAACTCAAAGGGATAAAATCCAAATCCATCTAGTTCATGAGTGGCGAAAGACGGATGTCATCCTTCTTTTCCCATTCAATCCGAGCTCACTCGAACTTCGAATTTCCTCCAAATAGATCCCACACCTTTAAGGAAGGGAGGCGAACACATCTAACACCTAAAAATACATGACATTTTAATTTGCTTTACAAAAGACCAAATAATTTTCTATACAAGGCTCAATTTTGTAAAATTACCTCACCGGAGCTAATGTCTGGCGGTGGGATCAACGGAGGCTTTGCCTAATTGAGGCGAGGCCCTATTGAGAAGCTTGGGGTTTGATTTGGTGTAGAGCTCTTGGTTGACCAATCTACATGTGTAAAGGCTTCGACTCTAATCGAACTCCAATCGAACTCCAATCTCTGGTGGTTGGGAAGGCTCAAGGATTCTTCAATTGGCTTTGATAAAGTACGAGGATGGTGTGGGTGCAAGGAATTGAAGTTTGATCAAGTAGAGGGGGAGTACTGCTCGAAAGGATGTTGTCCTATTTTAGCTTTACACATAGAGAGCAATGGCTGATCGAGGAAGGCTTGGGATGCTCTAGGAAGCTCTGAGGGATTTCAAAATTTCTTTAAGGACTCACACAAAGCAATTGGTGTTGTTTGCCGCTCAAATTGAGGGGGTATACCCCTCAATTACACTTGATAGATGGATGGGATTGGATCCTAAAAATTTATTGATTGGTCATTGTCGAGTCATTGGAGGGGTCATCGTCAGCTCCACGTGGCACAACCAGAGTGGAGGAAATAGTGGCAGGAGTCTCAAGGCTTGATATGGGAGGATTATGTGATGTTGGTTCTTTTCCATTGTCCATGGGGTTCGACCATGTGTGGTGGCTGCTTGGCTTGCTTCCTTTGGTCCATGGCAAGGGCTGGGATGGCTTAGGATGGGCTAAGGTGGCCTAGGAGTTCCTCATTAGAAAGCTTGATGGCTACCATCAAGATAGGAGAGTGGACTTTGCCTCTTAAGGAAGAATCCAATGCAAAGAGTGGTGTCCATTGGTTAATCCCCTTGGAATGGGTCCCACATGAACTTGGGTTGGTTTATAGCTGATCTAAGTTCCATGTGGGTCGAGTTTGCTTAGCCACCAAGGTTTCATAAGGTGGTTTTGGGTGATTTGGCTTCATATGGTCAAAATGGGTTTATTTGGGTTAGGCTGGGTTGGGTTAACTAATTGGTCAAATTGGATAAAACTAAGACTAGTTAGGTTCATATGATGAATTGAGATATTTTGGTTCAACTGATTTTGATTAATTTCGCTTAGGTTTAATTTTGGCTCATTTGGATTCAAATAAGTCAAATAGCCTAAGTTGACCAATTTGACCAAGTTGGATTGGGTTAGGTATTCAGTCAAGTTCAATTGGTTAATTGAAAATGATTATACATTTTAATTTGGTTTAATTTAGATTTAATTTGAATTTTGGCCAACATGACCCTTTAGATCAATTTGGGCTAGGTTGGGTCAAGTTGACCAATTGATCAAATTGGGCTCAATTATGGCTTTGGTCAAGTTTAATAAGTGATTTAGAATGAACTTGAGCCATTGGTTGTAATCAATTTATTCAAATCATGATTTGACCTATTTTGGCTTTTTAGGCCCATTTGGTTCAACTTAGGTCAAATGACTAACTAGACTTGGTTTGGCTCAATTGAGGGTTTGGTTATATTCAATCATTGATTATGAGTGGGTTTGGGTTAATGGCTTCAATCAATTTGGTATATGGTGGGTTTTGGCTAGGGTTTCATTTGGACTAAAAGTTGACTTGGTCAATGGCTAAGTTTGACTTAGTTTGACCCAATTCAATATAGTTGATCATCCTAGGGTGATCGTTGATCATGATATAGGATTTGACATTATTCTAATGAATTTAAGGAATTAGAATTAGTTCAAGCAATACGTAACTGAACGAAGTACAACAGGTGGACCTAAATAGGTTAATTGGCTTAATTCAAGTTTAATTGAACTCACATATGGACTTAGGATGGAAATATAAATCCAATTGCAAGTGGTTTAAAACCAAATGGATTTGGGTTCATAAGATAATTTTAAGTTAGAAAGGACTAACTTTGGTTTGACTTTGGTTTGGAATGATAATTATAGTTTGTGTTTATATTTGGGTAAGTGATTGAAGGGGTGATTGAATCATGAAGAAATTCATGGGTTTTGAGTTGATTTGGATATCATTTAGTCAAGTTCAAAAAATTGGCTAAAAGGGCTAAAATTGATAATTTGATTTGATTTGGGTTTGGTTTTACTGATTTAGATTTATATTTCATTTATATTTATGAATATAAATATAAATGATTCATGTGAAAATCACTTGAGTTTGGAGTGATTTGGAAGCTAATTTGACCAAACTAAGGGATATATGTCAAAAGGGCTTAAGTAGGGAATTAGTTTGGTTTGATTTAGTTGATTTGATTTGAATGGTTTGAATTTGGATTTCATTTATATTTAAAAATATAAATGAAGGAATGATTGATTTATAAAGAAATCAACCAAATTTGATTTAGTTTGAAGTGGATTTTGGCTAAGCATATGAAGGTGGTTCACATGGGTTAGGAATAGATTTTGGAGTTTGAATTCAATCATGGGTTTCAATCATTTGGAGTTGGATTTGATTTGGAATTTGGGTTAGGATTTGATTTGAGATTGGATTTATGATCTTGAGAAAATCAATTGAATTGGAGTTGACAAGATAAAATCGAAGGGCTTAGGAAGGGATTTGGAATGTGAATTCAATCTTGGGTTTCAATCATTTGGAATTGGATTTGATTTGGAATTCGGGTTGGGATTTATAATCTTGGATTTGAATTTAGGTTTTGTTTTGAAGAAGGAAGCAAGGATTGGGTTTAAGGCTATAGGGTTGGCAAGTCTTCCTAAATCCCTAAGGCATAACCTCTTCCTATGGCTAACTCTTCTAAGTCTCTAGGCTTAGGTTAAGTGTTCACATAATCACTAGAAGTGTCTTATGACTAAGGAACTCTTAGTGGCTACAAGAGTCCTAGATCTATGATGAAAAAGTTGAGAGCTCACTCCAAATGTGATGTCAACAATAGTTTACCACAAGAGAGAGTAGACCCATCCTAACTCTTCTAGGCTTACAACCGCCTAGGGTGGCAGCCAGATAACACCTCATACACTTTAAAATCATGTAGGCTAGTCTTCTATAAATGCAAGATAGTTAGGCTGTTATTTAATTTGGAAATAAGCTAGAGTCTTAAATTCACTCCCTAAGAGACTAAATCATGATTAGTATGAAAACCTGACTTAGACTAATGTAAAAATTTACAATATCTTTTCACCATTTTGACACATTCATTTTGGACTAAGGCTTGGGATAATTATGCTTATATGCATGATGAAATAAGGTTGTGCGATAAATCAACGGGAGGAGGTGTTCTCCACTACAAAGGACCACCCTCAAATGTCAAGCATACCTTCTATCGTGCAAGAATAAAGACCCTCCATATTCAAGAGTGATACAAGATGATATGCATGGTGTGATAACATACAATATTTAGTTAAGGGGTTACTAAATCTTTTATTTATCTTGATTATGAACCTAGGCTTTAAGGTGAGGTTATGAGTTGAATTAAAATTTAGTTATGAGTCATTTAGTGAGGATAGAAGATTTAATTTTATCCTAAAGAGCCTACTACATCCAAGCCACACATCAAACCATCACACTTAAAGAAATTAATAAAAAAAATATGTCATTTCTATTGCACAATCTAAACATAACAATCAAATATTTAGATTTTTTGTAAAAGAATAAAAAGCTGGTGTGACTGGGTATCACCATACACCCTGAAAAAGAAAAAAAAACTAGGTAGCCTACCCTTATACAACATGGATTACAATAGAATTTTACAACTACAATGAAATAAATGTTATGAGGGTCTTCAACTTCTTATATTTCTTTCTTTCATTCTCATCTTTTGGATTAGTTTTGCTCCAGGCTTCATAGGGCCTCCTATGTTTTTGTCTTCTAGCCACTGCTCATCCTAAACATCAAAGCACTAATCCTAATCCTATTTGCAAAAATTACTTATTTATTAAAAATAAAATCTAACTACACCTATAACATATGTTAGTTAAACAATCATACATGCAAAAATTATATTCTAGCAAAATCATTTATTCATGTAAAATAGATTTCTATCCCAAATTATAGCATATGCACACATATAAATGAAATTAAGGAAGTACGTGCCATTATTAAACCAGGGAAGTGAGGTTATTTAAGACCTACTTAGGGCTACTTAAGGTCTCGTGTTCCCGGGTTGTCCAGACTATATACTTGCTAAACTTCAAACATGCATAAACATACACATGATTTATAAAATTTGAACAATCCTTTACCATGTTTAAATTATAAGTAAATGAAAATTTTATTGAATATTTATAGCCAATATTAACTTATATTTTTATCATTAACTTATAACTTTAAAAATAGTTTAGGATTTATTAATGATAATAGGCATGCCATATAATAATGTTAATCTAACACATGCAACTTAGATATAACCATATACTTTTGATTCCTTTTTTTTTTTGAAAAACATGGATACATGATAGAAATGGCATGGAAATTTATAATAATTCAAAAGGAATGACTAAACATTGTCACATAATATATTCAATTACATTAACTCCTAAGGACAATCAAGTCAAAAAAATATTTCTTAAGATTAACCAAAGTTGTTATGAAATTTGATTTGGTGTTTGAATTATTATAACCTAAAGAGGAGAAATGACACTTAATGTTTGCCCCATCCCACATTGGCAACTTAATATATGTAAGGAAAGTGATTATGTGGATTTTATATATTGATTAGGTTCAAGTCATTAAATAATTAATTTGATTACCCTTCCTTAAGCTTCTTAATTTAATTAACTATTTAATCATGAACCTCCAATGATATGCTTTTAAAAAAATTAAAATTTGCAATACAGCTAAAGGGATCTAATGCAATTAAGCTCATGCTTAAAAGTTAAATTAAAGAAAGAAAGAATTTAAGAAAAGTACTCTTATGGTTTCCCACAACAATAGGGTAACCATAAATTCCTTAATGACTTTATGTTATTAAACACATAAAGAAAAAAATAATAAATTATATTTTAATTATATGTAATAATTATTGATTTAATTTAATATCTTATCTTATCATTAATTTTTCTTAATTAATTTCTAATTATTACATGTGTTAATTAACCCTCCTAAAATGCATTTATAAAAATAATTAGAAAAGGGGTCCTAATTATTTCTTCTCATTATTCCCACTATTCACAGTGATTAATTACCATAAATAATTAAATTTTTACTATTTAACAATTTTAATAAATATTAAATTAATTAATGAGGGTAATTAGGATTGAAAATTCCACCTTTTATAAATTACATGGCTAATAATTCCAAGAAAATTATGGGAGGCGGATGACATCTAATAAAACTATTCCACCAAAATTGGAATTAATTAACCAAGTAATTAAGCCTTAATTAAGGTACTTAACTTAAATTTAAAACCCTAATTAAGCATTATTCATTAGAAAAAACTTAGGGATTTTGTTTTTCTTAAGTTTTTTTCTATCTAACATTTCTAAAATGGAATCATTTGTATTTTTTGGATTTTTCTGCAATTAGTTATGATTTTTTAAAGTACTAACCATTTAATTATATTTTTAAAGCCTAATTAACCACTTTAACTGTCAACGCCACATGAATGCTGACGCGACAACGCTTTTCACATGGCATCGCGATATTATTTATTTAAAATGTTTGATGTGATAGCTGACTCAATGGCGATGGGCATGATTTCATCTCAGTCGTCTGATCGAATGAATGAGAATAATTCTGTGATTTTGAAAGGATTAAATAAAACATTCTAGCACAATTAATCATGATCGTTCATTTTAATCGCATGGAATGGACAATCGATGATCTATCATCCCTCGAGTGCTAGAAGACGAACACTGTTTGCCTTCTGCCACTTGATCTAAGCTCGTCGAAGCTCATTCGATGGTGAAATTGACTCTAAAATGATTAGGGACAAAATCTAGAGAGATCCTATGATGGAAATCGCATGAAATCACATTTTACTTCGAAAAAGACCAACACCTAGGGGGGAACTATGGTTGTTAGATTTTTACCTTACTAGAGCTAAAGATCGGTGGTCCATTGATTGAGGTAGCTTCGTCCTGAAGAGATGAAGCTCTATTAAGAAGATCATGAGCTGCCTCCTAGCCATTGACTCTGTGGACCAAACGCCATCATGAAACTCACTGGAGTTGGTCTATGGATGCCTACTGGTGATCAAATTGCTTGGAAAACAATTTGTTTCAACTCATCAGAGTGAGGTGAAGGTGTGGGAATAGTTAATTTGAGTTTGGTGGAGTTTTGGTGAGATTGGATGGATGGGGCTCTTGGTTTTTCTCGGAAGTTGGTCTTGCTAGTGATGGGATGCATGAGGAGGTCGGGGGAAGGTCACTGACTATGCAGAATGCTCTGATGAAGGTGTCTCAAGTTTGAATCCTTAGGGAGAAGTATACCCTCTTCCCTAGATGAACCGAGAGTAGAGATTGGCTCAACCTTTGGAAACCGTCCAGCCAGGGTAGGTGGTCGGAGGTGGCAAAGGACTGCTGAGGTGGCTGAGAGTGAGAGGCTGAGAGAGTGGAGTTGGCTGGCATGGAGTGTACAAGCTCTGCTAAGTGGACCAATGGGGTGCCATGGGTGAGTTCACCCTCTCATGGCCAAAAGTTGAACCCAACAACCTTGGGTTAGGTTGGGTCAGTGGTCCTCTTGTCCAAGAAGAGCCAAAAGTTTCTATCATGGGGTGGAGAGTGGGAGAACCCATTCAAATGGGTATTTTGTCCCATTTGGAGGGCTTGGCTCAATGGGTTTGAACCAAATCAGGTTCACTATGGGTTGGGTCCACTTGGGTAGGCCCATGGTGACACAAGGATGAATCATGTCAAGTTTGGTTAGGTTTAGACAAGTTGAGTTTGGCTTAATTTGACCCATATAACTCGATTTGGCTTTAATTGAGTTATGTTGACCAATTAGTCAAATTGGATTGAAACAACTATTGAAAATGTTCAAATGATTATTAGAAATGACTTTGTGTACTTTGTTTGATTTAATTTAAAGTGGATTTAAATTTGGTTCATATGATTCAATTTAGGTCAAATGGGTCATGTTGACCAATTTGGCTAAATTAGTCAAATTGGCCTAGGCATGGGTTAGGTTTGTGTTCAATTTATCATTTGGGAATGATTGTAAGTGTTGGTTTGAATTGATTTGAATTGTGGAGTAATTTAGTTCAATTTGACCCTTTAGGCTAATTCAGGCTAAATGGGTAGATTGCAATTAATTTGGCTTAGAACATGATTTGGTCTAATTTAGCCCTTTAGGTCAATTGGGTCAACTTGGATTAAATTGTCAAATTTGTTTGATTTGGCCTAATTGATTGCAATTGGATAATCAAAGATGATTAACAATCATTATGGAAGAGATTGGGTGAAGTTTGAATCAAATTGGTCATTTAGGTCACATTGGGTCAAGTGAACCAATTGGGTTGATTAGGTTGAATTGCTGTCAATTAGGTGTTAAGAGGGATTCAATGATGGATTTAGAGTTGATTAGTAGCTTTGATTGTAATTGATTTGGGCTTGATTAAGTTTTGGCTTATTTAAACTTTTTAGGTTAAATAGACTAACTTAGGTTAAGTTCCAAGTTAATTTTTCTTGGAGCTTGGATTGGAAAACCAAATTCAATTATGATTAATTGAATAGGTTTGAGGTTGGTTGTGTCACATTTATGTGAGTTTAGACTTGGATGAGTGAATAGGTATGGATTTTTGGTTTAGGCCATAGGATAGATAGGACCTATTTGTCCTAAGGCACATCCTAGGTTTAGGGTTACATTCTCTAAGTCTCTAAGCTTGGGTTTAGTATTCCCTCAATCATTAGAAGTGTCTTATCACTAAAGAGATCTAAGTGCCAAGAAGATTCCTAAGTCTAAGATAGTCAACAATTGTGTTTAGATTAATTTTCACCACTCATACATTAATATTCCTTGAGAAAGCTTTCTTGATTTATCTTCAAATTTTTCTCATAGTTTTATTTGAAACATTTAAATCTAGAGTAAATTATATTTTTGAGAAAACTTTTGAGACATATTGAAGGAAAATATTCTATATTGCTGAAATTTTTGTTTTCCTACAAACATCACTTGCATACTCAAAATTATTTAACCTAAGGTTTATTTGAGAAGTTCTTTATCATTAAAACCTCTTTAAAGACTCATTTTGAGTGGAACAAAATTTTATTATTACTAAAAATATTTTTGCTTTATTGTAACTTATTTTTTTCATTACAAAAGTCTTAGTTTACTTAATATCATTTCATGATAGCATTAATTGAAATCCTCATCATCATTTGAATCACATTGGTGCATAATATTGGTTTAGATAAAATTATTTTTTGTTGAAATTATTTTTCATTTGCTGAATTTATTTAAGTCATCATAAAAACTATTGATTTGTTAAAATTAAAGTCATACAAATTATATATTGATCTTGTGTTCATTAATCGTTACATTGTATACTTTACAACTTGCTTGAATTTAAATTATATCTTGCTGAAATTTACTTTATTTTACTATTTGTATTGTCCTATATCAAAAGAAAAAAATCATTTTAGTGAAAAATACATGTTACATTGCTACATTGAAATTGCTTATAATCCTTTGTGAAAATAAATTTGATGCTCGCTGAAATTAAGTTTGTTAGAAAATAAATACTTGCATATTCATTTCAAAATCATTTTTGTATTAATCTATTATTTGCATTAAGCTAAATAATATTTAAACACTAGCTTTTAGAAGATAAATTTGTTATTTCTCTTTCAAAAAAATTGTGAGCCATTTACTCTATCAAATTTGTTGCAAGTTGATGTTTTATAAGATCACTATTTTATTTAGGGAAGATTGGCAGATATTTTGAATTTTATTATGCCAAATTTATATTTATTGTAATTTCTTTGTAATTAAATTTATTTTTTTGGTTAGTGTTGTACTCGCCCCATTATAGGGGAGTATAAGATTTTGTTGATATTGTACTCGCCCCATTATAGGAGAGTATGGTCGCAATTTATTTTTGTTGGGATAGTGGTTCCTAGTCAGGGTGGCTAAGCATGGACGTTAACTTGTTTTAGGATTATTGGCTAAGCGACATAAAAATCTTGTGCATGTTATCTCTCTTTTTTTCTCTGCATTTTTTTGGTGCATTGTCATTTTTCTTTATTTATCACTATTTTAAATTAAATTTAAAGATTTAAATTTATAAAAAAACTAAACACCAAATTCACTCTTCCTCTTGAGTATCATAGTCACTCTCAAAAACTCTAAGTGAGGATACTTGTGTGACTTTAGACGAGCTACAAAGACTTGCCCCATAGCTTTTGGAAGACCTCTAGAATTCTAACTCTTTGGAGAAGAGTTCTTTAGAGTATGAGGGAATTGATGCAGCATATCAAGAGAGAAAAGAATATGTTACAAGGTCCCAATCTAAAAACCAAAGCTAATATTATGTTTTGTGTGTTATGATATTTTATAATCGTGTCTCAAGTATTGTATTATGTGATAGAGGATGTATTTAGTCATATTTTAAGTGTTGTATGAGAGTTGATTAAGAACATTAAGTATTGTAAGTATTAGAAGTGCATCAATAATATGGTGCTTGGGCGATGGTCAGCTTCTAGCACCACGACGCTATAGTCGATTCTTTATGTGGTGTCTAGACAGAGAAGTAGACACCTAAGTGTTCCGAGATGATAAGTTTCAACTTGTGATAGTTTTTTAGAGATTTTCTCTCAAGGGACACATCCCTTGTAGTATTATACGTATATAAATATTTATTATGACTTAATAAAGGACTTCTAGGCTATTTTTGTGTGAATCTTAAGTGAAAAGTTTTAGGTTAGAGTATAATGGCTTATCACCCTGGGGATTTGGTAATCTATTGTTGGTGTTCTACTTCAATGAGTATAACTCCTCACGTCCCTTCTACTGTGGTGAGTGGAATATCTTAAAGTACTCCATCCTCCATCCACTACGACTCGCCATGACAACACCAATTTTGCTCTCAGCCTAACTTAAAGGCTAACAAAATATTTTCATTATTTTGAAATTAAAAATTCAATGATATGAATATAGAAATAAAAATTAAACTTTGATGTTATGATGTAAGAATAATTCCTTGAACATAAAACACTTGTAAAATGTGAAGATAAAAATTATTTAAAATCAAGCCTTAAAAATCCAAAATAATTAAAGTCATGATGATTTGTAAGATTAGAAACACTTTAATGAAGAATGATTAAGAATTAAAAAAACTTCCCAACCTTTTCATTAAACTTTAGAAATCAAATCATTAAGAACACTTAAATTAGATAAAGAATAATCTTACTAAAGCCCTTTTGAATGAAAGTTTGGAGAATGACTCCCATCTAATGAAATAAGAAGGCTTGAAAAATATGTTGTGATCTACTCTTAAAAAAGCTTGAGAGGAAATTTTGAAATCTTGAATGATGAAGCTTCTTAGAATATTTTTTAGAAGAGGGGTTAGCCAAAAGAGTGGTTTATCAAGAGGTTGTCATGATGCAAATGTGAGGGATTAAATTAAATAGCATAAGAAGGAGGTCGGCCAAGCATGAAGAAAATAAGAGACAAAAAAAAACAAGAAAGAAATTATATTGGAAGGAGTTTAAATTAAATTTTCAAAAAGTTAAACATGTCAATTTGAATTTGAATCAAATTGGTTTGAAATTATAGTGACCAACCAAGTTAAGGAGGGAATAAGTATTAAATACAAATCACTTAATATGGGCGAGCTATAAAATAAATCTATAGAGTAAATATGAAACTAATTTGAGTTAATTCAAAATAAAATAAATCTAATTAAGTCAAATGCATGGGATGGTCAAACTAGTTATTTAAATAGATCAAACAATTAAATAGTTAAAAAATTAGAAGAGATTTGAATTTCAAACAATAAGACATTTGAATTTTAAATAAATATGGGCCAACCATAATAGATTTTTAAAAATAGACTTTTGTAGAAAAGAAAATAATTTATCTTTAATTAAATTTGATTAACTTATTTTGAATCAAATAAAATAAAGGAAGGCTAGCCATACAATGTCATAATAAGATAACATAATTTTGGAAATATTTTAAAGCTTAATTCAACTTTGAATATACAATAAAAGAAACATTGAATTTAAAATTTTGCAAATTTAGAAATCATTAATATAAGGCTCAATTAAATAGTTTATTATTATCAAAAAGGGGCAAATGGTTGACTCCATAAGCCTCATGATTCAATTATTTGATTTTGATAATAACAAACTTATGAGGTTTGGAAACAATTCAATGCTAATTTCAAATTTATATATTTAAAATAATTTAAATTTAAAAATTACAAAAATTAAATTTATCAAAATAATAATTCATCAAATTATATAAAAATATATTATAAATTAAATCCAAGAAATTTCAGCCATGGCATGATGTGTCATAAAAATTAATTGCAAAAATTGATATGAGATATAAAAAGAATAAACCATAGCATTAAATGAACTAAACTAAGTTTAAGATGAATATATAAGATTTTAAATAGTCGCAAGTGATTAAATTACACAAAAAATAATAATTTTATGAATTAAAAAAATAATGTAGATTGAATTTGATAAAAATTCCAAAAAAAAAAGAATAAATAAAATAAATTTATTTTTATCAATGATTATTAATTTTTTTAGCTTTATTTATTAATTTATGTAAATTTTAAGAAAAGTTTCAATAAGCCTATGTGAAAGGTAGATTGATCTTCCTATGCTTACTAATCAAACTCGATTTGATTGTTTTTTTTTTGAAATACTTGAAATATGCCATTAATAGCTTTTAATCGCTTGTGATCTAAAACTTTTCATGATGTTAGGTATTTTTTTGTGAAATTCTCCTTCGATTGGTCACTTAAAACTTTTTTCTTGACTCGCTAGATTGTTACTTAGAGTTGATTAAACTTAACAAAACATTGGCATTTAATGACAATTAACATTTATATGTCAAAAAAGTGTCTTCTATAATTGTAGAGATTTTCACTAGATTTTATGGTGTTTAGGTACACTAAATGACAATATTAACTAAATTAGGTATGTTTGATCCTAAATCTAACTGACTTTTAAAAAACTTAATTTAAACTTTTAAGTAGAGGAAACGTAGGGAACAAAATTTCATATAGTAGGGTTTATTAACAACATAAGACGAAAAAAAATATTAACACATAAAAGACCACTCACCAAAGTAGCATTGATTGCATGATCACAAACCTCTTTTCAAGTTCAATGACCACCAAGTCCCAACACCATAAAGAATTATCTTTCAATTTTGTTTCCCAAACAATAATAAACTTTTATTTCAACCAAAACTGAGAGTTTATATACTTGCTTTCGAAATATGAAATAGAAATAGGGGTTGGAAGAGAGTGGGTGGGGTCTCCCACAAAAACCAAGAGTGAGTCGTCAACTCCTTGGTTTAATTCTTTTTTACTCATCTTCATACTAGTTATTTATGAACTGTGACTATTTATTTTATAAATATACATGTCTCTCATGTTATTGTATTTGCTTCATTTTATTATTTTACTTTGTGCAAATGTACTTAAGTTACATTATGAAATCATACTTGCCTGTTAATGAAATGTTTATTTAAATGCTGAGTAGTTTCCTTGATTAGTTTGTAGGGTTAGTGCCAACTATGCATATTGTTGGTCATTAATTTGTAATTGACAACCATACAGAGTGTTGGTCTTAGTACGTAGTCTCTAACCACACAAAGTATTGATCTTAGTAAGTAATTACCAACCACACGGAGTGGTAGCCTTAATATGTAGTAGCTAAAAACATGAAATGTTGGTCTTACTTCGTAATCACCAACAACATAGAGTGTTAGTCTTTAGGATTCTAAGTGTTAACATTTACAAGCACATTCTTAAGTACCAACTTATCTTAATTTGTCTTTTGTACTCTTACTTACTTTATAAGGTGCCTCATTTAGTCACCTCTAAATAAATTTTTGACTGTCAAAGTTGCCTCAACACTAGTGTGAGGGAGGCTTAATTTCTTTATGTTGATCACTTTAAGGTGAGTAAGTTAAAATGTTTATGAGTGCAATTTTTCCTCTAAGGTCAATTCCTCTAAGGAGCAATCTTCTAGCATTCTTAAATGTCCTTTCTTAAGATAAGCTAAAAATATCTTTATCGCATGATAAGGTAGGTGAGTGTCCTTCTTCTAGAGTGGCTTCCTTAATCTCCTAAATGTACCTCCCAAAATAATTTTTCGTGATCACCTTTTCAACATATCTTATATTTAGTGAGGTGAATGATCTCCAAAACAACTCACGATTGATTAGAACATACTAAGTGGCTTTAATTTTGAATCTTCCTAGATCATTGATGCCTTTTTTTAGCTTTCCAACTTGCAAGTACTTATTAATAGGGTCAACTTAGCCAATGAACTTTCATCCATAACTTGCATGGACTTGCCTTTTTTGTGCTAAGTTGGGCAAGTTTAAGGATGGGTTGCTCTCCTAGTCCACTCACTCTAGACAATAGATTTATGAATTAGTTCTCATCCCTTGATACTTTATGCATCTTGAAATATTTAAGTTTCCAATTTCTATCTTTACTTTATGTAAATATTTCTACAAACATTCATTCTTCACTTTGAATTCACCATTAATCTAATTCACCATAATGTATGAATCTGAATATGCTATGATGTGGTATCGAGTCCTTATGCGAATCAAAATTTAACGAGTAGTGCTTCATACTCTGATTGATTATTGGCTGTTATAAACCTAATCTTCATTAATTAAGTTACCATGATTCTTGTTGGGCTTTTTTATATAATACCAACTCCTATTCTTTACTCTTTAGAACACCCATGACGGCCCCGAGCTACCTAAGACATCCCACAAGTCATAGAAGTCTATGAGGAACTTGATAAGTGCTTTTGTTTCGATTACCATCTGAGGTAAGTAAAAGATGCTTAACTCATTCAACATCATTAACCACTTTAGCAATCTCCTCAAATGATTCAAATTTGTGAGTAATAATCTTTTTTGATGATCGGCTCCTGCTTGGATTCGTGAGCTCAGAAAAAAGTCAAAGTTGCTGAGCAAATGCTATGAAGTCAAGTGCAAGCTTCTCAATAATCGAATAATACAACTCAACACCCCTCAACAACTTTAACATATTAAAATAGCCATTATTTTTCCCCTATTATTTGATTTGAACAAAACTTATTGTAGTTTTTCTTACTTCTAGGTATATCAATAATGTTTCTCCTTCATTGGGACTTTTGTAGTAAAGACAATGAGGTGAGTAAAGCCTTCATCATTAAAAGCTTTCTCTTACTCTAGGTCTATTCAAACTTTTTTCCCTCCTTAATAACTTGAAGAATGACAAGCAAAGCTCAGTTGCCTTAAAATGAATATGTTTAATTCGATGACTCACCTAGTGAGTTGCTACATATCCTTGGTCTTTCTTGGTGACACCAAGTTAAGTATGGTCTTAATCTTGTCAAGATTCATTTTTAAGCCTTTGGGGGTGAGTAAGAATCCTACAAACTTATCTAACCCAATGTCGAATGTGAACTTTAAAGGATTGAGATGCATGTTATACCTTTTTAGAATGATAAATATCTTTTTAAATCATCAATATATTACTCTTGGACTTGCTTTTAACTAGCAAGTCATCCACATAGACTTCCATGTTCTTTCCTTTTTATTCTTTGAACACTCGGTCCATCATCTTTTAGCAAGTGGCGTCGGCATTCTTCAAATCATAATGCATTACTTTGTAGCAGTAATGCAATTCTCTAGTGATAAAGGTTGTTTTCTCTAAGTCTACATGGTGCATTTTAATTTAGTGGTAACCAAAAAAAGCATCCAAAAACACATCACTTGGTACCGACTATCAAGTTGATAAGTGTGACTATGTGATGGTGTGGGTACCCATCCTTTAGATATATGAAGTGCGTTTGTCAAGTTTACGCACATCTTTCATTTATTATTGTACTTCTATATCATAACAATATTAGAGATCCACTCTGGGTACTAGACTTATTTGATGATGTTAGCTTCAAGAGTTTGGAGCTTTCTCTTTGATATGTTCAACAAGTATGACTACCATCTTTCCCATCTTTTGTTTGATTAGCCAGACATCCTTCTTGCTATTGAGTTTATGGCAAGCAACATTATTGTTTATGTCTATCATCTTATTAGTAATCTAGGTGAATATATCTAAATCTTCTTAAAGTGCCTGTATAAGTGTTTCTTCATACTTTTCATTGCAAGATGAGTTGATTCCAAGTACTCACTCTAGATCATCTATTGTTAGTACTTTTTTTTTGGTAGTCTCCAATCCAAAGCACATGACTTCTAGTTGTAATGATTCTTCTCATTTATGCAAGTCACCAGCTTCTCATGGGTAGCATGCTTTGGATTAACTTAAGTTTCCTCTTAGAATAATTTTATCTCCCTACTGAAAACTTAATTACCTCATGATAAGTCGATGCCATTAACCTAAATGTGTTTAACAGTGGTTAGTCAAAATAGCATTATATATGGTGGGTGCCTCAACTATAATAAAGTTGGCCATGTGTCATGAACTATTTTTCCCTTTTCCAAGGTTATTGGGAGAGTGATTATTTATTCTCTCTCCCTCCTTTTTTAAAAAAATTAATAAAGAGAACCTACCTTAGGTAGTAGCTCAAACTTGACAATTCATTTCATCAAATACAAATTTAAATATGGTATATATTGAGCTCCCTATGTTGATCAAAATATTTACAATTTAGTAGTTGTCAATTAAAGATGTGATGATTACTACATCATTATAAAAATAGTTGACTATCAATTAGTCTTTCTTCATGCTAACTGGATCAATCTTTATTCTTGATGTTGAGTTCACTTCACTTGTCTAAAGTTGCTTAAGGCTCACTCATCATGAAGACTCCTCATTTCTTTCAAAGATGGTGGACACCACTCCAATGATGTTGATCGAACTAATTAGAGTGGGTTCATTACTCAATTCTGTAACTTCTTTTCCTAGTCTCTCTACAAACTTCTTCAACTTTCCAACAATAATGAGCTCTTGTACCAAACTCTTCAAGTGTTGACACTCTTTGGTGGTGATCATGATTGCAAAGATGTACACAATACTTCAATTGGTTATGTACTCCATCAACTTTCAAAGGTGGTGATCACTTGAAATATTTTTTAATCTAGATGACCTTAACTAACTCGACCATAGATACATACAACAACATGAGCATAAGTTATTGTAAGTACTCTCCATGTATGTGATGAGCTAGTGGGTTATGTCTATACTTGCATTTGTGCATTAGTGCTCTCTCTGATCGAGTACATTCTTTCATTCCCTTATCTTGCCTTTGGACTCGAAACCTCTCCTTTAAGAATTGCTCTAAGGGTGACCTATTTCCTGAGTCGCTTCTATGGGCACCTAACTTCTTATCCTCAACATTTGCACTAAAGAGGACGTTGAATTCAAATTTCTTTATGGGATGATGCAAGATCTTATTTAGGCATGTAAGATGTAGGATGAGAGTAGACAGGAATAGATAAGTAAAAAATAATATAAAATTAAAGAAATTTTTACTATATCTGAAACTTAGTACAAGTGGGAATCAAAGTATAAGAATTAGCCCTCTCCCTATCATGAATAGTAAAAAAAATAAAAAAAGGTCTCTTACCCCTCACACTTTTTAAGGATCCAGGGGTTCCCAAAAATAAAAAATAAAACTATAGGTTGATTTCTAAAAGCTATATGTTGATTATAATATAAGTAGACTCGCTCATAGCTTTGATAGTTTGGCGATGTATGTTGAGTGGCAAGTCCCTTATTGTAGTCTCCCATGCGAGTCAAAAGGTTTAACATCGATTCTCTGGCTAATGATGGTCCCTTTACACGCTCACTTGTGAAAGAGTTGGGTCCCTTTGTGTGTGTGGTGAGCGATCTCTTCTCTTATGGTCACTTACACAAGGCAAGTTCTCTATGATGGTTGGTGAGTGAATCTTTGTTTGAACTTTGGTACTTGCCACTAAGCATTCTTCATATTGGTATGGCTGTTAGGTCTTTGTGTGCTTATTGGAGGTACATAGAGGCTACTTCAAGGTGTTTGGAGAAGCCATTAAGGATATCTCAATGGGAATGAGCTAAGGTGATGAAGAAAGCTTTCTCAGCAAGCACTACTTGAGTTTTTTCATTCTTCCCCTTTTTATTTATTATAATAATCTTCATGTACCAATCTTTCATATCTTTTTTTTTTTTAATTCTTCATAAACGAACTCCCTTTTTTAGGGGTTAAATGTGACCATATTATTGTTATGATGGTTTAATTTTAATGAAATTTAAAATTTCATTTTCCTAATTAGCACTTATTTTGTTATAAGTTTTATTGCCTATTGATTTGACTAGCCATCTTTTAATAGATTAAGATATTTGTTTGAAATTCGTCATTAATAAAATATCATTGCAATGGGCCACAAGTTAGAGATTACTACACCAAAATTGTGCAGTCCTTCTTGAGATCTAAAATTTTTAAAATTTTTTCTTGCATTAAATTTATCATTAAAAGGTATGTACTGTGAGAAAAGAATAAGCATCTAAGCTTTCAAGAGAAAAGTAGTGGCTGTCTTGATTGGATTTCAGTAATATCAACTTCTCACTTTATTAAAATCTTACATATATAAAATAACATTGGTGAAGTTCAATCCCTAACTTTAATCATATTGAGATCAACCCCACAAATTTTTGCTCATGCTAGTAATTAGCTTTTTTTGGTAGATTAAGATTTAGGAGTATATTCATTTTTCCTTGATACCCTAATTTTATCATTCAAATAATATTAAATTAGCCCAATTTCACTAACTGATGAGCAAAAGGTAGGAACTGTGAGAAAAAATAAGCATCTAAGCTTTCAAGAGAAAAGTAATGGCTGTCTTGATTGGATTTTAGTAATATCAACTTCTCATTTTATTAAAATCTTACATATATAAAATAACATTGGTGAAGTTCAATCCCAAACTTTAATCATATTGAGATCAACCCCACTAATTTTTGCTCATGCTAGTAATTAGCTTTTTTGGTAGATTTAGATTTAGGAGTATATTCATTTTTCCTTGATACCCTATTCATTCAAATAATAATAAGTTAGCCCAATTTCACTAATTGACGAGCAATCCTTATGAGTTGATATTCTACTCACTCTCTATTACTTGGGATGATAGTATACTTAATCATAGAAGGTTTAACATGCACAACACCAATTTTTTTGGCATTATTGCTAGGGATTATAACTCTAATGTTGATATTAAGTTGATATCCATTACATTAGAAAATTTTTTTTTTTTACTAATTTTATTTCCTATGCTATTTTTCAAGTTGATTAATATGTATGCACTAGTTTAGTGGTGCACTACTAGTTTTTGAAGACTTGGAAATTTAAAAAAAAAAATCACTTTTGAGAAGACTTAGGAAGAGAGGACAAGCTAATATAATTAAAGCAAAAATAATGATAAATTTGGAAGATAGAGGAGGCATGACCATGGGAGTAAAAGCATTGAGAAACTATGCACTTCTTATAGTAAATGACACCCCCAAGTGATTATCAAGCTTGTCACTTGATAGATGATCTAGAGTTCCCATTTTGGGGCCTTGCCACTAAGACTCAAGCATGCATATCATAAAATTTTTGGAGATTTGTGATACTTTCAAGTAAAATAAAGTGTTAGATGATGCCATCAAACTAACTTTGCTCCCTTTTTAACTAAGGCATTGCATAAAAATTGTCTCAACTCATTGCACAAGACTTCATTACTACATAGGATGATTTAATGCAAAAATTCTTATTGAAGTATTTTCCCCTACTAGATAACAAGAAAGACAAATTAGATTTGAAAATTATATGTAAATAGAGGGAGAAACACTCTATGATGTGTGGGAGAGGTTTAAGGACCTATCAAAGAGATACCCACATTACGGCCTTCCCAAATTATTGCAAGTGCGTACCTTCTATAATTAGTTGGTTGGGCCTGTGAGGATATTGATCGACACCGCATCTTGCAACACTTTTATTACCAAAACTTTAGAGACAATCAATGACAAATTGGAGGAGATGATCATGAACAACTACATATGACCAACTAAAATGATTATATGGAAGAAGCCCATAGCTGTAGTGTAGGAGATAGATTCCATTACAACTCTCTTCATGCAAGTTGCTTCATTGGTAAATGAACTCAACACTCTCATAGTATATGTGATACACACTCCTACCTTTTATTGTGATCATTATGGAGAAGGTGATAACAACATTGACTACTAACGAATAATCCCTTTACACAATCTTACTTTGAGTAGATAATTTTGTGAAGAACTAGTAGACCATCAATCCTTACTCCGACACAAATAAACCCAATTTAGATGATATTAGGTGTACACTTTTATTTAAATTATAGCATTATAATTAGTAACTGGATAAATAATTTAGGATCAAATTGAGATCAATTTTATTTTGTATTTTTTATTTATTATTATTTTAATAAGATATATTTTTAGTAAAATTTAATTATTTTTGTTTTTAGTTTTGAACATAAAACATATTATTTTTAAGAAAATACAAAATAGTTTTTAAATATTTAAGTATTTTAAAAAATAACTATTGTCCTATATATATATATTATTTTAGAATATAAATAAAATAAAATAAAAATTAAATTGTCTTCAAATGATCTATTAATTAAGTAGGTTTGTTAACGAGTAGATTTCAAGCTGATCCAAGGTCAACTCAAGATCAACTCGAATTATTTAATTTTTGAGCTAGCTCAAATCATTTTCTGACCAATTTTGGAGTCAATTTATTTTGATTTAGTTAGCTAGAATTTAATAAAAAAATATTATTGAAAATTATAAAAAAATTGAATTGAGTGTATGATTAAAAAAAAAATATGATTTTTAAATATATAATATTCATATTTAAAAATATATTATATTTATTTAAAAAAATTATAAATTAAAATTTAATATAGTTAATTTTAAAAGTAATTTTGTTATTATAAACTTATACATTATATATATATATATATATAATTTTTTTAATAATAAACAATTCAATTCATTCTTGAGCTAATTTTATGATTTATGATTAACTTCAAAAAAAGAGTAAGATCCAAACTCTTGGCTCAATCTATTGATATGGCGATCAGATCTAAATTTTGATTTAATTTTTCAGCAATTTTTAATTTTTAATTTTTGAGCTAAATTAATGGATAGTTAACGTTTTTATTTTTGAAGAAAAAAAGGCCAGCGGGCGCTGCTTTTCCTAAAATGTCAGAGCTTTTCAACGTAACGTGAGAATGCAAATGCATTTATTTTTATTTTTTTGGAAAGATTTCTTTAAAATGTATTTATTATTATTTTTTTTGGATAGATGTCTTTAAAATGTTTTTTTTTTTTTTTTTTTTAAAGATTTCTTAAAAATGCATTTTTTTTTTTTTTGAAAGATTTCTTAAAAATGCATTTTTTTTTTTTTGAAAAGATTTCTTAAAAATGCATTTATTTATTTATTTGAAAAGATTTCTTAAAAATGCATTTTTTTTTGGAAAGATTTGTTAAAAATTCATTTTGTTGGAAAGATTTCTTAAAAATGCATTTATTTATTTTTTTTTTGGAAAGATTTCTTAAAAATGCATTTTTATTTTTTTGGTAAGATTTCTTAAAAATGCATTTAATTTTTATTTTTTTGGAAAGATTTCTTTAAAATGCATTTATTTTTTTTTGGAAAGATTTCTTAAAAATGCTTTTTTTTTGGAAAGATTTTTTTAAAATGCATTTATGTTTTTTTTTTTGGGAAAGAGTTCTTTAAAATGCATTTATTTTTTTTTGGAAAGATTTCATAAAAATGCATTTTTTTGGAAAGATTTCTTAAAAATTCATTTTTTTGGAAAGATTTCTTAAAAATGCATTTATTTAATTTTTTTTTTGGAAAGATTTCTTAAAAATGCATTTTTTTTTTATGGAAACATTTCTTTAAAATGCATTTATTTTTTTTTTTGAAAGATTTATTAAAAATGCATTTTTTTTTTTTTGGAAAGATTTCTTAAAAATGCATTTATTTTTTTTTGGAAAGATTTTTTTAAAATGCATTTTTTTTTTTTTTTGGAAAGATTTCTTAAAAATGTATTTTTTTTTAAAGATTTCTTAAAAATGCATTTTTTTTTTTTTGAAAGATTTCTTAAAAATGATTTTTTTTTGTAAAGATTTCTTAAAAATATATATATTTTTTGAAAGATTTCTTAAAATGCATTTATTTTTTTTGGTTGAAAGATTTCTTAAAAATACTTTTTTTTTGAAAGATTTTAAAAAATGCATTTTTTATTTTTTATTTGGAAAGATTTGTTAAAAATGCTTTTTTTTTTGAAAAATTTCTTAAATTTCTATGCGGAACATGAGATATGCCGTCCGTTGATTCCACTTCGTTTCAATCGCGAAGGCATCGATGGCTTTTGCGATCTACGGAGGACCCGCTCTGAAATGTTGACGGTGTGTGCTCGGCTGTTTTTATAGGGCTCCCCACTTCTCACCCAAAACTCGAAAAATTTTAGTTTTATTTTTCTTTCTGCTTTGTTAAAAGGAAAAACAGCGGATCCTTATTGGAGGTACGCCGACCCGCGCCAGCAGGTATCGGTAGCTCCAACACCCGCATCATTGAAGCGCCCCGAGTATGGCGGTATGTATTTATTTTATATTTGAGACGTCCGAATTCCCACACCTCATACCTTATCTACACGCTACAGATAAAAAATTTAGATTAGAACTAGATATATGAAATCTTGAATAACTAACAGCAGATAGATCATCAATCCTTATTCCGACACAAATAAATCCAATTTAGATGATATTAGGTGTACATTTTTATTTAAATAATAGCATTATAATTAGTAACTGCATAAATAATTTAGGATCAAATTGAGATCAATTTTATTTTGTAATTTTTATTTATTATTATTATAATAAGATATATTTTTAGTAAAATTTAATTATTTTTGTTTTTTTTTGTTTTGAACATAAAACATATTATTTTTAAGAAAATACAAAATAGTTTTTAAATATTTAAGTATTTTAAAAAATAACTATTGTCCTACATATATATATATATTATTTTAGAATATAAATAAAATAAAATAAAAATTAAATTGTCGTCAAATGATCTATTAATTAAGTAGGGTTGTTAACGAGTAGATTTCACGTTGATCGAATGTCAACTCTAGATCAATTCGAATTATTTAATTTTTGAGCTAGCTCAAGTCATTTTCTAACCAATTTTGAGTTGGCTCAACTAAAATCTTTTTTTTTTAACTTGAAATCGAATGGAGTTAATTTATTTTGATCGAGTTAGCTAGAATTTAATAAAAAAATATTTTTGAAAACTATAAAAAATTGAATTGAGTGTATGATTAAAAAAAATATGATTTTTAAATATATAATATTCATATTTAAAAATATATTATATTTATTTTAAAAAATTATAAATTAAAATTTAATATAGTTAATTTTAAAAGTAATTTTGTTATTATAAACTTATACATATTATATATATATATATATATATATATATATATATATATATATATATATATATATATATATATATATAATTTTTTAATAATAAACAATTCAATTCATTCTTGAGCTAATTTTATGATTTATGATTAACTTGAAAAAAAGAGTAAGATCCAAACTCTTGGCTCAATCTATTGATATGGCGATCAGATCTAAATTTTGATTTAATTTTTCAGTAATTTTTAATTTTTAATTTTTGAGCTAAATTAATGGATAGTTAAGTAACGTTTTTATTTTTGAAGAAAAAAAGGCCAACGGGCGCTGCTTTTCCTAAAATGTCAGAGCTTCAACGTAACGTGAGAATGCAAATGCATTTATTTTATTTTTTTGGAAAGATTTCTTAAAAAAGCATTTATTATTATTATTATTTTGGATAGATTTCTTAAAAATGCATTTATTTTTATTTTTTTGGAAAGATTTCTTAAAAATGCATTTATTTATTTATTTTGGAAAGATTCTTAAAAATGCATTTAATTTTTTTTGGAAAGATTTCTTAAAATTGCATTCATTTTTTTTTTTTGGAAAGATTTCTTAAAAATGCATTTATTTTTTTTGGAAAGATTTCTTAAAAATGCATTTATTTTTTTTGGAAAGATTTCTTAAAAATGCATTTATTTTTTTTGGAAAAATTTCTTAAAAATGCATTTTTTTTGGTAATATTTCTTAGAAATGCATTTATTATTATTTTTGGATAGATTTCTTAAAAATGCATTTATTTTTTTTTTTGGAAAGATTTCTTAAAAATGCATTTTTTTTTATAGATTTCTTAAAAATGCATTTTTTTTTGGAAAGATTTCTTAAAAATGCATTTTTTTTTTTTGAAAGATTTCTTAAAAATGCAGTTGTTTTTTTTTTTGGAAAGATTTCTTAAAAATGCATTTATTATTTATTTTTGGAAAAATTTCTTTAAAATGCATTTATTTTTTTATTTTGGAAATATTTCTTAAAAATGCATTTATTATTTTTTGAAAGATTTCTTAAAAAATGCATTTATTATTATTTTTTTGGAAGATTTCTTAAAAATGCTTTTTTTTTGGAAAGATTTCTTAAATATGCATTTATTTATTTTTTTTTTTGGAAAGATTTCTTAAAAATGCATTTATTTTTATTTTTTTTTTGGAAAGATTTCTTAAAAATGCATTTTTTTTTTGAAAGATTTCTTAAAAATGCATTTAGTTTTTTTTTTTTGAAAGATTTCTTAAAAATGCATTTATTTTTATTTTTTTTTGGAAAGATTTCTTAAAAATGCATTTTTTTTTTTGAAAGATTTCTTAAAAATGCATTTATTATTATTTTTTTAGAAAGATTTCTTAAAAATGCATTTATTATTTTTTTTTGGAAAGATTTCTTTAAAATGGATTTATTTTTTTTTTAAAGATTTCTTAAAAATGCATTTTTTTTTTGGAAGATTCTTAAAAATGCATTTATTATTTTTTTTTGGAAAGATTTCTTTAAAATGGATTTATTTTTTTTTTAAAGATTTCTTAAAAATGCATTTTTTTTTTTGGAAAGATTTCTTAAAATGCATTTATTTATTTTTTTTGGAAATATTTCTTAAAAATGCATTTATTTTTTTTGGAAATATTTCTTAAAAATGCATTTATTTTTTTTTGGAAAGATATTTTAAAAATGCATTTATTTTTTTTTTTTGGAAAGATTTCTTAAAAATGCATTTATTTTTTTTCGAAAGATTTCTTAAAAATGCATTTATTTTTATTTTTTGGAAAGATTTCTTAAAAATGCATTTATTATTTTTTTGAAAGATTTCTTAAAAATGCATTTATTTTTTTTTGGAAAAATTTCTTAAAAATGCATTTATTTTTTATTTTTGGAAAGATTTCTTTAAAATGCATTTTTTTGAAAGATATTTTTAAAATGCATTTATTTTTAATTTTTTGGAAAGATTTCACGGATCTAGTTCTAATCTAAACTTTTTATCTGTAGTGTGTAGGTAGGGTATGAGGTGTGGGAATTCGGGCGTGGCGTTCCAAATATAAAATAAATACATACCACTATACTGAGGAGGCTTCAACGATCGGTGTTGGAGCTGATACCTGCTGGGGTGCATACCTCAATAAGGATCGCCATTTTTCCTTGAACAAAGCATAAAGAAAATAAAACTAGGGTTTTCGAGTTTGAGAAGGCATTGCATTGAAGTAAGTGGGAGCCCTATAAAATAGAGAGCATACACTTAGCATTTGAGCGGGTCCTCCGCAGATCACAAGAGCCGTCGATGCCTTAGCGATTGAAACAAAGTGGAATCAACGGATGGCAGATCTCATGTTCCGCATAGAAATTTAAGAAATCTTTCCAAAAAAAAAATGCATTTCTTTTTTGTATAAGGTACCTTAGCCTAGTGGTTGATAGCTTTGATTTTCAATCAAGAAGTCTTGGGTTCAAGTTCTTGCACTTACGTTATTGTATGTGTAAGTTTACGATTAAATTTGTTTAAATATTTCAAAAAAAAATGCATTTTTTTTTTTGAAAAGATTTTTTAAATTTCTATACGGAATATGTGATCTGTCGTAGGTTGATTCCACTTCGTTTCAATCGCGAAGGCATCGACGGCACTTGTGATCTGCGGAGGACCCGCTCTGAAATGCTAACGGTGTGTGCTCGGCTGTTTTTATAGGACTCTCCACTTACTTCAATGCAATGCCTTCACCCGAAACTCGAAAAACCCTAGTTTTATTTTTCTTTCTGCTTTGTTCAAGGAAAAATGGCGGATCCTTATTGGAGGTACGCCCCGCCCAGTATATCTCAACACCCGCATCGTTGAAGCGCCCTATTGTATGTGTTTATTTTACAATTGAAAATTAACAATTGGAGGGCAGAGGTCCATGCCGGGTAATTGGATGCTATTTTCATTGCTTCTGAGAGAATATGATGTTTATCTGCTGTTAGTTGTCCAAGATTTCATGGATCTAGTTCTACTCTAAGCATTTTATTTGTAGTGTGTAGGTAGGGTATGAGCTGTGGGAATTCGGGCGTTGATATCTAAACCTAGGATTTTACCTCTGCCCTCCAATTGTTAATTTTCAATTGTTCCCGTCATTTTTTTTAATTGTTTGTGTTTTCTTGCTTATGCGCAACTGGGAATGTAGTGCTAGCCTGCTAGGGTTTTTTTTGTCATCAATGGAATAATGAACGCATTCTCCATTAGAGTATGCCGGGTAATTGGATGCTATTTTCATTGCTTCTGAGAGAATATGATGTTTATCTGCTGTTAGTTGTCCAAGATTTCATGGATCTAGTTCTAATCTAAGCATTTTATCTGTAGTGTGTAGGTAGGGTATGAGGTGTGGGAATTCGGGCGTTGATATCTAAACCTAAAACCTTACCTGTTATTTCATTTACTACTGCAAAAACAGCTGTTTAGATGCTAATTAGTCAATTTTGAATTTTACTGATGCGGGATAAAAGGTTTAATCTCGGTTGCCTTGCTGAAACTCTTCCCCCTCCCTGTGTTTGTTTTGTTAATATATTCATCAGGTTTTAAAATGTGGGCCAAACAATCACACGTTCACAAGCTTCCTAATGTTATGTTTGAGCCTTATTGATTTCTTTAATTAGTCACAATGCTTCCAACTTTATGTTTTTTTGATCTTTTTACTCTTATTTCTCATGAAGTATTGCAATGACTACCTTATTTATCCTTTCACTTGTTTGTTTTTTTTTGTTTTCATGCTTGTATAAAAACATGAACATTCAAAAGTATGCTTCAAAATTTTTGTGGGTTGTCTACAATAGTGGGAGACCAATTTGCTTTTTCAATTCAATTACTAATATGCTAATCAATAATAATGTTTATTCTCTTAATTAATTTCTCAAAGAAATCCTTTTACTTTTGGTTTCTTTGTTTTCATGTTTATACAAAAACTTAAACAAATAAATTATGCTTCAAAATAGATGAGAACTGCATATATATAGTGCAAGAACAATTTGCTTTTTTAGTCTCGTTACTAGTTTGCTAATTAATGATAATATCTTACCTCATAATTAATTTCATTGAGAAATCCTTTTTACTTGTTAAATTAAATATCCATATTCAAAATATAAGTTGTTTTGTTAACTATTTTTTGAAGTAAGTATTATATATTTTATTAGTAAACCAAAACATGCTTGTCTTTGGAAGGGCTGCTATGAGTATTCTACTTATTTTTTAACTTGTTCATTGTTGGTTATCGTTTTGTTAATTTGAAAAGATTTTAATGATATATATGATGTGGCAAAAGGAACTTATGGAGAATGAATATGACCAACAACCGGTGTACTGAGCAACAAGAAAGTTAAGGGTTCATTATAAGAAGCAATAATAATATTTATGTGCTATTTGTTGTTATATAAGACTATGCCATTGTAATTTGTAAATGTATGTAAATTTTAAAATTTGAATTTCAAAATTTAAATTTTGAATTTTGAAATTCCAAATTTTGACTTTTGAGAGTTTAAAATTGTTTTATTTCATTATAAAATTAATTATTTAATTTTAAAATTATTTAAATAATCAATTTTAATTTTTTTTGGTCACTCATTGTGGAGTTTGAGTGGTTACACGTGTAACCACCCTCTTCTTCTCATACATGTGTAATCACCTTCTTTTTCTCATCTACACAGTTGTTGGCCCTTACCTCTTTCCCTCTTTGCTTTTTTTTATTTGAAATTTTATGAAAGAACATATATATTTGTTTTTGTTATTGTATAATGAAGTGATGTTGATGATTTAGTGAAGAATTGAAGTCAATTCTAAGAGGAGAGGAGGCTTGGTGGCCATCCACTTACCTTAAAAGAGATTTGGGGATCTCTACCAACTAGTTATTTTGGTGAGTGATTAGCTTGTTTTTTATATATAAATCTAAATATTTTGTGCTATATGCTTCTTCTACTCTCTTCACTCTTATCTTATTAATATTTTTCTTGTATTTTTAGTCTACAAAAATTTACTCAAAATCAAGTAGGGAAGGTTGACTTAGGCTGTCTTATATTTGTTGTAGTGCTCAATAGGTGGGTCTAAAGTTATTGGAATTTAATGAAAATATTTATATCACAACTAGCTTTAGAATACAATTCCCTAGAGTTGTAGCCTTATTTTTTGAGCTTAAATCTATTTTCTAATAGTCTGTTTTCAAATTTAGTGCTTTCAGCTAGAGAAGATACTTTTTGACCTAGTCTTCAGAAAAAATTAAAAATAAAAATTATCCCAAGATTTTTGAATATTTTCAGATTTCAACTAGACTTCATCTTTTATAATTTTCACTATATGTAAAATCATTTGGACTTTTCTATTGGGAGTATTAATTCTTAGAAATAGGTGCATGAAATTTTGGATTGGGTTCTATTGGGTTGGCCTCCTAATCATTTTAGAAAAGCCCCCAATCATGGTGAGGCTTATGAATTTTGTAATTCTTTAGTGAGGTCACAACATTAATAATTAGCTTTCTCATGATTTTTCTGTTGTTCTTTGGTGAGAATCTCAAGTGATCATAAATTTTTGACTTTAATATCTAATTTGAAAATCTATCCATCGCCATTCACTTGTCTTAACCCTATTCTGAGAAACTCCATATACTTTACCTTGTTCAAAGAATCATCTATAATCCGGTGTATAATGGAGTTACTATTTAAGCAAGAAGAAAGTTATAGTCAAGCAGGGTGTTTATTCTAAGAAAAAATGATAATATTTATGTAGTGTTTGTAATTTTGATTATTATATGGTTGTTTTGTAAAGCTGTCATTGTAGTTTATAAGTTTTGAATGTCCATAAATTTTGAATCATGGAAATTCAAATTTGGAATTTTGAAAATTTATATTTTAAAAAATTAGATGGATTCTTTGTAATTTCATTATAAAATTGTTTGCGTAATTTACAATTCTTTAAATTATCAATTTTAACTTATATTGTTTGTGCAAGGAGTTGTAGAGTGGTTTTTTGTGGGCCAAGGAGTTGGAGTGCTTTTTGATGGTTATACATGTGTAACCTCCCTTCTTCTCCTCCATACGCTTGACGCTCTTTCTCTCTCTCTCTCTCTTTGCATTTTTTTGAAATTTTGTGTAAGAACATATATATTATTTTGTTAGTATTTAATGAAGTGATGTTGATGATTTTGTGAAGAAATAGAGTTAATTTCAAGAAGAGAGGAGGCATCGTGGTATCTCCTCACCATGGAAAGAGGTTTGGTGATCTCTTTCAATGTTTTTTGTTGTAGGCTTCTTCGACCTTCTTCACTCTATCTTATTAGTGTTTTTCTTGTATTTTTAGTCCACAAAAACCTATTCTAAATCAAGTGGGTGAGGTTGGCCTAGGCTGTCTTGGAGCAAGATTTTAGTCTAGTTCCACAGTTAATATGTGGACCTAAACTGATTAACATTGATTGAAAACTTTTATATCACAACTAGAAACCCTATAATATAATTCACTATAGTTGTAGCCTCATTTTATAAGCTTAAACCTATTTTCCAAAAGTCTATTTTCAAGTTTTGTGTTGTAAGTTAGGGAATATATTCTTTGATTTAGTCTTACAAAAATATCAAGACAATATAAAAATTATCCCAAAAATTTTGAAAATTTTTAAATTTCATGTAGAAACCATCTTTTATATAATCTTGGAAGTAGATGCATCAAATTTTGGATTGGGTTCTATCTTGGGTTGATTGAATACCATTAAGTTTGTAACCTAAACTCTACTAAAAATCTAGCCACCTCATGCTCATCCTCACTTTCATAAGCATCTTAGGAAAGTCGCATCCCTCGTGATCTAGCCACAGACCACATTAGTATGCATGTTGTATCAACCCTTTATGGGATACTATCTTTTCCTACAAAGATATTGAATTTGTTTCAGCTAGGCTTTACCTTTATTTTGATGTTGCTTTATTCTTGTATAGGCTTTCACAAATGATTTTATAGCTTTTCTTGTTGATCTCTGAGTTATTGTATTGATAATACTTTGTTATACATTTGTATGTGGTCGTTGTTCTTTGAAAATTAGAAAGTTTTTTTTTTAAGCATGGATGTAGATACGAGGACATGGATACAATAGGACATTGACATAGTTACACGATATAATTACAAAAAATATGACATAACACCTTATGGATATGCTTTATACTCAATAAATTATTTAAATAAAATGTATTAAGTTTCGCTATTCTTTATTGAAGACATCATGAAATGAAGTATAATATCATAAAATGAATTTTATACAACAAAAATAACAACAACGAGCCTTATCCTATTACGTTGGGTCGGCTACATGAATCCTTTTTCTCCAATATGTCCTATTAAGTATCATATTCTCATTTAATCCTAATAAATTAAGGTTATTTTTTATACTTCTTAACCAAGTCTTTTTAATTTTACTTCTATCCTTTTTAACATAAGCCGAATTGGGTCATCGGATGGCTTGCGTTTTTTGTGACCAAACTATTTAAGGGGACTCTTTGTAATCTTATTTGCCACTTGTGCCACTCCAACCTTATCACATATATATTCATTTCTCATTTTGTCTCTAAGTATAAAACCACTCATCCACAACATCCTCATCTCTACAACACCCTTAATTTTATGCTTCTTTGCAGGTCTAATTATCATCATATGAAAATTTTCTTTGAGTCTAAGTAGTGCTTTCTTGTCATGAAATTAATCCTTTAATACATTGTCATAAAAGAAATTTTATAATGATAAAAAAATATTAGCATATACTTAGCACACATTTCTTATATATTTATCTATTTAACATCTAAATTTTAGTATTTACATAAATAATACCTATATCTTTAGTATCACATAAAAAACAACACTATCATTAGCTTTTTTAAAGTGAAATGTACATTGTTATACATAGGAAAAGTGTTATATATGTAAACATTAAACTTTAACTATTAGATATGTAAATGCATAAGAATTATGTATTATATATGTAAATTTTGCTAAAAAATATTTTACTAGTATCAATATTGCATTCAAAGTATCCAAACAAATCCTTAAAAACTCAATACCAACATTATCCTCAAAATAATAAAATAAAATATGGTGATATAATCATCTCTAATTGGAAGTAACACATTCATTGGTAAGGTCATCATTAGTAATATCTTTGTTACTGTCTTCAATTACATTTTTATCTTCATCCAAAAAATATGTTTTCTTAAAGTTTGGCTCATCAAGAGACAGATAAACAACTTCAAATATTCTAATATCATCCATTGTAGTTAATCTATCTTCTTTAATATTCCACAAATTTGTCTCCTCTTGAGTATATTCTAGGCTTCTCTTAGAATATGAAGATTAATATGCAAAAATGCAAACTTTTTTTTTATTAAATTGCAATCTTGTTTCTTATTAGTGGATTGATACAAGAATTCAAACTTTGGTTTTTGTTCACAATAAAAAGATTAACACATTTGAGTCAATAGTTTAAAACCTAATTTTACTATTAAGGGGGAATTAGCTGTAAATCATCCACTAAGTTTTTTTATTAATAGTGTTTATAGAAGTTATGGAATCATGACTAATGAAAACACTATTAAATCTAAAAAAAAATAGAAACTCCAAAATAGTTGTTGTTCTCTCTTCAATATTTTCTTTTACCATTTGTTTTTCTTGTTTGAGATCTCCATTATCTTGGGGTGGGGAGTGAGTTTTTAAGATATTTTCAAATTAAAAGTTAATTTTAAATCTTTGTTAAAAAATTAGTTATAAAAGATTATACTTTAATTAATCACAACAACAACAACAACAAGCAACAATAAAGAAAAGAAACGGTGCAAAAAAAGTAAAAAGTGAATATAGATTTTTATGTGGTTCGGTCAAACCCCAAAATTCCAAATTAGCAATCCAAGTTATTAAATTAAAGTTGAAATATTCCATACTCTTCTTCACAGACAAATATAACCTAATATTGTACTTTCCTATACAGGCAAGTACAATCTCAACAAAGAACAAGAACAAAGAAGTGAAGAGATATACAGATCTAACTCTCAATTTAAAAATTATTTTGCACTCATAACTCAACTATATCAATATTAAGGCAAGTGATTTAAAACAAAGAAAGCTCACTTTTTTATTAATTAAAATTAATTTTAATATAAGACCTTGAACGAAATATTAATTGCAAGTTAAGTCTTTAAAGAAGTTTGATTTAATTTAAATATATGAAACATTGAAATAAAAAATGATTTGAATTAACAATTTAAAAACACCACACAATAAATGAGAGATAAACTAAAGCAAATGATATATATAATCTTATAATATCTAATAAGTAAGTTGATAATATTGTCACTTGAGAGATAAACTAAAGCAAATGATTTATTGTCACTTGATGATATGATAATATTATATAATATTATAGTTAATTTGGTTGTTTTGCTACTTAAGACTTTGATGTTAGTCACACATGATTTGTTCTTGTAAACTTTCAATGCTTTTGTTTAAGATATTTTCATGTTACATTTATACAAACACGCTAAGTATACAAATGACGATATAAGTTTTAGAATTAAGATTGAGTGGCTAAAATGAGGTATAGGAGTATCATGTGGTGCGATAACATCATGGAGTCACAGGTAAATTTATGAACCTACTATGAGGTCAATACTGCATGAAACTTAATGTTGACGATGGCAAAAATTGTTGAACATGGTGAAAATGAGAATAATAAGATGGATTGGTGAAAATACTTGAAAGGATAAATTAGGAAATGATTATAGATAATTTAGTGGAATATAATTTTAAGTATTTTGATATATACGATGAATCATAGAGAATTCACCCATAAGAAGAGTATAAAATTTGTGTCAAAGGCTTAGTGCAAATGGGTAGATATATGATATCATTCATAAAAGTCATCCAAATAGAAATTGTAGCAAATATATTTAACACCTCATGTAGTACTCTATAAAAATGAATAAAAATTGTTGATGTGATAAATCCAAAATAGTTGGAGAAGGCTAATGACAATGATGAAGTATATGAAAAATTATAAGGGTTGTAACTCACACTTGAATTAAGACTTTCTCTGCAGTTCTTTTTGCACTTGGACCCAAAAAAATTCTTGCTCTTTGTTCTTTGTTATGGTTTGCTTTGATTGCCAGATTTAATTGGTTGGATCCCCTTCTTACTTGTATTGTAATGAGATGTTTCTTTTGGCATCTTTTGATTCAAAATATATGTGGAAGAGTTATTTTTGACTGATACTTATTTTCAATAAATCAGTGGTTGATTCTCAGATGGAGTGTATCAACATTGAATCTTTGATTCTCGTGGTCTTTGATTTTTAATTTATGTATTATTTTGTTAATGTTTATAAAACTAAAATCTTCAATTACGGGATTGCATGATTTAGAATTTATTAAAGATAAGTTTGTGGAATGTAGATGAGTATTTTGGATGTATATAATTAAGCTTAGAGAATTCACCTATTAGATTGACAATTTTGATGTAAAGGGGGACACTTATGATATCATGGATAGAAGTCATTCAAATAAAATTGTTCAGAGTTTGTTTAATATCTCATACAACACTCAATAAAAATAAATAAAAAATGGGGATTAAATCGATCCAAAATAGTTGGAGAAGGCTAATGACAATGATGGAAGAATTTTGAATTTCAAAAGAGTTGTAATTCACTTTAGTGAAGACTTACTCTGCATTTTACTTTTGTACATTGATCTCAAAACTACTTGTTTTTTGTTTATTTTATTATTTAGTGAAATGTAGTTTACCTACGTAACTTAGAATGGCTTTCATTGCTAGATTTAATTGGTTGGATCATCTTCTAATTTTTGTGTCGTAGCGAGATTTTTTTTTGCTATCATTTAATTCAAAATTTATGTAGAAGAGGTTTTTATGGATACTTTTATATATTTAATAAATCAGACCATTGATTTTCTCATTTAGAGTGTATTGGCATTGAATTTTTTTGATTCACTTGGTCTCTAATTTGAACCTTTAATTAGATGAACCTCTTTATTTCATGCCTTCACTATAGCTTTTATGAAATTGAATAACTAAAAGTTATCAAAATCAACATCTATATTGAATCCTAAAAGAAATAAAACTATCAAATTTATGATAATGAAAATTTTACAAGGAGTCCGAAACTAAAATGGAAATGAGTTTGAAGGACTTTTATTTCAAAATTTAAGGGAAAAAACCATGGAGGTTATGTTGGATACTTGGTAGACTCTATTTTCTATTTATTAGTTTACTTTTCTAACAAGCAACTTGAATTTTATAGCATAATTTGTTGTTTTGAAGGTTATTGTCTTCACTTTTCTTGCTAATATATTGAATGTATTTTCATTAACCTTTGCGGAGTAAAAGTATGTGGTAAATTATCAAGCACTAAATTACTTTGATACATGTGGATCAAAAGTCTATCTTTTGTCTCTAGCCACCTAGAGATTTAGGATATGTTTGGGATAATTTTCTGTCTATTTTATTTTTCAGAAAGCAGTTAGAAAGTAACCATACTTGTGTTTGATTATCAATTTTTTTATTGCTTTTTAGAAAATTTTATGATGAAAAGTTGCATTTGAGAATTAGATTTATTAGAGTATTGTGGCTATCAGAAAGTTGTTTAAATTTTTCAAAAAAGAAAATATTTACTTTCTTTCAAAAGATGTTTTCCAAGATACTTTTTAACTTTTTAAAAAGTAACAGTTGCTCCAAACGGACACCATTATTATTTTGGGTGTTTGTTTAGAGGCATTCCTATGCACAATTGGCTTAAAGAATGATGTGAGCTCCTCTCATAATGTTTGTTGACCTGTGGGTGCTTTCTTACGTTCAAGTCAATGACCAAGCAAATGTTAATCTCCATACATGTGCTATAATTTCATCACCATGGCAAGGCATGGTTGGAGTTGGTTGACTCAATTTGAAGTCTTGTAAGGGATTTCACATTGATGCTTCCAAGAGTGATTGTGGATTGACAAGTCATTACCAATACAAAATTCTTTGTGTTATTCAATGTTTGAAGGAAGAGAGCCAAAAAGAATGAGGGAAAATTATGAAAGTGAAATGCTTTCTCTCTCTCCTACCATTCTCGTCCTTCTTCACGTTCTCTTTCCTCCACTCATTTTTTTTCTACGCACTACTACGCTTATTTAACTCACCAATCCTCCCACTCATTCTCATTCTTCACCAACTTCACTACTCATTCCACCAAACTTTTCTATCACCGAGCTTTATTCTAATTCATAATTATCCACTAAACCTTTTCCCTTTCCTAAGAAATTTGATTAAATAAACTTTTTATCTACCTCAAGAAAAACTCTTTAGTTCTCATACCCTTTTTTTCCTATCCAAGTTCATAAGGTGGAATTTTATTATGGTGTAGATAAGATTTGAATCCAAAACTTTGGCAACAACTTTCAAGGTTCTTACCAACCAAACTAATCACTATGTTCTCAAACATCGAGTAAGCTCAATAGGCACTTTTCTTGAGCTACCAATCATCTTTCACAATTTTTGTAAAAGAGGGTTATTCTTACCTGTATTACTTGTTTGTGGCTTAACTAAACAAACTCAAATATAAACCACCGGAAATAAAACACATAATCTCTTGTACAACCCGAAAATAACCCAATATGTACCATACAACAAATATCATGAACAAAAAAACTCCGCATGGCTATCGGAAACGTCACAGCATTCATTAGTTCTGTTGGGTTAAAAAAAATTCCCTATGATCAAGTTCAAAATTGAAAGCAAAGCACTATTGTTGGAGCATCTATAGGAAAGACAACTGCTGTCGAATTAGCTCAGTTGGTTATTTTCTTAAATAATTTATGTAGGTTTCATATATTTTTCTTATTTTTATTGATCAGAGTTTTCCTCTTTTTTTCCCCTTAAGTGCTAGTAGTAGATAACTCATCTTCTCACCGTTTGAGTTACTCTTGAAACTTTTGGAAGTCTTTTAACTCATGGATGTCCCTTTATTTGATGTATGTTAGATTGCCGACTGGATTTTGGCGCATTGGTACCATGTCTTATTTTGTATTTGCTGTATTTTTTTTCTTCTTTTTTTTTTTTTCGTTTTTGCTGTGGTTGAATGATGTTAGTGCTAAAGATGTTTTACTAAGCATCATTGGGCATGTCCAAGCTTTCCAGCAGCTTGGGTTTGTAGTGTCTAATTCCCTCTTGAGAAAGCATCTGACAGACGGGTGTCAGATGCAGCAGCATATCAAAAACATGGTTGAAAATAAAAAAAAATGCTTTGACATGTAAGTCTGGAACTTGATTAAAACGTGTTGAACGTGACAGGTCATGGCTGTTAGTTTAACATTTTTTTTGTATGAGTGTTAGTGTTTGTCTTATTTCATTTTCATATAAAACTTGTGGTTTTGTGTTTGTCTTTTATATAAGAACTCTTCTTTGCATGTCTATAATTAAATTTTATAGATTATGTTGAGTAGTTTTTTATGTTATCAACGGTTAATAGGTTGTTCTATTTAATTGCCATATTGGAAGTTTTCTTGTGTTCTTAAGATTTTATTGTGAAATTGTTTTTAATTGCGTGGTAGTAGGATCCTCTGCTTGTGAAGTGATTTATGTCATTTTGAAAATGCTGATTATATTCTAAATATGTTATTTAGGAAGTTGTTATAAATTTAGAGGAAGAGTTTTCATACTGAATGTATTATTTTGCCATATTAAAATTTTTCTTTGAAGCATTGCAGAGAAGTTAATATGTATGGTGACCATTTTGTGGTGTAGATGTACAATGGCAAGATGATGAAAAATGGTTTGATTTATAATTTCATGAATAGATGCCATTTTTTTAAGTACCCAAGATTTGACATAAATTTTCATGAGTTTTTTAAGTAGTAATAAATATAAAGATTTTATTTTAATAACTAATGAAAGAAGGTTTGCTAATACAATGCTGATTGATATGCATAATAAAAATACATAAAAATTACAATTTGTAGGTCATCAATTTTTAACTTAAACAAAAATTAGACTTTTGATGAAAATGACTAACAGTTCATTAATTCTAAAAAAATAATTTTAGAGCCATTAAAATACGAAATTTAGCAAGAAAAATAACAAGCGCATTGACTTTCAGCAATGATCAAGATTCACTATAAAAAATAATGAAGTACATATCACTTTTTAATCACCCACACATATTAAGTCTAAATGAAGTAATGACAATATTAAGTTTAAAAATTACTCTAGAATATCTTGGTCTGATGTCATATAAGGATACCATGGTCATCAAGGCCCTTCAAAGGGCTTGAAAAATGTGCATCTAATAACATAGAATTTAGAAAAATGGTCATTTTTATTTCAATACTAAGAAAAAGGTGAAAATGATTCCTAGACTATTTGTGTAGGGTCATTTTTGTTCTAACTATTTTATTTGTTCAATTCAATTTGTCGACCTGTCAATTATGAACCAAAATAGTCATCTGTTGAATTATTTAGAATCATATTGGATGGTCATGGATTATTTTGACTAAAATTTGATGAGTTAAGTAACTAATTTGGATGCTTTAAATCTCTAATGCTAGAGCGACCTTCCCATAAATAGTCTAGGGATTATTTTGACAATTATTTTCAATACTAGGGGGCTATTTGGTCGGCTGCAATTGTAGTGTGCTGTAAATTAAATTCCTAAAATTTGAAATTTTTGTCGATTGATCTATTGCATTTGATATGCAATATATTTCAAGTTTATTAGAAATATACTCTCTAGTTCAAATTTAGTATATTTGGAATTCATTAAATTTGGGAAATTTTCAAATATACAGGTTTTAAGTGAGTCCACATCCCATCAGTTGTCTTGCGGCTCCGATTGTTGCTGCAATTGCCCCTCGGTGATTGCCGTCACTTGCTGATTGCTGTCCCTGTCCATGTTGACAACCATTGCTCGTCACCCTCGATTGTTGGGCACTGTTGATGGTCGTCAGTCATCTACCTTCACTAGTCGCTTGTTGACAAGCTTTGATGCAAGCTGTTGATGTTGCATGCTGTCGCACTTTGCAATTATTATATAGCTATCGCATATATATGTCGTTGTGTTATTAGTTGTCACGCAGCCTCATTGGCTATCACTCCGCTACCGTAGTTATTTGTAACCTCTGTCGACCATGATCGTTGCCATCAATAATTCTATTTTATTTTGCATTATTTTGCTTAACCAAACAAAAAAAATGCCTGTATTTATAGAGTTTTTAACCAAACAGTTAAAATTATTTTAAATACATTAATTTCACTGTACATTTCATTTCTTTTTCACAACATCTTAATTAGTTAATTAAACAACCCCTTAATGATCAATATGATTTTACATGCCTTAATATATATATATATATATATATATTATAAGGTCAAAAGTCCCAATTACAATAACTTTGTTGGAATCCAGTAGGATTTGGTTAAATACAAGTTTCAACTTATTCCATTTGGATCTTAACAAATTCCAAGTTTTTCTAGCTGAATCAACTTGTAGGGCCTATTTGGGATCAACATTATATTATGATTTTATTTTAAATTTTATTTTAAAATAATTTTTTTTTGGTGTCTTTGTTATGTGTTTTTATTTTTTTTTTTGAAAACAATGAGCTTTTTTGACAGTCCTATTTTCAAGTCAAAATTCAAACAAAATAAAATGAAAGCAAAAAAAAAATAAGCAACAAGTCATGTTTGCTATTTTATTGGGTCGAAATAACCAAAGAAGGGAAGAGACATAATACAACAGAGGTCACCAACATGCTTAGCCTTTGGAGAATAGAGAGGAAAGTGAAATGGTTGCCATATTTACATGAGAATAGAAGGAAGCTGCTAATGGTTGTTGACCAAGGAGAAGGAAGTTGTTTCTTATTGTTTCAAAAAATTGAAGGATGTTGTTAACGAGATTTTATGTTACCTCATCTTTTTTAGATTGAATTTCCTAAATGCTTTCGTAGGAAGCCTTTTAGGTTTCAGACAAATCATTATCTTATCATTTGATTTGAATTTTATTTCTTTCATTGAAACTAACATAAGACTTATAATTACGATAATTGACATATAGTTGATTTGGTGAAAATATTCATGTAATCTTGACAAGTTATGCAAATCATGTAAATAATATGAAATAATTAAAGAAATAACTCAAATGCTAATATGCATCTTCAGGGATATTAATAATGCTTTCTATTCTAGTCTATATGATGGGATGATAAAGAAATTAAAAATATGTCCACCTTCAAACATAAATTGTCCATATGGGCGAACGTCTATCTTTAAAAAAAAACCTGACGGCTTAAATACTAGATATGATGATTTATGCATCATTAAATTCATTCGAGTACATGGAATTTTAAAGTTGACTTTTCATTGAAAAGTCTCCATTAAAAAATATTAAGTAGTCAAGAAATTTCACCCTTTTCATAAGTCTCTTTATGAATTTGTGTCAATAAACCAATTGCCATAAATTTCAGTTTATTATAAATTTCATGAGGAGTTAAATTAAGTTCTTCATTTGCTTTATCAACTTTAATAGGCATGATTCATTAGTGATCAACTTCTATTTACTTTTACATTCAATATTTACTGTCATCAATATGTGTTAGGCTCATTGACTATATGTTTTGCTTGCTTCCATCTCTATGAATTTATTTGATGTTTTTTAGTCGTCTAGGTTTATGTTCATGAGTTTAAAAGTTTCATATGTACTAGTAGATTTAATTTCACAAAGAAGCTTAGATTCACATATTAGATTCAAGCTTTAGATATGATCACAAGTTTGATATCAATTTTAGGTTTAGTTTCTAAGAATGGCTTGACTTAAAATCAATTTCAAAATCTTAATATAACTCTTGTTATATGCAAATTCAAGATGTGCTAATGTGGGTGAAGATGCTAACTTTACAATAACAAAAAAAATATATATATAATTGTAATTTAAGTCTTCATTTAAATCATATTCAATCTTCAAAAGGTTATCCATGAACTATAATTTTTCTATAAGATCAGTTTGATCATGTATGATTTTTTTTTTGGCGTATGTTTGACAGATTTGAGAGGGGCATGGAAAGATTTTTTTTTTAGGGATTCTAATTATCAATGTGACATTAAAACTATATCATTTTTAATTTGTTTTAATATTAAACAATGTTGTTAAGGCCTCATTTTAGATTCTCGATAAATTATGTTAAGTCCACCCTAATCGCTTTCTTAAGATGTATAATAAATGAATAATGATATAACACTGTCGTCCTGAGAAAAAATCACATTTAATTACAAATTTGTTAAATTTATCATATGCAAACACATTAACAACCCTTCAAGTGATTATTCTGTCAGTCTCAATATTGTCTGACTAACATTGTTTTTTAAGTTTATGTTTTAGGACAACCCATATAGATTTTAATTCATTTGCAATACCTTGCCAAAATGATTGAAGATGACCTGCTATTTTAGCTTTGGCACATTCCAGTTGTTCAAAAGTAGATAGATGGTAATATTCGAAGTGGTGTTTTTTTATTATCATTCCAGTATTGAAAATTTTCAAGTTTATACCTTCCATATCATGTAGTAATTTAGATTCTCGGGATAATTATATTGTGCTTGGTTAGAATGATGACTTACCGGATTTTATTTAAGTTGGCATCTTTTATTATATTTTTTTGATTGACCTAAGTATTATGATCTGCTGGTACACAACCGTGTGTATGATATCAATTTAGTGTAGAATAATTTTGCATCTAGGACTTGCTAATGCAACTTAGGATTATATTTATAATGAAAACTCACAGAAGTCATAATCCAACGTCATAATTCTAGGACTAGTGCTCGCCCAGGCTCTACTTTCTTCCAATATTTGATAAATTGTTATGAAAAAGGTGACAGTTATTTTATTTGTCAATCTTATAGTAAACCATAAAAATGGTCACAGCTGTCAAGAAAACTTCTCTGTGAAGAAAGCTTTACCACTAATGATCGTGGGTCTGTAACTTTAATTCTTCCATTATATCATTGACTTTTTGTAAATTGTTTATTTACTCGATCTTTGTATATTTATATTACTAATTTTGAAGTAGAACGTTTCTTTATATAAAAACTTTTACCATTTTACGTTGTTATTTGTTTTTGAAAATTTGCAAAACAGGAGGCTAAAAGAATATTGTACTTCTGTTGTAGTTTGTATGGCTTCTTTCATTGGCAATAGAACTTCAACTTGGTTTGGAAATGCTGGAATCTTCTGTCCCATCTCTTTTTTTATGTTTTTTTGTTATGTTCACTCCTCTACAAACACGTATAGTCTTTGCTATGTTAGAAATCCTTTTTAAAGATATGCCAGGTGCTCCGGAGATGCATGGTTACTACCCTCGGAATGAAGATAGGACAACACTTGGTGTCATCAGGGATGCAGGGTCCATAAATTCATCTTATGATCCATATTCGCGGAATGGGGTATTCTCATTGTGTTTTGTGCTTGATTGAAATTTTCTTTATAACCTACTGTGACCATGTTTGACTATTTCAGTTGTCTTCTTATGTTGCTGCTGAACCTGTAAGGCCTATTGGTGGAATAAGTGGTCGGCCAGTCGATGATCCACACATACCAGGTTATGCAGGCATGGATAGCCGAGTAATCGGATACAGTAGTGGGAGGATGGAAAAACCTCTTCCTCCAGACGCATCAAACACATTGTTTGTGGAAGGCCTTCCTGCTGATTGTACACGCAGAGAAGTGTCTCGTATCCTTGAATCTTTCTATTACATTATTTGAGCATTTTCCATTACTTTTCTGTTAGTTACTGTATGTGGTTCATCACCGTTGATGTGGTTCCTTTACTGCTGTCCAAAGATATCTTTCGTCCTTTTGTAGGCTTCCAAGAGGTTAGACTTGTGACGAAGGATTCTAAACATGTAAGTGGACATTTTGATTTAAGGAGGTGTCCTATTTTCTGTTTTTCTTTTCCCGTCATTTATGAAACCACCTTTTCTTTAGCCTGGAGGAGATCCATTTGTGCTGTGCTTTGTTGATTTTACTACACCTAGCCAGGCTGCAGTCGCATTGGATGCTTTGCAAGGTGAAAATAGTTTGCTATGAATTATTGTAATTGTTCTTGAAATTTTTTATTTATCATGCTATGCTTCTCTTACTGAATTTTTCACTTAATAATGACTTTGCAACAATGAATTTAATTAGTCATGAAATTCTTTCTTTGAGAAATGGCATCTGTGACAGTATGCTTGATTTTTTGCATGATACTATGCTTAAGTTGTATTCTCTTTCAATTTTATAAGTTTTTTCTCCATATATATTGATATTTTCAGTTCAGTTGGATGCTCTGGTTTATATGGCATCACTTATGTAATTCAGTCGTGTAATATTATCAATGTGCATCTTCTAATGGTTTATGGGGTTTATGGGATACTAAGTTCTAATTGCATATACTACATGAAAATGCAGAATGATATGCTGTATAGAAGCATGCGTGTGGTTGAAAATAGTCACAAATTGGTTTTTTTGCAGGTTATTGTTTTGATGAGCATGATAGAGAGTCAGCCCGTTTGAGGCTGCAATACGCTCGCTTTCCTGGTCCACGTTCTTCTGCTGGGCCTCGTAGTAGGCGTTGATTTTCTTGAGTTATATATTCAATGAGACCAAAGTGATCATTGTCCTACTTATGAATGGTCGTTGCATGTACTCAATTCTACCGAAGAAAGCCATTGTCTTGCTCTGGTAGGTAGGGGTAGGCTCCTTTTTGTATGGACGTTTCACATGAGAGAGATGTTGGCTACTAAATTACCTACGCGACTGTCAATTTTATCTTAGCTTTTGATCCATTTTATGCCAGGACTGCTATGATGTGCGTTTAAACTTTTCAAAGTTACTGCTTAAGATGCTCCTCTTAAGATTTTTATTTATGTTTAAGATAGATACGAACCAGGGTACTTTTATGTTTAAAGACTTGTTGGAGATTTTATTCGATAATTGCAGGGAAATACAGTCAGTTAGTTTGACATGCGGATTTGCCTTTGGTGCTCTATTATGCCAAACAAAGTTGGATTTCAGTCATGTTCTACAAAATTGAAAGCTTCAGAATTAATTGGTACTTAATGCCAGCTGTTTCTTTCTATGGGCGTGATTCAAAACATTGTTTTTTTTTTTTTTGTGTATTTTTCAAGATTGAATGTGTATTTTATGACCACCCCACCCTGTAGTATAAGGATTGGTAGTAGTGTGATGTATAGGAAGGAGATAGCATGACAGGTTGAATACTGTATTGAACAATTTTATAGTGTCCGATTCCATGCATTGTCGTCTTGGTAGCGCTTTCATTGTCATTGAAATTGTTAGGGAGTACTGCTCGGAGTATGCTAGTCATCTTATGGTAGTGATTTTTGAGAATTTAACCACTTTTTTTAGTTCTAACTATGAAGCAAATATATTATATCGTTTAACATTAATAGGATATATAATTCATCTAAAGCAATGAATATTAGTAAATGAAACTAAATAAAAAGACCAAGTAATAGTTTAATTTTAAATTAAAACGAATTTATTCAAATTGTATCTTAATAATCAAACTAAAATTAAAAAAATAATAATTTAATTTCAACAATAAAATTGAACTCAAGCAACAATAATAAACATAAATTGAACCTTTAATATGTTAATCAAATTAAAATAAAGATTACTTAACTATATAGCATATTAATTTGAATCTTAAGGTGAGTATTCACTCTTTGCTGATAATCTCACTTTATTATAACCAAGGTGAGGTGCTAAGTAGATTGAGCCCTATTATAAATAAGACTTAAACCAGATAAAATGCACTCATCTAAAAGCAAATTTCAAAAACTTAAAACTTAAACAAGCCAAGTATATAGCTGTTGTACTCTCTTTTTCACACATAAAATATATTATCATCAACCCTAAAATCAAATTAGGCTAACGTATTGATTCTACTGTTATAGGTTTTTTTTTTTTTTTTTTTTTTTTTTTTTTGTGAATAATTGTTTTGATCTAGATCAATATATTATAATATTTTTTTATTTTCTTAAAAGAACTATTGTGATAAACAATTTTACTTGTGAGTGATACTTTACTTAAATCTCTAAACATAATTTATTAAGACAGGTGGACTCAGTAATCATTTTAAGATCATAAAACTATTAATGTACTGTTTATTTTTCATAATATATATTGTTGTAAGATTTAAGATCATTTTAAAATTCAAAATATAATTTTATTTTAGAATTAAATCAATATCTGTGAGGTTTAAAATTAATAGGAGCTAATTACACATGGTCCTTCATGAAGCTTAAAAAGATTCATGAAAAAAACTATCATCTTAAAATTAACGAAGATCCCATAGTTCAAATTTGTAATTCTAAGCTAAGTTATATAAGAGTATAATATGGCTATTTATTTATTTATTTATTTTTCTTCTAGAATATATAGTAGTATTCAATTCATTTATTTAATTTTATTTTGAGCACATAATAGAATTATATATTTTTCATAAATTTCTTTCTATGTTTATTGTGTTATGATGAAAGCCTAGATGAGTTGAACTTTTAAGATAAAATTAAATTTTTTATCGCATTAAATTAAATCAATTTAAGCAAAAATATTACATCTGATATCGTCACCAATTAATGCTTTTTGCAATAAAATTTTAAAGGCATCTAGAAACCTCTAGAATTATTAACCATGACACTTTTTCAATTAAACCCTTCTCCCATTGCAAATAAGGAGACATCTAACTAATGAGGATATCATCCTTCCTAAAAAAATATCTTCTCTTTTAATTTAACACATGACTCGATTCTAACTATATTTTATTTTAAGTATAATTTACATTTTCAAAAATCTTCAGCTTATAAATCTTAAAAATATTTAAGAAAATTAGAATTTTATTACATTAATTTGATGTATAACATAACAATCATGATCCTAGGATTTCGAAATGAATCTAAGTTCTTAATTTCATTTCTTGATTAACAACTTAAACTATCTTGCATTCATAAAATCGAACATATGAATTTAAATCAAAAAAAGTTGAAATAAGTTCATTTTCTCAAGTGAGAAAGAATCAATAATTCTCAAATTATTATGATTAGATTAAATCGAGCTTTTAATTTCTATTAAAATATTATTCAAATTTAAGGTATGAAGTACCATATTTTTATTCTACTACGAATGAAATCACTCACCTCTTAAATATTTATACAGTTTGAACTGTTAGAATTTAAGTCCTAATTTTTTTAATAAATGTTAAATTTGAAATCTAAATAACTTCATTTTTAAAACTACAAAATGGAACATTAGAAAAAATTGAAATGCTTATCGAGATTCCCAATATTTAAAGCATTGTTTACTTATTCTTGATTGACATCCAAAAAGAACTCTTTCTTTCTAAATCAATCTCACTTAATTTTCTAAATTCACCATCCTTATAATAAACTTTTAAATTCATTAAAATAAATGTAATTTTTTAATTGACATTTTTTTTAGGAAATTGAATGGTTGAAGTGGAGGAATACATATGATTTATTGCGTGATGAAAAAGTTCTAACTTAAAAAAAATTTTATAAGATGTTGGTAAAGACTTACAATGATTTATAGTATAAAATATTGGTCAGTAAAACATAAACATAAGATTAAGTTAAAGTATTGCAGAGATGAGTTCATATTCTTAAATATAAAATATGAAATGAGAGAATTGTCTTAAATAATTTGACCACATAAAACAACAGCCACCCAATGACTTGATGACTCGATGAAGAGTAGATGTACTATATTTATCTTATATTAAGAATGATAAAGGTAGCCTTAAAAATACTTAATTAAGATGTATAAAATATCCTTAATTATTAAAATTAAATAAGAACTTGACAAATAATATAACACAATATTTTTTTTTTTTTAGCCAACCAAAGATAATGGGATAAAAGCTTATTATTGTTGTAGAGCTTTTTTAGGAAAATTTCTCTCTTAAGATTAATTAATTATAAAAACTTACCTTTATAAATTAAAATGTGGTCCTTAATATTTAAAATATTTTCTACTTATTTCTGATTGCATCCAAAAAGAACTCTTTCTTCTAAATTAATCTCACTTAAATTTTCAATTTAATCATCCATATAATAAACTTTAAAATTCAAAAAAAAATAAATATCAATTTTTTTAACCTAGAATTTTTTTAAGAGGGATTATCTCTCTTAAAATATAATTAATTATAACTTGCCTTTATAAAAAAAACCTAATAACTCAATAGAGAAAAATCTTTAATCCATCACAAACCCATCAATCTTAAAAATTATTATTAAATAATTAAATCCATTATTAAGCAATATTTTCATTTCTTAAGATGATATATTATTTTTTTAATGATGCATTTAATCACCTAAATAAAAACCCCCAAAATTTTAATAATTACAATTGAGTTAACATATTTTACCATAATTTGAAGAACAATAGAGCTATATCTAATAAAATCAATTAACACTTAATAGAGCACAAAAGAACTAACTTCACATATTTTATCATAATTTGAAGAACAATTACAAATGCATAGCTAAATTGAAAGTGTAACGTGGAAACCTTACATTCCTCAAAAGAAAAAAAAAATTTCTTCCCATGAAATACACATGCTAATAAAGTTGTTAATAAACCAAGTTTATCTTCTAACCAAGAGATTTTTAAAAGCTTTGAAGGGGAAGTTTTCTATTGATATGATTTCAATTAGTTTCAAGCATCTCTTCCTTTCATTACATTCCAACAATTCTATATTTAGACAAAGAGGTGCAAACTTTAGCTAAATCTTTTGAGTTTTTATATTATATGTAGTACAACACACAATACACTATAATATACTATACTATTACTAGTATGTAGTATACATGACATATATAACTATACACAACATATAGTATAGTGTAGTATATGCTACTACATTACACTACAATATACACTTCATACTATACTATACATATATGTAGTATAGTATATAGTATGTAATAGTATATAGTATATAGTATATACACTTCATACTATAATATAGTGTATATAGTATAGTGCACTATACTATATACTATAGTATATAGTGTAGTGTAGTATATACTGTATACTACACAACATCACACAAAATAATACTATATTATCTTCACTGTACATAAATATCTTATAATACATATACTATATACTTTTAATACCACTATACAATATACTGGTATAGTGAGTATAACATAATTATATAATATCTATCTAATATAACGACAATGTTTGGTATGTTATATATATTGCATCATATTATGGTATTTGGTGTATATAGTATAATGTAATATATACTACATTGCTCATATATTCAATCTTGTATTCATAGCATATACATATTATTAACATAAATATATGGATAAATAAAGGTGTATTATATACATAGCAATGTAATGTTATCTTACAACCATACTATAAAATTATATGATAACAAATATATAACATAAGTATGTCAATTATTATATAGTGTAAGCATATATCTTTTTGTTATTATAAGTAGTGTTTAATATTGTGTATATGTACATACTAATAATAAAAATGAAAAATTATATATGTGCCTTTACTATAATTTATAACATCTATATTCTATACGTATTACATATATTATATTTACAATGTAGCATAATTTATAATAGTGGTATAGATATAATTGAAATATGTAGTATGATTGTATAATATACATATATTGTATAAGTAAATATACATTATGTATGTATGTAATACATACTCACATACCATCTTATTCTTGTAATTATATTGTATATATATAAACATTACATTATAATGCTTATTTTTACATTGCACTACATAATACACTTCATACTATGTTATGCATATGTGTTTAATGTATGTAAAAATAATTGTATAATCTTATATTTACATATCATAATTATTATAGTATTTAGTGTATTTATTAAAATACTATAACCTCATACTATATCTTTGTATTATCTTGTTATTATATATATTCTTATACAACTATATATAGTAGATATATAGTAGTGTATAGTGTAGTATGTATTATAAGTAATGTATAATATAATATAGTATATAGTATTATACTGTATTATATACTACTTATACTACATACTATATACACAATATTATATACTATACTAAATTGATGCTCCAAGCTCAAAATTTAAGTAAATTAATACATATATCTTAAGGTTTCCAAAGCTTACGAGTTGAAACCAACACACTACTAATTTATTTCCATCTTCAAATAAATGATGTGAGACAACTTCATTGCTATTAACAAAGAAAAAAATTGTATGTTGACACCATCAATAATCATTTTAGACATTTATGACATCCAATAAGAATTTAAATAAGAACTTGACAAATAATATAACATAATAAAAACTATAAAAAAACAAAAATCATTAGAAGAAAATCTCAGCCCAAAGAGAATTAACAATGTTAATTTTTTCCTATCATGAGATGAATCCAACAATCTATAATGCCAAGGCTTTCAGAAACAAAAATATGGATTAGATGTCATAGAAAACTATTTTTAGATTCATCAAAATATAATAAAGGCTGCTAAAAAAGATAGACAGCAAAGTATATCATTGAGAAATTGGCGTATGCTTGGGTGATAATAAATTTGTATATATAGCACAAAGCATACATTGTAGAAAAACTAAGATGGATATTTAAAAACAAAAGCTTGAAAACATATGAGTTTATATGTTATTTACACAGCTTCCTAGCAACCAAACCAAGATATATTCTTTTAGTAGGCATTTAATAAATTGAAGTGGCTGTGAATAGTGGCAAAAATCTTAGATCAAAGAAAAAACTACACCTTCCAGAGGCCATGTGGTTATAATAATTAAGAGAATTGCATTCAATTAAATGTACATAAAACAAATTATTCAAAAGATAGGAAATGCTATAGAAAGCCAATAATACACCTTGAAAAATAACAAATGGCAATCAAAAGTACATAAATAGCATAATGTATGAAGTTAGCTAAATGGAATTGGTAGAAAACTATTAGTCAATTTCTCAATGAGCCACAAGATAAGATAAGATAATTAAAGGTTAGAAGATTGGAAAAAACACATCAATTAATATTTACATAATTGATCTATTGGGAGACAACTAGAATGAAAATTATAAATAAGAATGAATAAAACATAATTGAATGATTTATATAAATCTTCAAAAAACATGATTAAGAATTATTTTATAAAAGATAAACACTACAACAACAACAAGCCATTATCCCACTATGTGGGCTCGGCTACATGAATTCTTCTTCTCAATTGTATCCTACTATATGTCAACTTCTCATTTAACTCTAGTAAACTAAAATCTCTTTTTATACATCTTAGCCAAATTTTTTTAGGTCTGCCTCTACCTTTCTTAACATAAGGCAAATCTAATACATCTACTCTCCTAACCTTCGGATGGCAGATGCTTTATGATAGGTGTTCTATTTTTTTATAAGATATTTTTTCAATAGTGTTTATCTTTCTTCTTTATAAAAGATAAATACTACTGAAAAAATATCTTACAAGAAAATAAAATATCTATCATTGAAAGAACAAACACTACCAAGGCCTTCAAATTAACCATCATCTTTTACCACTCCAGGATGTAAGCTTACTCAAAATTGAACTTAAAGCCCTCAGCCAACACGTAAGTGATAGGGAAACACCAAAAGATTAGATACGATAAATATAAACTTGCCAATGATTAATGGATGACTCAATGAATGTGAAACCATCACCACCTTTTATTTATCAAGTGCAAATGCTCTTTCAAGAAGATCATTAAAATTCACCTTTATTCTGTGGTACTTTCTAAAACAACCAAAAATAAGAATGCCAATATCCTTTCGTTCAATACAAAAAAGCAACATTTCTATAGTCGGTCAAAACTATAATGCATTCTAACATTTCTAAAATAACTAAAAAAAACTATATTGATTTAAAACAAATAAACTCTTCAATAAGAACGTCCAATTAGCATAATATAAAAATAAATACATATTTTGTAACATAGTAATCCTCTATGCCATGGAAATTCAAAATCTCATCAAAAGTTTGATCTATAAATGTATTTTATTTTATGTCAAAATGAATGGATTAATGAATGAAGATACCAAATTAGTAGAAAAGCATGCTCAATGATCCATAGATATTGCTCAAACGATTTCCTTATAGATATGGTAAAAGGCACTAAACAATCAAACCATAATACGGTAAAAGGCATTAAACAATCAACTAAAAATGCAAACTTATCTATTTAAACAAAAAACAATGAAAATTCAAACAAATTATAGCGAATAATACATCTAGCACAAAAGTTCAAAAAACTGAGTAAATTATTCTTGCTTCTATTGTGTTTATCATAAATATAAACAGTTAATGATTACACTAAGCACAATTATGATGCTATTGTCTAGCAGTTATCCCTAAAACTACACTCTTAGCTATTTCACACACATACACACATTATATATATATATATATATATATATATATATATATATATATATATATATATATATATATATATATATATATATATATATATATATATCTTGATTTCCCAAGAAAAAAATAACGTGCACATCAATTTTCTTCTTTTTGTTTGAAAGAAAAATCAATCAATCATTGTTTAAAAACAAATTCAAATCAATGGATTACAAAAAATATTTGGAAGATATATGAACTTTTGTTATGATAAAGCAAAAAAAAAGTACTTTATCCTTTCAATGCTATGACATCTTTTCTACCTATTTAAGAAAACCCACCCCTTTAAACACAGTAAGAAAAAAAATTTAAATTAAGATATCCTAGTCCAAATGTGGTCAAGATGGATTTTTTGTCGATTAAGTTTGATTTGAGAATGTAATAAAAAATTAATTAATTGAACATGTATTCCACTCATCTCAAAGCAAATCATATTAGTAGAAAATCCATCTAACCCAATTTTTTCTGCACAATAGGTTAACAAGAGTAGTTACTCATTGGTTAGTCTAAAATAAAATTACTATAGAACATTATAAATAAAATTATAGTTGGGAGAATTTATTTAACCTCCAAGTGGTATATTAATTTTGAACAAGCCTGCTCTTATAATCAACATTGCTTACCTCATTTAGATTGTGCAACTACCTTGGAAAGTCATTAAGCATATTAATATAATTGTTAATACTTTTATATGTAACTAGATATGGGCTTAAGCAACATTGCTTACCTCTCCAACTGGTATATTAATTATCTACAATTTACTACTTCCAAGTTACTTTTAATTTTATTCTAACATTTTAAAGATGAAAATTTTAAAACATACAAGTTAATGTGTTATTTACACAGCTTAATAGCAAAGAAACCAAGATACCATATCTCAATTGACTAGGCATCTAATAAGTTGAAGTGCTTATGAATAGACTAGCAAAAATCTTGCATCAATGACTAAATTCAAGGATAATGTGGTTCTAATAATTAAATATAGTAAAGTTAATTTCAATGTTCATTAAAATATAGTAAATGAATAATGTGCTAAAAAAGGATAGTGGTCACACTACATCTTTGAAAAGTTGACAGATGCTTGGGTGATAATAAATTTGAATTTTTAACACAAAAAGAGCATAAAACTGTAGATAAAGATAACATAAATATGTAGTCTAAAACCATAATTTGCTACTTCCAAGTTAAATTTGAAGATGAAAACATATGAGTTAATGTATTATTTACACATAGCTTAATAGCAAACAAACCATGGTATATTCCTTTAGTTGACAAGACATCTAATAAATTGAAGTGGTTATGAATATACTAGCAAAAATCTTAGATCAAAGACTAAATTAGACCTTCCAAGGACAATGTGGTTATAATAATTACGCGAACTGCATTCAATTAAATGAACATCACGTAAAATATTCAAGAGGTGGGAGAAAAAATACATAGTCAATAGCACACCTCGAACAATAAAATAATAACCAAGTTACAATGAAGTATGTTAACATATAAAGTTAGCTAGACAGAATTAAAAAAAATATTAGTATCCAACTTGAATTATGGAGGTCAACTCTAGAGTCTAAAGCTTTTCGTTTAAGTAGATCTAAAACTGAATATATGGAGTGTAATTTTAATTGTAGAAGTTCTAGTGGTAGTGTTATGACATTAGGTGAACAAGTCATTAATAAGAGTGAGCGTTTCAAATATTTAGGCTCTATTGTTCAAAATGATGGTGAAATAGATGGAGATGTTATTAGTAGAATTCAAGTTGGATGGTTGAAGTGGAGGAATGCATCTGATCTATTATGTGATAGAAAAGTTCCACTTAAACTTAAGGGAAAATTTTATAAGATTGTGGTAAGACCTACAATGACTTATGGTGCAGAATGTTGGCCAATAAAAGAGAAGCATAAGATTAAGTTAAATGTTACAGAGATGAGGATGCTTAGGTAGATGAGTGGCTTTACTCTTAGAGATAGAATGCAAAATGAGTATATTCAGGAAAAAGTTGAAGTAGCTCCAGTAGTAGATAAGATGAGAGAGAGAGAGAGTCGCCTTAGATAGTTTGTCCACATAAAGCGTCGACTGTCCGATGACCCGATTAGGAGAGTAGATGCATTAGATTTGCCTTAAGTTAAGAAAGGTAGAGGTAGACCTAAAAAGGCTCGGTTAAGATGTATAAAAAATGATCTTAGTATACTTGATTTAAATGAGAATTTGACACATAATAGGACATAATGGAGACGAAGGATTCATGTAGCCGACCCCACCTAGTGGGATTAAGGCTTGTTGTTGTTGTTGTTGTTGTTGTATTCATGAAAATTATGAAAAAATATAAGAATTTTTATGGTATTCTCGTTTGAGTATAAAAGAAGTTAACTAGAAGATTATAATTCTAAGAATGATAACAAATTGATTTATGATGTGAAGCATCTTGTGATTTTGAAATAAGTATCAGATTTCTTAGTATTGATTGATCGATCGATTAATGTCTTGTACATAGATTTTTTTGATAAAATATTTTCCTATTTCAGTTGGATTACATCAAAGGATCAGCTTTAAGCTCTTATCTTTTTGAATTAAGATTTGGTTAAGATGTATAAAAAATGACCTTAGTATACTTGAATTAAATGAGAATTTGACACATAATAGGACACAATGGAGACGAAAGATTCATGTAGCCAACCCCATTTAGTGGGATTAAGGCTTGTTGTTGTTGTTGTTGTGATCTTTTGGAAACCAACTATAATGGAAATTATAAGTAAGAACAAATAAAAAAAAGAATTGAATGGTTTATGTTAATCTTGAATAAAATAACTAAGTATCATTGTACAAGAGACTAAAATAATATTGACTACCTATTTTACAAAACAAAATAGAACACACATCCTACGATTAAAGATCACAACTAGCAAGGCCTTTAAATTAATGATTGCCGTGTTTTGGGCCATATGGATGTAAGTAGAGGTGTAAATGAGCCAAGCTTGAGCGAGCTAAGGCTTTGTTCGAGTTCGGCTTCCTCGTACTAAATTGTGTTCAAAATTAGCTCATGTTTGAAATAGGCTTGTAAGAAGTTTGTTCGTGTTTGACTTGATATAGATCATTGTTCTAGTTAGCTTGTATTTGACTTGATTTGCAGAGCGAAATCAACCTAAATGAGCCTTGTTCAAGGCATTCTAAACTTATTATAGGATATTTATGCATGTGTATATGCTAAGAGAAGCATCTCTTTATAATGTGAGACTAAAGTATGACACTAATAAAAAATAAATAATAATAGAAATACAAAATGATGAGGGCAAGATTTAAACCTGCACCAGTTCAAAATTTTTAGTTCCACTCTCTAGGTCCATTATGCCACTTTTACTACAATAACAAAATTGCATATATATATATATATATATATATTATATATATAGTTGATTGTGTTCGGCTCATTTACTTAACAAACGATTCAAATACGAGTTGCTTAATTAGCTGAACATGAGCTATACATAAACAATTAGCTTTTTTTTTGATAGCCTTAGATGTAAGCATACTAAAAATTGAACTTAAAGTATCATAGACAAGAAATGAAAAAAATAAAATAAATTACTTCCTAATATTGATCTAATCAATATTTTATTATATAGGAACTTCAATTAAAGGGAAAAATATTAAAGAAAAAGAGATTCGAGAAGAAGCTGCAAATTAAAGTGGGTAATTATATTCTTATATTTATGGTAAAAATATCTTTAATTTCTTGTGATGAAATGCATGTTTATATGATTATGATTTTTTTTCCTGTACTGCAAGTTGTGATCTATTTTTCTATTTGTTCATAAATTATGATGTAGTTTCCTGTTTTTTTATGTTGGATAATAACCTGAATGCTAGATTATATTGTCACTTCATCATTTTATAAAGTTAATTGATTTACTGTTAGTTATGAATTAATATGCATAGCTGTATAATTATATGTTATGAATGTGTATATTGAAAGTGGAGTTCACTCCTTATATGGTATAGCCAGGAATGTAGTCGAAAAAAAATCAATGAAATTGGCAAATGATAATGACTACTTGTCCTTTGGATGAGTGTAAATATTTTTTTTTTGGTAAAGGTTTAGATGGTTACTCCTAAAATGGATGATAAATGTAAAAGTAAAAGTTCATACGAAATGTTCATCTGTACATACCTCTCATATGTTTGATTGTTTGAGCAATTTCTTTTATGTACATGTTATAATAAAAGCTAGCATGCATACTAGTTCTACCTTCTTATTTACTATAGTGTAACAACATAATTGACTCTCTGAATTTTATACAATTATTAGTTGTTTATTTTTTTTTTCAAGTAACCATCCTAACTAGATGGATGATAGAAGGGAGGGTTATGTTTATCACCGTAGAGAGACTTCAGAAGATAGATAATTATGTCAGTTATATTGATTCATGTTTAAATTGTATTTCATATGAATTTTGTTAGTATATATATGTGTAGATAAATTGTTAAATAATTGGTAAATTGTAGTGGCTCTTATATGATTGGAGATATTATTAAAACTGGAAATGTTAGATAAGGTTTTCTTTTATCCGTCCATTTGTTGTTCTCGTATTCCTCAAGCGGGCGTGACATATATCACAAAGAGAATAAAACTAGAATATGTGGTCCAATACTACAATTTACAATTTCAAAGTTAATTTTGATTTTTTTCCTAATATTTTAAAGATGGAAACTTGAAAACATACTAATTAATGTGTTATTTACACAGCTTAATAGCAAACAAAACAAGGTACCATCATTCAACTGACTAGGCATTAGATGTAGTGCTCATAGCATAGACTCTTTGGTGGACAAGCGTTTTCAAGTTTTTTATAATAGAAGGGGTAGGAATCAAAAGAAAAATTATTATCATTCTCTATTTTTCACTAAGCTTCAAACTAAATGATCTAAATAAATATTTGTCTTTACTTTATTTTTTTCCTGTGTCAGTGTACCTCTCTTTTTGTGCCTTTTTTTTTGCAAATCTTCTAGTCATACTCATATCATGGTCTAAATTAAGAAAATATATTTTTTGAACAATATAATAAAAAATATATGTTAAATCCAATAATTATGAGAGTAACTTCGAGATTTAGAGTTATTAAACATAGGAGATCTTAACGTCTTAAAATCCTAACGTAATGGCCAGCCTATTTTGAAATATTAAGCCATTATTGAAAATATATTTCATAAACATTGAGGATAGAGAAATGCAACTATTTAAAAATCCTGAGTGCTTTTTCTTTAACCCTAGCAAAGAGAAAAACTATCCTTGCGTGAGAAAAATTAAGGAAAATCAAAACTCACAAAAACTTCAGAATCTATCTTTGATATCTTGATTCTTGAAGCTTAAAATCTTAAAATACTCATATATATTCACGTGCAAGATAGATATTAAATGCAAATCATTTTATTGATCTACTTATTTTGTTTTCTTTTATTATGCTATAAAGAAAAGCTTTAAAGACAATAACCTTCTTATAACCAAGTAGTCAGGTAATATTCTGGTAGAAGTGAGACTTTGAAGAAGGCTTCTCTACCTATGTGGATCGAAGGAGCAATTATTCCAGTTTCTTTGGAACTTAATCCTAGATAACTATTGCATCTAGGTATAGATGCAAGCCTTAAAGATAAACCACATAAAAATCAAATATTATTTATTTGCTTTTATTGTGATTGATCACATTCATCGCATATTTTAATTCTTACAATATATTATGGTGATAAGCAAGGACTTGATTTTATAAGTAAGTTTATTGATTAAATTATGTTTTTGAAATATCAATAATTTATTCGAGACCTAATAATCCCCCAAGCATCTTGAGTTAGATGTAAACCATCACTAGTTACCATGATATTTCTCATTTCAAAGTTCAAAAATATCTTCACCCTTTGACAATATATTAAGAAGATTATAAATAAAATTATAATTAGGAGAATTTATCCTATTTTCAAGTGGTAAATTAACTTTGATTAAGTAGGTTCTTAATATCACTCTCACTTATCTCATTTAGATTATACAACTATCTATGAAAGTCTTTGAGCATATTAATATAATTTTTATAAGCAACTGAAGAGATGAGTAGTAGAATTTAATTAATTAGTTAGTCTAAAATTCATATTTTTACCTTATAAAATGGGTTGTCTTAAAATCTTTAAGAAACTTTTAGAACTATTCTTTGCATTTTTTTTCTTCATCTCTCATCCTCCTCCATTTTTATTGAGTCACCTTATAGCAATGCCTCCTCCCTCCCCTTTATTGACATTCACCTCCACTTGTAATTGGGCCCTTACATCCATCTAACTAATCTTTATTTTCCTCTCACCCCTCTTAATGGTTGCATGATTGCTTTCATGATGTTTCATAATATTGTGTGGTTGCAATTTCTTTAGTTTCCCTTGATCTATTTGTGGGTGCGATATATTTTATTTAAGTTTCTGTAATCTATATTCTGACCAAAAGGACTTTAGAACCTTTGATGGGTAGGTTTCCTATTGACATGATTCCATTTTGTTTCAAGCATCTCTTCGTTTTATGACATTCCAACAATTCTACTTCTTGATAACAAGGTGCAATCTTTGGCTAAATCCTTTGAGTTTTATATTAAATGGATTGTTCAAAGACAATTAAATTATCACTTCAAAATCCACTTTTAACTAAACCAAGGCATATATCATATAATTCCTAAGCTCAAAGGTTCAAACCAACACACTTTTTAAGTTCTGGCCTTCTTCAACAAAAGATGCAAAAAAACTTAATTTCTATTTAAAAAATAAACAAGAAAATTTTTTTTAACTTAACATATAAATATATTAAAATCCATTAATAACCGTAGTAAACATTTACAGCATCATGCATGTAACACTATTAGATAACAAATAATTATGACAAAAAAACCCAAGTTTCCCATGCTAATAAATTTAAAGAGAATAAGCTATATCTAACAAAATCAATTAACACTTAACAGGGCACACAAGAAACAACTGCACATATTTTATCATAATTTGAAGAACATACATAAATGCATACCTGAAGCGAAAGTGTGACATGGAAACTTTACATTTAGTAGAAGAAGAAATTCTTCCCTAAAAATATGTTAACACAATTCTTTAAAAGAATAAGTAAAATTATAAAAACTGAAAAAAATTCTCAAAAAATAAAAAACCATTAGAAATAAACCTCACAATTCAAAGCAAATTTACCACGATAAACTTTCCCTATCATAAGATGATCATCCAGCCAACTACAGCGAAAGACCTTCAGAAACTAAAACATGGATTATAAATTATATAAAGCATTTTTCAGATTCAATAAAATATAGTATAAAAATAGTGTAAAAAAATGATAGACAAATGCTTTGGTGATAATAAATTTTAATATTATAACACAAAGAGAGCATAAACTTGGAGGCAAAAATTGCATGGATATTTGGTCCAAAACTGCAATTTATAACGTCCAGATTACTTTTGATGTTTTTCTAACATTTTAAAGATGAAAACTTAGAACATACAAGTTAAATGTGTTGTAAATAGTATAATAGCAAACAAACCAAGATATCATCCTGTAATTGATCAGGTATCTAATAAGTTGAAGTAGTTATGAATAGACTAGCAAAAATATTGGATGAAAGACTATATTAGACCCTCCAAAGACAATGTAGTTCTAATAATTAAAGGAACTGCATTTAATTAATGAATAGAATGTAAAATATTCAAGAGGTAGGAGACAAAATAAAAAGCCAGTGGTACACCTTGAAAAATAAAAAAAATGCAGTAGTAACAAAGTCACAACGTACTACATAATGTATAAAGTTGACTATATGAAATTGATAGAAAACTAGTAGCCATTTTCTCTGTGAGCCACAATACAAGATATTTAAGGTTGGGAGATTAAAAAAACAAAAACTAATACTTGTATAATTGATCTTTTCACAGACAACTAGAATGAAAATTAAAGATAAGAACAAATAAAAAATAATTGAATGGTTCATATTAATTTTTAAAAGACATGACAAAAAAAGTTTTACAAGAGACTGAAATATTATTAGTTGCTTATCTTACAAGAAAATAGAACACATCATACTAATAAGTACCACAACTAGCAAGGCATTTGTGGGCTCCAAAATTCGCCACCGACCTCTCAACAAATGAAGAGAGTATGATTTTAAGTGTCGATGTAATTTTCAGAAGTCAAATTGAATAGCAGATAAGACACTATCCGATTTCGTTATTTTGCTTTAGATTTTGTTCCTGTTTCCTATGGCAAGCACCCATAATTACCCCCTCATAATGTTGAGAGAGAACTTTCGATTAAGGCTGGTCATTAAATCTCTTAATGTGTAGCGTATAGTAGCAGCATATGAAGTTTAAAATTTAAGATTATGAAATTCATCATTTTTAACTTAAAACGGATGGTTGGTAGAATGATGACGTGCCCGATCTAGATCCCATGGTTCTGTCATCTCGGGCTGTCGTGGTCCCTAATCTACTCAGTAAGAGGAGGTAGTCGACCCAACCTGACCGAAGGATCCTTATCAGCAACACATGAATTACGTCATCTAAAAAATTCTTGTAGACCTGAGATGGTGTTTGTTTAAGGAGGCACGCTTAAGTTCACCCTAGTTGACAAAAGGGCTTTGTGCCTATCAAATATACCCAATAATTCATAACAGAAAGGGCTGAGCCATTGGGGAACATACAGGCTACAGTCGTGATCGTAATATAATGGTATCATTTGGTGACAACCACATAATCAGAGGACTCTGGTCGTAACCGCATCATATGTGGAGCTTACTGGTTAAACCACGCAGATAAGACACGCCAATGCCCCCACGTAGAGATTATTTGAATATAGTGATTTATTTGACTTGATACTAGCTCTTTTATGAGCTAGAATTTTCCTAATCTGTCATCCCCAATAAACGATGGTGGATGAGTGGATGAATTGTTTTCTTTAAGTATTTAAATGACAAATTTCATTTAGCTCATATGTTTACTTAGTTGAAATTTAGTTTTATGATGAATTAATTTAGAGCGCAAATATCTTTTACTGATAATATCTCCTCCTTGAGATTTTCATAACGTTACATCGTGGGTGACTCACAACTCGCTATTTTATTAGCGTAAGACGTCATGACTTATGTGTAATTTAAATTCTTTAGAAATTGATATCGAATACTCCTCAACTCTATCGCAAATATAGAGGATTGTGTCTTATAATCTAATATAATTTGAGTTCATTTAGAAGTTGATCATTTAGTAGATCGTGTCAACTCTATTTCAAACATAGAGGATTAGGCCTATTATGATCATATTCTATGGAGTTGAATACTTATATCTTTCATTGACTTGACTTAGCATATGAAAACATTCATTAGTTTATATGCATATAGTCATAAAAGATTGAATCGGTTTCATCATTCTTCTCTTTTTTTTTTTAAAAACCAGCACAACATCCTCAGACACAAAGTTTAGATACTTGGTATAAGTGTCGGGACGCATGCGGGTGTATTTAAGAATGCTTGCATAATTTTAAAATATTGAATTTCAGTTTTAATCCTATTTCATAATATAAGCAAGGATTCAATCAAGCTTAACTAACGCTTCTTTCACGATATATGTTACTTAATCCGGTAGTATTGAAGGCATTTTTAATTATTCTAATATCTAATTAGATTCCTTGAAATAACATATATTGAAGTGCCAAATTTATATTTATTGCCAAAATATTCAATTCACTTCAAGTTCATAAATCTGTTTGAGTTCATTCTATTCTTTTTATTTGAAATATAATCTTTAAATTCATTTCAAATTCATTCTCACTTATAATCAAAATTCAATTTAATATCAATTTTATTTTAGCAAGCATAGGCAGCGTTATTTGTTTAGCTTGAATTTTATTTGCAAGTACGAATTTTGGACAAAATTTCGACAGCATTTCGACAATATTCCGACGTCATCCCCGCGTAGGAGGCTACATCAGAAATGTTTTGGCCTACCCGTCACACCCTGATGAGCGTGACGGTTGATGTTTTGAAGCACCTTGATCGAATTTCAATACCGTTACGCTCTGATAAGCATAATGGGGCCTTCAATCACCTACATAAAAGCAAATATATATGCAAATATTCTCTCCCTTTTTTTGAAGTCTCAGATTTAATCAAAATTTCGACAACATTTCGAGAGGCAACATCTAACCAGATATTGCTCTCGCCGATGAGCGTAAGGAAATACGTCTTCATTACACCACGAATCTCATCTCATCACGCCCTGATGAACATGACGAGACCTTCAAACATGCATAAATACAAGCATATGCACAAATATACAAATTTTTTTTTTACACATTCAAGCATTTCCATACATTCACCAACAGCAACAATAATAATTTTGCATGAGTTCGGTTGGAAAGAATTGAATAGGAGAGAGTATCGGGTTGATTATTTGGGTTGAATAGGTGGGGGAAATGCCGGAAATAAAGAGGAACCCGCCTGATGACTGAATTACCTCTTGGCTGCAGCAAAGGGAATGATCGGAGTAGGAAATTGGGAAAGGTATGCCGAGGGGAAGGTAAAGGAGGAGGAAGATACCGAAAATCGAGAGGAACCAGCCTGATGACGGAGTTCTTTCTCGACTGTGGCAAAGAGAATTGGACTCCAATCAAAGAAGGGATACAGAATAGTTGCAGGAGATAGTGCTGAGGGGAACTAGTCTGATGACGAAGTTATCCCTCGGCTGCGGAAAAGAGTAGTTGTCGAGAGGTAGGGAAAGGAAGAGGAAGGATTGCGTGAGCGGGAGCAGTTTCGAAAACGAATGGGGTGACGGGAGTGGTTTGCGGTTTTAATAAATGAGGGACAACAAATATATATATATATATATATATATATATATATATATATATATACACACATTCTCCTAATAGTATACCTGCATAAGAACCAGAACATCCAGAGGGTCATTGTCTTCACAGAGTGTACGCGGAATGAAACCATAGTTGTGGGGGTACATTACAGACGAGTAAAGAATACGGTTTACCTTTATCAGCCCAGTCTTTTTGTCAAGTTCATACTTCACCTTACTTCCTTTTCCAATCTCCACAACGCAATTAAATATTTGTGGAGCACCAGGACATATCTCAAGGTCATGTGAGGGATGCGTAGCAACAAACCTTCTAGACAAGGATGACAGTATCCTCTCATTGAGTGGAGGATGATTGTTAAAAGCATTTGAGGAACTATTTGGTAAACCATTAATGCTCTCCATTACAAGAGGCTTGGCGAATCCTAGAAGATGATCGCAGCAAAAAAAGAATAGCAAATGGAGATCAGAGGCTCGGCTTGCGTTCCAGCTTCCTCCCCCTATTTAAAGGCAGAAGGTTACTTCGCTGGCCGCGGTTAAAACAATTGGTGAATGGAAACCTAGAGAGAGAAAACAGGAAGGGGGTGTTTGCCGCAGCTCTTGCTGGGCAGCCTTTGGAACTGATGAGAGAAAGAACGTAGAGAAGAGAGAATGGGAAGAGAGCGCGAGATAGGAAAAGAGAATTAGAAGGTTTGATGTGTGTGGCGTGTGCAGAAATTCTTGGCTGCCTCCGTGTCTTGGAGGGAAAATCGAGAATTAGGAGCCTAATCCTTATGTATTTAGGTGGGATTTTTAAAATGGAGCATAATTTTGAATGTCATTAAATAGTATTTATAAAAAGAATATAATCTGATCATTAATCCCTACTCATATGAAAATCCTGATTTAATCATATTATAATTTAATTATTAAAATTAAATGGAACTTTGCTTAATTAAATTGGATGTTTGATTTCTGCGATATCACGTCAAAATTTTTATGAATCTTGTCAAAATTAAACCTACATAATATGTGTATCATTTTAAGATAAATTCGACGTTCGGATTCAACGACGTAATCTGTTTTACGATCTGAGATCATTTGGACAATGCCGACGCTGAATCGAGTCAATTTTGGTTCAAAGTTGCGCGTCATCGCTTCTAATAGCCCGACATTCGTGCAGGCTCACCAAATTGGGCGCGAACAGTCTTATTTGATAGGTTTCGATGTTTCTATGTTTCAACGCTAACAACATGATCAATTTCATGAACGGAGGTCGTTTGGGCATTATCGCAGCATCCCGACCTCGATATGCTCGTCGGCGTATCGGTGGATTTTTTTTCTTGATCGGTCGACCGTAGAATTGTGCAATACATATATTCTGATCAATTTCGACGTTCTGAATGTGATGACAAAGTCTGTTCGCCGATCGGAGATCATTCTGACTGGTTTCGGCGATATCAAGAGTATTTCAACTTCGACGGCGCGTCGTCAGATCCGTCGTCAATTCGAAGTGAGCTCGACTGATGAAGAGCATACATATAGGTCAACAACATTCAAATTAACCATCATCTTTTACAAGGTCTTCAGGATGTAAGATGTAAGCATACTCACAACTAAACCTAATGCATTCAGCCCACACATAAGTGATCGGACAATGCCAAAAGATTAGATATGGTAAATCTAAATTGACATCACAGCTAACTAAACTTTTCTTGTCATAAATTCAACAATTCAAGTCACTTGCCAATGATGAATTGATGACTTAATGAATGTGAAAGTATCATCCTCTTTTCTGTATCAAAATCAAATGCTCCTTTGAGAAGATCTTTAAAATTTACTTATATTATATGATTCTCCGGAAAACAACCAGAAATAAGAATGCCAATATCCTTTAGTTTGATACTTCGAAACAACTTTATTATACCCTGTCAAAACTATACTGCATTTTAAGCATTTATATAAACAACTAAAAAACAATACATAATAATTTAAAAATATAAACTCTTCAGCAAGAAACTTCAATTAGCACGATGTAGAAATAAACACATTCTTTGTAACGTGATTGACCTCTATAGCTTGGAAATTTAAATCCCCATCAAAATGTTGATCCAAAAATGCACCTTATTTTAGATCAAAAGAAATAGGTTAATGAAAGAAGATACCAAATTAATAGAAAAAAAACATACATGTCAATACTAACCATACATTTTGTTCAAACGTTTTTCCTAAGAGATTATAGACCAAGCAAAAGGCACTAAGCATTCAAACCATAGAGTTTAATGGAGGAACTGCATGGAACAATGTAAGACACCATATGACAAACCCTACTTGAGTTAAAGGATCTTTTGTAAGATAAACTCCAACTATTGATACACGCAGATAAAACAAAAAAAATGCAAACTTAGCTATTAGAACAAAAAACAGCAAATATTCAAACAAGTTATAGCAAAGAATACATCCAACATAGAAGTCTGAAAATCGGTTAGTTGTTCTTGCTTCTACTGTGGTTATTATAAATCTCAACCTTTGATAATCACATTAAGCATATAATAATGCTTTTATCTAGCAATTATCCCTATAACCACACTCCAAGTTTCTAAACCTATTTTCCAAGCCTATATATATATATATATATCACAAATATGTTTTTAATAAATAACATAAAAACAAAAACAAAATTGAACCCGAACAAACTCTTAACTTGTAAATATATTAAAATCCATCAAAAGTCACTTTGGACATTTCTAGTATCAAGCATGCAACACTATTAAAACTTTTCTGTCATGACATGATCATCCAGCCAACTACACTGCAAGGCCTTCAAAAACTAAAACATGGATTAAATATTATATAAGCTCATTTTTAGGTTCCTTAAAATATAATAAAGAAATGGTGTCCTAAGAAAAAAGATAGTTCCTAAATTACATTCTTGACAAACAGATAGTTGGGTGATACTAAATTTGAATATTATAGCACCAAAGGAGCATAAAACTGTAGATAAAAATAATATGGATATGTGGTCCAAAACTACAATTTATAGCTTCCTTTTTAATTTTAATTTTTCCTAACATTTTAAAGACAAATTTAAAACGTATGAGTTCATGTGTTATTTACATATAACTTCCTAGAAACAAACCAAGGTACCTTCTTTCAATTGATTTTCTATCAACTAAATTAAACCAATTGTGACTGGCAAAAGATTTGGATCCAAGACTAAATTAGACCCTCCAGGGACAATATGGTTCTAAAAATTAAGGCAACTGCAATCAATTAAACATATATAAAGCAAATTATTCAGAAGGTAGAAGAAAAATGGAAAGACAATAGTGCACCTCGAAAAGTAACAAATGCAATAATAAGCATGCCACAAGAAGTACATAATATATAAAGTTAGCTAAATGGAATTGGAAGAAGGCTAGTAACCAACATTTCAATAAGCCACAAGACAAGATATCTAGCACTAAAAGATTAAAAAAATAGATCAATTAATATTTGCATAATTGTTCTTTTGGGAGACAACTAGATTAAAAAGTATAAATAAAAACAAATAATGTGTCACTGTATTTGACCGCTCGACATTTGTGCAGACTCATTTGAATTGAGGTCGAACAGTCTTACTTGATAGATTTCAATATTTTGAAGCTATCGACACAATCAATTTTCTGAACGAGTCATTTGACGTCCGACTTTTCGACCTTGATATCGTGTAGCGCTTTGGCGACTTGATCATCATCGGTTGTGCAATATTTATATCCCAACTAGTTTTGACATTCGCATGATGATGAAGTCCGTTCATCGATCACGAGGTTCATTTGGGTTGATTTTAGACGAATGCATTTTCATCGATTTGTGTCGTCACTTCATCATTCATTTGCATTCATTTGAATCGAGCTCAAATAGTCTTAGTTTTGATGTTTTGAAGCTAACGACATGATCAATTTTATGAATGGAGGTCTTTTAGCTTGCATCACAACTTCCTGACTTTAATATGCATATCAACTCATTGATAGCTCGCTCGCTTGATGGGTTGATTACTAGATTATGCAATATTTGTATCTTGACCAATTTTGATGTTTTGAATATGATGGCGAAGTCCGTTAGTCAATCGTAGGTCATTTCGACCATTTTTTATGACGTTCAGTGCATTTTAAGTTCTGATTTGCGCATTATCACCTCCGAAGTTCGTCGAATTAGACTTATGGGCTTGACTCGACTTATGACACATATATGGAGGTCAACAAATGCCCCCCAACAAATGTGATTCACACATGGAGCGAGTCACATTTGTTGAAAATTGGTTGACCTTTGGGTATAGACTTGGATCATTTTCATTGCGGTAGCTTATGAGCTTTGATATGATTTGATTTTGATGCCTAATTTAGAACATGCTAAATGATGAGATCGATTTATCGACTTGTCGGATAGATAAGAGTTCTTACACCATCTACTTTCTACTTCAATGGCTTTCAAGATCTCTTTCTTGTCATTGTAGATTTGAGTTTCCTCCACCTAGCTTCATGCATGGTTGGGTTTGATGGAGGAAATAGTTTATTTATGTTGATGAAGGACCCCACTGGGGAATTGGTTTATCCATGCTTGGTCAGACTTGAAATTCCTTCTATCATAGCTTTAGGCTTAATGAACTTGATGAAGGAATGACCTGATTTGTCAATATTGACTTGTCAGGAAGTGTATTTACACCATGAATCCGCTTGTTGCTTTGATATATTCATTGAAGGGTGCATATAGATGACCCAGCCTTCCAGCTTCTATGGGGTCTATGTTGAGTTATCAGTCCAACGAGGTGTGCTTTAACAGACTGAATAACCATGAAATTCCTTTAGTTCAGTTATCGGCTTTGTATGAACTATATAATTGCTTCCTCGGTCCTGTGCTTTCTGCTTTGATGGACTTGATGAGGAGATTAGCTTTGATCTGTGCTTTGAGCTTAATCAGATCATTTTAGAATAGATTGAAATATCACCTTGTAGGCAATATAAAGATGGATTTGAGGCATCCCTGAATTGAGCATTTTCTCAAATTGTCTTGATCTATCGATCAAGTAGAAAGATCTCTTGGATCCTGGTTGCTTGTAATCACTAAGCGGATCTAGTTTGAGATTGAAATAACTATCATTGGACTAATGGCGGGCTCTTTCACGTGCCTTTTCTTATGGCTTGTTGAGTGAGCATCTGCAACTCGACCATATTTGAGCTTGTTGAGTTTGACCTTTAGAACTTACCCGAGTCTTCATTTTAAACTGTAGTGGGTTAGTGGTTTTATCATCAGACTGACAAACGAAGGCTCTTTCATTGCAGCCTTTTCTTGTGGCTTGTTGAGTGAGGAGAGCATCAGTAACTTAGCCATTTCTAAGCTTGTTGAGTTTGACCTTTAGAACCCATCAACATCCTAGACTTCAGGATGAAGAGATTGATGTTTCTCCAACTTAATTGATCAAAGCTTCCAAAATTGGGAGTTCTTCTAACTTAATCTCTAGAATTTGATAAATCTGGGAGATAAATTTCTTGATATTTAGGATTATCTTTTTATGCGCAGAAATAGATTCATTTTATTCCTGCAAGACTTTGCAACTTAACAATAATAATTATGGATATATTCAGGAATTTCAACATAAAGCTCGATGTCAACTTGAATCAGAATATATTCAAGCATCTCGTCTTATTACATGGTGTCAACTCAAATAAACTTAACATAAACTAAAAAAAAATTCTCCTGTCTTGCACGGGGAATTCTAAAGCACATTTAGAGAAATTTTCAAGATAAAATTACCCAAATATATCAATTTGAATTGATATGCTCTTAAGAGGGTTTTAACATGTAACATTACTTTCATATATGTATAGAAATCTAAAATGCCCCTTGTGTAACAAGAAAATTTTCATAGAAAAGTTTTTCATCTGGAGTATGTTTATTAAGGGATCTTGACAAGAAGCACAATGTTGACCTAAATAGATATACTAAAAAAATGCCCCAATCTTGCAGAGGGATTTCTATTGTACTTCGAGAATGTATTCCTCATGTATAATACTTTTTCAAGTATCGACCATTAATTGGCGGCATTGGTCTTTTACCTTCTAGGTCAATGAGTTGATATGCCATTCCTTGATACACTTTTTCAATGACAAAAGGGCCCTCCCAATTAGGCTCAAATTTGCCACCAAATTTTCGATTAGAATAATTGGTCTTCTCAGCACCAGGACCAATTCTCCTTTTTGGAATGTTCGAGGCTGCACCGTATGGTCAAAAGCCCTGGACATCTTTGCTCGATAAACTTTCAAATTTTGATGAGCTTGCAATCTAACTTCATTAAGCACGTCAAGTTCCTCCATTCTCAGATGAGCATTTTGATCTTTAGTTAGATTATATTGGATGGCTACTCGAAGTGAAGGTAACTCAACTTCAAGGATAAGAACTGCTTCAGTTCCAAATATCAATGAATAGAAAGTGGCTTTAGTCGGCATCTTGTAGGTGGTTCGATACGCCCATAGAGCCTCTATTAGCTTTCCATGCCATTCTCTTTTATTTTTAGTGAGAATCTTCTTGAGAAGTTTGATCAATGTCTTATTGAAAGCCTCTGCCAAACCATTTGGTCTTGGATTATATATTGAAGAGTATTGTCAATCAATTTTGTTTTGATCGACGAATCTATAAATTTTTATATATTTGAAAGCTATGCCATTATCAAAATTATTAGTGACACTCCAAATCTATATACATTATGCATGAAGAAGTTAATCACTTTCGATCAGTAACTTCTTTAAATGGACTTAGACTTAAATAAGTTATGCTATTAGGATGAAGCGGTGTCCAGCTGATGATGGCAGATCAACTAGGCCAATTACATCTGCACCCCAACATTCAAATGGCCAAGATGCTATTATTAGGTGTAGTGGATTTGGAGGTTGATGGATTATATCCTTCATGAATTTCAACCATCACATTGGTGCTTTCATCTGTATTTATGCATCGCAACCACATTTGCTCAAATGATCTACGATATAGAGTGTTGTTAACGAAAGAATAGCGCAACATTCTCTTCTTGATTTGAGCTATCAGTGATTTATTATTTGGTAACTTGCCTTCTTTAAAGTAGTTAATGAATGGTCAATCATGTGGCTCTTCAACAATAAAGGCTTCCCATTGCTTTTCTAAAGTGATGTCCTTCTTAACTCTTCTAGATATAACTTCTTATTGATTTTGGGAAGACGTGAGGAGCAACCTGAGTTACATCCTGCTGGGTCAAATTTGGTAACCCCTCTACCTGCGGGGAGTGATACGTCACTAGCTCTAGAACTCATCGAGTAAATATGCTGATCATGATGTAATCACCATTCATACTTTCTATTTTCTTAGCTAGTTTTGCTAAATAGTCGATTGCTATTCTCGGATTGAGATACTCGAGTTAATGTGATATTTGGTATTTACTTTATAAGCTCAAGAACTTGCTTGTGACAGAAAGCTAACTCAAGCTTGTTGATTTTATAGATGCCAAGTACTTGATTTATAATAAGTTGAGAATCATCGAAAATATGCCAGTTTTGAATGCCTATGAAAATAACTTCTTCAAGACTATATAATGCTTCATACTCATTATTAGTTCTTGGCTCATCAACCCATATGATTGTCTCATTATCCCTCCTTAGTGTTATGAAGATGATGTCGATTCGCTCTTGCTTGGAAATTTAGAGGTTTGACTTGTTTGATCGATGAGGCTCCATCAAAGTACATTTCCCAAATTTATGATTTTTCTCTTTCATGAATGAGCATAATTTGCTCATCGGGAAAATCATCATTAAGAGAAGAGTCTGCAGGGATAGGATGTGCATCTAGAAAATCTGCTAAGACTTGTCCCTTCATTGCTTTCTACAGAACATATATGATATCGAATTATAAATACAATACTGCCCATCTTGCCAAGCAACTTGTCCGGTCTTGTCATCAGTACGGATCGATCCTTGAGATGAGGGTAATCTTGTGAGATAACATATAATGAAGCTTTTGAAAAATATTAATACTAAATGCTTCTCTATAGAGTATCTCATTTTTTTGCTCAATTACTCTATATAATAAAGAGCATTCTCTTTGCTTTCTTCATTGTGTTGTGCAATAATGCTCCAAGGACTCTTCTAATGCATGTGTATAGAATGAGGGCTTCCCAAGAATAGGCATTAGGTGATGGATTTAACAGTAGCTTTTAATTATTGAAGGCTTCTTGGCACTCCTTGTCTCCCATTTGAATGGAGCATCCTTCTTCATCAACCTTGCAAATGGTTGACATCGATAGTTTGATATAAATCGACGGATGAATGCGGTTGTCCTTTAAAGAAGTGACACAAACTCTTTGGTGGAGGCATCTCCACAATTTCTTGAGGATCAATTTCAATACCTCTGACGCAATATACCAAGAATTTTTGGATACCCGAATGCACATTTTAGAGGATTCATCTTGAGATCATATTTTTGATTCTCTCAATACAATTCTCAAGTCTTCAAAGTGGTTTTCATTTAAGTTTCACCACCAAATCATCAACATAACATTCCACCTTTGATGAATCAACTCATCAAAAATATGTGTCATGGCTCTTTGGTATGTAGCTCAACATTTTTTTAAGCAAAGGGCATGATAGTGTAATAATGATACAATAGGTATTACGATGTATATTTTTCATCTTCGTGTCATTTTGATTTGGTTGTATCCCAATGATCCATCCATGAATGAGAACATATAGTTGGAAGTGTTGTCCACTAGTAGTTGATATTGGAAGCAAAATCTTTTGGGCACACTTATTTATGTTAAGTCAATGATTTGACCTTCTTCTTTCTGGGACAATGTTGGCTATCCAATCGCATACTTCTCCTCTCGATGAAGCCCTGATTAGCTTCTTAGTTTTTTGTAATTACCTATTCTTCAATCTCAATCTCATTCAGGAGCTTTCTTAGGTATTGCATCTAGTTTAATAGCTAGTTTATGAACGCTACATAAGCTTGCATTTTAGAATATGTCCGGAAAGCAATCCAATTCATAAAGTATTTTAGCTCTTCAACTTTTTCATCGGTAGAAGGGCACGAAAGTTGGGAGGGGTCATCCTCACTCTAGGTTGATTTTTCTTTAAGTTCATCCATAGTAGTTATTTGTCCACCATCTTGAGTTCTTTGGTGGCTTGGCTTCTACTTCTTCATCATTTTTAAGAAGAATTTCATGGGAATCATCTTCTTCATCACTATGAGTTTCTATCGCTTCTGTTATATGATAACAAGCTTTATTTTGATGAGATTTGTGGATGAACCCCAGACCTTTAGTGATAAACTTATCACTTCTTCATGATACTTGAGGACTTCTTTGGCTCCACATCTTGTTAAAGATTTGAGTTCTATGTTTAGTAGTTCTAATATGAATTCCAAGCTTATGCATCATTCTTTGCAATTTTTGTGGATAATATATTGGTATTCTTGTTGGCACTATCTCATCAAAATTTTGAGTAAGTTCAAAATTAGGTGAGACTCTTGATTTGTAAAATAGAGTTCTATTCCGCCACTCTTACTCAAATGGTACATAGAATGTTATCAATTCTTCAATATTATGAACCTCCATTAGTGATTTCTTTGAAATTCGAGGGATGGGTATAATTTTGAGGAGTCATCGACTGCCAAATGAGCTATCCTTCTTGATGCGTCATCAACTCTATTTTCATAAGTAGATTCAAATCATAGCTAAATCAATCACTTACTTTGCCTTTCTTGAAAGCTTATAAGTTCTTAGGTTTGACAGAATATCTTCTTCTTCTATGTCACTTCCTAAATGAGAAATTGATTTTCTTGATTTAGGTGCAAAATCAAGTGCTTTAGGGAGAGTCAGCATTATCTTCTTTCTTCCTCTTTGCTTCTGCTCTTTCACTTTGTGAAATTACTTTTTAGTTTCTGAAGTGGATGCTACCACTTCAAGAGGCTCTGTTGGCTTTGGCTCTTTAGGGATGAAATATTTTGCATCTTCATAGATCTTTGCTTCATTAATGGAGAATGGTTGTAGGTTATAGTGAATTCTTCTCCATCTTTAGGTACTTCATACATTGATGCATAGTTGATGGGACCATTGCTCATGTAGTCATGGCGGCCAAGAGAGCTCTAAATGATGTATCAACATCGATCACATGAAACTTGGCTTGTGTATAAGCGGGAGAATAAAAGAACCTAGAGTTTTTTTCCCTTTTTCATTGAAACCATGAACCATCAACTTGTCTCTCCTGAGATGTTAGATATCAAATGATAATATTCTCATAAGATTGATAGAAGAACCTGGATCAATCAATATTCAGCTGATCGAGATGCTATCACTCTTTATAGTAACATATAGAGGGTGATTGTGACTATTTCCCCAACATAAGATCTTTAAAATGTGATTACTGGAGATCTTGAGTTTGCAATGCTTCAATCATGCATTTTTAAAGTAAGCTTCATAACTCTTGGATCTTTGAGAGCTATCAAAGTTTCTCGAGTCTTTGACATCAAGAGAGCCTCATACACACACTTTGTGTGGATCTTTTCGATGTGATAGAATATTATAATCTATCTTTTGCTTGATTTAGGCTTTATTCTAGATTTTTTGGGAATGATATCTTCGTTGACTTCAATTTATTTTCTTTGTCTTTATTTGCATTTCCTTCTTTGATGAAGGTGGTAAGACTTTACTTCTCAATTGAACTTGAATCACTTATCTTGCTCGATTCTTCTAAATAGGTAGTTTCTTCAAATTTCCTTCTTTATTCTAGGATTGGCCAAAAGGGCTATACTCATTTTTCAACTTCATACATTTCATCGTGATGATATCGATGAGTCACTCTTCTTCATCAGAAAATATAGATCTTCATCTACATTATGTCTTGTTGAGTCATTAAACAAAATTAGATGTTAGCTCCTCGGCTCTTGCTTTCCTAATAAAATTTTGATGGGTTGGTTCGTCTACCCTTGTCATTTAGTAGGTGATGTTGAAGAAACATCGACATCACATGATTGACATGTCTCTCTTGGACAAGATTCACCATTATCTTCTTCATCCGATTCATCAATGTGAAGTTTAGGCATAAAGTCAAGCCTAAATGGTTGTCTTCTTGTAGTGATACTCTCTAAAGATTAATGATCTTTTGAGTTGTAGTTCTCTTGATCTTCTTTTCTTTCTAGCTTCTTTGATTTATGAGGCATGCGTTTAGTAGGACTTCTCTCATGTGATGAAGTAGCCTTATCGAATGCTGAAAGCCAAATACTTGGTTTAGCATCTCTCTTAAGTCCAATATAGGTTCAAGTGGTGATTTCCACTTAACACTATGACTTTTTTAGCTTCACATTTTCACGCCTTTTGGAGACTATTTTCCATTCTTTGAATTGATTTCTCCTTCTTCTTTTTTATCTTTAATGGATGATATGGAAGAGGATAATCATCATTGTAGACTCTCTTTTGGGTTGACTAGAACATCGGATAGTGTAAATTCACCTCATCGATACTTCCTTTCTAGCCAATCTTTGAAGACATAATAATCTTCAATAGGATGACTGATCATTCGATGATAGAGATAGTAATTTGGATTATTGACTTGATTAGCTTCTTCAGGCCTTTTAATTTTAATGTAAAACCAACTTTGATTTGCTTGAAATAATTTAGCCACTATCCCTTCTAAAGGAATATTCTTCGTTCATCTTTTCTTTAAGAGATGGTCACATTCACTCATCATCTTTTGCTGTTTGTTTTGGACACTCCCCACCATTTGAAAAAGTTTGAGGTTTGTCATTGCCTCTTAATACCAATTTTGAGTGCATATTGGAATAGATAGGCTTCTTACCCTTATCATCATTGTACATCAGCTGTTTTCCTTTATCAACATTATATATCACCTATTTTTTGCCATTTAAGCTATAGGAAGTGGCATGAATTTTATTTCTTCTTGAGTTTGAAGGTTTGTTTATCTTTGCTTTACCTGCATAGACTTTTACTTAGGTGATTCAACTTTTTTTAGCCACCTATCGAGCAAGTCTGAATGTTGCAATCAATGCCATACATAAAAATGGTGCCATATTTCCATTATTGGATCGCATATTCTTCTTCTATTGTTGCTCACACTTCATTAGGTTATGCCAACGACTTATGAATTTTGTCATGACTCATCTTTTCTCCTTTTCAATAAAGGCAAGGTCTGATATTATTTTTTTTTGGTTTGTGAACCTCTTCACAAATATTACCTAATTCAGAAAGGTTTTAAAATCATTTGAAAATTCACATACCATTCAAAGTAAGGTCAGCTCTTGATGAATGAAAAGCGGTGCATTCCCTCTGTGTTACCACAAGTAGCCTTAAATTGGGCGATGTTGCTTTGGATTACCAAGCATTAAATTTTGACTAAGTAACCTTTGGTATGACACTTGATCATATTCAGTTGGGTAGGCGACCCTTACTCAGCTTTTATTTTGCTTTGAGGCTTTTGCCTTTATCTTTTCATTGATTATTATTTTTTCTAAGCCATTTTAGTTGTCTAGCCATTTTGAATTATTGGAGAGGTAGTGGTTAACCTTCCTCACTTCATGCATAGCATACTATAGAGCTTGAGGTACCACAATGGTGGTATAGAAGTTGTATTATTTTTGTTGATTAGTAGACAAACAGTGTTTGCACTTGATGTGATATTCTTTTGCAACATCTCCATCATGATGTTCATTTGTACCATCATATCATTCATCTTTTTGTTGTGCAATCTCTTGTCTTTGACTTCATTTGCATTTCTCTTTGCTCTCTAGCTTCACCACATGTCAATTAGTCTTCTTCTTCTTCTTATTATTTCATTGTTGTTCTCCTTGCTCATTTTGGGGACTTGACTATCCTTCTCCTTGTGCATTTGATGTATTGAATCGATGATTATAAAAGTGTGTACTAGGCTTTCTAGTTCAACCATATAGACATCTTTGACACCATGATCTCTTTCTCATTTTGATCTTCTTCTTCTTCATCTTCAGATTGAAGATCCATCTTACTTATTTTTTGTGAAGACTCTTCTTCATAAATGTCAAATTCAGTTCGGGTTCCTTGAGTTATGTTCTTTTGATGGTCGAGAGAGTTCATCTATATCTCTGACCATATAGAAAACTTCCACTTCCATAGTGTCCTCTTCATTATTTTCTTCTTGCACATGAATTTTTTATCGATGTTTCCAGTGGATCTTTCGTTCAATGTGCGAAACAAATACTTCTTCCATTAAAGGACTGGATCAAAGTCAACCTTCTTGTGGGTGAATGATGGGATCCCAGAATTCTCCTGTCGACCATCATGTCTTTCATCAATGATATCCCTTCTTTTGGGTATCCACTTTTGATGAGTTATTTTTGAGATGGATTTTTGAGTATATGTATCAGATGTCACACCTCTTCCATTATTCAAAGTTTCATTACGGGGCCTTGGCCTCCATATTTGTTTACCCTTTCGCTGGGACCTTTCAACAACCGATTCTTGGACACTAAGTGTCATATCGATGCTCACCATGCAGCATACTTGGGCTTATAGCTAGTTACTAGAAGATGATAACTTTTGGTGGAGCTTCAATATTTTCCATCACCACCTTTGAAATCTTCTTTTCATTAAGCTCGTCTACTTTGAGAACTTTATGTATCTACAGTGTTTCAAGTATCTCCTCTGGTGGTGATGGAGCTTAACATGGTTGGTTCTTCAAGACGCTTTACATCACTAGAGAGCTATTTCTTTTACCCACTTTAGATTGTCAAAGTTGTTGTGGGTAGAATACTCATTTATGCGTGTATCACTTGTTCACTAGGTTGTTCAAAGGGGATTTGAGCCCTCACATTTTTCTTCTTCTTTGTCTTGGTTAATTTGCTTCACATGAGGAAGCTTCATGATCATGCTTTCGTACAAGAGGTTCAATCGATGCAACAGCTGTACCACAAGACATTAAAGACATAGTTTGCCTATTGATGATTCTTTTCATCACGGGGGCTTCAGATTGACCTAGCCTTTTGAAAATAGAAGTTCTCTGTCGGGAGAACTCCTTGATAGCGATTGGCTGTTGAACTGGTTGGTGCACATGGCTAGTAGGAGCTTCACTAACTTGAGGCCTTCCAGCATGATCTCGGATGAATGTACCATGGGTGGGTACTTCAGGAGTTGTAACTATGATAACTGGAAAACACAAGCTACCAAATTGAATTGTAGCTCCAACATCTCCTGTGTTGATGATAATGTTAGTTAAAGATGTTCACCATGCCTAGTGAAAGGAGTGCTTTGTAGATCCATTCTACAAAAGTGAAAGATGGGGATTAATTAGCAATTATTATTTCCCATACTTTCAAATGTAGAGTAGAACAAAATAATAGTGTAATAAAGATATACTCCATATGATTCATTCTACATAGAGCCTCATATTGAATTTATTACACACTTAAATCACATTTTTTATTTTGAATTTTCAAAAATTTTGTACTACTATAGCACATATATGACTAAAGATGGAAAGAGAATCATGATTGTGAAATATGGGCTCCAAAAATTCACCACCGGCCCCTCGACAAATATTAAATTGAAGAGAGTGTGATTGAAAGTGTTGGAGTAATTTTTAGAAGGCAGATGGAATAGTAGATAAGACACTACCCAGAGATTTCATCCTCATTTTGGTGAGGACTTTAGATCTGGTTCCATGTTTCTATAGAGCAAGCCCTATAGTTAATTACCCTCTTAGTGAGAGAACTTTCGATTAAGGTTAGTCATTAGATGTAATGCGTAACATATTAGCATATGAAGTTTAGAATTTAAAATTATGAAATTCATCATTTTGCTTAAAGCGATGGTTGGGGAATGATGATGTGCTCGATCTAGATCTCACGGTTCTGTCATTTTGGGCTGTCGCGATCCCTAGTCTACTTAGTCAGAGGAGGTAGTTGACCCAACCTGATAAAAGAATCCTCATCAACAACACATGGGCTACATCATCCAAGAAATCCTTGTAGACCTTGGGTGGTGTTTACCTAAAGAGACAGTCTTAAGTCCACCTAGCGAGAGGGTTTTTTCTATCAAGTATACCCTATGATTCATAACTCAAAGGGAGCCATTGGAAGCATATGAGCTACAATCGTGATCATAATATAATGGAGTGTTGGCCAAACCACTCAGAGGACTCGGTCATAGCTTTTCAGCCTCTTGGCCAAAAGGTCAAGGACCAGCCATGCTTACTAGAGATTGATTGAGAGTGAACATAGTAGAACACTTGATTTGATATTGGCTCCTACGTGAGCTAGAGTTTTCTAAATTTATCACCTCGACAAACAATTATAGAAAGTGGATAGATTAAGTTTTTCTCTAAGCTTTTAATGATAGAATTTTATTTAAGTAGTTTTAGATTGCTACTTAATTTGATTTAAAAAATTGATTAATTTGAATATATTTAAGAGCTTTAGATCCCTCAACTCTTAGCTAATAGAGGATTAGATCAACGTCACGACATAATTTTCTTAGATATTTCACTAATTTGAAATTTTTACAATAGATTTTTAAGTTTTGTTAACGTGGACCCAATTCTAAGACTTCGAGCAACCACGACATCCTTGACACTTGAATTTAAAATTGACATTGTGTCGATTTATCGGTGTATTTAGAATGATAATGTAATTTTTTTTATTAAATGTTGAATCCTGGAGTAGATGACATTTTAATTTAGATCGTAATTTTAAAACATTACTTGCACTTAGTTTACTTGTTGAATTTTTTTTAATTTCACATTTATTTCAATTTAAATCACTTTTAATAAGTTATACCAATTCAATATTTATTTTAGCTCATCATGCTTCTTGATTATAATCACCTCTATTCATATAAAGGTTATTAAAATATAATTTCATTCATTCTTAATTTATCAAGCTATGTTTGTTGAAAATTAGATGTTAATTTATTAAATCTATTATGAGTTTAGTATTAGTCTCCCAATTTTAATCAAAGTTTGTTTAATTTTGAAAAGTTTAAGAAGAAAACTCACTTTACCACTTATTTTAGCCATAGAGAATTACAATTTAAAACTTGTGAGTTTAATATTATTAGCCTCCCAGTTCAATTATTTGTTTAATTTTGAGAAATTTACAAAGAAGAACTCACTCATTACTTCCTCAATTAAATAAGGTTAAGAGAGAGCATTTGGTTGAGTTTATTAAAAGAAAGGATTTTAATTCCACAGGAAGGATTTTAACACCTTAAATAAATGAGTAAAATCCTCTCTTTTTTACTTGTTTTACTTTTATGTTTGTTATATGTCATTTTACTTTCCCCCTTTTTTTCTTGTTTAATAATTTTAGTTTAGATTTAGCTGTAGGTTTTCTTACTTAGCATTCTTAAGCTAGTTTATTTTACTCTCCCATTTTTCCTAAGTCAAGATTTGGCATTTTGGCGACCTCTCATCCCAATGAGTCATAGATTATTTTGGCTTTCTCTAATCATGAGCATAGAAAGTGGTGTCTTGTGACACCATAACCATTTTCATACCCACTACGACCTAATGAGCATTAGCGGGGTCTTGAAACATATAGAAAGAAATACAATGCATGTTTATTCATTTAAGTTTTTTTCTAAGTTTAGAAATCAGACAAAATTTTGTCAATATTTGTCTGTAATGTTGGCTTACTACATTCATGCATAGCGAGCATCTTGAACCATGACAGTTTTCATCTCGTTGTGGCCTCATGAGCATGATGAGGCATTTAAAGAAAAATATAAGCATGTATATATCCATATTCACACATCACATATTCGATATTTACTTTATTGCAATGATGATAAAGAATGGGGTTAGACATGCAAAAACAAAGAAGAACTCCTCATGATTGTTCCTGGTTAAGCTCAGAGAATCGAAAAGGGGCGGAAATAGACAATGCGAAATGAAAGAAGAACCCACCTCATGATGGAGTTCTTCTTAGTGCAAATGAAGTAATGGAAAGATGCAAGGGAGCGATGAAAGAAGAAACTCATGACTGTTCTTCCTCAATTGCGGTGAAGCAAAATTGAGATGAAATGCAAGGAGAAAAAAATCAGAACCCATTCATAATAATGTTCTCAGTTAATGGTGAAGGAGATCTGAAATAGTAGGAAATTAATTAGAAAAATGGTTGGATTGAAAATGAAATGATAGTAGTTGATTTTGGTGAAAATCAAAATAAAGGAATTTGGATTAGGGTAAAATAAGGAGAAAATCGGATTTAAGAGAAAGATTGTTTGGAGAGGGAAGAAAATAAAGTAATTTTTGGATTAAAGGAAAGAGAAAAAGGAAAGGAAGAAAAGCTTTCGTTATGGAAATGAGAACTTGCCTTGTAAAATTTGGAAGAAATCAAGAAGAAGCAGAATCATCAGCAGAGCGAGCAAGAGGGAGACTCTCAACTCCTTACGGATCATCTGAAGGGATTCGTTTCCATCCCCGAGGAGAGGACTCAGATCAATTCATGATTTGAGGAGAGGGGAGAAATAGTGGCAGGGAATAGGAATAGGGTCATTTAGGTTAGGTTTTTTTTTTAAATTGATTAATTGACTTCAATAAGAACTTTATGCCAATAAAATCACATGGTCAATATACATATCAATCTTAGCTTTTTTCGATGTTCCGAATGCAAAAATGCAGAACGTTTCACAATCGGAGGCCATTTGGTTCGAGCCGACATCAAATTGATTTAATTTCAACTTAAAATATGCATCGCTGTTTTCGACCGCTCGACATTCTTGGAGACTCATCCGAATTGAGTGTGAATAGTCTTACTTAATAGATTTTGATATTTCAAAGCTAATGATGCAATTAATTTTACGAACGGAGGTCGTTTGGTTCTCGTCGGTGTTTTTTGACCTCGATATGCATGAAGGCTCATTGATGACTCGATAACTTGATCGGTTGATCATCAAGTTATACAATATTTATATCCTGACCAGTTTCAATGTTCTAAACATGATGGAGAAGTCTGCTCATCTATCGGAGGTCATTTGAGTTGATTTTGGCGATGTCCAAGGCATTTTAGCCTCGATTTGTGAGCTATCACTTCAAATCATTCAACAATTGCACAGGCTCGTCCGAATTGAGCGCGAACAGTCTTATTTGATAGCTTTAGATGTTTCAAACCTAATGACATGATCAATTTTATAAACGGGGATCGTTTAGCTTACATCACAGCTTCTCAACTCCGATATGCGCATCGACACATTGATAGCTCGCTTGCTTGATTGGTTGATCTCTAGATTTTGCAATATTTGTATCTTAACTAATTTTGATGTTCTAAACGTGATGTCGAAGTCCGTTCATCGATTAGAGGTCATTTCTGACTATTTTTGATGATGTCCAGTGCATTTTAAGTTTTGATTTGCGCACTTTCACCTCCGAAGTCTGTCGAATTAGACTTATGGGCTTGACTCGACTTATGATACATATATGGAGGTTAGCATATGACACTATAAATTCTTGTTTCTTCAAAAATACTTGAAATACCATCATGTTATATTGTCCATGCAGTTATAATCAAATATGTTTGAAGCTTATTAACTAAGCTTATTTGTTATAGGCACTAAAAATTATAATATCATATCATTTTTATGATAGAATGTCAAACATCTTCAAGAAGAAGATCAGACAATGAGTAGTAGTGACACTATTAAGAGATTTCATACTCTTTTAAGGGTTTTCATTTTCTTTATTAAATGGCCTCCCAAAGGTGCAAGCACCAATGGTTAATTACTTCCTATATAGATTAAGGCTAGTGATACTAGCAACCTCTTGCATAAATTTACTCTTGTAAATGACTCACTTATGTGATATTACAATGGATCAATGGATTTCAAATATATAATAGAAAAAAATTATCAACTCTAGTGCATAAAGCAATTTATTTTAGGGAATGATCACCACCCTCTTGAACAAAACCTTATAATTATGCCATCCTGAGAAAGCCTTAAATCGTAGTATATTCCATCTGGGCCCAAGGATCCACATTAACAACCATGAACTATGTCCTCTAACAAAGTGACCAAATCTAGATGCATCAAGAAATGCCCCAAGCTCAAAGGCGTGCCTTTCTGGAAACATACACATGATTGCCAATTTTATGGCATTGCCACCTAACTAGAAAATGCTATCATTTTTCATACAAGAATGAAATTTTAAGATAGTATTAATTTAATAGCATTCGATATGATAATAACCGCTTTGTTAAATTGATTTAATTCAAATATAAAATATATTTTTCAAAATTTTCTTATTTATAAAACTCATACTCTCTAATTTATCATAATTCCACTCTAATATAAAAAATTATTATAAATTTTTTGTTAAAATTTAATGATTTGATTTTAATGCATACAAATACATGGATTTGCAAGTTGACATTTTAAATTGATGATCATTTATAAATATAATAGATTTAGTGGCATGTATAGATGAGCTTAAGGCTACAAACGAACAAAGTTGAGCCAAACACATGATTGTTCAAGTTCAAGCTTGTTTACCATTATTGAGCTTGAGCTCAGCTCAAGCTCAATTTGAGCTTTAAGAATGGTGTTCAAGCTTGAGCTCATTTAAAAAAATATGTTCAAGCTCAGCTAAACTTTATTCACGAGCTCGTTTAAAATTAGGATTATTGAGCCTTTTGATGAGCAACTTATTTAATAAAATAAACAAGCTTTAATCAAACCTTAATCGAGCTTGTTCGCTAGCAACTTGTTGAGAAATATACATGAGCTGTATCAATTAAAGCTTATTAAGCCTTAAAAAACAAAAAATTTAATAATACCATTTGCGAATAAGCTTAAATCTAGCCGTAATCATGAGCTTTAAACGATATTGTTCATGAACATAAATGAACCAAACGATATGTTGTTCAAGCTTGTTCACTTAGCAATCTAGTATTTACAAAAGTGTTTAAGCTCATTCAATCAGTTAATCAAAGCGCTACTCGAGCCGACTCACGAATAGCTTGTAGAACGCTAGGTTCATTTGTAGCCCTAGATAATCTCACTTAAAAAACAAGTCCCTTAATGGAAAGTGTAGAAAATCCTATAATGAATTCTTGTGAAAATATTTACAAATGTTTTTATATTCATCAAATCATTAGATTTTTAAAATTACATTTATATTATGTCATAAAAAATATTAGTCTCACATTCTTGGATTTACTTTTCATCTTAGAAAACATATTACTTAAACTCATATAGATTAAGTTGTAGGTAAAAAAAATTTATTATAAAATTTGTGTTGACTTTTATTTACTTATGACACTTATGAAACTACTCTTTGGACTTTTTTTAATTGTCTATCATCCTACTCTATCTTCTTTGAGTCAACTTATTGAATAGCACTACCTCTTTCTTCGACATTATTGATTTTTTAAACATTTAACATTAACAACTCCAATCCTCGCTAGCCACCTTCCTTCCACCTCTATTGCCATTCACCTCCTCTTGCAAATTGGTTCCTTACATCCATACACCTACTTTTGTTTTCCTCTTAACCCTATTGGTAGTTGTATGGTTGCTTCCAATCAAGATGTTCCATAATAATGTATGGCTGCAATTTCATTGGTTTCTCTTAAAATATTTGTGGATGCATCATGCTCTAGTTAGATTTCTACAGTTTATATTCTAACCAAGAGGTTTTAATAAGCTTTAAAGGGGAGATTTAATATTAACATGATTTCAATAATTTCAGACACCTCTTCCTTTCATGATAATCCAACAATTCTACTTTTAGAATTTTTTTGAGACAATTAAATTATTGGTTCAAGCTCAATTTGTAAGTAAACCAATACATGTATCTTAAAATTTCCTAAGATGAAGGGGTTTAAACCAACACACTACTAATTCCTTGCCAACTTCAACAAGAGATGTAGGAAAACTTCATTGCAACTAGAAAATATGAAACAAGAAAAAAATTTATTGGCTTAGCATTTGAGATCACTTTTGTTTTTATTTTCTAAGTTTTGTTTTTATTTTATTTTATTTATGTTTTGATTCAAAATAAAATATATTTAATAATTAACAATTATTTTTTAAAACACTCAAAATATTAAAAAGTTATTTTCAGTGCTTTCAAAAATAATGTGATTTATTTTAAATATAAAAAATAAAAAATTATATATATATATATATATATATATATATATATATATATATATATATATATATATATATATATATATATATATATATATATATATATATATATATATATATATAAATATATGTTTTAAAAATAACATAAAACAAAAAACAAAATTGAACCCGAACAAACTCTTAACTTGTAAATATATTAAAATCCATCAAAAGTCACTTTGGACATTTCTAGTATCAAGCATGCAACACTATTAACATACAAAAAGTTGTGACAAAAAAATCACCAAGTTTCCCATGTTCTTAAATATAAAGAGCCTTAGCTATGTCTAACAAAATTTGTTAACCCTTAATAGAGCACAAAAAAAACCAACTGCACATATTTTATCATAATTTAAAGAATAATAAAAAATACATACCTAAAGCAAAAGTGACATTGAAAACATACATTTCTCAGAAGAAAAAAATACTTCTCAACAAAACATCATGTTAATAAAGTTCTTAAAAAGAACAAGTTTAACTATTAAAACTAAAAGACTTCAAGAAATATAAAAATTATTAGACGATATATCTCAGTCAAAAGCAAATTTATCACATTAAACTTTTCTGTCATGACATGATCATCCAGCCAACTACACTGCAAGGCCTTCAAAAACTAAAACATGGATTAAATATTATATAAGCTCATTTTAGGTTCCTTAAAATATAATAAAAGAAATGGTGTCCTAAGAAAAAGATAGTTCCTAAATTACATTCTTGACAAACAGATAGTTGGGTGATACTAAATTTGAATATTATAGCACCAAAGGAGCATAAAACTGTAGATAAAAATAATATGGATATGTGGTCCAAAACTACAATTTATAGCTTCCTTTTTTAATTTTTTTTTCCTAACATTTTAAAGACAAATTTAAAACGTATGAGTTCATGTGTTATTTACATATAACTTCCTAGAAACAAACCAAGGTACCTTCTTTCAATTGATTTTCTATCAACTAAATTAAGCCAATTGTGACTGGCAAAAGATTTGGATCCAAGACTAAATTAGACCCTCCAGGGACAATATGGTTCTAAAAATTAAGGCAACTGCAATCAATTAAACATATATAAAGCAAATTATTTAGAAGGTAGAAGAAAAATGGAAAGCCAATAGTGCACCTCGAAAAGTAACAAATGCAATAATAAGCATGCCACAAGAAGTACATAATATATAAAGTTAGCTAAATGGAATTGGAAGAAGGCTAGTAACCAACATTTCACAAGACAAGATATCAAGATTAAAAAATAGATCAATTAATATTTGCATAATTGTTCTTTTGGGAGACAACTAGATTAAAAATTATAAATAAAAACAAATAAAACAAAATTGAATTATTTATATAAATATTCAAAAGACATGATTAAGAATCACTTTACAAGATATTAAAACACTTTCACTACTTCTCTTACAACAAACAAAACACATTCCATTGATTGGATATGATAAATACAAATTGACATCATAGCTAACAAATTTTTTGGGTCAAAAAATCAAAAACTTAAGCCACTTGCCAATAATAAATGGATGACTCAATAAATGTGAAATATCATCCTCATTTCTACATCTATAGAAAAATTCTTTTAAGAAATAGTTAAAATTCATATATTATGTGGTATAGGCCAAGACAACCATAAATAAAAGTGCTAATACCCTTTTGTTTGATTAATAGTCTATCAAAACAATAAGCAAATATATATATATACACACACACACATACACACACACACACTAACTTATAAAAATAAACTCTTCCATAAGAAAATACAATTAGCATGAATGAAGACATAAATGCATACTTTGTAGCGTGGTCATCCTCTATAGCATGGAAATTCAAACCTCTTCAAAATGTTGACATATAAATGACCTTATTTTATGTCAAAATCAAAGAGTTAATGAATGGAAATACTAATTTAGTAGGAAAAATAGGCTCGTTAAAACCAACCATAGATTTTGCTCAAACGATCACTCTAAGAGATTATAGACAACACAAAAGGCACTGAACAATCAAACCATATAGCTTAATATAAGAATCACTTGGCTCAATGATACACACCACATTAGGAACCCTACTTGGGTAAAAGGATCTATAGTAAGATAATCTCAAACTTTTGTTGCATGCATATATAATAGCTAAAAATGTAAACAAAGCTATCAAATATGAGCCAATGAAAATTCAAATAAGTTTTAGCAAAGAACTCCATGATAAGCACCAATGAAAATTCTTCAATTGTGTTATATGCTTCTTTTATTTAAATATATTGGTTCTTCTTTATGAAATCAATAATGCAATGTCCTAGATCATATATAATGGTCTTATTCAAAAACAATTTTCTTTAATATTCACAACTTTCTATGAACATTCTACTGATTTATTCAGAAATTCAAACTGTAATGCACCAGCACTAAATTTGAGCACTCAAATATAATTGAACTTATATCAATTTTACATTAATAAATCCAGCCACATGGCATACTAAAGCAGTTTAAGATTACTTCTAATATCAACCAACTTTGTTCATAAAATAATTTGTCATCAATAAATCAAAATGCTATTTCTCTAAAAAATCCAAACAAATTGGAGAAGCTAAACTTCATCTATTAACTACAATAGCAACTCTTAATTTAGTTTAATACAAATCAACTTCAATTTTTCCCAATCAATACATTACTACTCAAATTGTTTTTCAATTACCAGCATATAAATCATTTGATAATTAAATTATTCATATATATATATATATATATATATATATATATATATATATATATATATATATATATATATATATATATATATATATATATATAGAGAGAGAGAGAGAGAGAGAGAGAGAGAGAGAGAGAGAGAGAGAGAGATACAGAGAGAGAGAGAAGAGATTAAAGCCTACGACACACACAATTAAAGCTACAAAAGAGTGTAAGGAGTTTAAATATACATAGAATAGATTTTAGATTTCTAAGAAATTTGATGGAAATTTTGGCATGTAGTTCATTTTAGGTTAAAGAAATTGCTTCTGCTACCTACAAAACAATTAAGTCGCTATGCTACTATGAGAATATCATGTAAAAATATCTATAATCATATTATTAAGCTACAATGAAAAAAACAAAAAACGGCAAAACATCAAAAAACTCCATTATATGTTTTTTCTAAGGACAAGGAGATTCAGAGAGGTTTGTAGGAAAAACAAAAGGTTTTTAAAGAACAGGTAAATGCAGGAAAAAAAAGTAAATAAATACCTTAATCAAGGCTCAAGGCTCTATAAGAACAGGAAAAAGGACCCTTGCTTTGTGGAAAACGGGAAAAGAAGATATATGTCCACTTAAATTCTTAAGAGAGAGAGAGAGAGAGAGAGAGAGAGAGAGAGAGAGAGAGAGAGAGAATGTCTCTCCAAGAAAAAAATTACCTTCTCAATAAGGGGGTGTTTGACATTTATTCAAAATTATGAAATTCAATAAACAAAATAGATTTACTAAATCCCAGATTTAGTAAATCCTATAAATCCAGCAAATCTGGTAAATCCTCTTAAATCCTATTGGAAGGGTGTATTTACTGGATTTACAGAAACTCCGCGAGATAGACACGACAATGGAAGAAATTTTAGTTGTCGTTATTTTTGTTAATCCTTTAAAAAAATTTTAATTTTAAATAATTCATTTAATTTCTAATTTTTGCTTAATTAAAATATTATGATAAAATTAATTTTAATTTAATATTATTAACTATTTATTAATATGTAATTATAAGTTAATTATAATTTATTAATTATAATTATTAATTAGATTTAAGTAATTTTAGCTAATGTAATAGTTGATAGTTTTAAATTTAATTTAACTTAATTTAAATTGATTTAATAAAATATTATTGATGATTAACTTATAAGTTATTAAAATTAAATTATAATTTAATAAATATAATTATAATTGTTTATATAGTTTGATGTTTACTAATTTAAAATTTGGAAGAGTTCCTATAATTTTACCCCTTCACATGCCCTAATGTAGTTTTATTCCTAAGATATTAATCTACTAATAGAATTTAATAATTATTAATTTTAATTAATTAATAGTTAATTAATGCATACTTTAATATTAATATTAATATTAATTGATTAATTAATATATTTAAGTTAATTTTAATTGAGTTCTACCAAGAATTTAATAAATTATTGGTTGTACCTAATTTAACTTAAATATATATTAATTAATCAATTATTAGTATTAATATTAATTTAAAGTAATATGTATTAATATAAACTATTAAATAATTAAAATTAATTAATTTAAATTATATTAGTAGATTAATATCCTAGGAATTAAACTACAAAAGCATGTGAAGAGAAAAATCATAGGAATGTCACAATGGAAACTCTCACCTTTCCTCCCTTCGCGCACTTCAATTTTTATAAATCCCGTAAATCTGCCTTCCTACTGGATATACTAATCCACTGCTGTGTTAGATGACTCCCTTGGCTCTTTGTTGGCCCAGGCCAATGATGAAGGGAAAGAAAACACACTCTACTATCTTAGCCATCATCTGATACCGGTTGAAGCAAATTATCCACCCATTGAGAAGCATTGGCTTGCCTTAATCTTTATATCTCAAAAGCTATGACATTGCATGCTTTCTCATAAAGTAAACTTAATTTCTAGAATCAATCCATTGCAATATCTCATGACACGACTGATGTTATCCAGACGGTTGGCACGATGGTCATTATGATATTATCACAATTTGACATCACATTCGTACCCCTCTGCGTGGTGAAAGGATAAGCACTCGTGGATTTTTTAGCAATACACCCACTTCCTGTTGATTCTCCACTATGATCTCAATGAACAAACCATGAACTTAGGGGAGACAAGCATTTGCCACTGGGAGATGTACTTTGATGGTGCGTCTTATCTTAAAGAGGAGAAGAACCACAATCTACTCTTCAAGAAAAGAAAGGGGTATGAATAGTTCTCATAATGCCAGACTGCGATATGATGAGATTCTCATATCATCTATCCAATCCTTGCGCCAACAACAAAGCTAAATATGAGGCTCTGATTGCCAGTCTGGAGTTAGCCATTTCACTAGGCATCTAAAACATCAACATCTTTGGGAATTCTCAACTAGTGGTCAACCAAATCGCTGGGTCCTATAAGGTCCTCAAGCCTAGACTCCATCACTACCACAAGTACACCATGGAGTTGCTATCTCAAATCCTAGAAGTTACCATATACAAGATTCCTCGAGGAGAACATGCTATAGTTGATGCCTTAGCCAAGCTTGTCAAGCGATTGGCATGTCCAGAGGATGAGTCCATATCAATAGAGGTCTATAATAGGAAAGTCCTGCCTCTTATTGATATTAAACTCATTGACAAATATTCTCTTGAAGGGGAGTTTGCCGTTACTAAAGGATGAAGAATTAGATTGGAGGCAACGTCTTCATTGATTACTTAAATAAAGACAACTACCTCAAGAGAAGTCCCAAGCACATCAAGTAAAATAAAGGGTGCTTTCCTATGCCCTCGTGGATGGTGTCTTGTACCGACAGTCCTTTGATCATATGTGGCTACAATTTTTAGCCAAGCATGAAGCCCGTAAGATCATGACCGAGGTCCATTCAGGATTATACAAAACTCACCAATTCGGTCCTAAGATGAAAGGAATAATCAAGAGACTTGAATATTATTGGCTGTCGATGATCACATATTGGATGGACGTAGTGAAGCATTGTCACCAGTGCCAAATACACAGAGTGGTCCTGCATCAACCACCCAACATTCTATATCCAACTTTGGCCTCACGACCATTCGAGTGTAAGACATATAGTGGTCGATCGATTCTCCTATGGGTCACCGGTTCATCCTTGTTGTTGACTACTTTTTCAAGTGGACGGAGGAGATTCTGCTCAGGGAGGTCAAAGCTCAGCATGTGCTCCAGTTTTTCAGAAACCATATCATGTATAGATTTGGGATACCCCATCAAATTATATTCGATAATGGTACATCTCTTTCAAGAGCGCCGAGATCAACAACTTCGTCTAGAGACACAATATAGATTGGAGATACTCTACCATCTATTACCCATGGGCGAGCGGTTTAGCAGAAGTCTTCAACAAAACTCTCACCCAAATACTCAAGAAGATGCTCAATGACAACAAGTGACAGTGGCATGAGCAGTTAGTTGAAGCTTTGTGGGCCTACCATACCACCTATAGAACTCCAACTCATCCCTTTTCTCCTTAGTGATTTGAACCCATTCTATCATTAGAAGTAAAACTCACATCACCAAGGATTATTGTGAGTAGCAAAATTACAATCAAATAGAATGCCAAGTTGTAGTTAGAAGAGCTCGAAGGTTTGGAGGAGAGATTCTTATGAGCATGCCAGAACCTATAAAGAAAAAATGATTCAAGCTCACAACAAGTTGGCCCATCCTAGAGCTTTTCAAGTAGGAGAGCTTATTTTAATTTTAAGGAGACCAATTGTTGCCGTAAAATGGGAGGTAAATTTAACCAACTTGGGAAGGCCCTTTCTCCATAGAAAATGCCTACCAAGGTGGATCGTACCAACTTATCAACCACAAAGGAATGATGCTTCCTATCAATGGGATTTATCTAAAGAAATACTATCCATAAGCAATGTTCAAAATAAATTTCCATCAATAAAATTTCATTCTAATTAAAGATCTCTTCGAATTGAATGTTTCTCAATTACTAGGTATTCGTGATGTGTTTAGGATAGGTGTAAGAGAACCATAGCGACATCCTATTCCTCATTAGCACAACACAAACACAAAATTACACACAAACATAAATAAATCAAACAAAAATCTAATTGCTTTAGGCTACTTTGAGTCGAGATAAGTCTCAAAACAATCCTCACTCAGTAGCTACTATAAGTCGGGTTGATCCACTACCTAGCTAGTGTATCTCCCTAGTAGTCTATCTATTTAGGAGGATGTGAGTCCCCATGCTTTCTTCCTAGATTGACTACTGTAAACTGATGAGTGCCTTGTTAGTGTGGTATGCTTTATTGCATGAACAATAAGCTACCATGATGTTGACTTTGTTTAAGAAGATGTGAGTCCACGAGCGCTTGAATTTCACTTGAATTACGGGTCCGAGTTCATATTTGAGGATTAGGATAAGACCCCGAGCATCTCCTCTTCCTCCTGACTACTTCAAGTTTAGGTAGGTCCTTCTTTGTGACTCCCCACTTGGTAGTCGTCTTAGGTAGGATTATCCACGGCGGACTATCATGATCACTCTCATAGAAGATGTGAGTCTCCAATGCTTTCTTTTAGATTGATTGTTGCAAACTGATGGGTACCTTAGGTTGGTTAGTGTTTGCCTTGCTGAAGATAATCCTGGTGGATAACACCGCTCATGCAGATGTGAGTCCCCGTGCTTTCTCCCTGAGCTGGCTACCATATACTTATAGGCTTTACTTTTTTCAAGAATCAGGATAAGACCCCTAGATGCACCAGCCCTGTGGGCATTCTATTTAGATTACATCTTCATGACCCCATCAAGACACTACAAAGGTTATTCCTGGATTGGATAGTTTCCCTTTCCTAGTAGCTACCCTTGTAGTTGGAAGTTCTATACTGCGAATGTATGAACTCTCCCTTAGGCCAGTAAATATAAGATAGGCCAAAGCCCCCATGGCTCCTTCTTAGTGTGCTCCTCCCAAATCAACATAGTCCACATTAATCAAATCAAACAAACAATCAAAATAAATAAAACAAACAAACAAAATGAAATCTCTTATGGTTTAGAATAAAACCCCTAGAGGCACCGCTTCCTAAGTAGACATCCTATCTTTTGGGCAGGGTCAACAAAACTCCCTATAGGAATTGCCTTAAATACTCTTGAGCTGAGATAGACCCCCAATAGCACTCACTTAGTAATCACTAGGTTAGGTTTGACTTATTGTACCATCAATAGGTCACCCCAATGGCTAATTTTACTTTGGAAGATGTGAGTCCCCATTCTTTTTCTTAGTATAGCCATTGCAAGCTGATGGGCAACCTTTAGATTGGATAGTCTCTACTCTTTGACCGTTAGACTTTAGATTGGTAAACCTAAGGTAGGTCCAGGCTTTCATAGCCCCTCTTTAGTGCGATCCATCTCAAATCAATAAGATCAAAATTAATCAAAACTTAATAAATCAAATCAATCGTAATCAAAACAAATTTAAAGTCAAACTTACTTCCCAGTAGACTCAACAACAAACTAATCATACTAAATTGAATAAACTCAAACTTACATCCCAGTGGATTCAAAACAAATCAATCAAACTCAAATCAAATTAATCAATCAATTAAATCAACAAACCAAATTAAATAAACTAAACATAATCTGTATCCCCAGTGGATCCCCCTCTAAATAATCAACTAAATTCAAACAAAGTCAATCAAAAGTAAACCAACCAAATTAAATTAAAAAATAATCAATCTTAATCCCTAGCTACTTCTACCCAAATCAAATGATAACAACCTTAATTCCTAGTGGATGCCAATCAAACTCAATCAAACTCATATCCCAATGGATCCCTCTCCAAAAATTAAATTAAATTAACTAGACTAAACAAAGTAAATCAAATCAATCCCCCAGTGAATCTACCCCTTATGCTCTCAGCATAAATCAATTTATAATCCAATCAAATTCATTTGCGAATCCCAAGCGATCCTCCTTCGTGCCCTTGGCATGAAGCCAACTCTCAACCAATCTAAACTAAATTGATTCCTCACTCCCATACCATTATCATGAAGTGAATTACATCACATTAGGATTCATGATTCTATTTACCTCTCTATTTAGGTATGGATATCCGTTCTTAGTGTTTATGATCTTTCTTGGATGATGTTGATCACCTCAGTCAATGCTAATATGTACGACGTGCCTTGTTAGTTACACCACATATAATGGGGGTCTTTTTGTTTACCTCACTTTCGGAGTAAGGATTCATCCTTCCTATCTTAGACTTAGGAGTCTTCTAGACACTAGAATGTCCCTAGTCATAGGACACTTTTAGTGGTAAGGTGAACACTAAACTTAAGCTTAGAGACTTAAGGATGGCATGTCTTAGAAGGCCATGCCTTAGGACCTAAGGAAACCTACCTATCCTATGGCCTAAACCAAACCTATGCCTATCTCCTTAGTCAAAACCAAATCTCAAATTAATCCAATCAAACACAAATTTAATTTAATATCCAAACTCCAAGCCAAAATGATTTAAACCTAAACCCATCTAAATGTAAGGTATGTATTATTTTTATCTAATAACATATAGATTAATAATAATTAATTTCTTAATTATACTTATAATTTAATTAAACCTATAATTACCCGTAAACCATGGTTTCACTGTAGCTAGGATGAGTAAACACACTTTTTGTGACATGCATTAGATTAGGGAGATTAAATTTTTGTCAATTGAGTTTAAATCGCACGAACCTTTCTTTTTTTCCTTCGCATTTCCTTCTTGGCTCTCAGTTTGGCCTTTCACATGAGCTCTTCGTTTAGCCTTTCAGAGAGTGAGAGGCGCGGGAGTGAGGAGAGGATCGCGGGAGGTCCGGATGGTCGGTGTGGTACGCCGTGATCAGCAAGCCGGTCAGATCAATGAGCCTCGCGTGCTAGGAAGCGCATTTCAAGGCGTTTGTGGGTCAAGCACTGCGGCTGCAAAAGCGCGTAATTTCTTTTGGCCATGGGCTTTAGAGGCAAATCAATTTTCTTATTTTTATTATTTTTATTATTTATTTTTAATATAGTATAATTAAGGAAATTTAGTTTAGTATTGATAGTATATGTGGAATGATAAAATATTGGTAAAATTTTATTTTATTGATTTTAATAAATAGATATATATTAAATCATATTATTTTGGTAGCAATTTAATTGGATTAATTAAATGTGTTTAAATTAACTAAGGAATAAAGTTATTTGTATTATTTGAAAGATTAAAAGTTAATTATATTATTATTTTTTTCTTTAAGCAGGATTAAAGCACAAATAAGAAGGGTTATCGTAGGAAGTAGGCGTGATAACTGTCACATTCACCTATAAGTTTTAATAAATGATAATGAATCATTGCAAATTACTAGGTGATTGATTAGTTGTTTGAAGTTTTGAGTAGCATCAAGCATTTTGGAATAATATTCATATGAGGAAAAGCTCTATTGACATTATTTATGTGCATAAGAGTTTTCTGACATCACGTTTTGTGAGAGAAGTTCATCACTTAGGTAAGATTTATAAATTTTAATATAAATATATTTATCTTTCTCTGCAATGCCATTAAATAAAATATTGATTGTCTACACTATATGTTTTATATGAAACCAAGTCATATGCATAGTTTTATATTTATGCCACACAATGATAAATTTGTCTTGCTCCTTGTTGCATGGTTTTAGTTTATTTCTGATTATTTTGCATACTATATTTCCTACTATTGAAAATATGGGCATGCAATAACTTAGCTTATACATGTCATGTGTTAGTAATCAGGAAATTGACCAAATATTATGATATTACCTACGCAAGAATTGGGACAAAAAGATTTTTAGAGAGGTAAAAGGGTTCTCAAATGTTATGATATGGAGCAAAAGGGTCTCCTATAGAAAGAAAGGAAATTTCACATAATGTATACATTATGATATGTTTGATGAACTAAGACATAACTACACATGACATAAATTATATATAGATATATATATATATATATATATATATATATATATATATATATATATATATATATATATATATATATATATATATATATATATATAATGTGTGTGTGTTATGTGTTATGTACATCATATTTCAAGCAAAGAAAAATTACTAATAAGCTACTATGTATTGTACAAACCAATGAATATGCATGCAACATGTATTTTAAATGTCTAGTCTACATGCATGTTAATGTCTTTTCTATAATTCAAATCTGTATTAGATTGCTTATCTTACTAAGTCATATGACTTAACAATTGATTATAACTGTTTTCATGGAAGGGTAAGGAGAAGGTGGAGGAGTAGGTTTTGTCTTTTTTTTGGAAGTTATGTGGGGGAAATATTGTAAATAAGTTTTGGAGGTAAGTTCAGAAATTTTTAATAGTATTATTTTAATATTCTGTATTTTAGATGCTCTGTAGTTGGTATGAAAAGTTTTAATTTGGGTTGTTTCCACCTGCTATGAATTGGTAGATTTATTGTTTAAATGTTCTTATGATATGTTGGGTGAATTTAGATGATTGTGTTGATCTTTTACACTATTCTGTGGTATGTAAAATTTTCAGAATAGTTGTTTATGAAAAATGTAGTCACCTAAATTTACTCTCTCTATATCTCTTTTGATGGGTCTTAAGTTATCATTTGGGATGTGATAGAAAGTGGTATTAGAGCATTTGAAGTTAGATGATCAATTACAGAAGCATGATTTGGTTTAGAAGTGTTAAGAATGGAATATGATTTGATTTATATAGAGCATAGGTTGGGTTAGTTTAAGTGGTATGCGACATAAGCTTATAGCATTATATTTTGAGCCATACAAAGTATATATATATATATATATATATATATATATATATATATATATATATATATATATATATGAAGATACATGTTATGCTATTCATTTACAGATATGGTTGAAAGGGTGCCTGAAGGAACAAATGGCGATAGCTCAGAGCAGAGATCGAAATTCTTAAAACTATTGCACCAGCTGAGGGAAGCACATTAAGAGTAAAAAATGTACCTGCACCTGACTCTACTATTATGATGCAAATGCAAATGATGATGCAGATGATAGAGAAAAATGCAATCTTTTGTAGCACCTACAACACCTATTATGCCACCAACATCTGTATCAGTACCAGTACCAGTTACAACTGCAGTTTAGAGCACCAGTGCTAGTACCAATATCAATGGTGATATTGATAAGCAGTTGAAATTATTTCAGAGTTTGAAGCTATCATTATTCAATATTTTTCATGTTTCAATGCTTAGAAAATGGGTTACAGATGCAGACCAGAGAATATCACATAAGAAGATTGAACTTCAAAAGAATCTAACTTATGCAGTAGAGCCAGAAAGAATTGTGGAATTTGAAGTTAGAAAATTGAGAAGTAGACAAATTCCTTTTGTGAAAGTGAAGTGAAAAAATAGGCCAGAGAAAGAAGCCATTCTAAGGAGGGGAGAATTATAAGGTATGTATTTTTTATCTAATAAATATAGATTAATAATAATTAATTTCTTAATTATACTTATAATTTAATTAAACCCATAATTAGTCGTAAACCATGATTTCACTATAGCTAGGATGAGTAAATGCACTTTCCTCGACATGCATTTGATTAGGGAGATTAAATTTTCATCAATTGAGTTTAAATTGCATGAACCTTTCTTTTTTCCTTTGCATTTCTTTCCTGGCTCTTGGCTTTGCACGAGTGAGAGGGACAGGGAGGCTGGAGGGGTTGCCCGAGGTGCTGTCGGATCGGCGGCAGGCTGCGAGGGGCGACGAGTTGCACAAGGGAAGGCTGCGTTCGAGGGTTTGTTGTCGGCTGTGGTGTGGCTAGAAGGGTGTTTCTTTTGGCCGTGGGCTTTAGAGGTAAATCAGTTTTCTTTTTTATTATTTTTATTATTTATTTTTAATATAGTATAATTAAGGAAATTTATTTTAGTTTTGATAATATATGTGGAATGATAAAATATTGGTAAAATTTTATTTTTATGGATTTTAATAAATAGATATATATTAAATATGATTTTTATTATTTTGGTAGCAATAATTGGATTAATTAAATGGGTTTAAATTAAATAAGGAATAAAGCTTTAACTGTATTATTTGAAAGATTAAAAGTTAATTATATTATTATTATTTTTCTTTAAGCACGATTAAAACATGAATAAGAAGGGTTGTTGTAGGAAGCATGCATGACAACTGTCACATTCACCTATAAATTTTAATAAATGATAATGAATCATTGCAAATTACTAGGTGATTGATTAGTTGTTTGAAATTTCAGTTTGTGTAGCATTAAGCATTTTGGAATAATATTCGTATGAATAAAAGCTTTATTGATATTATTTATGTGCGTAAGAGGTTTTGACACCACATTTTGCGAGAGAAGTTCATCACTTAGGTAAGATTTGCAAATTTTAATACATATATATGTTTATCCTTCTCTGCAATGCCATTAAATAAAATATTGATTCTCTACACTATATATGTTTTATATGAAATCAAGTCATATGAATAGTTTTATATTTATGCCACACAATGATAAATTTGTCTTGCTCCTTGTTGCATGGTTTCAATTTATTTATGATTATTTTGCATACTGTATTTCTTACTATTGAAAATATGGGCAAGCAACAACTTAGCTTATACATGCCATGTGTTAGTAATCAAGAAATTAGCCAAATGTTATGATATTACCTGGAATTGGGACAAAAGGGTTCCCAGAGAGGCAAAAGAGTCCTCAAATGTTATGATATGGAGCAAAAGGGTCTCCTATAGAAAGAAAGGAAATTTCATGTAATGTATACATTATGATATGTTCGTTAATGAATGTGATAACTACCCATGACATAAATTTTAAAGCTATATATATATATATATATATATATATATATATATGTATATATATGATTGTGTGTGTGTGTGTGTGTGTATGTGTGTGATGTGTACATCATGTGTTTTGGGTGAGAGAATTACTAATAAGCTATTGTGTATTGTACAAACCAATGAATATGCATGCAACATGTATTTTAAATGTCTAGTCTACATGCATGTTAATGTCTTACTCATCTATAATTCAAATCTGTATTTGATTGCTTATCTTACTAAGTCTATTACATCTCTTTCGATGAGTCTTATGTTATCATTTGGGATGTGACACCTAATCCTATAACCCCATCTTATGGACTTAACCTAAACCTCCTTCAATCAAACCAAATTCAATTGATATTCACAAAAACACTCCAATCCTTCAAATCATTATTTCAAACTCTCCCAAAATCTACAATCAAGCTAATTGATCAAATCAACTCAATCAACCCAAGTTAGCTCATTTGAACTTAAAATGTTCAAATGAGCCAAAATCCAATTAAACCCAAATCAATTGCAGTCAAAGCCATCAATCAATCCTAAATCAATAATCAAACTCAACTCAACCTAATTCAACTTAAACCAACTCAATTAACTCATTTGGTTTACCTAGCCCAAAGTGACCTAAAGGATCCTTTTGAGCCAAACTCCAATCCAACCCAAATTGGAATGAACCAACCCATTCAAAACCTCTTAGAATGATTATTGATAATCCTTGATTTATCAATTGCAATAAATTGGGTCAAACCAACCTAATTTTATCACTTGACCCAAGTTGGCCCAATTAGCCTACATGAACCAATTTGAACCCAAATTCATTTCCAAACTCAATTAATTGAAACCAATGATTCCTACCAACCCCAAATTAATCCTCGAGTATGACTTGACCATCAATTGAGCCACACCAAGTCCAATTGGCCCTTTGACCCAAGTTGACCCAATTCAACCTAAAAGGCTAAATTGGGCCAAATCTCAATCTAATCCAAATTGATTGAAACCAATTACTCAACCCATTATGAATTGATTATTGAACATGATAAAACCCTTGATTGAACCCAATTTGATCAATTGAATCCAATTGAACTAAATGTAAAATTGCTCTAAATCATTCATAAATCAAAATTAATTGAAATTAACACCTACAATCACCTTCAAATGATCAACTGAACCTAAACCAACACCTAACTCAAGCCAATTTGGTCAATTTTACTAAATTGGTCAACTTAGCCCATCTGACCCATATGAACTCATATGACCCAAATTCAAATCTATTCCAAATCAAATCAAACCAAATGATTCTAAACATCCCAAATCATCATGTGAACATGACCCAACTTGACTAATTGGTCAACCTAATCCAACCTAGGCCAATTTGACATATATGGGTCAAATTGAGCCAAACCCACTCAAACCAAGCCCAAACCCACTCAAATATTGCATGACCCATCCTTAGGTCACCATGGGTCAGCCCATATCAAACCCAACCCATTTCAAACCTGAATTGACCTAATACCCATTGGGTAAAGCTCTCCAAATGGGACACAACTCATATTTGAGTTGCCTTACCTACCCCTTTGCACTTGACAACCCCCTAGCTTTGTTTGGACCTCTGACCCATTGGCTAACTTGACCCAAAGCTGGTTGGGTCAACCATGGGTCAAAGGGAGTGAGCTAACCCATATCCTTTCATTAGCTCTCCTTAGGGAGGTGGTACACTCCACCTCAACCATGACAACCCACCTCTCTTCACTCACCCACTCAAATTGAGCCACCTCAGCCACCCTCTGATGCCTCGACCGTCTGCACTCGGCCAGACGTCTGCCAAATGCAGGGAAAACTCGAGTTATTAAATTTGAGAGGGGAGGAGATTATACTCCTCCCCATCACATTCCAACAAACATTAGAGCATCTTAAGAGCTTTAGTGAGTCGAGACGAGTCTCCCTAGTGCTTTCTTGATATCCTTTGGCCTCCCTATCACCAGTGACATCAAACCTGAATAGGATAGAGCCTCTACTCTATCCAACCTTACCTAAACTCCACCAAACACAAATTAACTTTACCCACACCATCACAAAGCTCCGACGATCCGAAATGAATCGATTCTCAATTGATTCGAGCACTGGAGACCAATTCTAGACCAACTCTGATGAGGATTTCAGTAGAATTTGGTCTACAGAACCATCGGTGAGGAGCATCACATGAGTTTTTCAATAGGGCTTCATCTCTTTAAGATGAAGCTACCTCAATAGATAAACCGTCGATCTTGAGCTCCGACGAGATAAATTCAAGCAAATTATAGAAATCCATTTAGTTGTTTGGCCTTTATGAAGGAAATCTCAATTTTGTATATTTTCTACCATAGGATCTCCTTAGATCTCTTCCTTAAAGCTTGTGGAGTCGATTCGGTGCCTCACAAGCACCGGTGAACTCATATCGAGAAAGGGAGGGCGGCCGGTGTCCATCTTCCATCACTCGGGGGACGAAGGTTCATCCGCCGTTTGTTCCACATGATTGGAATGGACATCCATGATTTAATATGCTAGAAATTCAATTTAATTCTCTTAGAACTGCAAGATTATTCCCCACCATCCGATCTGAGATAAGACGACAAGGACAAAAGCGCATCGACCGCCACGTTGGATCATTTAAGTGGCCAGTCTCGCAATGACATGTGGAAATTGTCGCCACATCAGCTTCAACGTGGCACTGATGGGATTAGGGATTAATTAGGGGTTTAAAATATTTTTAATTTCTTTGAAACTTTATAAAATCATAACTAATTGTAGAAACATCCAAAAAATGCAAACAAACCCATTTTGAAAAGATTAAATAGAGAAGTATTTAATAAAAATAATTCTATTAAGTTTTGAATAGTGAACATGGCTTAATTAGGGTTTGAATGTTTTCTTAATTAACTTCATTAAGCACTAATTGCTTAAGCGATTAATCCCAAACTTGACATGTTAATTTAATGAGATGACCTCTACCTCTTATGTTTTTCTTATGATTTATTGGCTATGTGATTAGGGGAATTTGAAATTCAAACTCTAATTACCTTCTTAAGTGATTTAATGATTATTTAAAATCCTAAATAAAAAATTAATTAATTAAACTTCATTAATCACTCATTAACAGTGAGATGATGAGAGAGAGTGATTATGACCTCTCTCTCTTTTTTCCAAATTCATTTCTTTAAAGAGAGTTAATTTATGTATGGGTTAATTAAGAGACTAATTAAGCAATCATTAACAAAGATTAATCAAATTGATGTGATGATCACTTTAGATAATCTAATTTTAACTCAAGGGTTCCTCTTTATGTGTTCAATAACATACCCTTAGGAAAATTATGATTAACCCATGGGTGTAGGAAAATCATAAAAGTACTTAATTAGATTCTTTAATCTAATTAATGCTTAAGCATGAGCCTATTGCACTAGGTCCTTTAGGAGCATTACAATTTTAATTTCTCATTTGCATGTTATTTGAGGCTCATGAACAAGTAATTAATTAAATTAAAGAAGCATAGGAAAGGGTAATTAAATGAATTACTTAATAATTTCAACTTAATTAATTCATAAAATTCATTTAATTACTCCTCTTTAAACATACTAAATCATCTACATGGGATGGGACAAAAATAACAAGTGGTTCCTCTTCTTAATTTCAATTAAAATCTAAAAATCAAATTTAATAAGAAGCTTTGGTTTTCTTTAAATGATTTTATTTAATGTGATTATCTTTAGAATTAATGTAGTTGAATGAATTATGTGGAGATGTTTAGCTATTCCTTTTCAATCACCATAGATGTTGTATGTCATGTGATATCATGCATTCATATTTTCAAAATTAAATAATCAAATGAAATTCATTTATGCCAAGTTGCATGTGTTAGATAAATCTTATTGGCTATTATCACTAATAAATTCAAAGATAATTTTTTAAAAGTTATAAATTGATAATAATATTTGGAGTGATAGTATGAATATATATATATATATATATATATATATATATATATATATATATATATATATATATATATATATATATATATATATATATATATATATATATATATATATATTTATATATATAAAGCATGTTTATAGCTTAAGCATGTTTGAGGTATCACTTTCTTTCCTACATTCATGTATGAGTTTACTTATGTTTGAATAATAATAAGTATATAATCTAGACATCTCGAATATGAGATTTTAAGTAGCCCAAGGAGGTCATTTGATTATCTCACTTCCCTAGTTAATAAAGGTACATACTTATTTAATTTCATTCATATATATATATTTGTACTAGAATTTGGATAGAGTTTTACTTTGCATGTGTAAACAATTCAAACAAAAATGTAATCTTTTGCATGATTTTCATTCTTATAGTTGTGTATACATTCATATGTATTCAAGATAGCAAGTATATATTCTGGACATCTCGGGAATTCGAGACTTTAAGTAGCCCCAAGGAGATCATTTGATTATCTCACTTCCCTGGTTTAAATAATGACACGTACTTGCTTACATCTTTTATACATGTGTATGTGTATTTGATTAAAGAATGAAAGTCCCCTTTTCTTTAAAAACATGTGCATTCATGATCATCTAAGTATGCCAAAATATATTGCATGAATAGGTATACTAAGTGTTAAATCATATGTATGTTATGGGTGATGAAAGGAATGGTGTAACATGTTCTATGTGATGGTAATTCAATCACATTAACCTTAAGATGCCTTTCTTGTTGAATAGGATTCTTGAAGATTAACCCAAACATTGGACTAATAAAACATTTAATAAATCATTCACTAAAAGAAACCAAATCATAAAAATATGCCCTTAAAAATAACTTAAGGTAAGCATGAGGTAGGTTAACCTTTTTGTTCTCTTTACAACACTTAGATGCTAAGTGTATCAAATGAAATGAATGAAATCAAATTAAAAAACCCACTAATCTTTTGAACAACTTAAAATGAAACCATTTATCATGTTAAGTTAAATATATTTCCAAACATAGAAAAAATATAATTCTAATGCCTAGCCAAGACATACCACATCAAGCTAAGCACACACATTAGAATGCTAAGTCATCACTTCTAGCTTTAGGTTAGGGCAGTGTATATAATGATGTTGTGTTTTATTTTATGATGTAATATTTTAGACTGGATGTTAGGAATTTGGATCATAGACTGGACATTAGGCCATTGAGAGCCTAATATTATTTTTTGTATGGGGATTTATATATATATAAATATATATATATATATATATATATATATATTTTAAATATATATATAATATATATATATATATATATATATATATATATATATATATATATATACATATATATATATAATGTGTATATATATTTGTTAGTATATTAAGTCCAAATTATGAAATATAATTGCTTGGGTTTATATGTATGTTTAACTAACTTCTATTTTGCAAGTATATTTACTTTTCATATGTAATTTTTGAGGAGTTAGGATTAGTGCTTAATTATGATGAATGGCTAGAAGGTTTAGTCTTGGGGTGCCTTGTGATACCTTGGAGCAAATTAAATCAAAGGAAAGAAGGAGGAAGAAGAAATGAAGACCCCCATAATATGTATTTAATTCTAAATTATAATTATTCATTTGATAATTTGGATTGTATAAAAGAGCTTAACTCAATTTTTCTCTTTTGGTGTACATGGTACTAATTTTATTACCTTTTATTCTTTTAAAAATCTATACATGTTTAATTGTTGTTGTGTTTAGATTGCACAATAGAATTGCATCTTCATCATAGTTTCTTAAGCATGATGTTTGAATGTGTGGCTTAGATATAGGCTCATAGGATAAAATTAATTTTTTACCCAATTAATAACTCATAATTAAATTTTAAAACAACTTTCAATCTCATTCTAAAGCTTAGGTTGTAATCAAGAAAAATTAAAAGATTTAGGAACTCCTCCGCTGAATGTTATATGTTCAACATCATGCATATCATATTATGCCACTCTTGCAAAATGAGGGCCTCCATTCTAATACTTTAGGGACCGCTTGACCTATGAGAGCTCCTCCTTATGGAAATTCACCCTCTTTCTCTCTTGATTTGGTCAATAACCCAATTTTATCATGCATTTAGGCATAAAATATCCCAAACCTTTGTCCAAAATATTGTGTCAAAAATAATATAAAAGTTGAAATAATTTTGCATTTAGATTAAGTCATATGCTCATATCAAACATGATCTAGTCTCTTAGGGAGTGAGTTTAGGAATCTAGTCTCTTTCAAAATTAAATAACAAGCTTAAACTATCTTGTAATTATATAAGACCGGCCTACATGGTTTTGAATCATAGGAGGTGTTAGCTAGCAGCCACTCTAGGCAGGTGTAAGTCTAGAAGAGTTATATGGTTTATCTTCTCTTGTAGAGGTAAACCCTTATGTCCCCTTTGCTTAGACTTTGGTCATTCTTCTAGCTTGTGCTAAAGCTCCACAGATTTAGGATCTGAGGTTGCTTGTTTTCTTTAGGCTATGGACATAAATCCTCACTTCTTAGGCATTTCCACAATATTGTGTTGATGGATTGTAAGCCCTAACATTCTAATAAAAATTCTATTTCAAATAAAAATAAATCTTCTCCTTCAAACATATAAAGCCTCACCATAGGATATATTGGAGTGCTCACTATGCTTCCTAGTATCATGAGTGCTCCCTACTTGTCTTCCTTTGGAATCTAAAAATAAGTCTTTCCATATTGAACATTCCCACTTGATTTTCATAAATACCCAATTCATTGATAATCTAACCTTGAAATCTTTGGAGATATGATTGACTACTTTAATCGAGAGTATACTTAAGAAATTCTAATTTTCTAGAATGTAATTAACTATGGAAACTTAGTTCTATAGGAACTAAAGAACCTGGCATAAAATAAGCCCTAGTTCACTTTTCCATGTAAAGTAGGAAAGAATCTCTAGTATGTACGAAGACCCATCATGCCTTAGGAGTCCTTATTAGGTGATTTGGTTCATTGTAGGGTGATGTCTTTATCTTTTGAGATAGTACATCATGCCTTAATATCATACCTGATCACTTCAATAAGTACCCCCTAAGATCTGCATGATGTCCACATGACTCTCTAAAATAAAACACCATATTTTTTTGGCGACTTAGCAGGGATCCTCTCTCCATCTTTAGTAGTCAATTATTGTCCCTAAGTATCAATAGCGAACTTATATTTTATATAAGCCCAAGTTTATCCTTCTTTTCATTGACATTTGGCTTATTTCATCCTCAAATGAAGGTGGCCAACATCCTTTAGGTTTTAGGACCTCACTCCAAGTAGGTCTTAAAACCCCTATTGGGTCTCCCAATAGATAAAAGAAAAATAAATCAATCAAAGAAAAATAATTGAACATAAAGCAAGCAAAAATCAAGAACCTCTTACCACTAGCTTGGTAATGTAAGGTTCATCTAAAATTCAACAAAATTTCAATGAAGTATAAAGCAAAAATAAAGAAAAATCTTTTCCAAAATTCCAAACTTTTCAAGAAAAATTAATGAACCCATTTAGCATAATCAAATTTATTAAATGAGGGTTCTCATTCAAAATGAAAATCAATCAAACAATCAATATATATATATATATATATATATATATATATATATATATATATATATATATATATATATATATATATATATATATATATATATATATATATATATATATATATATATATATATATATATATATATATATATATATATTTCAAAATATTTTCAAACAAAACCAACCCCATTTAACATATTCAAATTTGTTATAATGTTCTATAAACCAAATCAAAATCAAATACCAACACAATCAAAAGCAAAAGGCTCTTCCCCAAATTTTTTTGAAATTTCTCCAATGCAATTGAACCCCATTCAACATAATCAAATTTGTTGAATAAGGGTTCCAACAAAAAATCAAAAAGGCCATAAATCCAACAATAATTCGAAGAAAAATCTATCCTCCAACTCTCAAAATATGTCCAACATGCAATTAACCTCATTTAACATAGTCAAATTTGTTGAAATGAGGGTTCCAATTCAAAAATTAAAATCAAGTTAGCAACAAAGAAAGGTTTAATCATGCTCTCTTTCAATAGGCAAAGATAGACAAACTTTCCTCATTCCTTTTTATTCAATTTCACCATGTCTTCTAGGGTCTTTCTTTCTCATATGGTGTAATTTTCTAGATAACCATACTCAAGAATCATCAGTTTGGACTTGGCTTTGAGCATTCAAGTCACATGTGGAACCTATCACCACCATCAAAGGAGGTATGAACTAGAAGCCATTTCTATAGTTTGATCATTCACTAATTTTAAAGAGGAAATAGTTGAGTTTCTTTCAGCATTAACATTGTGTGATGCTCTTAGCATGGGCTATACTACCTCGTGTTTTCAAAGGGAAGGCATCTTAGCCACATTCTCATTTGAGGTTGGTTCTAGTTCCTGCTTCACTCACCAAGACCAATCTTGGTAATAAGAACCACAATAAAAGACATGATTATGGCCAGGAGGTAGAGAAGCCTCTATGTTTTTGAGGAGGTTCTCCTGAGACCTCTCCCCTTCTGAGGTGGTAGTATTTCATCTCTGCTAAAAAGAGGAGGACTATGGAAGGATAACTGCATTATATTATTTGGCCTGTATGTTAATTTAGCTAACATCTATTTTGCAGGTGTAGTCAGAGTTACTTTTCTCTTATGAAAATATAACTTTGCAATAGGATTAAGATTAGTGTTATGGGTTTTAGGATGAGCAGTGGCCAGAAGATAAAGACCTGAGAGGTTGTGGTATTATTTTTGGATGCGTTCATGTGGACACCACGCAGATTGTAGGGGTACTTATTAGTGATCGGGTATGATATTAAGATATGATATACTATGTCGAAAGATGAAAATATCACCCTACAATGAACCTAATCACCTAATAAGGACTCCTAAGGCATGATGGGTCTTAGTATATACTAGAGATTCTTCCCCTACATTACATGGAAAAGTAAAGTAAGATTTATTTTATGCTGGGTTCTTTAGTTCTCTATGGAGGCAAGCCTCCATAGTTAATTACATCATAAGAAATGAGATTTCCTAAGAAATATCTCAATTAAAGTAGTCAATTATTGTCTCCAAAGATTTCAAGATTAAGACTATCAATAAATTGGATTTTTTAGAAAAATCAAATAGGATTGTTCAATTAGAAGACTTATTTTGAAATCCAAGGGAAAGTAAGTAGAAATGCTCATGATACTAAGAAGCATAGTGAGCATTCCAACCTATCATATGGCAGGCTTTATATGTTTGAAAGTGAGAAGATTTATTTTGAGTTGAAATTTTATTAGATGGCTAGGACTTATAATCCATCAACACAAGATTATGAAAATGCCTAAGAGGAGAGGATTTATGCTTGTAGCCCAAAGAAATTAATATCCTCTGATTCTAAATCTAGGGAACTCTAGCACAAGCTAGAGCATGACCTAAATCTAAGTGAAAGGGGGACATAAGGGCTTACTTCTATAAGAGAGAGTAAATCTATCTGACTCTTCTGGACTTACAACTGCCTGGAGTGGTTGCCACTAACACCTCTACAATTTAAACTCATGTAAGTCAGTCTTATGAAATTGCAAGATAGTTTAAGCTGTTATTTAATTTTGAAAAAGACTAGAGTCCTAAACTCACTCTCTAAGAGACTAGAGCATGATTGGCATGAGCATATGACTTAGTCTAAAAATGCAAAATATTCTTAAAATTTATATTATTTTGATTAATATTTTGGACAAAGGCTTTGGGATTTCTTATGCCTAAATGCATGATGAAATTTGGTTATTAGCCAAATCAAAAGAGAAAGAAGGTGAGGCTCCATCATAAGGGGCTGCTCTTATAAGTCAAGCGGTCCCTAAAGTGCAAGAATGTAGGCTCTCATTTTACAAGAGTGATACAAGATGCCATGCATGATGTGAAATACAACATTCAGCTAAGGGTTTCTTTTATTTATCTTAATTACAACCTAAGCTTTAGAATGAGGTTATGAGTTATTTTAAATTTTAGTTATGAGTTGTTAATTGGATAAAAAAATTAATTTTTTCCTAAGAGCCCATCGCATCTAGGCTACACATTCAAACATCAGTCACTAAGAAACTATGAAAATTAAGCTATTATAGTGTGCAAACTAAGCACAATAAAATCATTTATAGGCTTCCATGAAAGAATAAGAGGCCGATGTGGCTGGGTACCACTGTACATCCCAAAAAAAGAGAAAAGTTAGGGTAGTCGAGCTCTTACCCTTATACAACCCGAAATTACAAAATGATATTACAATTTAGAATTGAATACATGCTATGGGGGGTATTCATCATGTCTTTATTCTTCTTTCTTCTTTCTTTTGATTTGATTTTCCTAAGACATCACAAGGCACCCTAAGACTAAGTATTCTAGGCATTGCTCATCCAAATCCTCATAGCACTAATCTAATTCCTATTGTAAAATTATATTTTATGGAAAAGTAAATCTAATACACCTATAAAATAACTATTAGCTAAACATACATACAATCTCAAGCAGTTATATTTCATAATTTGGACTTAGCACCCCGCACTTAGTAACCAAGCTCACCTATCCTAATGTGGATTATGCTTAGGGGAATAAGCAACCTATGAGCAAAGCATTTATATATTTTTTAAGCACAATCCCCTATAAAAATAAGATTGAGCTATCAATGACCTAACATCTAGTCTAAAACATTATATCATAAAACAAAACAAATCATCATACATAGACCGTCTTAAGCTAAAGCTAGAATAGGTGACATAACATTCTAATGTGTGTGCTTAGGCTTTATATGGCATATCTTAGCTAGGCTTTTAAATTATGATTTTCTAAGTTAGGAAAAGTTTAATTTAACATGATTGATGGTTTGACTTTAAGTTGTTTAGAGATTTTCAAATTTTAATTTGTATTTTTTTGTTTCATTTGATTTACACTTAGCATCTAAGGATTATAAAGAGAGGAAGAAGGCTTAACCTCATTCATCCCTACCTTAAGTTGTTTCCTAAAAGTATATTTTTATGAATTAGTTTCTTGTAGTGAATTACTTATTAAATATTTAATTAGTCTGAAGTTTAGGTTAACCTTAAAGAATCCTATTCAACATGAAAGGCATCTTAAGATTAATATGGTTGAATTACCATCATATAGAATAGTTAAACCATTCCTTTTCATCACCCATAACATGCATATGATGTAGCACTTAGTATACCTATACATACAACGTATTTTGGCACACTTGAATGATCATGGATGCATACATTTAGAAATTGTAGTTTTTACTTGATTGAATTTTTATACATGTAAATTAAAGCTCTATCCAAATTCTAATACAAATATACATAGGAATAAAATTAAATAAGTATGTGCCATTATTAAACTAGGGAAGCGAGGTAATCAAATGACCTCTTTGGGGCTACTTAAAGCCTTATATTCGGATGTCCACATTATATACTTATTTTCATTCAAACATATGTAAATCCATATATGAACATAAGAAAGATGGCACTATCTTACATGTAATACATCTTTGATATGCTTAAATGATTATGGATGCATGTGTTTTTAGTAGAAAAGGAGATTCTTATTCTTTATCAAATACACATATACATCTATAAAAGAAGTAAGCAAGTATGCACCATTGTTAAATCAGGGAAGTGAGGTAATCAAATGACATCCTTGGGGTACTTAAAGCCTCATATTCCAGATGTCCAGACTATATACTCACTATCTTAAATACATATAAATGCATACATGATTAGAAGAATGAAAATCATACAAAAGATCATATTTTATTTGATTGAATTATTTATGCATGTGAATTAAAGCTCTATCCAAATTCTAATATAAATATACATGGGAATGAAATCAAACAAGTACATGTCATTGTTAAACTAGGGAAGTGAGGTAATCAAATGACCACCTTGGGGCTACTTAAAGCCTCGTATTCCTGGGATGTCCAGGCTATATACTTATTATCATTCAAACATATGTAAATCCATATATGAACATAAGAAAGAAAGCCAAACTTCAAATGCTTAAACTATAAACACTTGCAAATCCTATGTATGTATTCATAGCTAATATCACTCCAGATTTCATTATCAATTTATAACTTTTGGAAAGTAATTTTGAATTTATTAGATATAAAAGCCACACATATAATCAAATTTAAGCCAACACATGCAATTTTACATGAGTAAATTCATTTGATTATTTGATTTTGAAAGCATGAATGCATGAATCACATGACATACAATATTTAAAGTGATTGAAGAGGAATAACCAAACATCTCCACATAATTAATTAAACTACATTAATTCTTAAGGATAATCACATTAAATAAGATTACTTAAGGAAAACTAAAGCTTTTTATTAATTATGATTTTGGATTTTGATTGAACTTAAAGAGGAGAGATCATTTGCTATTTTTCAACCCATGTTAGTGATTTGATATGTTTAAATGATAATTAAGTGATTTTTATGATTTAATTAAGTTGAATCATTAAGAAATCCATTTAATTACCCTTTCCTATGCTTCTTTATTTTAAATAATCATCTAATTATAAGACATGAATGATATGAACATGAGGGAAAATAAAATTGCAATGCTTTTAAAGGACCTAATGCAATTGGCTCATGATTAGAGTTTAGTTATGTTAAAGAATCTAATTAAGTACTCTTATGATTTTCCCACACTTTTAATAATGCTAGATTCTATAGAATCATATTTTGGCTTGTTAGGCATGTAGTAAGTCATATCTTCATAGAGTTCAATCTCATGAATAAAGAATGGCTATATGTCACCTTTTATAATATATTCCACTCCATCTCTATTGTATTTAATACACTTGTGGAGTGAAGATGGAACCATTCTGTACTCATGAACACAGTGCCTAAAAGGGCATTAAAGGATGTTTTTGAGTCTATGATATGAAACTTAATTTCAGTTTTCAACCATTCTATTTTTAACAATAGAGTGATTGAACCCTAAACTGATCATACATAACATTTTTCAAAAAATTTCATCATATTTTTTTTTGAAGAACGGGATAAAGCTACATCCCATTTATCTATAGAGGGAATACTGGAAGAAGATAATTTCTTCTTCAAATTCTAGAGGTGCATCTTTGACTTGGAAATCATTTGGATCATCTAAAGTTTCTAAGCACATCTCCTCATTTGAGTTAATGTGTTTTGAAAATAATATATCAGATTCCAAATGATTGGTGATGACCAAGCAGCAGTCGTCATCGTCCACCAGAGCTAATGTGGTAAAGCTTAGTCTGGGTCTTAATTGGGAGTTCTTGCATTTGTTGTTCCATAGCCTTTCAAAGTATTCTGACCTATGCTTAGACATGTATGCAGAATTAAACCTTTCTTTGCTAAATTATGAACACATGTGAGTACCAATCAAAAGGTAATTCTAATAATTCTTTATATGAATTATTCTTAAGTTCTACATCAACTTCTTGACTTGAGGATGCTGCTCCTGGATAAAACTTCTAATCTTTGTGATTGTACATTCTTTAAGGGCTTCCTTAACTAGTTAAGGTTCCCATTTAGTGCCTGATAGTTTCACATAAAGAAGACTTGGACACTCATGCTTTGCTTAGGGACTTGGTCTTCATCATTGTCTGGCTCGAGTGTCACCTCTAGTGGAATCTGCTATCAAGAAGAGCTGGCCAGTGTGCTAACTACATAAGACTCATCCTCTGAACTAGATTATAAGTCTATGTAGATAGTAGGTGTACTCTTGGATGCTAGAACAAATCTTCTAGTGGTGGTAAGTATGGAGGCCTTCCACCCCTAGGACTCCCTCTGGACTTGCCTCTCCCTTGTCCTGGTGGAGGTTGGGTCATCCTCTCTACTTGTTCAAATGGAGTAAAGAACTATGCGTGGAATCTAATCTCGAGCTCTACTTCCTCCCTAAGGTCTTCGTCTTGTTCCCTTTTCTTTTCTTTTTCTTTTTCTTTTTTTCTTTTTCTTTTCTATCTTTTTCCTTTTTGTATTTTTTTTTCTCTTTTTCATTTTGACTAAGGTCATGAAAGAAGTCCTTTTTTTTCCTTAGGAAGGTAGTAGGCTGCATCCTCATAAATCTCGACCTCATGAACTGCAAATGGTTTGAGTTCTCCTTTGTCACAATACTCAATTTTGCCTCTTAGGAACTTGATGCACTGATGTAAAGAGGATGGAACCATATTATTCTCATGTATTCATGGTCTCCCAAGCAAAGTATTGAATGATGTATTCAAATTTATTACTTGACTTCTATCTTCAAATCATGTATCTCCAAAGGCAACACTATGGAACCTAAGTCCCTCTCGCCTTATTCATTGAATTCTTTCAACATCATCTTCTCCACTTGGAGTTTAGAGATGTCGATCCTCAAGTAGGCAAGGGCTCTTAGACTCATAATGCTAATTGATGCACCTGGAACAACTAGAACTCTAGATAGCTTGAATCTTCCAACATCCATCTTAATGTAAAGGGGATGGTTGTGCTCGATCGTCCCTAGAAGTAGGTCTTCATTCATGAATGAAACTCTTTAGAATTCTTCTAAAAATGTGCATCCTCTACAGTAGCGGTCAACTAAGCTAAGCATATTTCTGGGTCAAGCAAAGATTTGATTAATGACTCCCTCATCTCTTTGGATAAGACGAGGGCATCATATATGCTTAACTTAGCTGAAAACTTTTTGAAGTGTGCGAGGACATTGTAATCAACTTTGGGCTAGTCCTCCATAAGCATATCCATGGGTGGAGCATCCTATGGAGGGGCTATCTGCTCACTGGAAACACTGACTTATTTTCCCTTATCCTGCCCTAAGAGGTATAACTTTGCCACTACGGAGGTTAACTTCAGTGACTTCTTGAAATGAGGAGCTTGTGGAAAGTTCTACCTACTTATCAGGTATACCTATATCTTCTCCTAAAGGATCATCAGAGTCAGATGACTCCATATCAATCTTAAGAGGTAAACCCTGATGATTCAGAAAAGGGAAATCCATTTTTGATATGGAATATGATTGATCAGAATTATTTGAGTTGTTATTATTTTGACTTGGAGAGATTTTTATTAGAATAAAATCGCTAAGATCATTAAAGGTAGATATAATGTAAGTGGAATCAATTTTATTCATTGATTTTCTTAATTTTAGCAGTGGTACATGATAGAAATCAAGTAAAGTAAGCAAAATGAGAGGTTTGGTGCCCACATCCGCTGATACAATGCTCCTGCTAGAGGTGGAGGAGTTAGTGGAGGTAGTAGCTACAATGGTTGAAGGAGGAGTGTTGGACTTGGACGGTGGTTGTGCTATGGGTCTATCCTGGACAAGTAAAGACTACTGCTACTGCTGGGCTTCCATCCTCCTTGAGTTGTCCTTCACAACTGGCAAACCTTCTTTGATGTTGGAGGTTTGAGCTGAGTTAGGCACCTGTAGAGAAAGTTTCTTGATTTTAGAAATTAATTTTTAGAGGTACATGATAAAGATATATCCCAACCTTTTTTTTCTTAAGAGGATCAAAGGTATCCCCAAAGATTACTTTAATGGAACCAGATGGTTGTTCTATTAAGTATTCTTTGGGGATAACTATGGCTCCTGACTTGTAGCTATGCTCAAGCCAGTCCTTAAATGTGAAGCAATCCTCTAAGACATGGCCTAGCATGCAATGGTAGGGGTAGTAGTTAGGATCATCACGTATGCCCACTTCCTCTAGCTTTCTAGGCTCGAGTAGCTAAAAATCAGGCTTCTTTAGAAGGTTCTTAAAGATTTTTCTGACTACCTCCCTTTTGAATGAATATGGCTTGTTGAGTTTATCAACAAGAGTAGGTGAAAAATTGCTACCTAGCGGTGGATACCGATTCTTTGCAGGTGTGGTGGTGTGATTGTAGTATGGTGTTAGATGAGGTGGTAGATGAGGTTACTGGACTCTAGGCCTCTCAGACTATGCTCTCAGTGGCTGCTTCCCCTTGTCAACTATGACTATAATCCCTGGCTTCTTCACAGAGACCTTCTAAGGCTTGGGCTTAGATGGTGGGAAGAGTAATTTATTTCCTCTTGTAGGTTAGCCGCCTTGTTGATTAATTTTTTAAATGTCTTAATGGTAACACCTTTGAGCATGAAGAAAAACTGGGCCATGGATATTCTTGAGTATAATCTCAATGCCATGCTGCTCTTATAGATGTGGTTCACATTTCATTCTTAGGTTATGACATCTAAGAATGTAATCAATAAGGGACTCATTTGGTTTTTTGTTCTTCTACAACAAGGTCCCCAACAGTTACCTTTTATTAAGCTCTTGAAAACCTCTTGATGGAGAGATGCTCTAACTTCGCAAACTACATCACCAAACCATTGGACAGTTTAGTGTACCAATCAAATGCTACCCTTGAAAGGCTACTAACAAACTGCCGAAAGAGTAATGCATCACTACCACCGGTGTTACACCAACTGGCTTGCAAGTGTGCTAAATGCTGCATTGGGTTCACACTACCATCAACTTGAAGGATGGTGGCACAAAAACCTTGGGGTATTAAACTATATCAAATTCCTTCGGGTAAGGCCATTTGGAACAGAAGAGTTCCCTTACACTTATGACAATGCTTCTTTTACTTGCTACTCCACCATTTGTTTAATGTCCTTTTCATGCACGAAGATACTATCGGATACCTTTCTATGCAAACTGCTGGCATCCTTATTCATAGGAGCACTCTTGAGATGATCTAGGGTATGTACTAGCTCAAGCCAATCGGCCTCTATGGGAGAAGGTTGTGAAACTAGGGCTTGGTTCTGTAAGGCTAGGACCACTGCCATCAACTATTCCACTCTTCTTTCCATTCTGTCAATCTGATCATGTTTCTACTTGATTTATTAGAGGAGGCATTGAGTTGAGTCCGGTGCCTCACCTTCCTCAACTATAAAACCTTCTTGGCTAGGTTGCTCTTTATGTAAGGATCCTCAGGTATCTATGATGTGGACTTCTGCTATGTCATCCAACATGTTATCCTCATCAGTGTTGAAATCAATCATACCCTTCTCTTAGTCAAACTGATCATCCCTGACTATCTGCCTCACCGTGGCATGATAGTTCTCCAAAATATCATCCAAAGATCAGTCATCCACTTTATCTGGTGCTGCTGGAACATAGGCTGAATGGTGACTGACCACTAGACTGAGCTCTGTAGAAGCTATGCAATGAATGCTCTGAATAGGCAGAGTGCTCTCTATAACTGACTCATTAGCCAAGGTAATCTCAGTATCCCCTCCCTTCTCCTCTCTAGTTGCGGTGATGGAGCAACCATGACACCCTTGGGCCACCACTTCTTCTTCACCACTATTAGGATGGAAGGTCGAGTAGGGGAGCTTGACCTTATCTCAACGGGTGGAGTAGATGAAGTGGGGTCCTTGGGCCATAATTGGATCATCAAGGGGGACACTCTCTCTCCAGATGTGCGCTTATAGAAGTTGGTGGGAACTTCAGATGGAGGCCTCTACTTTGATTGACCATTCTAATAGGCAAGTTGATAGTGCCAATCAGTCTACCCACATAGTACTCACCGATTCTAGTAGTCACAGGAGGAGATGTCCAGCAGAGAGGCAGTTGGTGTCACCCCCTATACACCGCTCCACATCATCCTACAATGGACCTAATCATCTAATAAGGACTCCTAAGGCATGATGGGTCTTTGTATGTACCAGAGATTCTTCCTCTACTTTTCATGAAAAAGTAAAGTAGGGTTTATTTTATGCCCGGTTCTTTAGTTCCCTATGGAGGCAAGCCTCCATAGTTAATTACATCCTAGAAAATAAAATTTCCTAAAAAAACTCTCGATTAAAGTAATCAATTATTATCTCCAAAAATTTCAAGGTTAAGATTATCAAAGGATTGGTTATTTTGGAAAATCAACTGAGATTGTTCAATTGGAAATATTTATTTTTTAATCCAAAGGAAAATAAGTAGGAAGTGTTCATGATATTAGGAAGCCTAGTGAACACTCCAACCTATCATATGGTGAGGCTTTATATTTTTTGAAAGTGAAAGGATTTATTTATCTGATTTGAGATTTTATTAGATTGTTAGGGCTTGTAATCCATCAATACAAGATTATGGAAATGCTTAAAAGGTGAGGATTTAAGTTTGTAGTCCGAAAGAAATAAGCAACTTCGGATCCTAAATCTAGGGAGGTTTAGCACAAGCTAAAAGATTGACCTAAATCTAAGCAGAAAGGGGACATAATGGTTTACTTTCGCAAGAGAGAATAAACCCGTCTAACTCTTCTGGACCTAGAGTGGCCCAACCATCACGATTCAAAACCATGCAGGCCGGTCTTATGTTATTGCAAGATGGTTAAGGTGTTATTTAATTTGGAAAGAGACTGGAGTCCTAAACTCACTCCCTAAGAGACTAGAGCATGATTGGCATGAGCATAAGACTTAGTCTAAAAATGTAAAATCTTTTCAAAATTTATATTATTTTTTACACAATATTTTGGACAAAGGCTTTGGGATTTCTTATGCCTAAATGCATGATGAAATTTGATTATTGGCCAAATCAAAAGAGAAAGAGGGTGAAGCTCCATCATAAGGGGTTGCTCTCATAAGTCAAGCGGTCCCTAAAGTGCAAGAAAGAAGGCCTTCATTTTGCAAGAGTGATAGAAGATGCCATGCATGATGTGAGACAAGCAACATTCAACTAAGGGGTTGCTAAATCTTTTAATTATCTTGATTAAAATCTAAGCTTTAAGATGAGGTTGTGAGTTATTTAAAATTTAGCTATAACTTGTCAGTTGGGGTAGAAAAATTAATTTTTTCCTAAGAGCCTATCGCATCCAGGCCACACATTCAAACATCAAGTTTAAGAAACTATGAAGAAGATGCAATTCTATTGTGCAAGCTAAACACAACATCATCCATTTTATAAACTACTATAAAAGAATAAGAGGCTGGTGCAGCCAAGTGCCATTGTAGACCACAAGAAAAGATGAGTAGCCGAGCTCTACCCTTATACAACTTGGAATTACAAAATAATATTACAATTGAAATTGAATACATGCTATGGGGGTCTTCATTCTTCATTTCTTCATTCTTCCTTCTTTCTTCTTTTGATTTGATTTGCTCCAAGGCATCATAGGGTATGCTAGGACTAAGCCCTCTAGGCACTGCTCATCCTAATTCCCATAGCACTAATCCTAATTCCTATTGCAAAAATTATATTTTTATGGTAAAAGTAAATCTAACTACACTTGCACAATAGATATTAGCTAAACATACATACAATCCCAACCAGTTATATTTCATAATCTAAACTTAGCACCCTACACATGGGTAACAAAGACTGCTTACCCTAATGTGGATTATGCTTAGGGGCATAAGCAACATGCAAAGAGAATATTTATATTTATTTTTGAGCAGCCTCTTAAGCACAATCCCCTACAGAAAAGAAGGTTAGGCTAATAATGACCTAACATCTTGTCTACGAGTCATACACCCTAACATCTTGTCCAAAATATTACATCACAAAACAAAACATAACGTCCCATATACACCGTCCTAACCTAGGACTAAAAGTGGTGGCTTAGTTCTAATGTGTGTGCTAAGGCTTTATGTTATATGTCTTAACTAAGCATTAGAGTTATGATTGTCTAAAGTTTGGAATTATTTAAATTTATAGGGTAGGTTATTTCATCTCATGTTGTTTAGAGACTTGTAAGTTTTAATTTGTATTTTATTTTGTTTCATTTGATTTACACTTAGCATCTTAGTGTTATGAAGAGAAGAAAGAGGCTTAACTTTTTTGATCCCTACCTTAAATTGTTTCCTAAAAGAACATTTTTATGATTTAGTTTCTTTTAGTGAATGATTTATTAAAATGTTTTATTAATCTTAAGTTTAGGTTAACCTTAAAGAATCCTATTCAACATGAAAGGCATCTTAAGATTAATGTTGTTGAATTAATATCACATAGCATATGTTGAACCATTCCTTTCCATCACCCATAACATACATATGATTTAACACTTGGTATACATATACATAAAACATATTGTCACACTTGGATGATCATGGAGGCATACATTTGGAAATTGTATTTTACTTGACTAGATTATTTATACATGTAAATTAAAGCTCTAGCCAAATTTTAATACAAATATGCATATGAATGAAATTAAATAAGTACGTTCCTTTGTTAACCAGGGAAGTGAGATAATCAAATGACATTTTTGGGGCTACTTAAAATATCGTATTCCCGGGATGTCCAGACTATATACTTATTATCATTCAAAAACATGTAAATTCATATAAAGAACTTAGGAAAGAAAGCATTATCTTTACATGTAATGTATTTTATATGCTAGAATGATTGTGGATGCACATATTTTTAATAGAAAAGAAGATTCTCATTCTTTAATTAAATACACACACCCATGTATTAAAGATGTAAGCAAGTACGTGCCATTGTTAACTAGGGAAGTGAGATAATCAAATGACCTCCTTAGGGCTACTTGAAATCTCATATTTCTGGGATGTTTAGGCTATATACTTGCTATCTTAAATATATATGAATGTATAAATAATTACAAGAATAGTGATCATGCAAAAGATTATATTTTATTTGGTTGAATTATTTATACATGAAATTTATAGCTCTATCCAAATTCTAATACAAATATACATAAGAATAAAAATTAAATAAGCACGTGCCTTTGTTAACTAGGAAAGTGAGATAATCAAATGAGCTTCTTGGGGTTACTTAAAGCCTCGTATTCCTGGGATGTCCATAATATATACTTATTATCATTCAAACTTATGTAAATCTATTTATAAACATAAGAAAGAAGGCTTCTCATTCAAATTATTAAACTATAAATACATGCAAATCCTATATATATATATATATATATATATATATATATATATATATATATATATATATATATATATATATATATATATATATATATATATATATATTCATAACTAATATCACTCTAAATATTGTTATCAATTTATAGCTTTTGAAAAATCAATTTGGATTTATTAGTGATAATAGCCACACATGATAAAATTAAGCCAACACATGCAAACTTACATAAGTAGATTCCATTTGATTCATTTGAATTTAAAAACATGAATGCATGAGATCACATGACATACATCATTTAAAAGTGATTGAAAAGGAATAGCCAAACATAATCATATGATCCATTCAACTTCAGTAATTCTTGAGGACAATCACATTAAATAAAATTATTTAAAGAAAACCAAAGTTTCTTATTAATTTAATTTTTTTGGATTTTTTGATTAAGTTTAAAGAAAAGGAATCATTTCTTATTTTAATACCATTCCCATGTTAGTAATTTTAATTTATTTAAAGAAAGATAATTAGTTTATTTTTATGATTTAATTAAGTTATCTTGTCTACTTGCCCGCTTGGGAAGCTATCTTGGCCTCAGTGGCCATTTCTCTATGAATTTGATCTTTAACGCTCCTAGAGATCAATCTCTTCAAGTCATGTAAAGTGTCAGACTCTGAGTGTCTATGGGCTCTCCTAACTCTCCTAAGCACGGACCGTAGACCAGCATAGGGCTTCCTTCTCTCCCTAGCTGGTGATTCATACTCTACAAATGGTGGGGGTTATGCATTATCTTTCTGTAATCCTCCTCTCTCTTTGAAGCTAAGAGGGGGTGAAACCTACTACCATTAAGAAGGGAAGAGCTCTCACGAGGGGAACCCTCCTTAGCCACATGGGAGGGTTCCTCTACCTCCATTGCCACATGCTCGTAATGTCTTTTGATTTTTTGGTTCTTATGACGACATTGAGTTTTAGTCCATGGAGTGGGGCGAGAACTAGAATCGACCTCAAATGTGGGGGAGACTATCTTAGAAGCTGAGATTGTCTTCCCCTTCAAGGCAGGGGCAACTACAAAGGCAGTACTAGCCTGGGTTAAGATTGTGGCAGGCACAACTAGCACAATTGACAAAATTGATAAGGAACCTCTACAACCTTCCTCTTCAAAGAGGGGAAATCATAATCAGAGAGCAAATTGAACTGCAGAAGTGTCTTCTTGTCTGCCACCTCCTCCCTACTGATAGTGCTGAGGGTGGGTCCCTCACAGGTGACTTTGAAGTGCTCAAAGCTGAGACTGAACTTGATGACAGGGGTGGCAGTGAGTATGGCTTGATCTAGGGCCAAATCCACACCAGGAGAGAAAGAGAAGATTAACTTGCCAGATGACATGGTGGAAGACTGACTGAAGGAAGGAAATAGAAGAGATGGGGCTAGGATCTCTACTGCACTATTGGAAAGAGAACAAGATTAGACCTTTGCTTTGTTGTTAACTTTTGAATTTTGAATTTGAATTAGAACCCTCATTTAACAAATTGATTATGCTAAATGGGGTTCTTTTTTGTTGGAGAGATTTTGAAAACTATCTAAAAAAGACTATTGCTTCTGATTGTTATTGTTTGATTGATTTTGATTTTAATGAGAACCCTCATTTAACAAATTTGATTATGCTAAATGGGGTTTGTTTGTTTGTTGGAGAAGTTTGGAATTTTGGAGTAAATTCTTTCTGCTTTTGCTTCGGACTTCATTTGATATTTGTAAAGTGTTGGTTGAACCTTGCTTTACCAAGCTAGTGGTAAGATGTTTTTTATTTTATTTGGTTTATATTTTGGATGCTTTATTTAATTTTATTTTACCTATTAGGGTCCAATAAGAGTTTTAAGACCTACTTGGAGTGAGGTCCTAAAGGATGTTGTCCACCATTGCTTAAGAGTGAAATAAGCAAGGCATCCAATGGAAAGAAAAATAGCCTTGGGCTCATATAAAATATAAGTCCACTATCAATGCTTGGAGATAATGGTTGACTACTAAAGATGGAGAGAGGAAGTTTTCATAGAGGAGTCACCGGGTGGACACCATGTATATCTTAGGGGGTACTTATTGAAGTGATCAGGTACATCATTGAGGTATGATGTACCATCTCAAAAGATGGAAACATCACCTTACAATGGACCTAAGTATCTAATAAGGACTCCTAAGATAGATGGGTCTTCATATGTATCAGAGATCTTTCCCCTACTTTACATGTAAAAGTAAAGTAGGGTTTATTTTATGTTGAGTTCTTTAGTTCCCTATGGAAGCATGCTTCCATAATTAATTACATTCTAGGAAAATGAATTTTCTAATAATACTCTCAATTAAAGTAATCAATCATATCTCCAAGGATTTCAAGGCTAGACTATTAATGAATTAGGTATTTTTGCAAAGTCAAGTGGAAATGTTCAATTTGGAAAGGCTTATTTTGGAATCTAAAGGAGGATACGTAGGGAGCACTCATGATACTAGGAAGCCTAGTGAACACTCCAATCTACCCTATAGTGAGGCTTTATATGTTTGAAGGAGAGATTTATTTTAATTTGAATTAAAATTATATTAGAATGTTAGGGCTTACAATCCATCAACACAAGATTATTGAAATGCCTAAGAGGTGAGGATTTATACTCATAACCAAAAGAAAATAAACAACCTCAGATCCTAAATTTAAGGAGCTTTAGCATAATCTAGAAGTACAATCTAAGTCTAAGCAAAAAAGAAGACATAAGGGTTTATCTCCATAAGAGAGGATAAATGGTCTGACTCTTCTGAACTTACAACCACCTGGAGTGGCCGCTAGCTAACACCTCCTTTGATTCAAAACCATGTAGTTTAGCCTTATGTATGTGCAAGTTAGCTAGGCTTGTTATTTAATTTGAAAAGAAGACTAGTGTCCTAAACTCACTCCCTAAGAGACTATTACATGATTGGTATGAAATTGTGACTTAAGCTAAATGCAAAATTTATAAATTTTATATTATTTTGACACATTCATTTGGATAAAGGCTTGGGATAATTATGCTTAAATGTATGATGAAATTGAGTAATTGGCCAAATCAAAGAGAGGAGGTGTTCTCCACCATGAGAGGGTGCTCTCATAGGTCAAACATTCCCTATAGTGCAAAAATGGAGGCCCTCCCTATTCAAGAGTGAAATTAGATGATATGCATGATGTTAGACATTCAACATTCAGCTAAGGGGTTACTAAATCTTTTAATTATCTTGATTATATTGCAGGCTTTAGAATGAAGTCGTGAGTTTCTTTAAATTTTTAATTATGACTAGTTAATTGGGGTAGAAAAATCAATTTTCCCTAAAGAACCTATCGCATCTAGGCCACACATTCAAACATCAACCTTTAAGAAACCTATGGCAACCATGTTGTTCTATTGCGCATCTAAACACAATAATAATCATTCATAAATTTCATAAAATAATAATAGCCAGTCTTGGTAGAGATGCCGTCTCGTACCCTAAAAAAAAAGAAAAATTAGGTAACCGAGCTTTACCCTTATACAACCCTAATTACGAAAGAATATTACAATTTAAAATTAAATTATGCTATGGGGGTCTTCACTCTTCATCTTTTTCTTCATTCTTCTTTCTTTATTGAATTGATTATGTTCAAAGACTTCACAAGGCCTCCCAGACTTTGCCTTCTATCCACTGCTCATCCTAAGCCCCATAACACCAATCCTAATTCCTATTGCAAAAACTACATTTTTATGGAAAGTAAAATCTAACTACACTTAAAAAATAGATGTTAGCTAAACATACATACAAACCCAAGCAGTTATATTATGTAATTTGGACTTAGCACCCTCCACATGGGTAACCAAGCCCACTTATCATAACATGGATTATATTTAAAGGGATAAACAACCTGCAAGTAGAAGCATTCATATTTATTATTACAATGGCCCCTTTAGTATAATCCCCTGTAGAAAATAACATTAGGCTAACAATGACCTAACATCCAGTCTATGCTCATCAATCCTAACATCCACTATAAAATATTACATCATAAAATAAAACACAATAACATTACATACACCATCCTAACTTAGAGCTAGAAGTGGTGACTTAGCATTATAATGTGTGTGTTTAGGCTTAGTGTAGTTTGTCTTAGCTAGGCTTTAGGATTATGACTGCCTAAGGTTTGAAATTATTTAAGTTATTGAATGAGGGATTGTTTCATTTTAAGTTATTTAGGAGATTGGTGGATTTTAATTTGTATTTTCTTTTATTTCATTTGATAATTACTTAGAAACTAAGTATTATAAATAGAAGAAAGTGGCTTAACCTCTTTCATCCCTACTTTAATTCATTTTCTAAAGCACATTATTATGACTTGGTTTCTTTTAGTGAATGATTTATTAAATATTTTATTAATCCTAAGTTTGGGTTAATCTTAAAGAATCCTATTCAACATGAAAGGCATTTAAGATTAATGAGGTTGAATTACTATTTACAAAAATGTTAAATTATTCCCTTTCATCATTAATAGCATGCATTTGATTTTAAACATAGAAAATCATTACATACAATGTATTTTGGCAGACTTAGATGATTATGAATGCATGTATTTTGATAGAAAAGGCAGATTTTGTTTCCTTAGCTAAGTACACACAAACATGTATTAAAGTTTTAAGCAAGTATGTGCTATTGTTTAAACTAGGGAAGTGAAATAATTTAAGACCTCCTTGGGGATACTTAAAGTCTCATATTCCCGGGATGTTTAGACTATATACTTGCTATCTTAAATACATATGAATGTGCACACAACCATGAGAATGAAAATAAAGTAAAAGATTATATTTTAATGAATCATTTACACATGTAGAGTAAAGTTCTATCCAAATTCTAGTACAAGTACACATATGAATGAAATTAAATAAGTATGTGCTTTTGTTAACCAAGGAAGTGAGGTAATCTAAGACCTCTGTGGAGCTACATAAAGCCTTGTATTTCTGGGATGTCCATACTATATACTTATTATCATTCAAACATATGTAAACCCATACATGAATCATGATGATAGAATAAAACTTTGACATGTTTAGGCTAGAAGCACATGTAAATCCTACATAATATTCATTCCTAATGTTAACTTAACTTTTCATTTATAATTTTGAAAATAGCTTTGAAATTTATTAGTGATAATAGCTATATATATAATAGGATTAATCCAACACATGCAACTCTACATAAGTATGTTCATCTGATTATTTGATTTGAAAATATGAATACATGATGAAAATGACACACAAATTTATAATGTTTGAAAAGGAATAATAGGACACTTCCACATAAGTTATTCAACTACATTAATTCTTAAGGACAATCAAGTTGAATAAAATTGCTTAAAAAAAACCAAAGCTTGTTATGAAGTTTGATTTTGGATTTGAATTATTAGACTCAAAGAGGAGAAATAATATTTGTTATTTTTACCCCATCCCATGTTGATGATAATATGTTTAAGGAGAAATAGTTCAATGGATTTTATGAATTAATTTAGTTGGAATCATTAAGCAATTCATTTAATTACCCTTTCTATGCTTCTTTAATTTAATTAATCATTTAATTATGAGATTCTAATGATATGCAAATGAGAAATTAAAATTACAATGCACTTAGAGACCTAATGCAATGAAGCTCATAATTAAGTATTAAATAAATTAAAGAGTTTAATTAAGTACTTATATGATTTTCCCACACCCATGGGTTAATAATAATTTTCTTAAGGGTCTTTATGCTTTTGAACACATAAAGAGGAACCCATAAATTCAAATAAAATTATCTGATTTAACCACCATTTTAATTTGATTCAATTTGGCAATTTAAATTTCTTAATTATCCTTAATCAAATTATGAATCAATTAATCCTCCTAAATGAAATGAACTTAGGGAGACAATTAGGAAGGAGGTTCTAATCATTCATCATTCCACTATTAATCAATGATTAATCAACTTTAATTAGTTAATTTATACTATTTAGAATTTTAAATAATTATTAAATCACCTAATGAGGGTGATTAAGGTTTGGATTTCAAATTCTCCTAATTACCTAGCCAATAAATCTTAAGAAAATTATGGGAGGTAGAGGACATCCCATCAGATCAACTTTCAAATTTGAGATCAATTGACAAAATAATTAAGGCTTAATTAAGCTAATTAAGAAAAAATTCAAACCCTAATTAATCTCTATTCACTATTCAAATCATAAGAAAATTATTTTTATTAAAATCTCCTCTATTCACCCTTTCCAAAATGGGTTTACTCATATTTTTAGGATGTTTCTACAATTAGTTATGAGTTTTTGAAATTCAAGGTGATTAATGACATTTTTTAGCCTAATTAATTCCTAATTTCACCAGAGCGACTTGGCATTTCTGGCACCATGGGATTGGCCACTTAAAGCTTTGATGTAGCATCTTTGAGTTGGCGATAGACTTTTATCCCCATCGTCGATCTAGGATTGTGGTGGGTTCATAATGGATTAAATTGAAATTTTCTATTGGATTAATCACGACCATCTATTCTAATCACGCAGACTGGAATAATCCTTCATCCTCCGAGCGATGGAAGATGGACACCATTCGCTCTCCTCTATTCGATCCAAGCTCACCGGAGCTCGTGAGGCATCAGGATCGACTCCAAAACCTTTGGGGAAGAGATCTAAGGAGATCCTATGGTAGAAATCGCCTGAAATTACAAAAATTTTCACAAAAGACTAACTCCTAGAGGGATTTCTATGGTTTATTGAAAAAATACCTTGTCAGAGCTCAAGATCAGCAGTCCAACGCTAGAGGTAGCTTCTTCTTGAAGACATAAATCACTGTTGAGAAGCTTGCAACTTGCCTCCCTACTAGTGGCTTTGTGTACTGAGCGCCACTAAAATAATCACCGGAGTTGGTCTAGGAGTGGTCTCCCATGCTCGAATCGATTGACAATCAATTCATTTTGGATCGATGGAGCTTGAGGAAGTTGCGGGTGAAGTTAATTTGGATTTGGTGGAGTTTAGGTGGAGTTGGATGGAGAAGAGGCTCTATTTTGCTCAAGTTTGGTGTCACCAGTGATGAGAAGCTCAAGGGAGGTCGGGAAGGCTCTACAGAAGCTCATCTTGACCCACTAAAGCTCTGTATATCTGTGTGTTTATTTGGAATGGGATGGGGATGAGTATACCCTCCTCCCCAATGGATTAGATGGTGGGGATTAGCTTTTTGGCAACCACAGTGGTGAGAGGCGTGAGGCGAGGTGGAGACCCTTAAGTGGTCGAGGAGGATGGGGAGGTGGAGTGTACTTCCTCCAGGTGAATGGACCTAGGTTAGTTCACTTTTATATGGCTTAATGAGCCTTGGGTCACGTTAGTTAATGGGTCAGAGGTCCAAATTAAGCTTAGGGTGGTTGCCAATGGCAAAGGGGTAGGTAAGACCATCTAAATGGGAATTTTGTCCCATTTGGAGGGGTTTGCCCAATGGATTTTGGCCTAATTTGGGTTAATCATTGGTTGGGTTCATTTGGGTTGCCCATGGTGACCTAAGGATGGGTCTTGCCAAGTTTGGTTGGGTTTGGCTTAATTTGACCCATGTAGGTCAAATTGGGTTCAATTGGAGATAGGTTGACCCATGGGTGAAATTAGGTCAAACCAAGGGTTAGGTCATGTCCAAATAATGATTTGGGATGCTTAGGTTCAATTGGTTTGATTTGATTTGAAGTGGATTTGAATTTGGCTCATATAAGTTCATATGGGCCAAATGGACTAAGTTGACCAAATTGGTCAAATTGCCCAAATTGACTTGGGTTAGGGGTTGGTTTAGGTTCAATTGATGATTTCGAGATGATTGTAGGTGTTGATTTCAATTAATTTAGATTTGGGAATGATTTAGATCAATTTGACCCTTTAGGTCAATTTGGGCTAAATTGTCAATTAGGCTTGATCATGTTCAAAAGTCAATTCATGTTCAATGGTTTCAATTCAATTGATTTTGTTTTGGCCATTTTAGGTCAATTTAGGTAATGATTTTCTTCTAGTCAAATGATCAATCATAAAGTTAGGTGGGTTGATTCAATCCAATTTAAAGTTTGGTTTTTTTTAATCAATTACAAGAAAGTTAAATTGGGGTAATTCAATCAATTTGAAATTTGATTGAATGAGGTTGAAAATTTAATTTTTGAATAAATTTAGTTGGCATTAGATTGAAAATTAAGATGGGTTTGGGTTCAAATCATTTTGGCTTGGAGCTTTTATATGAAATGAAATCCAATTGGGGTTTGATTATATTTGTTTGGGGTTAATTTGGATTAATGGATAGGCATGGGTTATGGTTTAGGCCATAGGATAAGTAGAACCTATTTACCCTAGGGCATAGCCTAAGCCTCTGGTATACCTTCCTAAGTCTCTGGGCTTGGTTTTAGTGTTCCCCTAACCACCAAAAGTGTTCTATGACTACGGAGATTCTAGTGTCTAGAAGACTCCTAAGTCTAAGGAAGGATGAGTTAATCCTGTCACTCCAAAAGAGAAGTTAGCAGTTATGATTTTTAACTTAGAGTTATTTGAATTTGATTATTTTTAGTTGACTTATATATTTTATTTAAGTGTTTTGATATTAACTATATTGTTTTAAATTTGTATTATAAATTTTATAATTTTATAAATTTTTTGATTTAATATTTTTTTCTAAATTGACCTAGAGGCTTGGAAATTCAAATATTCCCAATCTAGAGGTCAAATAAATTTGAAATTTTTATGGCAAGTGGGGTTCCTTGTCTATTTAAGTTCCCTAAAGTTTCAATTTAATCAAAGATGTGATTATGGTGTAATTAAGGTTTTAATTATTTTATTAAAACCTAAATTAGGCTTAACTTAATGAGAAATATTTAAAGGTTTTATTTTTCCTTAAAACCTCTCTGAAATATACATCCAAAGAGGGTTTATCCATAATTTGTTATGCTCTGGTTGATTTATTAAATTTTATTTACATTCAAGATGATTAATAAAATTAATTAATTCAATTAATAACCTAATTAAGCCATTTTATAAATTATTATGTTCTCATGAGTTTTAATAGTTTATTTATGATCATTAGAGTATATTAAGATGTTTTAAATCATTTTGATCAATTTCCATCATTTATTTCATTTATTAATAATTGATTTCATGAAAATTAAAGTTTGAGGTTTAAAATTTCCAATATTAAGATTCATTGATCAATAAATTATGAAAAATTTACATGATGTGTGTCTTAACATTAGTTTTAATCCCCCAAAGTTTGATTTGGTTTGGATTATTAATTTAGGAGTAATTAAAGTTTGAAGGTTTACATTCAAACATAAATTAAAGTAAAAATATCCAAAATAATTTGGGGATTTTAATTTTAATGGATTCCTTTCATCAAGAAGAATACATAGAGCCCAAGTTTAAATTTTGGATTTATATTTATTTTTTTATGAATTTTTGAAGTTTCTATAATTTTTAATTAATTAAATAGGGATTTACCCATTTTATAATGGCGGGCCGATGTGGCATCACCATGACGTCGTAGCCACATAGCGAGGTGCGGTTTGGCCAAATGGATCCCGCATGGCATCCACGTCAAAAGTGGCGCTAGACGGGATGATCCATGACCGTCCGATCTTAAGATTTAATCAAATTTATCAAATTTAATCAGAGATCCGACTAGATCTTGACCCTCCGTTCCTTTTAAAAGGAAAGGGCGATGGAGATTATGTCTCCTATTATGATGGTGGAGGTTGAGAGTCTGAAAATTTTTTGCATGATTTCTGGCAATTCGATCATTGAAATCACACAATTTTGATTGTAAATCCATTATTGAATGCAATTAAAAGGATCTAAGTGGCTTGATCTCACTTAAGATCAAATTTTCTTCAAAAAACACCAAAGTCAAAAGCTTAGAGGAGGTCATTAATGGCATACCTCAGTCCCGATGATCTCCGGATTGGGTCAACTCCAATAACTATAGAATTATATGAGGAGCTTGTGTGCCAAAGGAATTGGATTGCCTCTCTCTAGATTGCTCCCTAGACCAAGGTCGATTTGAATTTTGTGGCGTTGGTCATTCTCCAGCCTCCCGTCGGTGAGGGAAGTGGGGGAAAGTTCATTTCAACTTTGTTTGAGGTTGAGAAGGTGATGGAAGGTTGTTTGCACTTAAGAATTGCTCTATGCATGTATTAGCACTTGGCCGTGAGGTCTCACCTTATTTCTTCTCTCTTCTTGGCTGATCTAACCATAGTCTTTGGAAGTTAGTCATGTTCCTCAGCCATCCTACACCTATCTAAGATGAAGTGGTGGAAGAATAATTTAGTCATGCAAAAGGATTTTGGCTAGTCATCCATTTGACTAGTCTTGGCCTCTCTTGAATTAGATTTATGTAAGGAGTGATTAAATGATTTGATTAAGGCTAAGAATCATCATTAGAAATGTCTAAGAATGTTTCATTAATACCTTGTATGGATTGATAGAAGAGTGGATTGAAAACTTTTTAGATTAAGGTGCACAATTATTCTTTGTATTAACATAATTTAGGTCATCCCAATTAATTAATTAACCTTGGTTCAATGGTTAACATGTGTACATTTCATCATTAATGGACCTTTGGATAAAAGGGTTTAAGGTTTATGGAACATTTGATCTAGGTTTAGTCCATATAATGTCATTGAATTTGGATTGGTTTTAATTAAGTTAAATAGTTTATTTGGCTTAATTATGATGTGTTTAATTTTTCATTAGGTTAATCCAAGCAATTTGGAATGCATTGGATTAAACAATTCCAATTTTATTTCATTTTGAACCCATTTGACCCATGTAAATGGGTTAAATTTGGATTCATTTGGGTCAAATAACCAAATTAGCCAAATTGAATCCAATGATGGATTGATTTATGTTTAATAATCATATTTAAATGATTTTGAACAATTAATTTGAGTTTACTTGAGTTTGATTTGAGTTTAAACCCAATAAGACCCATTTAGACCTATTTAGGTTAGACCTAGTGAGTTTACTTAATTAGTCTAATCAAGACCACATTGAACTTAAATTCTTTCAAATTCATGTTTAGGTGTGTTCATATTATCATTCCAACCATTTGGAATAATTTTATTTGGTCAAATTTGGTGGTTTGACCTTTGACTTGGTGGGACCCACATAAGTCAAACCCATGTAAAAAGGTTGACCAACCTTTGACTTTTGAATTGGATTTGGATTCATTTAATTTTATGATTTAGATTTCATTTAATTTGGATTTTTTTTGGGTTTAATTTTAATTTCTTTATTTGGTAATAAGCTTAATTTAGATAATTAGGTTTAGTTCCCTAATTAGCCCCTAACCTAAGCTTAGTTAATTATGTATGTTTAGGTTGATTTGGATTGGATCTAACTAAACCCATTAAGTTAGATTAATCCAAGAAAAGTTCACTAGATCACTAGATGTAATGACCGAGGTACTTAGCTAAAAGGCTTTTAATTTAGGCTTAGGACAAGGTGTCCTAATTAATGCCTTTGGAAGAAGTGTTAACCTCATCCAAAAATAAAGTCAACACCCAAACTCCATCACTATCTATATAATCCCTCGAGGAGAGAATGCCATAGTTGATGCGCTAGCTAAGCTCACTAAAGAATTGGCTTGTTTGAAAGATGAGTTCATATCAATAAAGGTTCATAATCGTCGAGTCCTTTCGCCTATCGATACTAAACTCATCAACAAATATACCCTTGAAGGGGAGATTTTCATTGCTCAAAAGAATGGAGAATTTAAGGCAACCTTTTATTGTCTATCTAAGCAAAGGCAAACTACCTTAGAGAAATCTCAAGCCCATCAAGTCAAGTAGAGGGCTTTCTCTTATGCCTTTGTTGATGACACTTTGTAATGATGGTTATTTGATCATATGTGGTTACTCTATGTAGGCAACACAAAGCACATAAAATCATGATCAAGATGCACTCCGGATTATGTGCTCAATCCAGTCCCAAGATGAAACCAAAATAAAAATACTTGATACTATTGACCAATAATGATTAATGATTGCATGGACGTGGCCAAGTGCTACCATCAGCATCAGGTACATGGAGTAGTCCTATGTCAACTTCCCAATATTATGCACCCAACTATAACTTCATGGCCATTTGAGTGAGGGCACCAATATAGTGGTCCAATTGATCCTTTTCATCCAAAGTACATCACTTCATATAGTAGCTAAAGACTACTTTTCCAAGTGGGCAGAAGAAATCTCCTTAAGGAAGTCAAGGCTCACCACATCCTTCAATTATTAGGAACCATATCATATATAGGTTTGGGGTACCTCGCCAAATCATATATGATAATGGTACTGCATTTAAGAGTACAAAGATCAATAACTTTGCCAAAAGACAACATAGACTAGAGGTACTCTACCATCTACCACCCTTGGGAAAATAGGATAGCATAAGCCTTTAACACGACTCTCATTCAGATCATGAAGAAAATGCTCTATAATAACAAGTAGTAAAGGCATGACCAGTTAGTTGAAGCCTTGTGGGCTTACCACATATAAAATGCCAACACAATCCACCCCCTTCTCCTTAGTGTGTGGGTCCAAAGTTTTCTCTCCTTTAGAAGTTTAACTCCCATTATTAAAGATAGATATAAATAGTAAAATGACAATTGAGTAGAATGTTAAGCTCTGATTAGAGGAACTCAAAGTTCATGAGAGAAGATGCCTATAGGCACATCAAAATCTCAAGTTATATAAAGATCATAACAAGTTGGTACACCCAAAGCTTTTCGAGTTGACGAGCTTATTTTAGTTCTAAGGAGACCAATTGTAGCCCGTTATAAGATGGGAGGCAAGTTTGAACTAATGTGGGAAGGCCCTTTCATTATAAGAAAGGGCCTATTAAGGTGGATCATACCAACTCATCAACCATAAAGGTGAACGTCCGATGCTTCCAGTTAATGGACTTTACCTGAAGAAATACTTTGCATGATTATGTTCATGATAAATTTTCATCAATAAAATGTTCCTTCCAAAAAAAAAAAAATTTTTAAATTAAGATTATTTTTTCTAATTTTCAACCTTTAGGAATGTTTCTTGTCTCTTGGTGCTGATAGGTGTAAGAGAAGCTTGAGTAGCTTCCTAATCCTAACTTGCATAATATAACCACAAAACACACATGAATACAAAATAAACAAACACAAATATGATTACTTTGGGCAACTTTAAGTTGAGGTAAGACCCCAATGGCCCTCACTTAGTGGCTGATCTAGGTCAGGTTTGATTCACTACTTGGCTACTGGGTCTCCCTACTAGTTAATTTTGCTTAGAGAGATGTGAGTCCTTGTGCTTTCTTCCTAGCTTGACCACTGCAAATTGATGGGTTCCTTGTTAGTTCAGTATGTCTTATTGAATGACCAGTAAATTACCCTAATGGTTGACTTAGCTTAAGAAAATGTGAGTCCCCAAGCTTTCTTCTTGAGCTAGCCATCATGCACTGATTGGGTCCAAATATATATTCAAGGATTAGGGTAAGACTCCCAGTGGCTCCTCTTCCTCTTGACTACTTCAAGCTTGGGTCTAGTCCTCCTTTGTGACTTTCCACTTGGTAGTCACCCTAGGTCAGATAGTAGATGTCTAGCTGAGGATTGACTTCCATGATTGTTCAGTTCGATGTAGGAAGATGTGAGTCCTTGATGCTTTCTTCTTAGATTTATTATCGTAAACTAACGGGCATCTTAGGTTGATTGGTGCTCACTTTGATAATAATCCACCTAGTGGATAACACCATTCAGGTCGATGTGAGTTCCTACACTGTCTTTCTGATCTGGCCACTATATTCTTATAGGCTTTATATGATTTAGGGATTAGGATAAGACCTCCAGAGCATCTTTCTCTATGGGTATTCTAATTGGATTATGTATTTATGACCCCATCTAGATGTGACCTAAGTTACTACCAGATTGGATAGCCCAACTTTCCTAGTAGCCACCCCTTTAGTTAGATAATGTCATTTTGCGGATGCACATGCTATCCCTTTGGGCTAATAAGTTCTAAAGTAATTCAAAGCCCCTATGGCTCCTCCTTAGTATGGCCCATCTCAAACCAATAGGGTCCATAAATAAACAAGCAAAAATAAAACCACATATCTTGTGGAATAGGATAAGACTTCTAATGACACCTCTTCCCAAGTAGGCATCCAATTTTCTTGGGAAATATCAACAAAACTCCCTATAGGATTGACCTTGGCTACTTCAAGCTGAGATAAGTAGCTCTCACTTAGTAGTTGCCTTAGGTCGCTTGCTACATGATTAGCAGGTCACCTGGGTGGTTGATTTTGCTTTGGAAAATGTGAGTTCCCATGCTTTCTTCCTAGTTTAACCATCACAAATCGATGGGAAAACTTTATCTTAGATAGTCTCTCACTCGGTAGGCTATTCCTTTGAGTCAATAAATCTAAAGTAAGTCAAGGCTTTTGGTAGCCCTCCTTAGTGAGATTCATCGCAAATTGATTGGGTCCATTTTCATATGTTTAGGGTTAAGATCATGCTCTTAAGTCCCCTTTCCCAAGTGACTACTCAGAGCTTGGATTAGGCCATTGTGGCCCCTCTCCTAGTAGTTTCCCCTTTAGGTTGGGTAGTGTCATTCTATGGATAAGTGGACTAGTCCTTTTGGCTAGTAAATCTAAGGCAAACTAGGCTTCTATGGCCCCTCCTAAGTGTGGCCCATCGCAAATTGATAGGGTCCATTTCCAATCAATTAATTAAATCAAAATCAACATAAATGATAAAAACTAAAAAAAATTAATCAACATAACCAAATCAAATCAACATCAAATTCAATCAAATCTCATCAATACCTAATAAATTTTTATTCATGCCCTTGGCATGCATCGATCTATAATCCAACCAAATTCATGTGCAATTCCTAGTGGATCCCTCTTCATGTCCATGGCATGAAGCCAACCTCCAAACAAACTAAACCTAATTTATTTAAATGTCCCTTTAGCCCCCAGGCTGAAGCAAAATATATCAACTAAAATAAGAACTAAATTCCTTGTATGCCTCCACTTAGGTATGAACATTTCTTTGCATGTTTATTGCCTTTTTGGGTGTAGTTGATCATTTTGGTCAATGCCAATATGTGCGATGTGCCCTATCAGTTACACCACACCTATTAGGGGTCCTTTTGTTGACCTCACTTTTGGAGTGAGGTTGACTACCTTTATCCTAGATTTAGGACTCTTCTAGACACTAAGATTTATCTAGTTCTAGGACACTTCTAGAGATTAAGGGAACACAAACCCTGGCCTAGAGACTCATAAGATATAAACCTAGGACTAGAGCTTACCTTAGGAGAAGTGAAGCCTCACCTACTTTAAGACTCAACCACAGTCCATGATCAATCAATTAACCAAATCCAAATCATATGAATACAATCCAAGCTCCAAGCCAATGCCAAATTGATTTAGGTTCAATTTGATCCATCATAGGGTCAACTTGGCTAGACAAGCAAAGTTGACTCTACCTAACCTAATCTATTTGGATTCTTCAAAATCAAACTAACTTGATTGAAACTTATCCTATCCAAACTCATTTGGACTCCAATTCAACATGATTAAACCTTGATTGTAATCCAATTGAATCAAGCAAAGCTTATTTTGGCCTTAACCCAAGTTGGCCCATTTGAATCCCTTAAGATAAAAACCTAATTCAATTTGAATCAAGCCAATACAACCTAATCCAAATTTCTTGGTTGTTCCAAGCATCCTACCAAACATCATAACCTATCTCAATCCACTCAATCAAGCCAATCAACTCCATTGATGCAACTTTACTCATTTGACCTAAAAGGGTTCAAATGGGCCAAAATTCAATCTAACTCAAATTAATTTAATTAAAGCCTCCAATTAACTCTAAATCCATCATTGAGTATGCTCCAATCTTCATATAACCTCAATTGCACCCAATAAACCTAATTGACCCATCCAATCCAAGTTAATCTAAATGACCCAATTGAGTCAAACTTCAATCAAACCTTAATTAGACCAAACCAACTCACCCAATATCTTCCAAAATGATTGTCGATCACCATCCATCATTCAAGTGCATCCAAATGAGCTTAGCCAAGACTATTTGAGCATTTGACCCAAGTTGACCCAATTTGACCTAAAGGGTCAAATTGAACCAACTTTCATTCCAACTCAAAGTGATTGAAACCAATGAATTCAATCAATCATGAATTTAATATTCAACAAAATCCAACCCCAAATGAAGCCAATTTGATCAAATGAACCTAATTGGCCCATTTGACCTAATTTGACCTAAAGGGTCAAATTGAACCAAATCTCATATTAATTCAAATTAATTAAAATCAACACCTACATTCAATCTCAAATGATCATTCAAACATGAACCAACCTTCCACTCAAACTAATTTGGCTAATTTGACCAAATTGGTCAACTCAACCCATTTGGCCTAAATGAACCCAAATGAACCAAACTCAAATGAACTTCAAATTAAATCAAACAAATTATACCAAGTCAATCCTAATAATCATTTTAACATTTTTGAGAGCCATTTCAATCCAATTTGACAAAATGGTCAACTTAGCCTTGAATCCAAATTGATCCAATGTGTCAAATTGAGCCAAAACCAACCAAACCATGTTCAGACCCAGCCATACTTGACATGACTCATCTTCATGACCCCATTGAGCTACCCAATTCAACTTAACCCAAGGTGGACCCAGTTCAGCCTAAACCAAGTGAACCAATGGTCCCAAATAGAATAAAAATCCAAAATAGGAAGGTCTAACCCCTATCTTTGCATGGGGCAACCATCTTAACATGCCTTGAGCTCTCTAAAGTTGACTAGACCTAACCCAAAATAGTTGGAGGGTAGTCCCTTATAATGGAGAACACCTTTTACCACTGATTTAGTCTACAACTCAATTTTATCATGCATGTAGGCATAATTATCCCAAGCCTTTGTCCAATTTTAATGTGACAAAATGATTTAAAAATTTGTAAACTTTGCATTAGTCTAAGTCATGGTTTCATACCAGTCATGATCTAGCCTCTTAAGAAGTGAGTTTAGGACTCTAGATTCTATCATAATTAATAATAACCTAGCCATCTTGCATTTACATATGATTGGCCTACATGTTTTAAAATGTAGGAGGTATTAGTTGGTGATATACAGTTGCAAGTCCAAAAGAGTCAGGATTGGTCCACTCTTCCTATGGAATTGAACCAACATATCCCATTCTCCCTGAGTAGAATTTGGTCGAGCTCTTAGTTTATGCTGGAGCACTCTAGATATAGGTTCAAAGGCTTCTTGTTTCTTCTTGCTATTAGTATAAGTCCTCACCTCTTAGGCATTTCCACACTCTTGTGTTGTTGGAATCTATTTCCAAGCATTCTAATAAAATTTCAACTCAAATAAATAATTTTTTCTCTTTCAAAAATATAAAGCCTTACTATAGGGTAGGTTGAAGCACTCAGTAGGCTTCTTAGTACCATACGTTCTTCCTACTTATTCTCCTTTGGAATCCACTAAGAACTCTTCTTATTTTAGCTCTTCCCAATTGCTTTCCAAAATGACCAATTCTTTGATTATCTACCTTTGAAATCTTTGGAGACATTAGTTGACTATAATAATTGAGAGTGTTCTTAGAAAATTCCCATTTCCTAGAATGTTATTAACTATGGAGCTTGCTTCCATAGGAAACTAAAGGACCAAACATAAAATAAACCCAACTTTACTTATCCATGTAAAGTAGGAGAAAAATCTCTAGTATATATGTAAACCCATTTGCCTTAGGAGTCCTTATTAGGTGATTGAGTCAATTATAGGTTGATGTTTCTATCTTCAAGATAATACATCATTCCTTAATGTTTGTACTTGATCATTTCAATAAGTACCCCCTAAGATCTATGTGGTGTCCCTACAACTCTAAATTAGAATACCACAATAGATACTTTTTGATCTTTGAAAGTGAAGCAATCCTCAATGGTATGAACTAGCATTTGATGATATGGACAATAATTTGGGTCATTGACTTGTTACTTCTTCTAGCCTTTCTGGATCAAACAACTTAAAATCTAACTTTTTCTTTAAATTTTAAATATCTTATTCACTACCTCTCTCTTAAAAGAATTTCTAGTTCATTCTTTTGCTAAAAGGGATAATGGGGGTTTTCTTGGGTGGTGGTGATAACTATTATTGTCATTGTCTATAAGGTGAATACCACTCTACTTAAATTTGATTTGGGGCTTTTCCTTTATCCACTATAGAGGTATTACATTCCTTCTTTTCCACCACTTTCTCAAGTTTTGAAGGTTCCATGGTGGATTGATCTCCTTAGGAACAACATCCTAAGGGCTTCTTCTTGAAGGCTATAGGCTTTACTTTATAATTGTTTAAAGGTTTTAATAGTAAAGCCTTTTATACAAAGGAAACATGGCCATGGATATTTTGGAGGAAAATTTCTACAGCGCTCTTGTAGATGAGGCTCACACTTGAGGCTAAGAGTCCTCCATTTCAAAATATAATCTATGTGGGATTCACCTGGCTTTTGCTTTTTGATGATTAAGTCGCCTACAGTAACATGGTGCTGTGTACTAGTGAATCATTTCAAAATAAGTTTTTAGTTTAGCGAAAGTGCATATTGAACCATTTGTATTTCTGCATACCAATCAAAGGCAACCCCAATCAAACTACTAACATGGCATCACTCCCTTCGACATTATAGCAACTAGCCTTAAAATGTGTTAAGTGTTGTTTAGGATTATTTGTCCCATCAAAAGCTTTCATGGAAGGGGGTACAAATCCCTTTGGGTAAGGTATATAGTCATATTCCTTAGAGTAGGGTCACCCTTTGGAATTAAAGTCGTACCTTAGGATTATGCCAATGCCTCTTTCACCTGTTGCTCTACTAGAAACTTTTAGCCAATATTGGGAGATGCATCATCTGTTGATTTATGTTCTTGGTGGTGCTCTCTTAAACCAAACTTCTTCTCATCTGTGGGATGGGACTCTTCTAATTTCTCTAAATAATGTAGGTGAGAGGTAGGAATTAGACTTTGGAGTGATTGCATAGTGGCAATCATCTCCTCCATCTTTTTTTCATCCTCATAATAAAATGGTTCTTCTTTTGTTATTGAAGGATCAACTACTAAGTCAGATCATGTATAGGGCCCTCTTTCTTAATATCATGTGTTTCTTCTTACTCTCTCTTAGAAGCCCTCATCTATCATAAAATATGGGCTATAGGTAGCTTTGAGTCATCATCTAATAGGTCATCCTGATTAAGTCAAAGTGTTCTTGAATCATACTTACTTTTTCTTTCTCTTCATCTTCTCTTATAATGGTTTCCATTTACTTTATCTATTAAATGAAGTGGAATACCATTGCTATCAAGGATGGCTTCAAAATTTTCTTCTACATCCATTGGTTTTATTTTGGATGTTTATCCTTCATGATTTCCTTGAATGGTGGGAACTTCCTCTGTAATAAGAGTGGCTCCCAAACTAAGGTGTCTCTCATCTAAAATTTCTTTATTATATGGAGATAGAAAAGGAGGTTTTATCTCTCTATTGGAGGTATGAGATGTGGATGGCCCTTTAGTTTAGGGCCTAGAGAAAGTTGATGAAGTCCTCGCTCTAGTAGGAAAATGATAGATGGTCTCTCTAGTTGTGACGAGTGTGTCATTGGCTCAACAACAATTAGGGTTTTTCCTAACATAAACTCTCATGGTTTCTTTCTTAGGGATAATCCTATCTTTCTCTGAGCTAATTGACTTACCCCTATGCCAAGTTAGTGACCTCCTTGAGTGATGATACCGGTCTGGTATAACATGCCTAGAATAATAGGATCTTCTTATATTATATGGGAAGACTACCTTTCCCTTTCCTTTATTTTGGGTAGTCATAGTTTCCCTAAGATCTCTCTCTCAAGCTCTCTGGAGACCTGTCTCTTGATGACCCTAAGTAACTCTTCCTTAGTATAGGAAGAGTACCCAGAGGTTCTATGAACGATTTGTTGTTATTTACCATGGATCTCCTTATTCACTAGTCTAAAGATCTTTTTTACTTTCATAAGCAAAGGGATGAGGTGGATAACTTGCAATTCTAGATATATCTTTCTCTCCCTGGGTTATAGAAAGAGGATGAAATCTGTTACCTCCTAGAAGAGAAGTATTCTGAAGGGTATGCCCCTCTTTTGCCTTAGCTTGCTTAATTTCTAACATATCTTTTTGTTTTCTTTCTTTAAGGGCTTGCCTTCTAAGCCTCCTACCTCTATTTTAATTTTGACTCTTGGTCATTAATGAAGGCTCAAAAGTGGAACCTATCTCAAAAGTGCTTGGAAAGAAAAGAGTAGGTATATTTTCAATAATAAATTTTGCTTTCTTCAACATAAGACCTACTTAGACCTTCTCAATGGCCTCTAGAGCCCCCTCCTTGCCAATAATAGGGGTACTATGGGGATTATAGAAAACTCCATAATAGGCTTTTTTCTTTAACAACCATATCACTAATAGGAGTGAGAGTTACTCTATTAGCAGTGATGTTTAAGTCTACAAAGTTGGCTCCAAATTTGATGACAGTGCCATCAAGTAGTCTACTACTATCAACAAAAAAGTTGATCCGAGATGTAGTAGCAAAAATGAGCTATCAAAGCACTTTTTATTTTCAAGAAAAAAAATTGTGCAAGCTATAATAGGCTTTAATCAACATAATGTAGTCAAAAATCTTTTGACTTATTAGGAAAATATAACAATCTTATTATGGTGAGAGTGTTTAAAAAAAGTATTTCTAAAAATGTAGAAATTATAGAACACTCTTATTTAATTTTAACAAATAGGAAAGTTCTACAACCCATTTAGTGGATGTTGAGTATGCTCTACCAAGGATGAAATGGAGAGGCACTCAATGGAACAAAAGGCAATCTTGACCCGTGAATAGCAAAAATATATTGCTAATATATATAAAAAAAGTCTATTTCTAAAGATGGAGAGAGGAATTAGTCTTCAGCAGTGTCGCTAGAAAATATCATTGTGGGAAAAATTAATGACACCACATAAATTTTAAAAATTTCTTATTTAAGTAATCAAATAGGCCATTAAGAGATCAACATTATATCTCAAAAGATAAACATGTTTTCTATAATGGATTCAATTACTTAATATGGACTTCTAAAGCTAATGGGTCTTCAATTCCAGAGATTTTTTTGCTGAGCTACAAAGAGAAGTAGATTAGAGCTTATTTTATATCGAGTTCATAGTTCCCAATAAGGGTAAGCCCCTATAGTTAATTACATCCTAAGATGAAAGAAATGTTCCATAAGAATACTCTTGATTAAAAAAGTGACTTTTATTTCTATGAATTTCTAAGCTTGTCTTAAAGAATTATTAATTTAGAAATTCAACAAGGAATACTTCAAAGGGGAAGAGTTCTTTTCAAGGCCAAAAGAAATTAAGTAGGAAATTATTATTGATATTAGGATGCTTAGTAAGCATTTCAACTATCCCATCATTGGCCTTTAAAATTTTGAATATAAAATTATTGAGATTTTGAGTTGATATTTTATTAAAAATCTTTGGCTTAGATTCTAACAACACAAGATTTTAGAAATACTTAATGGTTGAAGACTTATTATAATGGGATGCTCTAGAACCTAATTCTAAAATACTTCTAACATAAGTTAGAGGCTCGACATAATTTAGTTTTTGTGAATTTTAGCTCTCTTTCTCACTTGAGAAAGTGAACCTATCCCTGACTCTTCTGGACTTATTACTTGCCTAGAAGGGTTGCTAGTTAACATCAAATTTTATAACAATGATTTTATGAAAATTTATTGTTTACATTTAGAAGATTTTATGTTTTATGTTTTATGTATTTTGACACATGATTAATTTTAAGGCTTGTATGAAATTTATGCGTACAATGAGATGTAGTTAGAAAGAGGTTATGGGTCAAATCAAAATGAGAAGCCACACATCCATAGGATGGGTGGTCATCCTCAAATGTTAGATGCCTTTTTATGTGTAATGGGTGAAGTGCCCAATTCAAGAGAAATGAACAATATACTCCCATGGTTCGTAATATCTAGTCATTTCTAGTTGCTTTTAAGTTATGTCTAGGGCTTTAATTAAAGTGAGGTTATGTGTTTTTATTTTTATTTTTATGTTTATGTTATTTAATTCTAGTGGGGTAGAAAATTTAGTTTTCATAAGAGCCTAATATTTTCAAGCATTTCTTCAGAGAGCACATCACATAAATAATCCTAGAAAAAGCATGCATTTTTACTATGCACCATAAATAAATCAAGCTAAATTAAATTAATAAAATTAGATAATATGACTTGGTACCATTATACATCTTGGAAGAAAAAGAAAAATGGATAGTCGAGCTTTGCCCTTATACAAGCCTTATAACTAAAAGTCTTGATCTATGGGGTCTTCTATGATCATCAACTTCTTTAAGGACTTCCACGGGCTTCATAGGGACCACCAATTGGTAAAGTCAATGACTACTATTCCTAGACCCCATAGATCCTAACATAATTCTAAGATCAAATTATAAATTAAAATTCAAAAATAAAATTCTAAGCCCTACAAAATGGACATCAGAAATACATACAACACATAGATAGTATATATTCTAAATATACGCTTAACACTAGTGTTTACCATGCCTACCTACCCTATTGTGTTATGCTTAGTGACTTAAGTAGTACCTGCAAGTAAAAAATATTTATTTTTATTTTATTTAGTCAAAATGGTTAACCTAGCCAAACTTGATCCATTTGACTCATATGGGTCAAATTGAGCCAAACCCATCCAAACTTGGTATGACTTATCCTCGGCTCACCATGGGCATGCCTAAGTGGGCCTAACCAATGGCTGAACCTAGTTTGGGTCAAACCCATTGAACCAAGCCACCCAAATGGGACAAAATCCCAATTTGGGTGGGTTCTCTACCCCTTACCCTATGGCAGTCACCTTTTGCTCTTCTTGGGTAGAGGACCACTAACTTAAGTCAAAGTTGTTGGGCTCAGCCTTTGGCCAAGAGAGGGTGAGTTCACCCATGGGAAACCATTGGTCCTCCTAAGGGAGTGTGTACATATGCTAGCCCACTACACTCCCTTAGCCTCTCATCTTCAACCACCTTGACAGTCCCCTACCATCTCTTGCCACTTACCCTGATAGAATGGCTGCCAAAGGCTAAACCAATCCCATCCCTGGGTTCAGCTAGGGAGGAGGGTATACTATTCCTCGCCTATTCAAACTCAACACAGAGCTTCTTAGAGCTTTTCGCATAGTCTCATACATTATCCTGAGCTCCTTGTGCACTCCACCACTAGTGAGACCAGCTCTCGAGTGATCCTGAGAGCTCTGTCTGGCCAAACTTTTCAAATCTCCACCAAACTAAAATCAACTTTTTCCACACTTTCACCTCACTCCAGCCAAAATGAATCATTTCTTGAGTGATTCGACCATCGAAAGGTGTCCCTACACTAACTCCAGCGAGCTTTGTGGTTGTGTTTGGTCCACAGAATAATCGATGGGGAGGCAGCTCGAGATTTTCTCAGCTGGGCTTCATCTCTTCAAGATGAAGCCACCTCAATCGGTGAATCACCAGTCTATGGCTCCGATAAGATAAAAATTTGGCAACCATAGTCTTGGCCTCTAAGTGTTGGTCTTTTTTAAAGTAAATCATGTTTTCATGCTTTCTCCACCATAGGATATCTATAGATTCATTCCCTAATCATATTGTAGTCAATTTCACCATTGAATGAGCTTCAGTGAGCTCGAATTGAGTGACAAAAGGAGGACGATGTCCGTCTTCTGGCACTCACCAGATTAGAATAGACGGTCGTGATTAATCACGTTAGAAATTTTGATTTAATCCATTTGAAATTATGGGCTTAATCTTGACCATCCGATTTAAGATTGGACGACCGAGATGAAATCGCATTCGCTGTTGCTAAGTCAGCTACCGCGTTGGATGATTGAAGTGGCCAATGTCACGGCGCCTTGTCGAAAGCATTGCCACGTTAGCATCTACATGGCTCTGATAGTTTAAATGGTTAATTAAGGTTTAAATAAGTAATTAAATGACCAAAATTTCCAAAAATCATAACTAATTATAGAAAAATCTAAAAAATGCAAATAATCTTATTTTGGAAAAGTTAGATAGCGGAGAATTTAAGAAAAATAAAATCTCTAAATAATACTCAATGAATAATACATAATTAACATTTGAAGCTCAAGCTAATTACTTTAATTAAGGCCAAATTGCTTGGCTAATTAATTCCAAATTTGGTGGGATGATTCTATGGGATGTTCTCTACCTCCCATAATTTTTTTTGTATTATTTTCCATGTAATTTAATGAATTTGGAATTTCAAACTTAATTACACTCTTTAATTAATTAAATGATTATTAAATTGGTGAATAGTAAGAAAATTAAATAATTATTGTTAATTAATCATTATGAATAGTGGAAATAATGAGGAGAAATAATTAGGCCCCCTTTCCTAATTATTTTTTCAAGTATATTTCCTTAAGAGGGTTAATTAAGATGTTTAATAATTAGGGAATAATTAGAAAAACTAATGATAAAATAAAAATAGAAATAAAAATTAACAATTGGTTCACTTAAGTCAAATATAATCCATTGATTTCCCTTTTATGTGTTTAATAGCATAAAGTCATTAAATAAATTATGATTATTCCATTGGTGCGAAAAACATTAGGGTATTTAGCTTAGATTCTTTCCTTCTTTAATCTAATTAACTCTTAAGCATGAGCCTAATTGCATTATACTCCCTTAGGCATTGTAAATTTTATTTTTCTAAAAGCATATCATTGAAGGCTCATGATCAAGTGGTTAATTAAATTAAAGAAGTTTAAAGAAGGGTAATTAAATTGATATGCTTAATGGCTTGAACCTAATTAACTTAAATCCATTTAATTTTCCTTTTTAAATATATTAAATCACCAACATGGGGTGGGGTAAATACTAAATATCATTTCTCCTCTTTAGATTTTAAATACTTGAACATCAAAATAAAATCTTATAAGAACTTTGGCTAGTGTTAAGGAGTGTTTATTTGACTTGACTATCCTTTGGACTTAATGTAATTGAGTATATTATGCACTAACATTTAATTAATTCTTTTCAATTATTATAAATGTGCATGCCATTTTTTTCATATGTTCATATTTAAAAAAATAGAGAATTAAAAGAATATGATTGCATTTAAGTTGCATGTGTTGGATAAATGTTATTATATAGTGTGAAAATTATCACTAATAAATTGCAAATTATTTTTGAAACTATAAGCTAATAATGAATAAAATTGTGTGAAGTTTAAGTTAATGTTGGCTATGAAAGCTTAATAGAATTTCCATTTAGTTATAATTTAAAGATATTAAGGGATTGTTTTATCTTTATATTTTATGTGCATGTTTACTTATATTTGATTTGGCAAGTTTATAGTCTGGACATCTTGGGAACATGAGGATTTAAGTAGCCACAAGGAGTCTTATATAATCTCACTTCTCTAGTTTAACAATGGCACATACTTGCTTAATTTCATCTATGTGTATACATGTGATAGTATTAAAGATAAAACTTTGTTTTTCATGTCATTAAACTTTATATGAATAGAGAATTTATTTTACATAACCCTTGCATGATTTATGGATATGCTCATATTTATTTGAATCGGCAAGTATATAGTTTGGACATCCCGGGAACACAAGACTTTAAGTAGCCCTAAGGAGGTTTTGGATAATCTCACTTCCCTGGTTTAACATTGGCACGTAATTGCTTAAATTTATAATACGTATTTGCATATGCTTAATTATGAAATGAAATCTTTCTTTTCTACTGAATTTATGCATTAATGATCTTCAAGTGTGTAAAAATATGAGTAAGTATTGCATGTACAAATATTAAGAATAAAGGAAAAAATAAAAGAAAAATGAAAGAGTGTGTATGTTATTGATAATAAAAAGAAGTAGTAGAATGTTACTCATATGATAGTGACTCAATTTCATTAATCCTAAGATGCCTTTCATGTTAGACTGAGATTCCTTAAAATTAGTCTAAACTTAGGTTTTATAAAATTTTTATAAATGGTTTACTAAGAAAACTAAACCATGACAATATACCTTTAAAAATAACTTAGGATAGGGATAAAGAGGTTAAACCTCTTTCTTCTCATTATAATAATTAGGTGTTAAGTACATATAAAATAAAATAAAATAAAATATAATGTAAATTAAAATTAATTAATTTATTAAAAGATTTGAAGTGAAACCACCCCTAACGATTAATTTAAACATTGCTAAAACTTTAGACAATCATACTTCTAAAGCCTAATTAAGACACACCACACTAAAGCTTAGCACACACATTAGGATGCTGGGTCACTAATTCTAGTGTTAGGTAAAGCTGGTGTTTGTTATGGTGATGTGTTTTATTTTATGATGTAATAATTTAGACTGAATGTTAGGATTATTTATCGAAGGCTGGATGTTAAGTTGTTAGTAGCATAATGATGGTTTATGTAGGGGATTGTGTTAAAGGGACTGTTGTAATAATAAATAAATATAAATATTCTTGTTTGCAGGTGTTGCTTATGCCCCTAAACATAATACAAATATGATAGGTAGGCTTGGCTACCCAAGGGTAGGGTGCTAAGTCCAAATATGTGAAATATAATTACTTGGATTGTATGTTTAATTAACTAACATTTAATTTGCAGATGTAGTTAGATTTTAATTTTTTTATAAATATGTAATTTTCGTAATAAGATTAGGATTAGTGCTATGGGGTTTATGATGAGCATCGACTAGAAAGCAAAGACCTGAGAGGCCCTATGAAGCTAAAAGCAAATAGATCTGGGAAGAGAAGAAGGAACAAGGATTGAAGACCCCCATAACATTCATTTTATTTGTAAAATTCAATTAAAATCTGGGTTGTATAAGGGTAGAGCTCAGCTATCCAACTCTTTCTCTTTTTCAAGGTGAATGGCGGTACTTGGCTGCATCAACCTTTTATTCTTTTACGATATTTCAATATTTCCTTATTGTATTTAGTTTGTGCAATAGAAATGGTATGATTTTCATAGGTTTCTTAAAGTGTGATGATTTGATGTGTGACCTGGATGCGGTAGGCTCTTCAGGATAAAATTAAATTTTCTACCCTCACTAAATAACTCATAGCTAAATTTTAATAAAACTCACAACCACATTTTAAAGCCTAAGTTCTTTACCAAGATAATAAAAGATTTAGCAACCCCTTAGAATAATGCTGTATATTATCACACCATGCATATCATATTGTGCCACTCTTAAATAGGGAGGGTCTCCACTCTTGCACGATAGGAGATATGATTGACCTTTGAGAGTAATCCTTTGTAGTGGAAAACACCTTTTCTAATTGATTCAGCTCATGAGTTAATTTGATCATGCATATAGGAATAATTGTCCTAAGCCTTGGTCCAAAATAAATATGGCAAAATGATTCAAAAACATGTAGATTTTTAACATTGGTCCAAGTCATGTTTGCATATCAAACATTATCTAGTCTCTTAGGGAGTGAGTATAGGATTCTAGCTATCTTCCTAATTGAATAATAGCCTTGCTATCTTGCATTTACATAAGACTGACCTACATGATTGTAAAACATAGAATGTGTTAGTTGGCAGCCCCTCCAGGCGGTTGTAAGTCCAGAAGAGTCAGGATGTGTCTATTCTCTCTCGTGGAGGTAAACCATTATATCCCATTTTCTCGATTAGACTTAGATTGGGCTTCTTGCTTGTGCTAAAGCATTTTAGGTTTAGGTTTTGAGGCTACTTATTTATTTTGGGCTAGTATAAGTCTTAACCTCTTAGGCGTTTCCACAATCTTATCTTATTGGACGATAAGCCCTAGCATTTTAATAAGATTTCAACTCAAATAGAAGTAAATTTTCTCTTTAAATAATATAAAGCATAATTCTAGGGTAGATCAGAGCACTCAGTAGGCTTCCTAGTATCTTGGGTGCTCCCTACTCATCTTCCTATGGAATCCAAAAATAAGTCTTTTCATTTGAACTTTCCCACTTAATTTTTGATAAGTAACTAATCCTTTGATAATCTAGGTTTGAAATCTTTAGAGATGCTTATTAAATACTTTAATCGAGGGTGTTCATAGAAAATTTCCATTTACTAAGATGTGATTAACTATGGGTGCTTACTTCCATAGGGAACTAAAGAACCCTACATAAAATAAACCCTACTTTACTTATCCATGTGAGGTAGAGGAAAGATCTGGTATATAATGACCCATATACCTTAGAGTCCTTAGGTGATTAGTCCATTATTGGGTGATTAGATAGTACATCATACTATAATGCCACACCCGATCACTTCAATAAGTTCCCCCTAAGCTCTGCGTGGTGTCCCTACAACTCCAAATTAAAATACAACAGATTTTTCTAGCGACTCTGTCAGGGAATTTCCTCCCTCCATCTTTAGTAGCCAATCATTATATCCAAACATTGATAGTAGACTTATATTTTGTTTATGTAAGTCTAAGACAATCATTCTTTTTATTGGGCACCTTGTATATTTCATCCTTAGAAGAGTGTGGACAACATCATTTAGGTTTTAGGATCTCACTCTAGTTCAAAACCTTTGATCTCCATAGGTAAGAAGAATCAATCAAAGAAATTATTTAAAATAAATTAAATAAGATAATCTCAATCTAAAATTTTAAGAACCTCTTTCCATTAGCTTTGCAAAGTAAGTTTCATCCAACATCTTTAAAATTCAATTGAACTCACTTTCTATGAAGTTCAAACTAAATAAGACATTCCTCCTCAAAATTATAAATCTCTCTAATACATATATGACCCTATCTAACATAGCCAAATTTTTTAGATGAGGGTCTCAATTCAAAATTAAGCCAAAAGAATAATTGCTAGAATGAATTCTAATCATATGCCCTTTATCCTCCAACAGCAAAGAGGAAAGCCCAACCCTTTTTCTTTCAAGCACTTGGTCACCATGTCTTCCAGAATGCTCATCTTCTCATTTGCTTTAGGTATGGATTTGGCCATGGATCGTGATGGAGGTGGGCATTCTTTCTTTTTGTGAGATTGAGAGAACTTGGGTATTGGAGGTGAGGAAAGAAATATATGTTGGATAACTAGCGCTCCCATCACAAACCACAAGAACAACTCAAATAATTTTAATAACCAAAAGATTTCATTCTATCGGGAGGGGCTATTTACTATTACAATCATCTTTAAAAGAAAAAGAATTCAAAACATGGAGGGAAAGGTGGGTGACCATATTAATGTCAAATATTAAGTTGCCTTATTATTTTATGCCATCCACCCATTTCACATGCTATTATTTTATGTGGATTCAACCAACTCACATGTCATGCTTTGAATTTTTAAATTTTAAATTTCAAACTTATAGTCTTTTGAAGAAAATTAAAAATTACATAGCTAAATGAAATCATAAAATGGGCCTTAGCTTGCTAATGGGCTAAGCCTTCTTATTTCTTGAATTTTCAGCTTTAGCTTGAGCTCTTGTAAATAGAAATATTTTGATCTACATGATATTCTTCATCAACTCCTATGGGCTCAATTGAATTCTGATCTATAGAGTTGAAATCTTAGAAGTCTTCTACTAATTATGGGGCTAGAGTCTCCAAATCAGTATGGGTCAACCATGTGTATTCAACTGGTGACTTATTCTTCCAATGAACTAGAAAATGATATTCAGAAGCTAGATTAATGGGTGCTTTCTTGGTGATAATATAGTCAACTTCAAAGAGAGATGGCTTCTACAAGTACGGTGCTATATCTTCTGCTAAAGAGTTAGACTGAGCAAGTGGAGGTTTGCTAATTCCTTCATATGATAGAATATCTTCAATATTAATAATTAGATGAATGAGCATATCAAGGAAAATCAAGGTGATAAGCATTAGTTCCAATTTTCTTAAGAATTTTAAAAGGACCACAAGCCCGTGCATGTAATTTCTTATATTTAGTAGTTTGATAATGCTCAGGCCGAATGTGAATCAACCATAATCAACTTCTTTATATTATTTCATTGAACAATTATGATTTTACTTAAAAGCATAGTTTTTATTACTTAAAGTAATTTTCTTTCTTATATCTTCATCTTTGAAAGTCTTTAGCAAATGAAAATGCTGCATCAGAAAATGCATGAGATGGTATTTTTCTACATTATTGGTCATCTTGGATTTTGACCATAGACTATCATAAATGGTGATTTATTTATAGTTCTAGAGACAAGTGTTATTATAAGAAAATTTTGAGGTTAGTAATTGTAAATCCCAATTTCCTAAATTGTTACCTACCAAGCATCTAAGCAAGTTTCCCAATGTATAATTTACCACTTCAATTTGTCCATCAATTTATGGGTGAAAAGTAGAAGAAAATTTTAATTTTGTACTTAATAATTTTCATAATATTTTCTAAAAATATGAGACAAACCTAACATCTCTTTCAAAAATAATGGTTAAAGGGAGACCATGGAGTCACACTATTTCTTTAAAACATAATTTGGTTATATAAGAAACATCATTTGTTTTTAAACAAGGCAAACATGAGCCATTTTTGAGAACCTATCCACTACAACAAAAATGCAATCATGTGCTCAAGCCGACTTAGGTAATCCTAGAATAAAATACATTGATAGGTCTTCCCAAGGCCTACAGGGACCAAGTAAGGCAGTGTATTGTCCAGATCTTTGTTTGGTAGTTTTAGCTTATTTACAAAATAAGCATTGGTCCACTAATTTTTGAGCATCTCATTTTAATGAAGGCCAGTAAAATCTATTTTCTAATAAACATATGGTCTTATCCTTTCCAAAATGACTAGCTACACCTATAGCATGTAGCTCATTGATATGGAATTCTCTAAGAGAAGATCAAGGAATACATAGTTGTTTTTATTTATATAATTATTCATTTGTTATCAAGAATGTTTCTTGTAAAGTTATTGGTTTATCTAGGTGTTTAAGGTAAATTAGGTGAAAGCCAGGGCACATAATATAATCATCTTTAATTTGATCAAATTTTGGGATTCTAAATTCTAAAGATATAATCATTAGGTTTACCCTGGAGAAAGCATCAACAAGTTTATTTTGAATTTTAGGCTTATACTTTAGAACAAAAGAGTAGTCTTATAAAAATTCAACCCATTTTGCATGCCTATGACTTAATTTTCATTGAGTATTAATGAATTTTAAGAAATGATGATCAGAATTAAGTATAAATTCTCTATGTAAGAAATAGTTTCTCCAATGCCTTAAGGATTGAATTGCAGCACAAAACTCCCTATCATAAGTGGAATATCATTGTTTGGCTTCATTTAATTTTTCATTAAAGAATGCTATATGATGATTCTCTTAACTTAAAATTCCACCTATCCTAATTCGAGCACATGTCACTTCAAAGGCTTTAGAAAATCAGAAGCCTAAGGATTGCATAAGTGATAAGAACTTTAATTTTCTCTAAGACCCTATGTTCATTAGGAGTTAAACAAAATTTATCTAATTTTAGTAAATCAGTTATCAGAGCAATAATGGTAGTAAAATTCTTGATAAATCTCTGATAAAAAATGGCTAAACCATGGAAGCTTCTAACTTCAGTAAAACTATTAGGTGATAGCTAATCTAAGATAAGTTTCACTTTAGAAGGATCAAGTTTAAGTCCAGTAGTGGATATAATATAGCTTAAAAAGATTACCTCAGCTTGTAAAAATAAGCACTATTTTAAATTAATGTATAATTTCTCATGTCTAAGTATTTCAAAGGCTTTTTGTATGTGTTGTCAATGCTCATTTTTACTTGGACTAAAAATCATAATATTATCAAAATACACGACAAAATTTACCTATATATGGCTTAAGAATAGTATTCATTAATCTCATAAATGTGCTAGGAGCATTTGAAAGTCCAAAGGGCATGATAAGCCATTGATAAAGTCCATTAGGGGTCTTAAAAGTTGTCTTCCTCTCATCTCTTGATCTAATCCGAATTTGATGATATCCACTTTTTAGATCTATCTTTGAAAAAAAATTGCTCTTGAGATTAAATCTAACATATCATCTAATCGATGAATAGGAAACATATACTTGATAGTAATTTTATTTATTGCCTAACTATCAACACACATTCACCATGATCCATCTTTCTTTGGAGTTTATAATCTGGGACTGCACAAAGGCTAAGACTCTCTTGAATAAAACCCTTTTTTAGTAATTCATTAACTTATCTTTTAATCTGAACATTCTCGGGTTCATCCTATAATGTAAGATTAGGAAGTTGAGAACCTGTAAGAACTCAATAGCATGAATGTCTCTAGAGGTAGATATTAGAAGCTCATTGGGTACATATCTTTAAAATCAAAAGAAGGAAGAGACCACAATATGTGAGTCTCATTAGAGTATGACTTCTTTTACATGTAATGAAGAAGAAATGGATTAGAAAATTCTTTTTGTAAGGTTCCAAAACCTATTATTTTCATCTTACAAAAATAGATGTTTTAAAGAAAGAATCAGAAATGACTGTGTAAACCATAATAGTAGGATTTTTTATGATAATTAATTGAAGTTTACCATTTTTCTTCAATAGAGGTATAAGTTGCAAGTGAGAAGTTGTTTTATGTGGTGCTATGGAGGGTGTTTTTTCTATTGAATTTATTGGTAGGAGTTTAATTATCTTATTATTATATTTAAAAATATAAGTATTTTCTCAACCATAGTGAATAACATTCATATCATACAACCAAGGTCATCTTAGAAGAATATGAGCATTGTCCATAGGGAGAAAATCACACCGAATTTGATCTTCATAGCTTCCTATTTTAATTGGAACTAAACATCTATTGGTGATGAGAAGAGATGTATGATTTACCCAAAAGATGAAATGGTTGTGGTGAGGTTGATTTTAGGTTGACTCGAAAGTGTGTGTGTTGAACATTCATAGCACTTTCTCCATCTATAACTAACCTACATCTCTTTCATTACACAAAACATACATGCTAAAAATGTTCTTTCTCCAATCTTCACTTATTTTAACTACAATAAGACATCTCATCACATTAATTTAGGGTCATTAGTTAATTCCAATTTATCATCAGATAATGGGGTGTCATCATAAGCTTCTTCTAGATTATCATCTATTGTGTTTTATACTTCTTCTAAAAATAAGATTTAAACTTTACATTGATTTTGCATATGACCCTTTTTATGATATTTAAATTATATTACTTCCCTAATGCTCTTAGAGCTTTCTTCAGTAGAAATTTTAGGCAAAGGGGTCGGGCCATTTGGATGTGTGGGTCTAACAATAAACTTATGGGATGAAGTGGAAGGTACAAAATTTTCAGTTTTAGAGATGGAACTAGATTTATTTTATTGTTCAACCAATAAGGCATAACAAAATACTTCCTTTAAAGATTGTGGGCCAAATAATTCAACTTTATTTCTAATGTCAATCTTAAGTCCAATAACAAATTTATTGGAAAATTGCCAATCATTATCAATATAACCAGTTCTATAAACTAGATTTTCAAAAGTAATCAAGTAATTTATTACAAGATGATTACCTTGTCTCAAAGTTAATAATTGACTATGTAGCTTCTTATCATGATGCCTAGGACAATACTTTGTTCTTGATATTTCTTTCATTTTTATCCAAGAGAGGTTTGTCCTTCCTAATTTATGTTGTTTAGCTAAAGTATTTATCTAATAAATTTTAACATGTCCTATTAATTTCATTTTAGCAAAAGTAACCCTTTGATAATCATCAATTTTATACCAATCGAAGAAGTCATCCATTTGATCTAACCAATCAAGAAATTTATTTGGGTCATGTACACCATCATAAGTTGGGGCTTCTACTTTAACTCTTCAAGATGGATTATTAGAGTCTTCTGTAGTCTTAAAATAAGTTTCTCCCCTTCCACCATTTCTAGCAATTGGTGGTCTTCTAAGTGGTTTGTTTTCTCTATGGTTTGGATATGGATCTTCATCATCTATCTCTATAGACATAGTTTGAGCAGGTATTGGAGGAGGAGTTGGTACTCTATTATTTTGTAGATGAGCTATAAGAGTTTGCATTAGTTCTATAAGTTCTTGCATTTGATTCTTACTTTCTTCTAAGTGAGGTTTTAATTCATTATCATGGATCCTAAGATCTAAGGCATCAACTAATTTAGTCAAATTTTCAACTTGGTCCTAAGAGATAGATTTTGGTTCCATGAGAATTTTTTTAAGAAAAAAAAGATATATAAAAGGGATCAAAGAAAAATGAAATAAAATAAACAAGCAAATTTAATTATGCAAGTGGGGTGGTGGTGTACACCACTTAAATCCCAAGCTCTGCTTAGACAATTTAGGTCTTTTGACAAGTTCTATTTAGCTTCCAAAATCACCAAGTTTTACATATATTATTATGCATGCAAATTTAATGAAATGAAAAAAAAATGCTCAAATTTATCAGGCAACTTTTTTTTTAAGAAAGCAAGTTATCATAAGTTAATTAAAGAAACTTCTAAAATTAACCATAAACATTAGCAAAGATAATAAAACAAGCAATTGGATAATTTTATGCTATCACCGTAAACTTCCAAGCAATATATATTTTTCCAAGCTACTAATATGCATTAAAACTATCATATAAAAGAAAATTAATTAACCTCACAAGTCCAAGAAAAACTCACAAGTTTGAAGACAAGTCTCTTGAGATGCTCCCTTTGTTGAACTTTTGACCAATTTTCTTCTAGCTTTGCTTTGATACCAAATTTGATGGAAGTGGGCATTCTTTCTTTTTGTGAGATTGAGAGAACTTGGGTATTGGAGGTGATGAAAGAAAGATATGTTGGATAACTAGTGCTCCCACCAAGGATTGCCAAGTTTTGGCCACCAAGCTCTCAAACCATAAGAACAACTCAAATAATTTGTAATTGCCAAAAGATCTCCTTTCATTCTAGCAAAGCGGACAATTTATAGCCATTAAGATCATCTTTATAAAGAAAAGAATTCAAAACATGGAGGGAAAGGTGAGTGGCCATATTAATGTGAAGCATTAAGTTGCCTTATTATTTTATGCCATCCACCCATTTCATATGCTATTATTTTATGTGGATTCAACCACCTCACATGTCATGCTTTGAATTTTAAATTTTAAATTTCAAACTTAGAGTTTTAGAAGAAAATTAAAAATTACATAACTAAATGAAATCATAAAATGGGCCTTAGCAGGCTAATGGGCTAAGCCTCTTCTTTGTTTAATTTTCTTGGGCTTTAGCTTGAGATCTTGAAAATGGACCTTGAGCTCTAATAATATTTAGATCCACATGATATTCTACATTAATTAGGCCATACTCTTCTTGTCCCTAGTTAGCAAGTTTGACCTTGGGTTTATGCACTTCAAAGTTACATATGATGGTCCCACCCTCAATACAATGAGTAGGGAGGAGGTGGCCAACAATAAGCCACTTTTGTAGTTTGATCCCTTGTTAGATACTGAGTTCCCAACCTTAAAGAGGAAGGCCTTAGAGGTTCCCACACCATGAGTACCACTTATGTTGCCATAGTTTTTGCTAGGACTAGTACCACATCTAACTGTAGCCCCAGTTCATAAAGGGAAGTTAGTCCTAACCTCTAAGATTGTTTCTCCCACTTTCGAGGTCAATACTAGCCCCCATCATGCACCATTTACCAAGACTCAGTGCCATAATAAGAACAAAAAGATTGAAAGGTACTATGAGTGCATGGCTAAGGAGGTTGAGAAACCCTCCCATGTAGCTGAAGAGGGATCCATTCGTGAGATCTATCCTCTTCTTGGTGGTAGTATGTTTCACCCCCTCTCAACTATAGAAGGAGAGGAGGATGTGAAGAAGATAGTAGCATCACCCCCATGACCTGTAGAGTATGAGACACCAGATAGGGTGAGGAGGAAGCCCTATGTTGGTCTGAGGTCTGTACTTAGAGAGTTGGGAGAGTTCATGGGCGATCTAAGTTTGCCACCATCTATGATCTAAGACGAGTGATCCGTAAGAGTATGGTGCCAAAGGAAGGCCTACCTCAACAAACCACCATGATGCAATGAATCATTCAAACTAAATAGTCCTTACTAGTTCCAAGTGTGAATAATAGACCGCAAAGAGGTATATAAAGGTGTAAAATCACTGTATAGAGATCAAATTTTTTTTAAAACCATTCGCTTTAATTCAAGAATCCAAAAAAAAAAAAAAATCTATTTAATCAATAACATAAACTGAATAAATCCAAACTGAATTTTTTTTTTGGATTTTCAGTTTAGTTTAGAAAAAATTGAAAATTAAAAATATAAATATTATAATAATTATTTATCAAAGAATTACATTAATTACATTACTTTATCAAATTATTTCATACAAAATTAAATAACTCTTTAACAAATGAAACCAATAATATATGAATTTATCATTGAAATTGCTTTTCTTGATTGGAATTTTCTAAAGAAAATGAAAATTTTATTTTTTTTGCTAGTTTTATTTTAATCAGTTTAATCAGATGAAGATGATTAAAAACTGAACCAAAAACTAAAAACCAAATATTACCAAATCCAAAAATATTTTTATAAAATTGATCCAAATTTAAAAATTCAATTTGGATCGATTCAGATTTTCAATTTTAACCAAAAAAATGCATCCCAGAGTGAGGTGTTACTATCACATGACTCACCACCACCATCACTAGTTCATGTCCCATCATCTAAAGTACCCACCAAATACCATAAGTCAGCATCTGGAGAGAAGTCGTCCCCCTTGGTGATACTTTTATGTCACAAGGACCACACCCCATCCACTCTGCCAGTTGAGGCGAGGCTAAGCTCTCTCGCTTGATCTCCCACCCCAATAGTAGAGAAGGAGTGGTGGCCCAAGAGCATCATAGTCGCACCAGCAGCATTGCTGGAGGAGAAGGAAGAAGAAAATGTCGGGTTGACTCCTATGATTTTAGATTCGGTCATGGCTAGCACTCCTCCTATCCAAAACATACTGTGCATCACTTCTTCAAGACACAGTCCAGTAGTGAGTCATCACTCGACATATGTCCCAGTAGTTCTGGGTAGAGTGGATGACCAATCATTGGGGAGATATTGGAGGACTATCGTACTTGTGAGGTAGATAGTTGGAGATGACCATTCTGACCAAGAGAAAGGTATGGTAGACTTTAATGTTGATGAGGATGACCTTTTGGATGATACAATTGAAATCCACATGGTTGATAATCGAGGATTCTTGCATAAAGAACAATTTAGCCAAAAAGCTTAGGGCACTACAGTTGAAGAAGGTGAGGCATCAGATTCAACTCAATGCCTTCTCCAACCAATCAAACTCAACGATGATCAAATTGATAGGATGGAGAGGAGAGTAGAGGAGTTGATGGTAGTGGTGTTGGCATTATAGAATCAAGCACGTGTCCCTTAACCCACTCCTATGGAGGCTGACAAACTTGAGTTAGTGCATATCCTAGACCATCCTAAGAGCATTACTTCGATGGATGTGGATATCATTAGCCTGCATAAAAAGATAGCTGATAGCACCTCCATACATTAAAGAGACAACAAGTAGATGGTAGAACATGAAGTGAAGGAAGCATTAGCACAGGCTCAAGGGAGCCCATCGATTCTAAAGGGTAGACCCTACCTGGAGGAGTTCAATGTAATTCAATACACCAAGGGTTTTGTGCCACCATCCTTCAAGGTATTCGATGGCAGTGGGAACCCTAAGAAGCATATTACACACTTTAGGGCTAGTTGTTGTAACGTCAATGGTTGCGATGCCCTACTCTTTAGGAAGTTTATCAGTAGCCTTTCTAGAGTTGCCTTTGATTGGTGTGCCAAATTGGCCAATAGTTTGGTGAAGTCTTTTGCAGAGTCAGAATAACTTTTCATCAAAAGATTCACATGAGCATAGTAGAGAGTGATAGGGGACCTATTGTAGAGAAATAAAAACCCAATGAGTCACTTATTGATTATATTCTTAGGTTGAGAAACTTGAGTATGAAATGCGAACCACAGTTGTAGGAGTAGCATGCCATAAAAATTCTTCTCAAGATTATGCATGGCTCGATTGCCTTCATGCTCAAAGGCTTTACTATTAAGCTATTTGAGAAGTTAATTATTAAGGTGGCTAATCTACAAGAGGAAGCCAAACAGTGACCCTTCTTAGACTAGTCATCCAAGCCTAAGCCTCAAAAAGTGTTTGAGAAGATGCTAGAGATGATGTAAAGGATAAGAGGAAGAACATAGTTTTGGGAGGCCGTGAGCTCAAGAGCTCCACAAATTAGTCACCCACCATAAAGGCACACCCAATAAATTAGCTGATACAAGTATTTTCCACCAGGTATCTATTATCCACTTACTCTTACTGATAAACTAAATAAGCTGTATTCATTCAATAAGGAGGTAGTCAGGAAAATTTTTAAGAATCTCCTTAAGAAGCTGATTTTTGCCACCTGAGCCTAGAAACCTAGAGGAAGTAAGTAGGAGTGATAATCCTAACTAGTGCTCCTACCACCGCATGCTAAGCCATGTCTTAGAAGATTGCTTTACATTCAAGGATTAACTTGAAAGCTACAAGTCAGGAATGATAGTAATCCCTAAAGAGTACTTAGTGGAACAACCTTATAGCTCCATTAAAGTAGTATTCATGGAAAGATCCACCCTTTAAGAAAAAAGAAGGTTAGGATATATCTTTATCCCATACCTCAAAAAGATCATTTCTAAAATCAAAAACTTTATGAAGGAGATCTTCCACTCCAACATTAAGGAAGGTCACTAGTGAGGACCCGAGGTGGAAGCCTAAGTTAGAAGGTATTTAGATAGTTCCATATGAGAGTGTTTCTCTCCAACCATTGTAGTCACTACATCTACTAACTCCACCGCCATTAGTAGGAGTGTTGTATCTACAGATGAGGGAACCAAGCCACTTATACTGCTTACTTTACTTGACGTTTACCATCACAAAAATTGAAGAATTCAATAAAGAAGAATAATTCCACTTACATCCTATCTAATTTTGAAGATCTCAGTGATTTTATTCCTATTGATAGCTATCCAAGTCATAATAATAACAATTTAAATAATTTTAATAAATTCTATTCTGATTTAGAAATAAATTGCGCTTTTCTGAATCTCTAGGGTTTGCCACTTGAGATAGATTTCGAGTCATGTGACTCCGATGATCCTTTAGGAGAAGCTATATGTATACCTGATGAGTAGGTAGAAATTTTCACATGCTCCTCACAAGAAGTCATTGAAGTCAACCTCCATAGTGGAAAAGTTCTACCTCTTAGGGTAGCACCTTATGATAAGGGTAAATAAGTCATTAGTTCTTATGAGCCGATAACCCCTCTATAAGATACTCCACTCATGGATATACTTGTGGGGGACCAACCTAAAGTTGACTACAATGTCCTAACACATGTATGAAAGTTGTAGCTATGTTAAGCATATATGCTGCCCTTATTTTATCTAAATAAATGAGTCACTAATCAAGGCATTGCTTGACCCTAGAATATGCTTAGCTTAGTTGCCCACTACTAATCCAGCTGGAGAGGAGGCATGTTTTTCAAAAGAAGTCCTGGGAGTCACATTCTCAGATGAAGACCCACTACTTAGGACAATAGAGCACAACTGCCCCCACTACATTTCTATGGATGTTGGTAAGTTCAGCCTATCCAAAGTGCTGGCTGATCTAGGTACATCAATGAACATTATGAATCTAAAAACTCTTACCTACTTGAGGATCAACTCTATAAACTCCAATCAAAGAAGATGATGTTGAAAGGATTCAATGAACAAGGCGAGAGGGCCTTAGGCTCCAAAATATTTCCTTTAGAGATAGATGATTAGAAGACAGAAGCTACCTTTCACATAATAAACTCTGGTACATCTTTCAATGCTTTTCTAGGGGGGCCTTGAACTCATGTAAACAATATGGTTGTATTCTCTTTATATCAGTGCATCAAATTCATCATGGATGAAATTGAATATTTTGTCAAAGGAGATCCCAAATCGTTTGCATTGAGCTCAGGATTTATGAGGATGCAACCAATTACCTCCCTAAGATATAGAATGTTTTCTCTGTGAACTTAATATAAATGAAAAGAAAAGAAAAAGAAAAGAAAGAAAAATAAAGAAAAGAGAAATAAAAAGAAAATGAAAAAGAAAAGAAAAGAGAGCGAGAAGAAGACATTGGGGAGAAAATAGAGCTCAGATTAGATTCCACCCACAGTTCGTCACTCCATTCGAATAAGTAGGGAGGATGACCTAACCCACACCAGAACGAGGAAGAGGCATGTTTAGAGGGAGTTCTAGGGGTGGTAGACCTCCATACCTACCACCTACCAAGACATTCATTCCAGCATCTATGTGTACACCTGCTATATACATAGACTTAGAATCTAGTTCAAAGGATGAGTCTTATATGGTGATCACACCAGCTACCTCTCTACATTAGAAAACTCGTGCATGACACTAGAGCAACAAAGGATGAAGATCCCCCAAGCAAAGTGTGTATTTGAGTCTTCTTTAAGTGAAATTATCAGACAACATATGGGTGCCTTAGCTCTATCCCCATTTTCCTCATAGAAAGTTGAGGGTTTGGTAGTTAAGAAATCTCCCAAAACATATGCAAATGCTAAACTTCAAAGGTTTTATCCATGAACAACATCCTCAAGCTAGGAAGTTGATGTAGAACTTGAGGATGAATCATTCAAAGAATTAATATAATTGTCATTTGATTAATACTCACCTTGTGTTCTTAATTTAACAAAGAAAGGCTTAATTCCACATGCATGGTTTAAGCATAGGTCAGAGAACTTTGAAAAATTATGACATAACAAATGCAAGAACTCTTAATTAAGACTCAGACTAAGCTTCGGTATAGTGGGCCCAATAGACAACAACGATTACTACTTGGTCATCACCAATCATTTAGAATCTGATAGGTTTATCTCAAATCACATTAACTCATACAAGAAGGTGTGTCTAAAAATTTTAGATGATCCAGATGATCTCTAAGTCAAAGATACACCCCAAAATTTGAAAAAGAATTCAAATCAACCATCAATGAATTTAAAGAAATTAACTTGGGTACTAAAGACAATCCATGCCCAACATACATAAGTTTCTTATTGAATGAATATAAAACCAATGACTTAGTTAGGCTACTCACTGATTTTAAGGATTGCTTTGCATAGAGTTATGAAGAAATGCCCAGATTAGCTCCTGAAGTAGTAGTTCATAAGCTAGCAATACAGCCTGATGTTAACCCCATCAAGCAAGCTCCTAGACACATGCGATTGGACATTGAACAACAGGTCATTTTAAAGTCAAGAAATTAATCGATGCTGGTTTCATCTGTGAGGGGAATTATCCCACATGGTTGGCTAGTGTAATCTCAGTTAAAAAGAAGAATGACCAAATTTGCATATGCATCAACTTTGGGGATCTTAACAAGGCATGCTCAAAAGATGAATTCTCACTACCAATACTAGAACTGATGGTGGACATTGCCTTATCTCACATAGTCTTCTTTCATGGATGGTTCATTTGGATATAAATAAATAAAGATGGCACCTAAAGTTTAAAGAAACATTACTTTTAGAACCTCGATCGAATTTATTATTATAAGGTCATGCCTTTCAACCTAAAAAATGCTAGCACCACATACCAATGGGCCATGACTCAAATTTTTGATGAACTCATTCACGACCAACTCGAATGCTATGTTAACGATCTCATAGTCAAAAGTAAAGAAATGGAAGACCACCTCTTTGAACTAATAGTATTTTTTGAGTAGTTAAGAAAATATAGTCGTAAAATGAACCCTCTGAAGTGCGCATTCAGAGTAACTTCAGGGAAGTTTTTGGGGTTCGTTGTCCAACACTGTGAGATTGAGATTGACCTAGAGAAGATCAAAATGATTTTGGAAATGCCACCCCCTAAAAGTCTAACCCAACTTAAATCATTCCTAGAGAGGTTGACATATCTAAGATGCTTTATATCCAACCTATCAAGCAGATGTCAACCATTCATAACACTAGTTAAGAAAGATGTCAAGTTCAAGTGGAATGATAAATGCCAACATGCATTTGAAAGTATCAAGCAATATCTTATGATGCCACTAGTTCTAGCCACCCATTTCCCGGGAAAACCCCTCATACTCTACACTACTGCCTTAGATGATTCCCTTGGCACTTTGTTGGCCCAAGCCAACGATGAGGGTAAAGAGAATGCACTTTACTATCTCAACTATAGTTTAATACCTGTTGAGGCAAACTATCACCCATTGAGAAGCATTACCTAGCTTTGATCTTCACAACCTAGAAGGTATGGCATTATATTCTATCCGATAAAGTGAACTTAATTTATAGAGTCAATCCACTATAATATCCCATGACACGACTGACGTTATCCAGATAGTTGGCATGGTGGTCCATGATTTTATCATAGTTAGACATCACATTCGTACCCCTCCGTGCAATGAAAGGGAAAGCACTCATGGACTTCCTGCAGATTCCCCACTGAGTGATGATCTTTCTGATGAACAAATCATGAATTTAGGGGATGCAAACATTCACCATTGGGAGATGTACTTTGATGGTTCGACTTCCTCTCAAAGAGGAGAAGAACCACAATCTACTCTCCCAGGTAAGGTAGGGGTACAGATTGCCTCCTCATGCTAACCATGATATGATGAGATTCTCATACCATCTATCCAATCCTTGCACCAACAATGAAGCTGGATATAAAGCTCTAATCACTGGTCTAGAGTTAGCCGTCTCATTAGGCATCCAAAGTATTAGTATCTTTGTGGTTTCATAGCTAGTTGTCATCTAGGTCATTGGGTCCTACAAGGTTTTAAAGCCCAAACTCCATCACTATCATACGTACACCATGGAGCTATTAGCCTAGATCCCAGAGGTCATTATTTATAAGATACCCCAGAGAGAAAATGCAATAGCTAATGCCTTTGCCAAGCTCGCCAAAGAGTTGGCATGTCTAGAAGATGAGTCCATATTAATAGAGGTTCACAAAAGACAAGCTTGCCTCTTATTGGCATTGAACTCATCAACTAATACACTCTTGAAGAGGAGATTGCTATTGCCAAAAAAGATGAAGAGTTTTATTGGAGGAAACTTTTCATTGATTATCTAAGTAAAGGAAAACTATGTCAAGAGAAATCTTAAGCCCTCTAGTAAGGTGAAGGTGACTCTCCTATGCCCTGGTTGATGGTGTCTTCTATCAACAGCCTTCTAATCATATGTGATTATGATGTTTAGATAAATGTGAAGCCCATAAGGTCAAGATCGTGGTGCACTCAGGACTATGTGGACCTCATCAATCTGGTCCCAAGATGAAAGCAAAAATCAATAGACTTGGGTATTTTTGGCCGACGATGATCACATATTATATGGATGTTGCGAAGCATTTCCATCAATGCCAAGTACATGGAGTGGTTCTACTCTAATGACCTAAAAATCTATATCTAACTTTAAGCCTTATGGCCATTCAAGTGTTGGGGTACTGGCATAGTGGGTCCGATTGATCCTCCCTCATCCAAGGGTCACCAGTTCATTCTAGTAGCTACAGATTATTTCTTCAAATGAGTGGAGGAAATTCTGCTCAAGGAAGTCAAAGCTCAACATATGCTCCAGTTTATTAGGAACTATATCTTGTATAGATTTGGGGTGCCCTGCTAAATCATATCCGATAATGGTATCACTTTCAAAAGCACCAAGATCAATAACTTTGCCTGAAGACACAATATAGATTGGAGGTCCACTATCATTTACTATCCACGGGCTAATGATTTAGTGGAAGCCTTCAATAAAACTCTCATCCAAATACCAAAGAAAATGCTTGATGACAACAAACAATTGTGGCATGAGCAGTTAGTTGAAGCTTCATGGGCTTACCATCTACTTATAGAACTCTAACACCCATTCCATTCTAGAATGGGTCAAGCCATCTTCTAAAGGTTCAACTCCCATCATGATGATAGCTATGGGTGGTAAAATCACAACTAAGAAAAATGCTAAATTGCGGTTGGAAGAACTCAAAGGTTTGGAGGAGAGATGCTTTCGAGCATGTCAGTACCTTGAGTTGTATAACGTTAGAATGGTTCAAGCTCATAACAAGCTGGTCCACCTTAGAGCTTTTTGAGTTGGAGAGTTTGTTTTAGTTCTAAGGAGACCAATTATGGCTCATCACATGATGGGAGGAAAGTTTGAACCTACTTGGGAAGGGCCTTTTGCCATAGAAAAGGCATACCAAGGTTGCTCCTATCAACTGATCAATCATAAAGTTGAATGCTTCCGATCAATGGGATTTATCCAAAAACTTATTATGCATAAATAATGTCCTAAATAATTTTTTCCATTAATACAAATTTCATTTTGACCGAATTGCTTTCCAAGTTAGAATGCTTTCAATTATTAAATTCTCAATGTGTTTAAGGTAGGTGTAAGGGAACCTGAATGGCGTGCTAACCCTTACTTGTATAATACAAATATTATTGACAATACACCTTGTGTATCTCACTATTTTATTTGATGATAACAAACCTTGTGTAATAAGAACTAATTATTTCTTTACAGGATAAATTATTCACATTAATCATTATAAATGTAATTCTTAATTTAGATTTATATTGATGATAAATATATATTTTGATGCTACTAATCAAGTTAAATCCAAGTATGCAGGAAAATTTCTTAACTCGCGTTCTTTAGTCAATTCAGGATGCTAAAGCTATTGGATATGAATTGGATAGAAATTTTTCAAGGATTAACTAAATTAAGGCAAATGAAAGCTCACTAAAATAAAATAAATCATTCATTCATTTCAAAAAAATTAATGTGAGAATTATTCATAAATTCTACATTTCATATTTACAATTATTCTTCAAATTTTTTATTTTGGATAATGTGAACTAAATGCATAAACTTTGTTCCATTTATTGTGCTTCCATGCAACATAAATTAAGTTCACATTTCATTAATTATTTCCATGCTTAGCCATGTTCATTATCCATTTATTCAATGCATGAATCTAAATTAACCAAAAAGTATTCAAGGTATTATTTTTCTCTCTCCTATTATCCTAGTTTTCTCTCTCTTATCCTATCTCCCATCCTAAACCTTTTGGCCCTAATTTTTCATGAGTATTTGCTAAATAAATTTTGTGAGAGCTATTCAAGTTATTTTCATAATTATCTCATATTTTTTAAATTTAAAAAATTCATTTATTTGAATCTTTAATTTGAATTATTTTTTAATTCAAATTGAATATTCTCTTGATTACATGTGCAAATTTGAATTTAGCTTTTTATTGAATTTTGTTGGATGATATTATTCTACTATAATTGAACTAATTTGAATTTATTTGAGTTAATTAAAATTCAATTAAAATAAGCCATGATATATCATTATCTTCTACAAGTTCTAGTTGCTCACATGTTTTACATTCAAATCCATCCATGTCTTGCAAGCAATATTCATGTTATTCACATGCTTGAAATAATTGTACATCTCACAACATTGGTAGTTCACTCTCTAAAATTAAACCTGGAAGTTATAATTCATTTATACATGCTTTGCCTAATGTTACTTGTTCTTATTATTGTAGGCAAGGTCATGTTTCATATGTTTGTTCATTCAGGAGATCCATGCAATTAAATGCTTTATCTTCATACATTTGGATTTCTAAGGAAACTAGTTTGCATTGCCCACCATCTACTTATGCAAGTATTTATAATTCTGCTAATGTTAAAGGATCCAAGCTTGCTTGGATACCAAAATCTAGAAAATGAGATTATATTGTAAGTTTGCTTCATGGAGGACCGGTGAAGACAAGTCATCAATTCAGGTATACAAATGAAAAATTAAATTATAAAGGTATACAAGAAGGAATAGTATGAGGTAAAGTATTTGTATTGTTCATTAATACCTTCCATACATATATTTAGGTCCTTAGATTAGTTATGTTTCATTCATGCTTGAGTAATCTTTATAAGCTTCTTGTTCTATTTTTTTTTTTGAATGAATAGTTTCAAAACATAACTTGAAAATATTCTTGTAAACTCTATAAATTTTACATATTATTTAATTTATTGTCGCTTTAACATTTTCATGGATTTTATGAGTTTTATAATATTTTGCAAATGAATGTTTTTATTTATCATGATTTGTATTCATAATTTAAATTTCCTTAAAATTCATGATAAGTAATTTCAAAATACACCTTATACATTTTTAACAATCATAAACTTATTTAGTTTTCTAATTTGAGATCAATTAATATAATTAACATTAGCATAACTTTATACTTGATTTGATCTCATTTACCCCCTTTAATAATTTATGATTTTTATCAGTGTATTGATTACAATCATGCTTATTCAACATATGCTTTGTGGTCCATAGCTTAATATGATTAATTTGAAACTCATTATTTCTTTATATCATTCATGATTATTAATTTGTCTTAGTTGTTATTATAAAAAAAAATATGATTAATAAATTAGCTTTTATGCATTAATTTGGAATAAATATGATATTACATTTTTGAATTATTTTGCATGATTAAAATTCTCTTGAAATATCTATCTTTATTATTCATGCAAGTCTATAATTTTTAGCCTTTATGCTTCTATTAACATTTATTATAATTACATTTGATTTGATGATAAGATAATTTTGGTTGGTATCTTAAGTTATCATTTCTTTCAAAGTATTTTTCATTTTGAATGAATTAATGTGGAATATCAGATTGCTTCACATATTGCTAAGGCTTTATTTTAGGGACATGTTTGTATCATTCATATGATCAATTGTATATTTTCATCACTATGATATTTGTCTCAATTTACATGTTTATTCAAATTAGTTTCATATAAAAAAATTATATATTAGATTATATTAAATAAGGGGAGAATATCAAGTATGTTAATCTTTAATTTTATTTTATCATCACATGCTTAATTTACTTTTGTACATAATTAAGGGGGAGAATTTTATTGATATAACCAACTTCTATTTTATTGTGAACCTTTTGATGATGTCAAAAGGGGAAAAATATTGATGTTTGTGTATATCATAAGTTTTGTTGGTTAAACTTTTAATTTCTCACATAAGAATTTAGTGAGGGGGAGAAATATCTTCTTATCATTATAACTAATCTTCACACCAACATCAATTTGTCATCATCAAATAGGGGGAGATTGTTGACTATACACCTTCTGTATCTCACCATTTGATTTGATGATAACAAATCTTATACAATAAGAACTAATTATTTTTTTATAGGATAAATTATTTACATTAATCATTATGAATGTAATTCTTAATTTAGATTTATATTGATGATAAATAAATATATATTTTTGATGCTACTAATCAAGTTAATTGTAAAAAACTCACATTCACCATCAGGATGCTAAATCTATTGAATATGAATTAAATTTTAGAATATATTAAGGCAAATGAAAGCTCACTAAAATAAAATAAATCATTCATTCCTTTCAAAATAATTTATTTGAGAATTCTTCAAGTCCCGGTGGATAACACCTCTCGAGATGTGAGTCTCACTTCTAAGCAAGTTTAAATTTTCAATAATTTCATGGATTACATAAGACCCAAATATTGGACTCTAGTAACCACCATTTGGAAGTTCATTAATATTCAACTATCCTGGGCCAGAAATGAGATAGCCAAAGCCCCATGGCTCTTTCTTAGTGTGGCCCATTGCAAACTGACAAGGTCCTTGGTAAACAAACAAATAAATAAAATAACAACCTTTTTGGATTAGGGTAAGACCATCGACAGCTCCTTTTCCCAAGTAGGAATCCTATCTTATTGGGAAATGTTAGTAAAACTCCCTATAAGAATTGTCTTGACTATTTGAGCTAAGATGAGACCCTAGAGACCCTCACAGTTTAGTCAAGTTCTACTGTATGATCGAGGTCACCCATTGGATCCTTTGGAAGATGAGTCCCAGCTTTAGTTCAACCATCGAAAACCAATGGAAAACCAGTGCTTCCTTACTATAAAACACTACTATTCCTTTGAGCCAATAAATCTAATGTAAGTCCAGGCTTTTATAGCCCTTCCTTAGTGTGACTCATCGCAAACCAATTTAGTCCATCTACATATGTTTAGGGTTAGGATCATGCCATTTGAGGCCCCTTTCCCTAGTGACTATTTTTGGATTAGATTAAGCAATTATTCCCCCTCTCCTAGTAGTTTCCCCTTTAGGTTGGGTAGCATCATTTTGCGGATAAGTGGACTACTCCTTTGGATTGGTAAATCTAAGGCAGGTCTAGGCTCCTGCAACCCCTTCTTAGTATGGCCCATCGCAAACCAATAGGGTCTATACCTATTCAAAAATGAAATATAAACCAAAATTAACATGAATTACCAAAGTAAAATAAAAAAAATCATCAACTAAATAAATTAACCAAACTAAATCAATCAAATTAAATCAACTCTAACCCAAATCTCATTCATTTTTAATATGACCCTCATTCATGCCTTTGGCATGATACAATTTTTGATAAATCTATCTTTGTGTATTAATGCAAAGACAAACTTCAAACAATCATTCTTAGCTAATCTGAATTCATGCCCAGACATGACTTGATCCTCGATTGAGTAAATTAAACTGATTGCAAATAATATTTTCTTATGCCGCTAGAATAGAATAAAATGAATCGAATTACATTAAAACCTGAGTTTCTTTTACCCCTCCATTTAGGTACGAGTAGTCCTTATTATTGTTCATAACCTTCTCGGATGCTTTTGATCATCTGGCCAACACAATGTGTGCCTTAGTTACACCACAATTTCCTTTGTCAATTTCTCTTTTGGAGTGAGGATTAATCTTTCCCATCTTAGATCTAGATTTCTGACACGACTTAGATAGAGGATTAAGGGAACACTAAACCTAAGCTTAAAGACTTATACAATATAACCCTAAGCCTAGAGTTTACCTTAGGACAAATGAGTTTCACTTATCCTAAGGCCTGAGCTAAAACTCATGCCTATTCACTCATCCAAATTTAATCTCATGTAGGTGGAGTTAAATCAACCCCAATCTATTCAATCAGGCTTAATTGAATTTAGATTTCTAATCCAAACTCCAAGCCAAATTAACTTGGATCTTAACCCAAGTTAACTCCATTATAATCTATAACTAAATTCAAACCCATTCAACTAACTGAATCTAATTTGATTTTGTCAATCACTCTAACTCTAACTATTCCATAGATTATTTTAAATCACTCCAACACTTGCAATCAAGCCAATTGAATTAAAGGAATGTGATCAACCTAAGTTATCGTTGAAAGGGTTCAAATGAGTAAAACCACGTAAGCTTTAAATTCAAAGCCACCAATTAACCTCAAATTTATTAGCGAACACATCCAACCATCCATAACCCCAATTTGTCAAAGTTGGCTTGACCAAGTCTCTTAACCCAAAGTGACTTAAAGGGGTATAAACCATAATTAAATCAAATGCCATCCAATCCATCATCATGACTATAGGTTATTATTGAACACTCCAACAATCAATTGAACCTAATCATGTCATAAGACCATTTGACCAATTGACCTAAAGGGTCAAATTGAACCAAATCAAATATTAGACCAAATTGGTTGAAACCAATGCTTCCAATCAATCACCAATTGAAAATTGATCATGATCCAATCCTCAATTAAACCCAATTTGGTCAACCTAACCTAATTCGCCTACTTTGCCCAATTTGACCTAAAGGGTCAAATTGAACCAAATCACTTTATAACATAAATCAATTCAAATTAACTCTTCCAATCAATCACCAATGATCAATTGAACATAGACCTAGCCCATGCTCAATTTAAAATCAACATGACCCATTTGACCCAAATTGAACCATATGAGCCAAATTCAAATTTAACCCAAATGGAATCAAACCAATTACATTCATTCACTCCAAATGACCATTTGAACTCACCCAAGTCACCAATTTGGTCAAAATGCTCAACCTAGCCCAACTTGAACCATTTGACCCATATGGGTCAGAAGGGGCCAAACCCAACCAAATCAAGCCCAAAGCTAGCCAAACTTGGATTACATATCCTCGAGTCATGATGGGCCTACCCAAGTGGGTGTAACCCATGGTGTACTTGGTTTGGGTCAAACCCATTGAGCCAAGCCACCCAAATGGAACAAAATTTTCATTTGGGTGGGTTCTGCACCCCTTTATCCTATGGTAGCCACCTTTGGCTCTTCTTTAGTGAGGACCAACCCAAACCCAAAGCTAAATTACTTTAGCCAAGAGAGGGTGAGTTCACCCATGGGAAACCATTAGTCCACTTAAGGGAGTGTGTACACCTCATGCCAGCCCACTACACTCCCTCTGCCTCTCATCCTCATATCCTGTCATCTTCACCCACCTTTTATATTGAACCAATCCAACCCTTTGAAGAGAGAATACTCCTCCCCATACATTCAAACTCAACATAGAGCTTCATTAGAGCATTTCACACATTCCGATACCTTATCTTGAGCTCCTCGTGCACTCCACCGCCGATGAGACAAGCTCTCAATTGAACCCAAGAGCTCCGTCCATCCAAACTTCCCAAATATCCACTAAACTCAAATAAACTCTTCCCACACCTTCACCTTACTAAAATGAATATTTCTGATCACCAATGATGTCATCCCTTCAACTTAGGTGAGCTTTGTGATGTGGTTTATCCCAATGTTGGGAGGCGCTCAAGATCTTCTCAGGCTTGTTTTCAAGGTGAAGTTTTATACATGCTAAATTTATAACTTCAGGTAAAAATCTGGAACCGTAGTCTTCTTGTGTGTTTGTCTTTTTAAGTGAATCATGTTTTCGCATTCCAGTAGGATCTTCCTAGATTCATTCCTTGATTCTTTTGGAGTCAATTTATCCATTGAACAAGCTTATAGATCAAGTGAATGGGTGGTGTTCTTCTGGATCAACAATCATCCATGACATCCATGATTAATTAAGTTAAAATTTTTGATTTAATCCTTTGAAATCATAGGCTTAATCTCGACCATAGAGATTGGATGATGATATAGAAGTATCATGACACATGAAATGCATGACAACATCAGATGGTACCAATGATTTAAAGGGTTAATTAAGGTTTTAAAAGGTAATTGAATAGCCAAAACTTTAAAAAATCATACCTAATTGTAGAATAAATCCAAAAAATATAAATAAACCCATTTTGGAAAGGTTAGATAGGGGATAATTTAAGAAAAATAAAATCTCTAATTAATCCCAATGAATAGTACTTAATTAAGATTTGAAACTCATGCTAATTACCTTAATTAAGGACAAATTACTTGGCTAATTAAGTCAAAATTGGTGGGATGATTCTATGGGATGTCTTCTACCTCCCATAATTTTCTTGGAATTATCTGCCATGTAATTTAAAGAATTTGGAATTTCAACCATAATTATGATCTTTAATTAATTAAATAATTATTAAATTGTTGAACATCAAAAAAATTAAATAATTACTATTAATTAATCAATGTAAATAGTGGATATAGTGAGGAGAAATAATTATGGCCCCTTTTCTAATTATTTTTCCAAGTATATTTCCTTAAAAGGGTTAATAAACATGTTTAATAATTAGGGAATAATAGGAAAAATTAATGATAAAAAAAATAAAAAATAACAATTGGTTCAGGTAAGTCAAATATAATCCATTAATTTTTCCTTTATTTGTTTAATAACATAAAGTTATTAAAGAAATTATGATTATCGCATTAGTGGGAATATCATAAGGGTATTTAGCATATATTCTTTTCTTATTTAATCTAATTAACTCTTAAGCATGAGACTAATTGCATTAGACTCCTTTAGGTGTATTGCAAATTTTCTTTCCCTAAAGCATATCATTGAAGGCTCATGATCAAGTGGCTAATTAAAAAAAAGAAGTTTAAGGATGGGTAATTAAGTTGATATGCATAATGGATTAAACCTAAGTAACTTATAAAATCTATTTAATTTCATTCTTTAAATATATTAAATCACCAATATGGGATGGGGTAAATATTAAATATCATTTCTCCTCTTTAGATTTTAACAACTAAAACATCAAAATCAAATCTAATAAGAACTTTGGTTAGTGTTAAGAAGTGTTTATTTGACTTGATTGTCCTTAGGACTTAATATAATTGAGTATATTATGTGGCAACATTTAATTACTTATTTTCAATTATTATAAATATACATGCCCTTTGTTTCATATGTTCATGTTTAAAAAAAAGAGAATTAAAAGAATATGATTGAATTTAAGTTACATGTGTTGGATAAATATTATTTTATAGTGTGGATATTATCACTAATAAATCTCAAATTATTTTAAAAACTATAATATAATAATGAATAAAAATGTGTGAAGTTTAAGTTAATGTTGGCTATAAAATCATAATAGAAATTTTATTTAGTTATAATTTAAGGATAGTAAAGGATTGTTTTATCTTTATGTTTCATGTGCATGTTTCATATTAACACTACCATTGCCGGTCCCAAGTCCAGATGTGAAAGGTAGGGGGCATAGTCAATATCAAAAACTTGGAGAAAAATCACATGAGTCCTTTAAATTATTGTGTTAATGTCCCCAAGCTATGTATGGGAATAGTGAAAATGTGCAAGACCACATTGTGTTAAATAAGTAAGGGTTCCCACATTATGATTAAAAGAAGTTAGTCCATGAAACTAGAATTAGGTTAGATCTTGCAATATAGGTATTTTACAAATTAATGGACATATTATGGTTCATTGAAAAATAAATATTTTATGTGTTCAAGAAACTAAATGGGTTGGGGAGAAGGGAAGGAGATTGATAGTTTAGGTTTTAAACTTTGGTATTGTAAGTCGGACTAGAAATGGTAGGTGTGATTATAGATAAAGTTTGAAGGATAATGTCATAAACATTAATAGATGTGGAGATAGAATTATAGCTTTAAAGATTATTGTTGATACTAAGATTATCAATGTTATAAGTGTTTATGCTCCTCAAGTAGGTTTGGATGTAAGCTCAAAAGAAAAATTTTGGAATATATTCGAGGGATTAATACAAAAGATACCTCTTGAAGAAAAAATATTTATTGAAGAAGATTTAAATTGACATGTTGGTAGAGTGGTAGAAGATTTTAAAATGTGTTCATGGTGGTTATAGATTTGGAGTGACTAATGAAGAAGGTAGACTATATTTGATTTTCCTTTTTATGATTTTGTAGTTGCTAATACTTTATTTAAGAAAAGAGATGAACATATTATTACTTATAAAATGGATCTAGTAAAATACAGATTGATTATTTTCTAATGAGAAAAATAGATCATTTAGATTGTAAAGATTGTAAGGTCATTCTAAGTGAAAGTTTAAGTACCCAACATTGATTATTAGTTTTAGATTTTAAGATGAAAGATTGCATGAGAAAAAATAAATCAAATTATTGTCCTAGGATTAGATGGGGATACTTAAAGAACACAAATAAAAATATTTTTAAGAGCAAGCTACAAGAGCTTAGAATTTGGGATGTTCATAAAGAAGCTAATATTATGTGGAAAAAAGTAGCAAGTGAAATTAAACAAGTTGCTAAAAATGTGCTTGGAGAATCAAAAGGAAAAGCTTCTTTTAATCAAAATAGTTGGTGGTGGAGTCAGAGTGTGCATGAAAAGATAAGAAATAAGAAGCATTGTTATAAAATTTGGTTTAGATGTAAAAACTTGGAGAATTGGGAAAGATATAAAGTGGCATGTAGAGATTCTAAGAAAGCAATATGATGCAAAAAATTTAATTTTTTTGTGATTTATACAATAGATTAGATACCAAAGAAGGTGAAAGATGTATGTTAGCCAACCAAAGAGATAGGAGAAGTAAAGACTTAGTTCAAGTGAGGTGTTAAGGATGAAGATAATAAATGCTTTTCTTAGGAAAAGATATTGAAAATAGGTGGATGAGATATTTTGATAAACTTTTCAATGAAGGATCTGAATAACGATGATTTTAGCAACCTTAATCCTAAACAAAATAGAGAATTTTATATTTATCGTCGTATTAGTAAATCTGAAGTTAGAAGCTTTAAAGAAAATGAAATGTGGAAAAGCTAGGACGATGATATTCCAAGATGTGGAAATGTTTAGAAGATCAAGGAATTTCTTGGCTTATAAAGCTTTTTAATGTTATTTTAAAGACTAAAAAGGTGCTAGATGAGTGGAGAAAGAGTTTGTTGGTTCCTATATTTAAGAATAAAGGTGATGCACAAGAGTATGCAAATTATAGTGGAATTAAGTTAATGTGTCATACATTAAAATTATGGGAGAGAGTAATTGAGCAGAGGTTACGATGTGATACAAAAGTTTCTCACAATCAGTTTGGTTTCATGCTAGGTAGATCTAATAGTAATGCTATACATTTGTTAAGAGGTTCGATGGAGAAGTATAGAGAAAGTAAGGACAATTTACATATGGTATTTATTGATTTAGATAAAGCTTATGATAAAGTTTCAAGAGATGTTCTTTGGTGAGTTCTAGAATAGAAAAGAGTTAATATTGGTTATATTCAAGTCATTAAGGATATGTATACTAGAGCTATTACTTGTGTCCAAACATAAGGAGGATTGATAAAATATTTTCCCATTTCAATTGGATTACATCAAGGATCAACTTTAAGCCCTTATCTTTTTTTTTAGTTATGGATGTTCTTTAAAAGGAAGAGGTACCTTGGTGTATGCTATGACATTCTTCTTGTTGATAAGACTAGAGAGGAGTCCAAGAGAAACTTGAATTATGGAGGTCAACATTAGAGTCTAAAGGTTTTCATTTAAGTAGATCTAAAAATATATGGAGTGTAATTTAGAGAAGTTCTAGTGATAGACAGACATTAGGTGAACAAGTCATTAATAAGAGTGAGCATCAGATAGTTAGGCTCTATTATTCAAAATGACAAAATAGATGAAGATGTTATTAGTAGAATTCAAGTTGGATAGAAGTGGGAGGAATGCATCCTGAAAAGTTTAACTTAAACTTAAGGAAAAATTTTATAAGATGGTGGTAAGACCAAATGACTTATGAGAATGTTGGCCAATAAAAGAGAAGCATAAGACTAAGTGTATGATGAGGATGCTCGTGGATGAGTGGCTTTACTCTTAGAGATAAAATGCAAATGAGTATGTTTGGGAAAAAGTTGGAGTCCTATGGTAGATAAGATTAGAGAGAGTCACCTTAGATGGTTTGGCTATATAAAGCGTTGTCCATCCTGACGGAGAGTAGATGCAGATTATTTTATGTTAAGAAAGGTAGAGACCTAAATATACTTGGTTAAGATGTATAAAAAATAACCTTAGTATACTTGAATTAAATGAGAACTTGACACATAATAGGACACAATGGAGGCGAAGGATTCATATAGCTGACCCCACTTAATAAAGGCTTATTGTTGTTGTTGTTGTTGTTGTTGTTTTCATGTGCATGTTTACATATAATTGAGTTGGAAAGTATATAGTCTGGTCATCCCAGGAACACAAGGCTTTAATTAGCCCTAAGGAGGTCTTAGATAATCTCACTTCTGGTTTAATAATGACACATACTTGCTTAATTTAATCTATGTGTATATATGTGCTAGTATTCATAATAAAACTTTTCTTTTCATATCATTAAACTTTATGTGAATAGAGAATTTTTTTTACATAACCCTTGCATGATTTTATGGATATGCTTACATGTATTTGAATTGGCAAGTATAAAGTCTGGACATCCTGAGAACATGAGGCTTTAAGTAGCCCCAAGGAGGTCTTAGATAATCTCACTTTCCTAGTTTAGCAATGACACATAGTTGCTTAAATTTCTAATACGTGTTTGCATAGGCTTAACTATGAAATGGAATTTTATTTTCTATTAAATTCATACATTAATGATCATCAAGTGTGCAAAACATGAGTAAGTATTCCATGTACAAATTTTAAGAACAAAGGAGAAAAAAAAGAAAAATGAAAGAGTGTGTATGCTATTTTGATAATGAAAAAATGTAGTGGAATCTTACTCATGTGAGAGTGACTCAATTTCATTAATCTTAATATGCCTTTCATGTTTGAGTGAGGTACCTTAAAATTAATCTAAACTTAGGTTTAATAAAATTTTCATAAATGGTTCACTAAGGAAACTAAAGCCATGATAATATACCCTTAGAAATTAACTTAGGATAGGGATAAAGAGGTCAAACCTCTTTCTTCTCTTTATGATAATTAGGAGTTAAGTAGCTATTAAATAAAATAAAATAAAATAAAATGTAAATTTAAATCAATTAATTTATTAAAATATTTGAAGTGAAACCACCTCTAATGATTATTTTAAATAATGCTTAAAATTTAGACAATGATATTTCTAAAGCCTAATTAAGACACACCACACTAAACCTTAGCACACACATTAGGATGCTAGGTCACCGATTGTAGTGTTAGGTTAGGTTGGTGTATGTTATGGTGATATGTTTTATTTTATGATATAATGTTTTAGACTGAATGTTAGGATTGTTTGTGCGAATACTGGATGTTAAGTCATTAGTAGCCTAATGATATTTTATGCAGGGGATTGTGCTAAAGGGGCCACCGCAATAATGAATAAATATAAATGTTCTTGCTTGTAGGTGTTGCTTATTCCCCTAAGCATAATCCAATTAGGACAAGTGGGCTTGGCTACCTAAGGGTAGGGTTCTAAGTCCAAATATGTGAAATATATTTGCTTGGCTTGTATGTTTGATTAACTTACATCTATTTTGCATGTGTAGTTAGATTTTATTTTATTTATAAACATGTAATTTTTGTAATAGGATTAGGATTAGTGCTATAGGGTTTAGGATGAGCAGTGGCTAGAAGACAAAGACGTGAGGCTCTATGAAACCTAGAGTAAATAGATCTAAAGAAGAGAAGAAGGAACTAGGATTGAAGACCACCATAACATTTATTTCATTTGTAAAATTTAATTGTAATCCATGTTGTATAAGGGTAGAGCTCAGCTACCCAACTCTTTCTCTTTTTTAGGGTGTATGGCGGTACCTAGCCGCACCAACCTTTTATTTTTTTTATGAAATTCTAATGTTTGATTATTTTGTTTAGTTTGTGCAATAGAAATGATATGCTTTTCATAGGTTTTTTAAAGTGTGATGATTTGATGTGTGGCGTAGATGCGTAGGCTCTTTAAAATAAAATAAATTTTTTATCCTCACTAAATAACTCATAACTAAATTTTAATACAACTCATAACCTCATTTTAAAGCCTAGGCTCTTAACCAAGATAAGAAAAGATTTAGTAACCTTTAGATGAATGTTGTATGCTATCACACCATGCATATCATATTGTGTCACTCTTGAATAGGGAGGGTCTCCACTCTTGCATGATAGGGGATATGCTTGACCTTTAAGAGCAATCCATTATAGTGGGGAATACCACTTCTAATTGATTTAGCCCATGACTTAATTTCATCATGCATATAGAATAATTATCCTAAGCCTTTGTCCAAAATAAATGTGTCAAAATGATCCAAAAACTTATAAATTTTTTATATTGGTCTAAGTCATGTTTGTGTACCAAACATTATCTAGTCTCTTAGAGAATGAGTATAAGATTCTATCTTCCTTCCTAATTGAATAACTTCCTAGCTATCTTGCATTTTGATGAGACTAGCCTAGATGATTTTAAAGCATAAGAGGTATTAGCTGGAAGCCATTCCAGACAGTTGTAAATCCAGAAGAGTCAGGATATGTCTATTCTTTTATGTGGAGGTAAACCATTATGTCCAATTTTCCTAATTAGACTTAGGTTGTGCTTCAAACTTATGTTAAAGTATTTGAGATTTAGGTTTTGAGGTTACTTATTTCCGTCGGGCTACGAGTATAAGTCCTCACCTCTTTGGCATTTCCACAATCTTATATTTTTGGACTATAAGCCCTAGTATTCTAATGAGATTTCAACTCAAACAAAAGTAATTTCTCTCTTTCAAAAATATAAAGCCTCATTCTAGTGTAAATCAAAGCACTAACTAGGCTTCCTAGTATCTTGGGTTCTCCCTAATCATCTTCCTATGAAATCCAAAAATAAGTCTTTCCATTTGAAATTTCTCACCTAATTTCTTACAAGTACCTAATCCTTTGATAGTCTAACTTCAAAATCTTTGGAGATACTTATTGACTACTTTAATTAAGGGTGTTCATAGGAAACTCCCATTTTCTAAGATGTAATTAACTATGGGAGTTTACTTCCATAGGGAACTTAAAAAATAAGCATAAAAATACCTTAATGTCGATCAATTCAATAAGTTCCCCCTAAGATCTGCGTGGTGTCCCTACAATTTAAATTAAAACACCACATGCTCAAAGTAATCCACCACACATATTAAAGGTCCATTTGTTAACATCATTTTTGAATTAGGCTAACACCTATCTCTTTAGTATTTAAGGTTCCAATTCTAGACTAGAAGGACTTCCCCACATAGACACTTAGGATACTCCCTTAGAGGCTAAGTGAACATCAAATTTAATAAACCAAAACAAATAAAAATTAAAATCAAACAAAATGAAACTCAAAATTCAAACCAAAAACTAAATTTAAATCAAACCCAACATTAGGCTAGGTCAAGTTAGTGGGACACACTAGGACCTACCCTACTCCAATTAAGTTAAGTGAATTTAGGCACTTCTAAATTTAACTGAATTGAACAAGAATCAAGATGATACTTTTAAACCAAAATATAAATCTAAATGATTTTAATTTAGTTGCTTAACCCAAACAACCCATTTAGGCCCAGTTTAATCCAAATTGAAAGTAAATAAATTTAAGTTAGAATTAAATCAAATTGAATCAATCCAAAGGGCTAAGACTATTTTTGAAACTCAATTAAACACACAACTGAATCCAATTGGGATTCAAATTAGCAAATCAGATCATTTAACCTAATTTGACATATATGTGCCCCATTAAGCCAAAACTAAATATAATCAAAATTAAATCAAATTGAGCTCTCCCAAGGGCTCAAAATATTTATACTGACTCAATTAAAAACAAAATTGGATTTAATTTAGGATTAATTTGGCTAATTGATCCACTTAAATCAAGTAGGCTAAATGGATTTTATTGAGCCTAAATCAAATTAAATTGAAATTAAATCAAACTAAATACTCCAAATCTCCTTAAACACATAATTAGACATAATCAAACTCTTTTGTGGATCCAATTTGACCAATTTGGCTTATGGACCCAAATGAACTCAAATTAACCTTATTAAATCATTTTGGGCTAAATCCAAAATTAATCCAAATCAATTGCATTCAATCAAATCTAATCACTATAAATAACTTATTATATATAATTAGAACATAATCTAAACTTAAATTGATCAAACCAAATGTTTAACTCAACCCAACCTATTTAGGCCAATTTGAAACAATCCTAAACTATGCCCAAGACAAATTGAAATAAGGTTCACCCATGTAATAAATGGACTAGAAATCCTAAAGTTAATGTATTAAACCATGTGTTATAATAAACTAATGATTATTTAGGCTTTTAATCAATGTTTGGCAACTAATGTTCACATTGAAGTGATGGATAATCTTAACACAAGCATGTGACTTCACATAACCCCTACACCATGATGGAATCTCCTAAGTAAAAAAAAGGAAACAAGGGTACAACCAAATAAGAAATCAACCCAAGTTGAAAGGAGAGGGAGAAGAAATGAGCATGAAAGTCAAAAAAGATCTAGTGGAAAATTCCAATCATTAGATGCACATAACCACCAAAGAAGACATTAACACCACTTATATTTTCATTTCTGACATTAGAACTAAAAAATCAAGCTCACAATAGTGTTAAGCCCATCCCAACCAACCACCACACCTCATCCATCACCATTAATAGCGATTTTTGGGCATTATAATAGGAAGAAGAAAAAGACATCCAAATTCTCTTCTTCTACCATTGCGTACACTAATCACAACCAACCCTTCCCGCTCTCTTTGTACCTAAAATTTCTAAAATTTGAAACACTAGTGAGGTGTGGTGGTCATCGGTGGATATAACAATTTGGAGGAGGCAAAGGAGGGGAATCACACCAGAGACTCATCTCAACCTAAGAAAACTCTCTAACACAAAAAAATCCATCAAACATGAGCTTTGGTGAGGTAATCTCTTTAAACTTTAGATTGGCAATAGGTTTTGTTATTTGATGAAGGAAAATTGTACAAACTTAGGAAAGAACCTTACATCTCACTTGCTTTCTCAATTTTGAGCAATTTAGATGGAAAAAAAAGTTTTCTAGTGACATTAAAGTAGACTAAGGGTGGAATCCATTTTTCCCTCCCTTTCTTTTTATTAGCCATTAGGTTAATCTAGACTATCTGATCAAAAGATCGGATGGTCTGGATTGATCAAATTTTTGCTTAATTTATGTCATTCTCATGTGACCCAATCAAGTGTCGACATACATGAGAGGCACCATGTAAGCCCTGACTTGTTTAATTAGAAAAAAGCCATTTTTTATTTAAAAATACTAAAAATATCTAAAACTTCTAAAAATTATAACTGTGAAAATACTCAATTAAAATTGTAAATAAATCCTCGATTGATTTGACTTTTCAAGATTCCTCCAATGAAGCCAAAATCTCCAAATTTTGTTAAGTATTTTTGGATTAATTTGAGTTTGATTAAAAATAAGAATTCTTTAATTAATGCAAAATACTTATCCAATTGAGTTGAAATTTTCAAAGATTGAAGTTGATGTTAATCCCTACCTACCATAAAAATTATAAGTTAAATGAGCTTCTCGATTAGGAGTTATTGATTTTTGAAGTTCATTGGCTGATTTTAAATATACGAATAATTAAAAATTAAAAAGTATGAAAATTCATCAAAATAGTTTAAAATACTTTTAATAATCATCAAAGAACATATGAAAATTAATTAGGTCTTTTGAATCACACTAAATCATAAAATCATCAAAATTGGGTATAATTAAATCTTTATTAATTAACTAATGAAATTGAACTTTAGAAATCCATAATAAATCAATCATTAAGACAAAAATACAAATAACCCCTCTCTAGAGTCAAATTTGAGAGAGGAATCTAACAAAATAAAAAACTCTAAGTTCTACAAAATATTTTATGATTAATTTAGAAATTATCAAATGATAATTCTTTAATTCCTCTCAAAATCTAAATCTGACTCAATTGAAATTTTAGAGTGTGAATATAAGGCTAAGATCTACTAACACTAAAAATTTTAATACAATTAAAGCTCTAGATTAAGAGATATGATTTTTTTAAAATATCTTAGAATAATTTAAATAAAATAATTAATATAAAATTTTAAAATGATAAAAATGCAATCCAATAATGTAAAACATCTCCACTAATATTAAAGATTATAATTCAATTAATAATGTTCATTAGATTTGGTTAAATCTTAAAATCACTTAAAATAGGATTTAATAAAGGGTTAAATTTTAATTAAATAATTTAATTGTGGTAGAAATTTAAAAATTCATAATAACTCAACTACTTAGCCAAAAATTATAAAGAACCCTTTTCTGAATTTATATTTTAAAGAGGATTCAAACAAAATTAAAATCCCAAAGTTTTGATAGATATTTTGGGATTAATTTGAAAATTATTAAAATTAATTATTCTTTAATAACTCTAAAATACAACTCAAATTGAATTGAAATTTTTATGCTAAAAACTTAATGCAAAATTCTGCTTACTATAAAAATTTCAAGTCAATTAGAGTCCTTAGATCAAAAGTTATAATTTTTCTTAGCCATATTAAGATAATTTAGACAAAATAATTAATATAAATTTATAAAAAACTACAAAAAAGAAAATTAATTCTAAATATCTTTCTTAACATTAAAGACCCTAAGAAATTTAATTAGACTTTATGGATTTTATTAAATCACAAAAATCACTTAATTAGGATTTAAAAGAATTCAAAATTTAATTAGTTAAACTAATTGAGCCTAAACTTAGAAAATTCATAACAATTCAACCACTAAACTAAAAAAATTATAAATGACTTATCTCTCAATTCAGCATCGAAAGAGGAATCTACTAAAATTAAAAACTCTAAATTTTGCTAATTAAGAAATTATAAAATGGTAATTTCTTAATTATTCTTAAAATATATGCTTAATTAACTTGAATTTTTAATGATAGGTTCATCATATCAATGTCCACTTCTTATAAAATTTTCATGACATTTGGGTTATTGAATTAAGAGTTAATGATTTAACCATCTCAAGACAATCTAATCAATTATTTATTTCCTTTGAAAATCAAGAAAATTCAAAAATTGCATTAATTAATTTAAAACATCGAGGTTGATAGAAAGTAATTCAAGTAAAGTAATTAAACCAACTAAAATTAATTGCAACATAAAACTCTTAGGTGTTAACCTTAATCAAGTTAATCAAAACCTTAACAAATCACAAATTAAGGCCATTAACTATATCTTATTTAAGTTAATTATAATAATGAAACTAATTATTAGCTAAGTCAATCATTCAAATTATACCTAGTTAACCCTTAATTAAATGTTAAACAAATGAAATTAAATAATCATTAACTAACCTTCAAGACACTTATTTGATTAAATTATTAAGCTTATAATTTATTATTAATTAAACTTTAGTTAAGTTATTCATGATTGATTTGAGTAACCATGACTAGATCTTTAATTAAATAATCACTTAAATTATCCTTTAATTAAGTTTAAACAATTAATTGAGTTAATGATAGTGAATTTAATCAATTGTTAAGTTAAACTCTAGTAGATGAATTTAATGGCTCCTTAGATGGTTTGGCCACATAAAGTATGGGTCGTATGATGACCCAATTAGAAGAGTAGATGTATTAAATGTGTCTTATGTTAATAAAGATAAAGGTTGATTGCATCAAAAATTAAAAAAAAATTTTTTGGCCACGGCGCCACGAGGCTATGATCTTGGTGCTAGAGGCATTATGACAATCTTTAGAAGGATAATTATTAATCTATTTGGGGAGTCGATGGCATTATGTCCCGATGCTGCCATAATAGTGTCGTGGCACTGCTACGATAATCTGCAATTTAAAGAAGTAAGAAAATCACTATTCCTACCCCATGAGCATCAATTGCTCTAGAGGAGTGTGTGGGGAATAGTTATGGGGTGAAAAATGCCCCATAAGTGGAGGAATCTCTATAAAAAAGGGGAAAAATTGCTCCCCTTTTTTTGGCTCTTCTTCACTTCTACTTCCCTCACTCTCTAGGTTTCTGGTACATTATTTTTTACAAAAAATCATGCTTTTTGCAGGATCAACTCTCTCCATCAAAAAGCAATCTTCCATCCACTCCAAGGAGATTTCATTATCTTAATCCTGGAGCTTCCCAATTGATAAGTAAGAACACATATGCACAGTAATACTTAAATACATGAAGGAAAATATGTATTTATTAATATATAAAAAAGGGTTACATAAATTATACAAAAGAAAGAGGAAAATACAAAATAAATGAAAATAGTAGTCATCATCATCCTCCTCCTCTTCATCCTCTAACACCTTTAGGGTAGTTACAAAAGGATGATTTTCTGGCGCCATAGGAAAAAACTTGACTTGGATCCCCAAGCCCATAATTTTTAAACATATGGACCACGGTCATATTAAACTGGGCCATATATGAAAATTGCTTTTGTTGTTGATCCATGCGATAGTAAAATTTCTTTTCTAAAGCATTCTACTTGTGGATACTCTCTCCCATTTCTTTCCTTAAGTTTGAGACTTGCTTGCTTAAGGATTTACAAGTTTGGGGTCAAGGTCATGGGGCACGTGAGCTTTCCCCACTTCCAACCTCGAACCAAAACACCCAATAAGCCTCTTTGTTAGAGGAGCCTTTTGAATTAGAACTTCTTCATTAGGCTCCCTTAATGCACCCACCGCAACACACAAATCAAATGAGGGAGGGATGACCATAGCCTAGTAGTAGTTCCCTTAAGCATATTACAAATGGAATTGTCAATTATTTTTCTATATCTATTGTAAAGCCCTTTTGAATTGCAAAATTGAAAACTGCACGATCCTTGGTCACCTCATTGATATTACTAGTGGGCATCAGTTTGGTAGAAATGAAATAATTCCAAGCTTTAGACTTAGTAGTGAGACCAGTGGCAGGAAAGTTGATGATCCTTTCCCACCGTTGCTTCCATTATATGTTGGAATTATAGCTAGTGAGAAAACCATGAACCTCATCAAAATTTGGATGTTCAATTAAATAGGAATGATATTGGGCCATATTTGGTAACTCATAATATGCATTAATAGCTATACTATCAATGTTTACAAGTTTCCCCTGAATTATTGCTTGATTGTCTGTGGTCCTTCATGCACTATAGGAACTACGTGAGACCTCGTAGGGATAGCTTTTCCAAGTTGCCATCAATAATTATACTCTTTACTTTCCCACTCGGGTTGTGGAAGCTCCTCTATGGGATGAATTCTTGTGGGTGAGAGCATGTTGTTAGTGTTTGTTTGTTATGGAGCTAATAAATCTACTAGCTTCTCCTAAAGAGGTGGCTCTCCTCTTGCTAATGACCCTCTTGAGCGACATGGTTACCTTCTTAGTAGGGGAGAAGAGCTAAGAGAATAAGAGGAAGAGAGAAAACTCTAAGGAAATCTCTAAGGAATGCAAAATGAAAATTTTCATAGCCCAGGGGTCTATTTCTAAACCAACCCTAGAGCTGCGATGCTAACCTCTCTAGTTCTAGAATAATAACTAGCTGTAGTATTTTTATTTCAGATGCTCATGTGGACACCACACAGATCTTAGGGGGTACTTATTGAAGTGATCATGTATGATATTAAGGTATGATGTACTATCTCAAAAGATCAAAACATCACCCTACAATGAACCTAATCACCTAATAAGGACTCCTAAGGCATGATGGGTCTTCCAATATACCAGAGATCTTTCCCCTACTTTTCAAGAAAAGTAAAGTAGGGTTTAATTTATGTCAGGTTCTTTAATTCCCTATGAAAGTAAGCTTCCATAGTTAATTACATCTTAGGAAATGGGATTTCCTAAGAAAACTCTCGATTAAAGTAACCAATCATTATCTCCATAGATTTGAAGGTTAAGACTATCAAAGGATTGGTATTTTTGGAAAATCAAATGGGATTGTTCAATTGGAAGACTTATTTTTAGAATCCAAAGGAAAATAAATATGAAATGCTCATGATATTAGGAAGTCTAGTGAGCATTCCTAACTTATCATATGGTGAGTCTTTATATGTTTGAATAAGAGAAGATTTATTTTATGTTTAAATTTTATTAGATTACTAAGGATTATAATCAATCAACACAAGATTGTGGAATGCTTAAGAGATGAAGATTTATGCCCACAGCCCAAGGGAAATAAGAAACCTCAGATTCAAAATCTAGGAAGCTTTAGTACAAGTTAGAGCATGATCTAAATCTAAGTGGAAAGGGGACATAAGGGTCTACCTCCACAAGAGAGAGTAAACCTATTCGACTCTTCTGAACTTACAACCGCTTGGAGTGGCTACCAGCTAACACCTCTATGATTCAAAATCATGTAGTCTAGTCTTATGTAAAAGATGGTTAGACTTATTATTTAATTTGTAAATAGACTAGAGTCCTAAACTCACTCTAAGAGACTAGATCATGACTATCATGAGTATATGACTTAGTCTAAAAATGCAAAAATTTCCAATTTTTATGTTATTTTGACACATTCATTTTGGACAAAGGCTTTAGGAGGCTTTATGTCTAAATGCATGATGAAATTTGGTTATTGGCCAAATCAAAAGAGAAAGAGGGTGAATCTCCATCATAAGGGGGGGTGCTCTCATAGGTCAAGCGATCCCTAAAGTGCCAAAATGGAGGCCCTCATTTTTACAAGAGTGATACAATATGATATGCATGATGTTTAGACATACAACATATAGAGGGTTAATAAATATTTTAGTTATCTTAATTACAATAAGCTTTAGAATGAGGTTATGAGTTATTTTAAATTTTAGTTATGAGTTATTAATTGAGTAGAAAAATTATTTTTTTCCCTAAGAGCCTATCGTATCCAGGCCATACATTCAAACATTAATCATTAAGAAACTATGAACATCTTAATGTTTTAGTGCACAAGCTAAACACAACAATAATCATTTTATAGACTACCATGAAAGAATAAAAGGTTGATGCGATCGGGTACCACCATATACCCCAGAAAAGAGAAAAAGTTGGGTAGTCTATACCCATATACAACTCAGAATTGCAAAATAATCTTACAATTTAGAATTAAATACAAGCTATAGTGGTCTTCATTCTTTATTTTTTCATTCTTCTTTTTTCTTATTTTGATTTGATTTTCTCCAAGGCATCATAGGGCACCCCAGGACTGAGCCTTCTAGCCACTGCTCATCCAAATCCTTATAGTGCTAATCCTAATTACTATTGCAAAATTATATTTTTATGAAAAAGTAAATCTAACTACAAAATAGATATTAGCTAAGCATACATACAATCCCAAGTAGTTATATTTCATAATTTGAACATTTCGCAGATGGGTATCCAAGCCCACATATACTAATGTGGATTATGCTTAGGGGCATAAGCAACATGTGAGCAAAACATTTATATATAAATATTTTTTAGTGGCCCCTTAAGCTCAATCCCCTATAGAAAATAATATTAAGCTATCAATGACCTAACATCCCATCTACGATCCACATTCCTAACATCTAGTCTAAAACATTATATCATAAAATAAAATGCATCATCATTACATACATAGTCCTAACCTAAAGCTAGAAGTGGTGACTTAGCATTTTAATGTAAGTGATTAGGCTTCATGTGGTATGTCTTAGCTAGGCTTTTGAATTATAATTTTTTAAGTTTTAAATTATTTAAGTTAACATAATAATGGTTTGATTTCAAGTTATTTAGAGGGTTGCAAATTTTAATTTGTATTTTGTTTTGTATCATTTGATTTATGCTTAGCGTTTAATTATTATAAAGAGAAGGAGAATGCTTAACCTCCTTCATCCCTACCTTTAGTTGCTTCCTAAAAGCACATTTTTATTGTTTAGTTTCTTTTAGTGAATGATTTATTAAATGTTTTATTAAACCTAAGTTTAGGTTAACCTTAAAAACTCGTATTCAATATGAATGACATCTTAAGATTAATGTGATTAAATCACCATCACATAAAATTTGTTAAACCATTCCTATTCATCACCCATAAAATGCATATGATTTAACACTTAGTATACCTATACATGCAACATATTTTGACACATTTAAATGATTATGAATGCATACATTTAGTAGAGAAGAAAATTCTCATTCTTTAATTAAATACATATACACGTGTATAAAAGTTGTGAGCAAGTATGTCCCGTTGTTTAAACTAGCAAAGTAAGATAATCAAATGGCATCCTTGGGGCTACTTAAAGCCTCGTATTCCTAGGGTGTCCAGACTATATACTTTCTATCATAAATACATATGAATGTATATACAACCATTTGAATGAAAATCATGTGAAAGATTATTTTTTTGTTGAATTGTATATACATGTAAAGTAATGCTTTATCCAAATTCTAATACAAATATACATAGGAATGAAATTTAAATAAGTATGTGCCTTTGTTAACCAGGGAAGTGAGATAATCAATTGACCTCCTTGGGGCTACTTAAGGCCTCATATTCTCGGGATGTCCGGACTATATACTTATTATCATTCAAATATATATAAATCCACACATGAATATAGGAAATAAAGCACTACCTTCACATGCTTAAGACATAAACACATGCAGATCCTATATGTATTCATAACCACCATCACTCCAAATGTTATTATCAATTTATAATCTTTGGAAAATAATTTTGAATTTATTAGGGATAATAGCCAGCCATATAATAAAATTAAGCCAACACATGCAATTTTACATATATAAATTTCATTTGATATTTGAAAATATGAATGCATGATATCACATGACATACACCATTTAATGTGATTGAAAAGGGGTAGCCAAACATATCCACATAACTCATTCAACTACACTAATTCCTAGGGATAATCACATTAAATAAAATTATTTAAAGAAAACCAAAGTTTCTTATTAATTTGATTTTGAATTTTGATTGAACTTAAAGAGATCATTAGCTGTTTTCCATCCCATTCCCATGTTGGTAATTTTAATTTGTTTAATAAAAGATTATTAAGTGATTTTTATAATTTAATTAAGTCAAATCATTAAACAATCCATTTAATTACCCTTTCTTATGCTTCTTTAATTTAACTAAATATTTAATAATGAGCCACAAATGATATGCACATGAGGAAAATAAAATTGCAATGCTCCTAAAGGACCTAATGCAATTGGCTCATGATTAGAGATTAATTGGATTAAAGAAAATAATTAAGTACTTTTATAATTTTCCCACACTTATGGGCCAATCATAATTTCCTTAAGGGTCTTTATGTTATTGAACACATAAAGAGGAACCCTTAATTTCAAATTAGATTATTTGATGAGGTTATCATTTTAATTTGATTTAATTTCATATTAATTGCTTGATTAATTTTCTAATTAAACCACCATTAATTAACTCTTCTTTAGTGAAATGAATTTAGAAAAAGTAATTAGGAAATAAGTCCTAATCACTCCCCTCATCCTCTCATTGTTAATGAGTGATTAATGAAGTTAAATCAATTAATTTTTATTATTTATAACTTTAAATAATCATTAAATCACATAAGAGGGTAATTAAGATTTGAATTTGAGTAAAATCTAATAAAATCATTGGAGGTAAAAGTCAGCCCATTAAACCAACATGCCAAGTTTAGATTAATTGTCCAAGTAATTAAAGCTTAATTAAGCTAATAAGAAAATATTCAAACCTAATTATGCCCTAATCACTATTCAAAATAGAATAAAATCATTCTTATTAAATTATCATCTTTTAACCTTTCCAAAATGTATTTACTTGTATTTTTTGGATTTTTCTCCAATTAGTTATGATTTTAGGAAGTTTTAGTGCAAATAATCACATTTTAAACCATAATTAATCCCTAATCTTATCAGTTCCACATGGGAGGCTGACATGGCAATGCTTTCCACATGGCACCATGGGATTGGCTACTTAAATCATCCGACGCTATGAGTCATGACAGCAATGCTTTCATCCCCACCATTCAATCTAAGATCGGATGGTGGGGATTAATCCCATAATATATAGGATTTAAATCAAATAATCTAGTAGATTAATGATTACCATCCATTCCAATAATCTGAAATAGTCGACGGATGATCCGTCATCCCGCAATGGAATACAGACACCGCCCACCTCCGCTCCATTTGAGCTTTCCGAAGTTCGTAAGGCCTCGGGATTGACTTCAAAAGTTTCAAGGAAGAAATCTAGAGAGATCTAATGATGGAAATAACATGAGAACATGGTTTCTTTTACAAAAGGCCAACTCCTAAGGTTTTTCTATGGTTTTCCATAATTTTCCTCGCTGGAGCTCAAGATCGGTAGTCTATCAATCGAGATAGGTTCATTTTTAAGAGATAAAGCCTTGTAGAGAAGCTCGCATTTTGATTTCTCGCCTATGGCTATGTGGACCAAGCATCACTAGAATCCTTTTTGGAGTTAGTCTTATAATGATTCATGGCGCTCAAATCAATCAGAGCTAGGGGAAGGTGTGAGTGAAGTTAATTTAAAAATGGTGGAGGTTAAGTGAGGTTGGATGGAGATAGGCTTCAATTTAGCTCGGGTTCAATGTTACCAATGATGGGGAGGCTAAGTGAACTTGGGGAAGTACTTGTGAAGCTTGTCTCGACTCACTCTTGCTCAAAGAATCCTTGCCTATGTGTTGGAATGGGATGGGGAGGAGTATACTCTCTTTCCCCTCAAATCCAATGGCTTGGATTGGTTTGGGTAGGGTAGTCCAGGTGGGTGGGGCAATCGAGGACGAGAGAGGATGGTGATGCTCGGTTGAGTGGGTGAGGGCGAGGTTGCCAAGGGATGAAGTGGAGTGTCCTTGCTTCCCTAAGTGAGCCAATGAAAGGAGGTGGGTTAGTTCATGTCTCTTGACCTATGGCTGACCCAACTAGCTTTGGGTTAGCTTAGCCACAGGGTCAAGGGTTCAAACTAAGCTAAGGGTGGCTGCCAAATGCAAATGAGGGGGGTTGACCACCCAAAATGGAGTTTTTTCCTATATGGAGTGCTTTACCCAATGGGTAGGTTAATTCCAATTTGGTTTGGCCTGGGTTTGATTTGGACTGACCCATGGTGACCCAAGGATGAGTCATGCCATGTTTGAAAGGGTTTGGGCTTGGTTTGGTTGGGTTTGGCTCAATTTGACCAATGTAAGTCAAATTAGGCTAGGTTGGGTTAAGTTGACCAATTAGTCAAATTGGGTCTATCCATGGGTTGAGACAAGTGCAAATAATGATTTGGGATGTTTTGATTCAATTAGTTTGATTTGATTTGGATTAGATTTCAATTTGACTCATATGGCTTCATATGGGTCAAATGGGCTAAGCTGACTAATTTGGTCAAATTGGCTTGGGATAGGTGCTGGTTTAGGTTCAATTGATCATTTAAAGATGATTGTAGGTTTTGATTTTAATCAACTTGAATTTAAGAATTATTTAGACCAATTTGACCCTTTAGGTCAATTTGAGCTAAATGGGTCAATTGGGTAGGTTCAACGATCAAGTTCAATAATCAATTTGTGATGGATTTGATTCATTGGTTTCAATCAATTTGATGTAGGATTTGAATTGGCCCAATTTGGCCTTTTAGGTCAAATTGGGTCAACTTGGGTCAAAGGACCAATTGGATTTGGTTTGGTCAATTGATGGTCAAGTCATGTTCAAGGATCAATTTTGGGTTGGTATGGATCATTGGTTTTAATTGATTGAATTGGGATGAGAATTGGTTTAATTTGATTCATGTAGGCTAATTAGGTCAACTTGGCAAAGTGATTAAATTAGCTTGGTTTGGTTCAATTTATTACAATTGATCAATCAAGGGTGATGAACAATTAGTATAGGAGGTTTTGAATAGGTTGGGTCAATCCAATTTGGGTTGGATTGGAGTTTGGTTCAAATGGGACCTTTAAGTCACTTTGGATCAAGTGAACCTAATGGGTAAACTGAGTTGGTTTTGGGTTGAATTGAGTTTGATGATTGATTTGGGATTGATTGTTGGCTTTGATTGCAATTGATTTGAGTTTAATTGGATTTTGGCTCATTTGGACATTTTGGGTTCAAACGGGCTAGCTTGGGATAATTGAATTGATTTTCAATTAATGATTGTGTGCTTTTGGAATCAAGGTTGGATACTAGTTTAAGGATTAAGATGTATTTAGGTTTAAATCATTTTGGCTTATAGCTTGGATATGAAATGAAATTCAATTTGGTTTTGGTTGGATTAAATGTGAGATTGAATTTGGCTAAGGGGATAGGCATTAGTCTTAATTTAGGACATAGGGTGGGTAGGTTACTTTTAGATCCCAAGACATAGCCTAAACTTATGCTATGTTCTCCTAAGTCTCTAGGTTTGGGTTAACTATTCACTTAAACACAAGAAGTGTCCTATGACTAAGAAGATCCTAGTGTCTAGAAGGCACATAAGTCTAAGATGGTAAGATTGAATTCTCACTCCAAAAGTGAGGTCAACACCAACACCGCAGTGCTAACATATAGTGCCGAGGTGTTGGTTAGTTGATCAACTCGGTTACTATGTCGGTCAAAAGAGAAAATTCATTACCATTAAAATTTTAAATTGAAAATACACATCACATTAATGTAGAGCCATGGCACCCTGACATAGCACCGAGGCCCCCTAAAATAGAGTCGAGGCATTGGTCAAAAAGTTTGTTATACACTCTTAAAACACCTAAATGCCTGTTAGTTATCCTGAACCGACTTTTGATTGGCACTGTGGCACTACACGATTAGTGCAGAGGCACCATTAAAATGGTCAACATGATTAATAATTGTAATTCCATGGTGCCAACCATGTAGCTCCATGATGTGATATAGCATCTAGGCTCCATATTTTCAATGCCGATGCACTAAGCATAGCACAAAAAAAATGAATTATCTATATGGGCCCAAACATAATTAAAATTACTTAATTTTCTGAGGATGCTTCATGGGTTTATTCGGGTTACCAAAACCTAATCTATCCAGATGTTAAAAAAATATTTTTTATGTTCATACTCAAATAATATCATGCTAGTAATGACGTGACATGTGTCCTCTGTCATGTGGTTTTGCCACTTAATGATACCACATGAAATGCGATATGACCAGAATCCATTAATCGGGTGACTTGGCATCTATACAGCTCCACTATATTTCAGTCATGATAGTAGCCCATTATTCCTTAATGAATTTTCTCCTTGAGTTGTGAATCATGGAATACATTTAATAGACAAAAATGCCTTCTATTAGCTAAGGTTGACTTAAATTTGTCCCTTTAGATAAATAACATTCAAGGTCTACAAGAACACCTTGGATGACGTAACCTATGGCTACTTATAAGGATTCTTTGATCAGGAATAATTTCCTTGGCTAAGTAGACTTGAGGCCATGATACCTCGAAATGATTGAACCATGGGATCTTGATCAAGTGTGTCATCATGCCCCCTTACTCGTTATTCGCTATATGCTATGCATTGATAACTTATATTTTTATTATGCAAATATTTAAGTTATATTTTGGCATTTCAAAGGCATGTATATCTTTATTCGCTATGTGAATTCTACATGACAATCATTTATTCCACACACACCTCTAAGACACCAAATGCATATAAGATATATAATGTTTATTTCCAACCATAATAGAGAGTGCTCTCGTACTGCGGTAAGAGGGGTAATTAGCTATGGAGGCTTACATCCATAAGAAGTTGAACATAGATCTAAATAAACCTTAACGTGATGTTGGGGGAAATTTGATTGAATATATACCAATCTTGCTCAAAAAATCTACTTCTACCCATCTTTCGAAAGATGGTGAAGCACATCCTCAAAGGTATTTTTTCTGAGCGATCAGGGGTAAACAATAAAAAATTTGTTATGATGTATAATAAATTACTTTAGTTTATTAGAATTAAATGATAATTTGACACTTAATGGGACAAAATGGAGAAAAAGGATCCATGTAGTCAACCCCACATAGTGGGATAAAGGCTTATTATTATTGTAAACTCTAGTCATTTGATTAAGTTAATCATTTAAGTATGATCAAGGTTAATTAATCATTAATTCAATATAAACTAAATGAAGAATTTAATTAAATCAATCATGCTTAATTTAATTAATTTTAATTAAGATTAATAAATATAGGAATAGTAGCTATTATTGATAGAATTTTCAACGGACCTTTTTGTGGAGTTGTGACTATGGAATTACTAATAGATTTTCAATTGGAAAAGTTTATGAAGGGAGTTGTGACTAGAGAGAATGTCATGGCCAAAGTCACTTAAATTCAATGGATTTTTTGGCAGAAAATCCATCAGAATATGTTAATATATGTGGTCATCGAATTGGCCCCCTCCCAACCCCGAACTCCATTTTCGTCTCCTACTTCACCTTTTTCTCTTGGATGATGGTGGAATCTGCTCTAGGGCACACCAAATCTTCTCTAAAATGGGTGTTTTTAATCTGATTTCTTCATAGAATCAAAGGTAAACATTTTTCTTTTATTTTTATAGTTGTTTATTTATGACTTAAGAAATGTGGATTTGAAGTTTTAAATTTTCATTACATTTTCTAAGATAGTTCTTATACAAACTTATTTGAAACTCATTAATCTCAAACTTTAATACTTATTTGAAGTTATATCTATGATTTAATATGTTAAGGTTTACATTTTTTTAAACTTAATTTGAGATTTTTTGAGTTATGCATTTTAAACTAATTTAAAGTTCTAAATTGCTTATTATGTGCTTTACAATTTTTTTGATGAATACATATATATTTTATAATTAATATTAGATATTATTTTATAAAAATTTTAATTAGTTGAATATTGGCTAATATGGTGAATTCATTAGAAGACATGAAAAATATTAATTTAAGATTTTATGAAATTATGTCTATACTTATCGTCACAATATTCTGAAAATATCTCATGTATCTAGTGTTTAAGGTCATCTAACTTTTCATTGACTTTTAATGCAATGTCAAATTAATAGCTAAATTACACTTGATAATGCACTATCTTCTTCTCATGGTGCACATCATTGTCCCTTAATCTCGGTGAACTCTCCCCTCCCTTTCTCCCACAATCTTGTTGAGTGGCCTTAAGTTTGGCAAAGTGGTGAAGATTAATTAAGAATTTTAAGTAGATTAAGAGCTAGGAAAAAAATAATTACAACCTTACCATAAAAAGTTTGATCCTTGAATGATAGCTAGTTGTAATCTTAGTATGTTATATCGATTATTTATAAACTACATACTTAGACACTTAAGCACTTATATTATATTGGGCTTTAATTATAAAGTTATTAGTAATTCTGTAATTGATATAAAATATGAATATATTCCTCACACTTTTTAGTTTAAATAGAATATGGATATATGCATTGAGCGATCATAGATGTATAGTAGATTGTATAGGAAAAAAAAGGATTAACAGATGAATTCTTGAATTGTGTTGAGCACTTTGTGTATGTGACATCTCAACTTATAACTTATATTTTTGGTGATAAATTTTGATGTCCATGTACAAAGCATAAAAATAAGTCCTTTTTAACTCCTAATAAAGTTAGATTAGACTTATATCAGAGGGGTTTCCAATCAAATTATTGGTTATGGACTTCACATGGTAAGCTCAAGCCATATTGATGATGATGTTGCTACCTCGATGAGTTATACATGCCATTCAGCTTAATATTATTCTGGATGAAATTGTGAAGAAATGGTCTTTGACGCTACAAGTGCGAGTTTCTAGGAGTAGTGAAAGAGGAACCACCTAACAAAGAAATTGAAATGTTCTACACCTCATTAAAGGTAGCACAATGACCACTATGCGATGGTTTGATGAACCATACTAAATTGTATATAGATGTAATAATGCTAAACATTAAAATTGAATTTAGTATGGGACACAAATGTTAAAACATAGTTTTTAAAACTTCATGGAAATGTTGGAAACAAAATATTTAAATTGTTTATAGTGAAAGAGCAAAGCAATAATAAAACTAAAAGTAGAAAAGTAAAGATAGGATGAATAGAAATTATTTATTCTAAAATACAAAATCTATCCATTAGTCAATAGAATCTAGATAACAACATATACTATCATCGGGTACAACATCAACAACATGTTTATACTAGATTGAACCCCAACATTTTTATGAAAGTACAACCCTAAATAAAGTAGTACAAAAAATAAAATACAAAAATAAAATTTATCTCTCTAATTTTAAAATTATTTTACTCATAAAATCAAATAAAATAATATTAAGACAAAAAAAAGAGAGCTCAATGTGTGTATCTTTTTTTTTAAAAAAAACATGCAATGATATGATATTTATGTGAAGTACTTAAAATAAACGTTTCCTTGAAAATATTTTCACAAGGTAAATGATGATTTGAAAGTATGAACTTAAAATAACTTTGAGATAATGTGCTAGAATAAAAAATAACTTTTAAGAACTTGCACAAAGTGAACTACAATGATCATGAATATGAAAACTATGAAAAGCAATATTTGTAAAATCTTTAAAGATGTGTTCTCATAAATCATAATACAAATTAATGATAAGATAAACTATTAAAATCACTTGGAAAATATTTGAAAAGAACTTTAGAAAATTTTGAACAATGTTAATATCAATTCTTTTCAATCATATCAAACCATACAAAAAAAGGATGATTGAAACAACTTGAAACAATATTACTCAAGTCTCTTTGATGAATGAAGATGTGAGGAGAAGACTTGATGATGATAAAGAAGATCTCCCTTTGAATATTGTTGAAGATGTAAAGAGGAAAGGAGAAAACTTCAACACTTGAACACCAAGAAATGATTTTGCAAGAGTTTGTCCAAGTGTGTATTTATGCAAGAGAGAGTCAAGTCATGAAATCAACTCCTTAAATAGAGTTTAGTCCAAGAAATTTTGGCCAAGTCAAGAAGAAATAACTTGGGAAAAAAAGAAAGGGGAAATAAATATGGATGGGATTTAATTAAAATTCAAAATTTAAATAAATAAATTTGAATTTGAATTTAATGAATTCAAGTAAGTGTAAGACGTTCAACCATGGAGGAATATGTTTAAATTGATTTGACATAATTAAATAAACTTTAATTAATTAAGTAATTAATTAAGGAAGAGATTTAAAATTAATTTAATAAAACAAATCAAATATTCTTTATTATATGGGCCAACCAAAGCTATCATTAAATAAATCAATCTCTAATTAATGATATTCAATCAATTAACAATCAATATAGATTAATTGAGAAGGAATTTAAAATTTAAACACATTTTTATTTAAATAAAAATAGATCAATCTTAAATATTACCAAAATTGGTAAAATGAGTGCATTAAATCTTAAGCCATTTTATTTTAAATTTGAATTAATCAAATTAATTTAAATAAAACTAAATTAAATCAATTAGAGTAAATATTTGAAAAGTATGCCAAAATAAATTTAGAAATAATATATAGCATGATTCAAAATTTATAATTTAAAATGATTTGAATTTTAAAAATTTTAAACATAAAAAATATTAATGATTTAAATTAAATTAATTAAATAAAATATATCATGATAAAACCAATAAGTTCATAAAAAATAACATAAATAAATAAACCAAAGTTAGAAATGAATCAAGGAAATATACAATTTGATATTCAAAATATTCAAATTCAAAATTTGAATAATTTTAGAATTTAAAATTCCAAAAAATGAGAAAAAAATAATATATTAAATTAAATAAATCAAACTAAATTACTCCTTTAAAATTATAAAAAATTTAGCCAAAACTAAATTGGGATGATAATTTTGATAGGAGAGAAAAAAGTAATATGGATAATTCATGAATAATTTTACTTTGATGCAAAAATAAAATATATAATTAATAAGACCAATCATGTAAATATTTAAATGAAGTGTGAAATAGATTTAACACACTTTAAAATACAACTGATAAGAATTAATTTCATGCAAGTACTTAAATTATCTAAAAATAATAATTTAAAGAATAATTAAAATATCATGCAAATAAAGTATTAAAAATTATGCAAAAATTTAAAGAATAATATGGAATTATTTAATCCATTAATTTTCTCATTATTGCATAACCTAAGAAGATTATCAAACTGCCCTAGTCTAGTTGATATGCCTTCCCAATATGACTAACCAAGTTTAGTGTGGTGAATTTTCTAAAACACTTAAATAAATAATTAGTAGCTTTTAGAATATATACATTTATAATAAATAAAAATATAAATTAAGAATAAAAATCATAAGATTAATGTTGATAATTTTTCATGTAAAAGTTAATAATTTTATTAAATAAGATTTATTATCATCAAATCAAATGGTGAGATATACAAGTTGTATACTTAATAATCTCCCCATATTTGATGATGACAAACTGATGTTGGCGTGAAGGGTAATTATTATAATAAAAAGATATTTGTCCCCCTCACTAAATGTGTATGTAAGAAATTTGAAAGTCTAACTAACATCACTTGTGTAATACACCAACATCAACATTTCTCCCTGTTTTGACATCATCAAAAGGTTCATAATAGAATAGAAGTTGGTTATATTAATAAAATTCTCTCCCTTAATTAAGTACAAACATAAATTAAGCATGAGATGATAAAGATATTAAAATTAACATGGTTGATATTCTTCCCTTATTTAATCTAAACCAAACTAGAAATTTTGTATATGAAACTATCTTTGAAAAAAACATGTAAATGGAGGCAAATATCATATGTGATGGAAATATACAATTACGTATATGAACGATACATACATGTCTCCAAATTAAAATTTTAACAAAATTTGAAGCAATTTGATATTCCACATCTTAATCATTCAAAATGAACAATATTTTGAATGTAATAACTTAACATACCAACCAAAATTATCTTATAATCAAATCAAATATAATTGTACCAAATGTTAATTGAAGAATAAAGGTTAAAAATTATAAAAGCATATGAACAATAAGGATAAATATTATAAGATAATTTCTAATCATGCAAAATTATTCATAAAACCTAATTTCATATTTATTCCAAATTAATAGATACAAGCTAATTAATAAATTATATTCATTTTTAACATAAGCTAAACCAAGTAAATAATCATGAGCTATATAAAGTAATGATGAGTTCAAATAATCCTACTAAGCTATTTATCACATAATATTTGCTAAATAATTTAATTATTAAATGAAATCTTAATTAAGTTAATTAAGCTTGTAATTCATTATTAATTAAACTTTAGTTAAGTTATTCATGATTTATTTTAGTAACCATTACGTGATCTTTAATTAAATAATCACTTAAATTATCCTTTAATTAACTTTAAACATTTAATTGAGTTAATTATAGTGAATTTAATTAATTGTTAAGTTAAACTCTAGTAGATGATTTTAAAGTCCCCTTAGATGGTTTGGCCACATAAAGCATCAAACGATGGCCCAATTAGAAGAGTAGATGTATTAAATGTGTCTTATGTTAAGAAAGATAGGGGTTGATTGCATCAAAAATTAAATGAAAAATTTTTTTAGCCATAGCGCCACGACACTATGATCTTGGGGCCGAGGCGCTATAACAATTCTTTTATAAGGATAATTATTAATCTAGTTGGCGAGTCGCATGGTGTCCGGTGCATGACCAGTCGCATCTTATGACAATTTGCAATTTAAAGAAGTAAGAAAATCATCGTTTCTGCCCCATGAGCATCAACTGCCTAGGGGAGTGGGGGGAATAGTTATGGGGTGGAAAATCGCCCCATAAGTGGAGGAATCTCTATAAAAAGGGGAAAAATTGCTCCCCCTTTTTTTTTTGTCTCCTCTTCACTTTTACTTCCCTCACTCTCTAGGTTTTTGGTACATTCTTTTTTACGAGAAATCATGCTTTTTGTAGGCTTTACTCTCACCATCAAAAAAGCAATCTTCCATCCACTCCAAGAAGATTTCATTATCTTAATCCTAGAGCTTCCCAAATGATAAGTAACAACACATATGCATAGTAATACTTAAATACATGAACAAAAAGATGTATTTATTAATATATAAAAAAGGTTACATAAATTATACAAAAGAAAGAGGAAAATACAAAATAAATGAAAAGAGTAGTCATCATCATCCTCCTCCTCTTAATCCTCTAACACCTCTAGGGTAGTTAGAAAAGGATGATTTTTTGGTGCCGCAGGAAAAGAAACTTGACTTGGATCCCCAAACCCATAATTTTTAAACATATGGACCATGGCCATATTAAACTAGGCCATATATAAAAATTGCTTTTGTTGTTGATTCATGCGATAATCAAATTTCTTTTCTAAAGAATTCTACTTGCGAATACTCTCCCACTTCTTTCCTTAAGTTTGAGACTATCTCGCTTAAGGATTTAGGGGTTTGGGGTCAAGGTCATAGAGCACATGAGCTTCCCCACTTTCAACCTCGAACAAAACACCCAATAAGCTCTTTGTTAGAGGAGTCTTTTGAATTAGAACTTTTTCATCAGGCTCCCTTAATGCACCCACCGCAGTGCACAAATAGTAAATGAGGGAGGATGAGCATAGCCTATTGCAGTACTACCCTTAAGCATATTAAAATGGAATTGTAAATTATTTTTCTATATCTATTGTAAAGCCCATTTGAATTGCAAAATTCAAAATTGCTCGATCCTTAGTCACCTCATTGATATTACTAGTGGGCATCAGTTTGGCAGAAATGAAATAGTGTCAAGCTTTAGACTCAGTAGTGAGACCAGTGGAAGAAAGTTGATGATCCTTACCTACCATTGCTTTCATTAGATGTTGGCATTATAGATGTTGACCTCACTTTTGGAGTGAGGATTCAACTCTTCCATCATAGATCTAGGAGTCTTATAGACATTAAGAGCCCCCTTAGTCAGGACACTTCTAGTGACTAAGTGAACACTCAATCAAAGCTTAGAGACTTAGAAGGATTTGCCATAAGGTTAGGCTAAGCCTTAGGACCTAAGGTGACCTACCCATCCCGTGGCCTAAACCAAAATCCATGTCTATTTCCTTAGCTAAAATCCAACCTCAAATCAATACAACCTATACCAATTAAATCTTAACTTAAATCCAAACTCCAAAAATGAAATCCAAATGATCTAAACCTAAAGCCATGATTCAACCATTTTGGATTAGCCAAAATTCCCTTCAATCCAAACCATGATTTTCTTATAGATCAACTTCAATCCTTCAATCATCACTTCAAGCCATAGAAAAATCTATAATCAATTCAACCCTAAATCAATTCAATTAACCTAACCTAACCCATTTGACCTAAAATATTCCAATGAGGAAAATCCAATTAAACCCAAATCAATTGTAGCCAAAGCCATAAATCAATACCAAATCAATATCTAAACTCAACTCAGCTCAATTTAACCCAAAATCAAGCAATTAACTCATTTAGGTTCACTTGACCCAAAGTGACATAAAGGACCTATTTGAACCAAATCTCAATCCAACTCAAATTAGATTGAACCAAACCATCCAAAACTTCCTTTGATGATTGTTGATCATCCTTGATTGATCAATTGCCATCAATTAGGTCAAATCAAGTCAACTTAGCCATTTGACCAAATCAACTCACTTAACCTACATGAGCCAAATGAACCAAATCTCACCCTAATCCAAATCAAATGAAACCAATGATTCATACCAATCAAAATCAATCCTTTAACCATCAATTGAGCCAAACCCAATTGGCCCTTTGACCCAAGTTGACCCAATTTTAACTAAAGAGCCAAATTAGGTCAAATTAATATCTAATCCAAATTGATTCAAACCAATGGCACAAATCCATTCTAAATTGATTATTGAACTTGATCAAAGCCTTGATTGAACCCAATTTATAGACCAAATTGACCAAAAGGGTCAATTTGGTCTAAATAATCCCTAAATCTAAATTGACTAAAATCAAAGCCTATAATCCTCTTAAATGATCAATTGAACATGAGCCATTGTCTAACCCAAGCCAATTTGGCCAAGTTGGTCAAATAGGTCAACTTGACCTATTTGACCCATATGAACTCAAATGGGTCAAATCCAAATCCAAGCCAAATTGAACCCAACCAATTAAACCAAAACACTACAAATACTCATTTGAACTTGACTCAACCTTAGTTTGACCTAATTTGACCAATTGGTCAACTTGACCCAACTTAGCCCAATTTGGCCTATATGGGTCAAATTGTGCTAAACCCATCAAAATTAAGCCCAAACCCATCCTTGGCTCACCTTGGTTGGACCTGAATTGACCCATTATCTGATGGCTAATGCCTCCAATATAGGATAAAATCCAAAATTAGGTGGCCAACAACCCTCCTTTGCACTTGGCAGCCACCCAACGCCAAGAATGGACTCCTGACTAGGTGATGAACCTGACCCAAAGTGGTTAGGTCAGCCCTTGGTAAAGGGGAAGTGAGTTAACCCACCTCCCCTTATTGGCTCATCCATAGGAGATGGTGACAACTTGAGCCAATCACCTCAGTCACTTGGCCAACCAAACCAAGCCACCTAAGCATATTCCTGCCACCTCTGGCCGTCTATGGCGATCGGAATACTGAAAATTGTAGAGGCAATCCCATCCATCCATCTTCAGGGAGAAGGGGGTATACCCCCCTCAATTAGATCTAATTTGACACACTAAGCATTCTTAGAGCCCTAACAACTCAAGATGAGCTGCCAGAGCATTTCTTTGAGCTTCACGAGCCTTCTCCTTGCTAGAAAATACCAACCTGAGATAGGACAAGCTCAAACTCCATCTAACTCCACTAAATCTCAGCCAATCCAAAATTAACTTCGCCCATATGTTCACCAAGCTCTGACGAGGTAAAATGAATCTTTTATCAAGTGATTCAAGCATCAGAAGCCCCTTCAAGCATAACTTTAGTGAGTTTTCTATGGTGGTTGATCCATAGAGCCACCGTCATGGAATCAAGGTGCCATCTTCTCAACAAGGCTTTGCCTCTTCAAGGAGAAGCAAGGTTAGCCATCGATCCGGCTTAGCAGGTACTTTTGACAAACTAAGATTTTTCAAAAAAGTTTAGGCCTTTTTGAAGGAAATGTTAATGTCATGCATTTTCCACCATTAGATCCCTTAAGATTTCCCTTGTGAACGTGTGGGATCAATTCTGGCATCTCACGAGCTCCGACGAGCTTGAATTAAGCGGGGGAAGGCTAATGGTGTCCATCTTCCATCGCTCGGGGGATGATGGATCATCAGTCATCCATTTTGCATGATTGGAACAGATGGACGTGATTATTGGATTAGATTTAGTTTGGTTTATTCCCTTAGGAACCTTGGGATTCATCCTCACCATTCGATCTTAAGTTGGATGGTGAATATGAAAGTGCATCTGCTGCCGCCATGTCAGCGCTGAGTCAGACATATTTAAGTAGCCAATCCCACGGTGCCACGCGGAAAGTGAGTCCACATCATCGATCCACATGGTGCCAATTGGATTAAGCTTAATTAAAGATTAAAAATGGGTTTTAATGGCTGAAATGTTAAAAAATCATAATTAATTATAGGAAAAAAACTAAATAAATACTCATTTTAAAGGTAAAACAAAGGAGATTTTATTAAAATTAATTTTATTTGGTTTTGAATAGTAATTGAGACTTAATTAGGGTTTGAATATATACTTAATTAGCTTAATTAAGCCCTAATTACATGGGCAATTAATTCCAAAATTATTGTGTTGATTCCATCAGTTGATCTCTGCCTCTTATAATTTTCTTGGAATTTATTGCCTAGGTAATTAAGAAATTTGATCTTTCAAACCTGAATTACCCCCCTTTATTAATTTAATGACTAATTTACTTTCAAAATAACAAAAATTAATTATTTCAAACTCATTAATCACTGATTGATAGTGAATGGATGAGGGAGAGTGTTTAGGACCTCTTTTCTAGTCTCTTTCCCAAATTCTCTTCATTTTAAGAAATTTATTAATATAGGATTTAATTAAATGTTTTATTAATAAATTAAATGTTCTAATTAAATCTAATTAAATTTATAATCACTTGAGATAATTAACAATGAGATTAAGGGTTCCCCTTTATGTGTTCAATAACATAAAGACCCTTTGAGGTAATCATGATTAACCCATAAGTGTGGAAAAATCATAAAAGTGATTCTTTAAATTAATTAATCTTTAATTTTTAGCCAATTGCATTAGGTCCCTTAATAACATTACAATTTTATTTTCTCACATGTTCATATCAATTGTGGCTCATGATTAAATGATTAATCAAATTAAAGAAGTAAAGGGAAGGTTAATTAAATTATTTGCTTAATGGTTTAACCTAATCAATTCATAAAACTTACTTAATTATCTTTCTTTAAATTAATTAAGATTATTAACTTGAAAATGGGATTAAAATAGCAAGTAATCTCTCCTTTTTAAGTCCAACACAAATCCAAAAAAGAATCAAATTAATAATAAGCTTTGGTTTTCTTTAACTAATTTTATTTAATGTACTATCCTTAGAAAGTAATGTATTCGAATGAACCATGTGTTTATGTTTAGTTACTCCATTCCAATTGCTTTAGATGTTGTGTGTCATGTGTTTCCATGCATTTATGTTTTGAAATTTAAATGAATCAAATGGAATTTATTTATGTAAGCTTGCATGTGTTGGCTTAACATAATCATATGTGTGGTATTATCACTATGAAATTCAAATATATTTTTACCAAAGTTTATAAATGGATAGAAATATTTAGAGTGGTGATAGTTATAAATATATACATAGGCGTTGTATGTTCTTATAGCTTAAGTATGTGAAGTGAAGTCCCCTTTCTTGAATTTATATGTAGATTTACATAGGTTTGAATTGGCAATGAGTAAATAGTCTGGACATCCCGAGAATACGAGACTTTAAGTAGCCCCAAATAGGTCATTTGATTATCTGACTTACTTGGTTAACAAAAGCATGTAGTCATTTAATTTCATTCTTATGTGTTTTGGTATCAGAATTCAGAGAGAGCTTTAATTCATATGCATAAATAATTCAAGCAATGGAAGAAATACAATTTTTGCATGATTTTTGTTCTTCTGAATTCATTATACATTAATGTGCATTTAAGATAGCAAATATATAGTCTGGACATCGTAGAGATATGAGGCTTTAAGTGGTCTCAAGGAGATCATTTTATTATCTCACTTCCCTGGTTAACAATGGCATGTACTTGCTTACATCTTTTATACATGTGTATGTGTGTTTTATTAGGGAATAAAAATCCCCTTTGTTATTAAAAATACATGCATCCATAATCATCTAAGTCTTTAAAAATACATTACATGTAAGTTAGTGCTCTCTTTCTCATAATTCATATATAAATTTGTATTTGTATATAGTCTGGACATTCCGAGAATACGAGGCTTTAAGTAACCCCAAGGTGGTCATTTGATTATCTCACTTCCCTAGTTAACAAAGGCATGTACTTATTTGATTTCATTTTATGTATTTTTGTATTAGAATTTAGATAGAGCTTTAATTTGCATGTATTAAATAATTCAATCAAACAAAATATAAATTCCAAATGTATGCATCCTTTCATCATTTGAGTGTACCAAAATATGTTGTATGTATAGATATGTTAAGTGTCAAATCATGTGCATGTTACATGTGATGGAAGGGAATGACTTGATATATGTCATGTGATAGTAATTAAATTACATTAATCTTAAGATGCCTTTCATGTTGGATAGGGTTATTTACGGTTAGCCTAAACTTAAGATTATAACAAACTATTTAATAAGCTTTCCACTAAATAGAACTAAATCACAAAAATGCACTTTAGAAAATGGCTTAAGGTAGGGATGTAAGAAGGCAAGCCTCTTTTCTCCCTTTATAACACTTAGATGCTAAGTGTAAATCAAATGAAACAAAATAAAGCATAAGCTAAAACTCACAAACCAACTAAACAACTTGATGTGAAACCAACCTTTATGTTAAATGAAACTTTTCCACAATTAGAAAATCATAATTCTAATACTTAGTTAAGACATGCCACAAAAAGCCTTAGCACACACATTAGAATTAATACACCACTTCTAGTCCTAAGTTAGGACGATGTATGTGCGATGTATGTTTCATTTTGTGATGTAATATTTTAGACTACATGTTAGGGTGTATGTTTCATAGACTAGATATTAGTCCGCACTTAGCCTAATCATATTTTCTGCAGGGGATTATGCTTAATGGGTTTATTAAAAATAGATATAAAATTTCTCTTTACAGGTTGCTTATACCCCTAAGCATAATCTAAGTTAGGATAGGTGGACTTAGTTACCCATGTGTAGGGTGCTAAGTCAAAATTATGAAATATAACTTCTTGGGGTTGTATGGATGTTTAGCTAACATTTATTTTGCAAGTGCAGTTATATTTACTTTTCTATAAAAATGTAATTTTCTAATAGATTAGTGTTATGGGGGATTAGGATGAGCAGTGGCTAGAGGGCATAGTCCTGGGGTGCCTTGTGATGCCTTGGAGCAAATCAAATCAAAATAAGAAAAGAAAGAAGAAAGAAGAAAAGAAGATCCCCATAGCATGTATTCAAATTCTAATGTAATATGATTTTGTAATTCTGGGTTATATTTGGGTAGAGCTCGACTACCCATCTATTCTCTTTTTTGGGGTGTATTATGGTACCCGACCGCACCGGCCTTTTATTCATTTGCAGTAGTCTATAAAATTGATTGTTGTTATGTTTAGATTGCACAATAGGATTACATTCTTTTCATAGTTTCTTTATGTTTGATGTTTTAATGTGTGGCCTAGATGCGGTAGGCTCTTAGGACAAAATTAATTTTCTACCAAATTAATAACTCATAATTATGTTTTAAAATAATTCATAACCTCATCACAAAGCCTAAGATTTAAATAAGATAACTAAATGATTTAGCAACCCTACAGTTGTATGTTATATGTCTCACATCATACATACCATCTTGAATCACTCTTACTAAATGAGTGCCTCCATTCTTACACTATAGGGACCACTTGACCTATGAGAGAAACCTCTCATGATGGAGCTTTACCCTCTTTCTCTCTTGATTTGGCCAATAATCAATTATCTTCATGCATTTAGGCATAAAAATCCCAAAACCTTTGTCCAAATGAATGTGTCAAAATGAAATAAAAATTATAACGATGTGCATTTTTAGACTAAGTTATGTGCTCATACCACTCATGCTCTAGTCTATTAGAGAGTGGGTTTAGGAGTTTAGTATATTTCTAATTAAATAATAAGCCTAATTATCTTGCAATTACATAAGACCGGCCTCCATGGTTTTGAATCATAGGAGGTGTAAGCTGGCGACCACTCAGCAGTTGTAAGTCTAGAAGAGTCGGGTTGGTTTATCTTCTCTTATGGAATAGACCCTTATGTCCACCCTTCGCATAGATAGAAATCACCACCATATAATGGACCTAATCACTTAATAAAGACTCCTAAGGCATGATGGGTCTTCAACTATACCAAAGATTTTTCCCTTACTTTATATGGAGAAGTAAAGCAGGATTTATTTTAACTTCGGTCCATTATGTTCCCTATGGATGCAAGCCCCCATAGTTAATTACATCCTAAGGAATGAAATCCCTTAGGAATACTCTCAATTAAAGTATAAATTAAAGTCTCCAAAGATTTCAAGGCTAGACTCTTAAAGGATTAGTTTATTGGAAAATCAAGTAAGAGAACTTAAGAAGAAGACTTATTATCAAAGCCAAAGAAAATGAGTAAGGAATATTCATGATACTAGAAAATCTAATGAGCATTCTAATCTATCCTATGGTTGGGCTTTATATGTTTGAAATTGAAGAGATCAATCTAGTTAAAGCGATATTTTATTAGAAATTTAGGGCTTATAATCCAACAACACAAGATTATGAAAATGCCTAATAGGTGAGGATTTATGCTAGTAGCCTGAAGAAAATAATAAGCTCAGATCCTAGATCTAAGGAGCTTTAGGAAGAGCTGAAGCATGGCCTAAATCTAAGCAAAGATGAACCTAAGGTTTACCACCAAAAGAGATGATAAATCACATGACTATTGGGCTTACAACCACCTAGAGTGGCCGCCAGCTAACTCTTCCTATACTTTAAATCTATGTAGGCAAGTCTTATGATTTGCAAGATAGTTAGGATGTTATTTATTTAGAAAGAAACTAGAGTCTTTAAACCTCCTCCCTAAGATACTAGAGCATGAGTGGTATGAGCAATGACTTAATCTAATGCAAATATTGTCAATTTTTAATTGATATATATATATATATATATATATATATATATATATATATATATATATATATATATATATATATATATATATATATATATATATATATATATATATATATATATATATATATATATATATATATTGATAAAGGATTTAGGATTTTGATGCCTAAATGCATGATGAAAATTGATTATTGGCCAAATCAAAAGAGAAGAGGGTGAACCTCCATCATTAGGGGTTGCTCTCAAAGGTCAAGCAGCCCTATATGTGTAAGGATGGAGGCCCTCATTTTTACATAAGTGATTGAAGATGATATGTATGATGTGAGACATTCAACCATATAGCTAAGGGGGGCTAAATCTTTTAATTATTTTATTTATAGACTAGGCTTTATGGTGAGGTTATGAGTTATTTAAAATTTTAATTGCAAGTAACTAATTAGGGTAGAAAAATTAATTACCCTAAGAGCTTAATGCATTGAAGCCACACATCAAACACCAATCATAAAATAACTATGAAAAGGCAACAACTTCTAATGTGTAAACTAAACAAAATATCAAACAATTTTATAACTAAGCGCAAAAAAATAAAAGGCTGATGTAGTCGGGTTCCGCCATACACCCCGATAAGAAAATTGGGTTGCTGAGCTCTACCCTTATACAACTCAGTATATGAAAGAAAAATTATAATTTACAAATGATAAATGCTATGGGGGTCTTTAAGTCTTCATTCTTCATGTCTTTGCTCCCTTTGATTTGGCAGGCTTCAAGGCATCACATGGAACCCCAAGAAAAAACCTTCTGGCCAATGCTCATCCTAAACCCCCATAGCACTAATCCTAATTCCTAATGCAAAATTATATCAAAAAATCTGCCTACACCTACAAGACAAATGTTAACTAAACACACATAAAACCTAAGGAGTTATATTTATAATTTGGACTTAGCACCCTGCACATGGGTAACTAAGCCCACCTATCTTAACTTGGATTATACTTAAAGGCTAAAGCAACCTGCAAGCAAAGAATTTATATTTATTTGTACACCAGCCCCTTAAGCATAATCCCCTACAGAAAACATGATTAGGTTAATCACGACCTAACCTCTAGTCTACGAAACATATACCCTAACATCCAGTCTAAAATAATACATCACAAAATAAAATATACATCACATCATGCACCGTCCTAACATAAAGCTAGAAGTGGTGACTTAATTCTAATGTGTGTGAATTAAAGCTTGTATGGTATGTCCTAACTATGCATTAAGGTTATGATTTTCTAAATGTGAAAGGATGTTTAATCAGTATTAATCATAGCATTTGATTTTCTAGGAATTTTTAATGTTTTAGGTGATTTAATTAATTTTTAAAAGCTAAAATCCAAAATTTTCTACTTAACCATCAATCTGATGTGGCCGTGTGCACCATGTGTCGATGTGGATTAGCCGTCATTTTAGGTGGCCAAAATGAGCGGCAGCTTCCATGAACCGATTAGACAGTCCATATCACATCTAGGATCTGAGGGGCTAAAATTAGAGGGATTTGGCTTCTAATCTCAACCGACCATCCTAAGATAGGGAGATCGGATGGCTGCTACTCTTCCTCCCCAAGACCGATGACTTAGAGGCTGAAACTAGTGAAATCACATGGTTTGGCCCATTTGGAGTCAGATTTTTTGACGATTCTTGCCAGAAAATGCCTTGATTCATGTGGGGATGATTTAAAATGAAGAATGCAAGGGAAATTTAAAAAAATTCCTAAAATCATGTATACATTGAAGCAAATATGAGATCCTATGGTCAACTAAAGTACTTGGAAATTACCTCAGTGTGGATGATTTATGGTGACGGTATTGATCCGAGCATGCTCTTAGATGCAAGAAAAAGCTTTGGGATGGACCTAGGCTCTTACCATCACTTGGAATGCAATATCCACTAATAGTCATCGCTTCCTCACTGGAATCCGCTTGATTTTGGTGGCTTTCAGTCCAAATGAAGTGGGGAATGAATGTTGGTTTCTTAGAGAGCTCTTCGAGACTGTGTTATGGTAGAATCACATCTCTTTCTCCTTCCCTCCATTTATGCTTGATTTTAGCCAAAAATCATCACTAATGGTGATTTTTTGGCTCTTAGTGGATGTTCTATGGCTTGGGCTGGTTTGGAATGGAAGGGAATCATCCAAGGTGGCTTTGTTTGCTTGGCCAAGAGGGGTTAGTGGCGAGGGATTAGTGGGTATCTTATGGGTTTTAAATTCTCTAATGTGGGAGGTGAGGTGAATTCACCTCCCCATGAGTCATGGCCAACCACCTCTTGGGTAGGTTGGTCAGTGTCCTTGGAGCCTAGGTGGACCAAGGGATGAGTGCTAAGTGTCTAAGGAAGGGAAATGACCATTTACATGGGTGTTTTATCTTATGTGAGACCCTTGACCCAAGGGTAGAATGGTCATTTGGCATTGAATTTGATTTGGGTAGATTTGAAATGAGTCAAAGGTGAGTTGGGTCAAATTTCATGTCATTTAGAGTTCATTTAGTGAGGTTTGGCTCAATTTGACCCATTTGGGTCAAATTGGGTCAAAATGGGTTAGGTTGACCTATTAGTCAAATTGGGTCAAACCAAGAGTTGGATCAAGTTCAAATGATCATTTTGAGTGTATTGGTGTCATTGGTTTTGTTAAATTTAATTTAGATTTAATTTGGATTTAGGCTAGATTGACCCTTTATGTCAATTTGGGCTAAGTGGGTCAATTGGGTTCAATTGGCCAAATTGGATTCAATTGTGGTCTTGTTCAAGTTTAATAATCAATTTGGATTAGATTTTGATTTGACCCATTTTGGCCATTTAGGTCAATTTGGGTCAACTTGGCTCAAGAGGGCCAATTGGGCTAGGTTTGGCTAAATTGAAGGTCAAGTCATGTTTAAATGTTAATTTTGGGTTGATTTGAATCATTGGTTTTAATGGATTTGGCTTAGATTGCAATTTGGCTAGTTTCAACTCATATGGATTAAAGGGTTGACCTAATTTATAATAATTAATCAACCTAGGATGATCAACAATCATATCATGAAGTTTGGATTAGCTTAATTCACTTTGATTTGGATTGAATTAGATTTTGGTTCTTACAATTCAAATTGGCCACTTTGGGTCAAGTGAGCCAATTGGGCTTAGTTGGCTTGATTTTGGCTTGAGTTTGATTTAGTTGAGTTTATATATAGATTTGTGATTAATATATAAATCTAATTGCAATTTATAAAATGAGTTTTGTTTCAATTTGAATATTTCAAGTCAAAAGGGCTAGGTTGGGTTTGACTTGGGTTGATTTTGGTTTAACTTGATGATAGTAAATTTCATTTATATTTGGAATGGTGATTGATGGAATGATTGATTTGTAAGAAAATCAATTTAATTTGGGTTTTGGAATGAAGAAATTTGGCTAAGTCCACAAAGTTGGGTGATGTGGCTTAGGAAAGATTTCAACTTTTGATTTGATCATGAGCTTCAACAATTTGGCTTGGAATTTGAATTTGGATTTGGATTTGGATTTGAGTTTGGATTGGATTTAAAAGGTGTACATGGGTTGGGTTTAGGCTATAGGGTAGGTGACTTTCCTAAGTCCCTAAGGCATGCCCTAATCCTATGATTAACCCTTTTAAGTCTCTAGGCTTAGGTTAAGTGTTTACCTAATCACTAGAAGTGTCTTATGACTAAAGAAGTCTTAGTGTCTAGAAGATCCCTAGGTTTAAGATAAGGAGATTGAGAACTCAGTCCAAAATTATGGTCAACAAGTTGTTTTAAATTTTAATTATGAGTTATTAATTGGGTAAAAAAATTAATTTTTTCCTTAAGAGCCCACCGTATCCAGGCCACACATTCAAAAATCAATCACTAAGAAACTATGAAAATCAAGATATTCTAGTGTACAAGCTAAACACAATAATAATCATTTTATAGACTACCTTGAAAGAATAAGTGGTTGATGCGGTTGGGTACTTCCATACACCTTAGAAAAGAGAAAAAGTTGGGTAGTCGAGCTCTACCCATATACAACCCAGAATTACAAAATAATATTACAATTTAGAATTGAATACATGTTATGGTGGTCTTCATTCTTCATTTCTTCTTTATTCTTTTTCCTTCTTTTGATTTGATTTGCTCCAAGGCACCACAGGGCACCCTAGGACTAAGCCTTCCACCCACTACTCATCCTAATCCCATAGCACTAATCCTATTCCTATTGAAAAATTATATTTTATGAAAAAGTAAATCTAACTACACCCAAAATAGATATTAGCTAAACATACATACAATCATAAACAATTATATTTCATAATTTTGACTTATTACCCCGCACATGGGTAAGCAAGCTTACTTATCCTAATGAGAATTATGCTTAGGAGAATAAGCAACCTCCGAGTAAAACACACACACACACGCACACACACACACACACACACACACACACACACGCACACACACACACACACACACACACACACACATTATAATATATATATATATATATATATATATATATATATATATAAAACAACCCTTTATCCCAGAGAAAATAATATTAGGCTATCAACGGCCTAACTTCTAGTCTATGATCAACATTCCTAACATCTCGTCTAAAACTTTACATCATAAAATAAAACAAATCATCATTACATACACTATCGTAACTTAAAGCTAGAAGTGGTGACTTAGCATTCTAATATGAGTGATTAGGCTTTTGAATTATAATTTTCTAAGTATTGAAATTGTTTAAGATAACATAATGGCGACTTGATTTCAAGTTGTTTAGAGGTTTGCAAATTTTAATTTGTAATTTATTTTATTTCATTTGATTATGCTTAGCATCTAAGTATTGTAAAGATAAGGAGAAGGTTAACCTTAAAAACTCCTATTCAACACGAAAGACATCTTAAGATTAATGTGATTGAATCACCATCACATAGAATATGTTGAACCATTCCTTTTCATCACCCATAACATGCATATGATTTAACACTTAGTATACCTATACATGCAACATATTTTGACACATTTAAATGATTATGAATGCATAGATTTAGTAGAAAAGAAGATTCTCATTCTTTAATCAAATAAACATACACATGTATAAAAGATATAAGCAAGTATGTCATTGTTGAAACCAACAAAGTGAGATAATCAAATGACCTCCTTGGGACTACTTAAAGTCTCGTATTCTCAGGATGTCCAGACTATATACTTGCTATCTTAAATACATATGAATGTATATGCAACTATAAGAATAAAACTCATGCAAAAAGATTGTATTTTTGGTTGAATTGTTTATACATGTAAAGTAAAGCTCTATCCAAATTCTAATATAAATATACATAGGAATGAAATAATTTGAAACTGTGGTAGTGAGATAATCAAATGACCTCCTTGGGGCTACTTAAAGCCTTGTATTCTCGGGATGTCCAAACTATATACTTATTATCATTAAAACATATATAAATCCACACATGAATATAGGAAAGAAAACACTACCTTCACATGCTTAAGCCATAAACACATGCAAATCCTATATGTATTCATAACCACTATCACTCCAAATGTTATTATCAATTTATAATCTTTAGAAAATAATTTTAAATTTATTAGTAATAATAGCCACACATATAATAAGATTAAGCCAACACATGCAATTTTACATAAGTAAATTTTATTTGATTTTAAAATATGAATGCATGATATCACATGACATGCAACATTTAAGGTGATTGAAAACAAATAGCTAAACATATCTACATAACTCATTCAACTACACTAATTCCTGAGGACAATCACATTAAATAAGATTTTGGATTTTGATTGAACTTAAAGAGGAGAGATCATTTGTGGTTTTCCATCCCATTCCTATGTTGGTAATTTTAATTTTTTAAAGGAAAGATTATTAAGTGATTTTTATAATTTAGTTAAGTTGAATCATTAAACAATCCATTTAATTACCCTTTCCTATGCTTCTTTAATTTAATTAAACATTTAATCATGAGCCGTAAATGATATGCACATGAGGAAAATAAAATTGCAATGCTCCTAAAGGACCTAATGCAATTGGCTCATGATTAGAGATTAATTAGATTAATGAATCTAATTAAGTTCTTTTATGATTTTCCCACACTTATGGGCCAATCATAATTTCCAAATGAGACTTTATGTTATTGAACACATAAAGAGGAACCCTTAATTTCAAATTAGATTATCTGATGTGGTTATCATTTTAATTTGATTTAATTTCATTATTAATTATTTGATTAATTTCTTAATTAAAGCACACATTAATTAAGTCTTCTTTAGTGAAATGAATTTGGAAAAGTAATTATGAAAGAAGTCCTATCACTCCCCCTCATCCTCTCACTATTAATTAGTGATTAATGAAGTTAAACCAATTAATTTTTATTTTTAGAGCCTTAAATAATCATTAAATCACATAAGAGGGTAATTAAAGATTGAATTTCAAAATCCCTTAATCACATAGCCAATAAATCCCAATAAAATCATGGGAGGTAGAGGTCATCCCATTAAATCAACATGTCAAGTTTGGGATTAATTGCCCAAGTAATTAAGGCTTAATTAAGCTAATTGGGGAAACATTCAAACCTTAATTAAGCCCTAATCACTATTGAAAATAGAATAAAATCATTTTTATTAAATTCTCCTCTGTTTAAACTTTCCAAAATGTATTTATTTATATTTTTTAAATTTTTCTATAATTAGTTATGATTTCAAGAAGTTTCAGTGCAATTAATCACATTTTAAACCCTAATTAATCCCTAATCCCATCGATGCCACGTGGGAGGCTGACGTGGCAGCTCTTTCCAGGTGGCACCATGGAATTGTCCATTTAAATCATCTGACGTGATAACTAAGTCAGTGTGGAGGATGCTTTCATCACCATCCGATCTAAGATCAGATGGTGGGGATTAATCTAGGAATTAAATCGAATAATCTAATAGATTAATCATGACCTTTGATTCCAATCATGCGGAACAGACGATGGATGATCTGTCATCCGTCAAGTGATGGACGACGGATGATCCATCATCCCTTGAGCGATAGAAGATGGACACCGCCTGCCCTCCTCCGCTAGATCCGAGCTCGCCAGAGTTCATGAGACTTCGAGATCGACTCCAAAAGCTTTAAGGAAGAAATCTAGAGGGATCTAACTGTGGAAATCACACAAGAATATGATTTATTTTACAAAATACCAACTCCTAAGGATTTTTCTATGGTTTTCCCAAGTTACCTCACCGGAGCCCAAGTTCAGTGGTCTATCGATCGAGGTAGCTTCATCTTGAAGAGATGAAGCTCTGCTAAAAAGCTCACACTTTGATTTCTCTTTGGTCGCTTTATGGACCAAGTGTCATTGGAATCCTCTCCAGAGTTGGTCTTGGGATGGTCTCCGATGCTCAAATTGATCAGGAATTGATTTGTTATTGATCGCTAGAGCTAGAGGAAGGCATGGGTGAAGTTAATTTGAAAATGATGGAGTTAAGTGAGGTTGGACTGAGATAGGCTTTAGTTTAGCTCGGGTTTGACATCATCAGTGATGGGGAGGTCTAGGGAACTTGAGGAATTGATCGAGAAGCTCATCTCGACTCACCCTTGCTTTGAAAATGCTTGACTGTGTGTTGGAATGAGATGGGGAGGAGTATACTCTCCTCCCCCTCAAATTTGATAGCTCAGGTTGGCCCCACCTGTGATGTTCATGGGTCCGGTGGGATGTTGAGGGATCGATGTGTCTCTATTTGAGTGGGTGAGGGCTTGAGGTGGGCTACCAAGGGCTAAGGTGGAGTGTCCTTGCTTCCCTAAGTGAGCCAATGAAAGGAGGTGGGTTAGTTCATCTCCCTTGACCTATGGCTGACCCAACCAGCTTTGGGTTAAATAGCCATAGGGTCAAGAGTCCAAACTAAGCTAAGGGTGGCTGCCAAATGCAAAGGAGGGGGGTTGACCACCCAAAAGTGGATTTTATCCTATTTGGAGTGCTTTACCCAATGGGTAATAGGTCATTTCAGATTTGGTTTGGGTTGGGTTTGATTTGGCCAGACCCATGTTGACCCAAGGATGGGTCATGCTAAGTTTGAAATGGTTTGGGCTTGGTTTGGTTGGGTTTGGCTAAATTTGACCCATGTAGGTCAAGCCATGGGTTGAGATAAGTTCAAATGATGATTTGGAATATTTTGATTCAATTAGTTTGATTTGATTTGGTTTGGATTTGAATTTGGCTCATATGGGTTCATATGGGTCAAATGGGCTAAGTTGACCAATTTGGTCAAATTGGCCAAATTGGCTTGGGTCAGGTGTTGGTTTAGGTTCAATTGATCATTTGAAGATGATTGTAGTTTTTGATTTCAATCAATTTGGATTTAAAAATTATTTAGACCAATTTGACCCTTTAGGTTAATTTGGAGTAAATGGGTTAATTGGGTTGACTTGGTCAAATTAGGTTCAACAAGGTTTGGTCATGTTCAATAATCAATTTGTGATCGATTTGAGTCATTGGTTTCAATAAATTTGAGGTAGGATTTGATTTGATTGGGTCAACTTATGTCAAAGGGCCAAATGGATTTGGTTTGGATCAATTGATGGTCAAGTCATATTCAAGGATCAATTTTGGGTTGGTAGGGATCATTGGTTTCAATTGATTTGAATTGGGATGGGATTTAGTTCAATTTGGTTCATGTAGGCTAATTAGGTCAACTTGGGCTAAGTGATCAAATTAGCTTGGTTTGGTCCTATTTATTATAATTGATACATCAAGGGTGATCAACAATCAATATAGGAGGTTTTGAATAGGTTGGGTCAATCCAATTTGGGTTGGATTGAAGTCTGGTTCAAATGGGTCCTTTAGGTCACTTTGGGTCAAGTGAACCTAATAGGTTAATTTAGTTGGTTTTGGGTTGAATTGAGTTTGATGATTGATTCGAGATTGATTGTTGGCTTTCATTGCAATTGATTTAGGTTTAATTGGATTTTGGCTCATTTGAACATTTTAGGTTCAAACAGGCTAGCTTGGGTTAATTGAATTGATTTTGGTCAATTAGCTTGATTATAGCTTTTGGTAGAGTTTGGAATGAAGGTTGGAATGGTTAGAGTGCTTTTGTGAAAATCAATCAAATTAGGTTTGATTGAAGGAATTTTGGTTAAGTCCATAGGATTGGCTTAAGGGATTAAGATGGATTTATGTTTAAATGATTTTGGCTTGGAGCTTAGATATGAAATGGAATTCATTTGAGTTTTGGTTAGATTAAATTGAGATTGGATTTGGCTAAGGGGATAGGCATGAGTCTTGGTTTAGGCCATAGGGTGGGTAGGTTACCTTTAAATCCCAAGACATAGCCTAAAATTATGGCAAGTCCTCCTAAGTCTCTAGGTTTGGGTTAAGTGTTCACTTAGTCACTAGAAGTGTCCTATGAATAAGAAGATTATAGTGTCTAGAATACTCCTATGTTTAAGATGGATGGATTTAATCCTCACTCCAAAAGGGAGGTCAACACTAGCGCCACAACGCATACATACAGTGCCGAGGTGCTGGTTAGTTGGTCAACTCAGTTACTGTGTCAGTCAAAAAGAGCATTCATTACCATTAAAATTTTAAATTGAAAAGACACATCACATTAATGTAGAGTCATGGCACCCTGAAATAGCGCTGAGGCCCCATATCATAGAGTCGAGGCATTGGTCAAAATGTTTGTCTTACACTCTTAAAGTGCCTAAATGCCTATTAGATATCTTGAACCAACTTTTGACTGGCACTGTGGTGCTACATGACTAGTGTTGAGGCACCATTCAAATGGTCAACATGATTAATAATTGTAATGCTACAGTGCCAACCATGTAGCGCCACGATGTGATATAACACCTAGGCCCCATATTCTCAGTGCTGAGGCACTAAGCATGGGATAAAAATGAATTATCTGTAAGGGCCCTGACATAATAAAAATTACTTAACTTTACTGCTTGAGGATGCTTCACGGGTTAATTCAGGTTACCAAAACCTAATCTATCTTGACGATGACCATGCTGATTATAAAATTCATCCAGAGGGGATATGTATAAATTGAATGAAGTTCATTATTCAATATAACTTAAAAGTAAATAATTATCCATCCATCCATCATTTTTTGTCAAGATTGATAAGCTAAGAAAACTTTTGCTCACAAAAGAGCCCATGTTAAATAAATATTTTTTATGTTCATACTCAAGTAATCTCATGCTAGCATGGCCTGTGTCCTATATCTGTGTGGTTTTTCCACTTAATGACACCACATGAAATACGGATATGACCAGAATCCTCTAAATGGGTGGCTTGGCATCTATACAGCTCCACTGTATTTTGATCACAATAGTAGCCCATATGTTCCTTAATGGATTTGCTCCTTAAGCTATGAATCATGGAATATATTTAATAGGCAAAAAAGCCTTCTATTAGCTAAGGTTGACTTAAATTTATCTCCTTAGATAAATAACATCCAAGGTCTACAAGAACACATTGGACGACATAACCCATAGCTGCTTATAAGAATTCTTTGATCAGGTATAATTTCCATGGCTATGTAGGCTAGAGGCCATGATACCCCGAAATGATGGAACCATGGGATCTTGATCTAGTGTGTCATCATCCCCCCCAATATATACTTTCAGTTTAATGATAACTTCACTCATTATTAGCTATATGCTATGCATTGATAACTTATATTTTTTTGTTATGCAAATATTTAAGTTATATTTTGGCATTTCAAAGGGATGTAAGCCCAATATCTTTATTTGCTATGTGAATTCTACATGACAGTCATTTATGCCACACACAACTTTAAGACACCAAATGCATATCAGATAGATATGTCTGTTTCCAACCATAATCGAGAGTGCTCTCATACTACAGTAAAAGGGGTGATTAACTATGGAGGCTTACATCCATAAGAAGTAGTGCCTAGATCTAAGTAAACCCTAATGTGATGTTAAGGGAAATTTGGTTGAATATATACCAATCTGCCTCACAAAAAAAATATACTCCTACCCATCTTTCCAAAGATGGCAAAGCGCATCATCGAATGTTTTTTTTTTTTTGAGCGATCAGGGGTAAACATAAAAAAAAACTTAGTTATGATGTATAAAAAATTACTTTATTTTATTTGAATTAAATGAGAATTTGACACTTAATGGGACATAATGAACAAAAAGGATTCATGTAGTCAACCCCACATAGTGGGATAAAGGCTTATTGTTGTTGTATACTCTAGTCATTTGATTAAGCTAATCATTAAAGTAAGATCAAAGTTAATTAATCATTAATTCAATATAAATTGAATGAAGAATTTAATTAAATCAATCATGCTTAATTTAATTAATTTTTAATTAAGATTAATAACATGATAAGAGAAGTAGCTACTATTGATAGAATTTTCAATGGACCATTTTGTGGAAATTAACCTATGGAATTACTAATGGATTTTTTGTAGGAAAAGTTTCTGAAGGGAGTTGTGACAAGAGAGGAGGTAGTGGCAAAAGCCACTTTAAGTCAATGGATTTTTTTGGCAAAAAATCCAATAGAATATGTTAATATATGTGGTTAGCGAATTGGCCCCCTCGCAACCATGAACTCCATTTTTGTCTCCTGCTTGAACGTTCTCTCTCAGATGATGGTGGAATCTACCCTAGGACACACCAAATCCTCTCTAAAATGGGTGTTTTTAATCTGATTTCTTCATAGAATCCAAGGTGAACCTCTTTCTTTTATTTTATAGTTTATTTATGACTTAAGAAATGTGGATTTGAAGATTTAAATTTTTTTTACAATTTCTAAGATTGTTCTTATTCAAAATTATTTGAAACTCATTAATTTCAAATCGAAATACTTATTTGGAGTCAGATCTATGATTTTATATGTTAAGGTTTACATTTTTTTTAAAATTTTAATTTGAGATTTTTGAGTTATGCATTTTACAATTAATTTAAAGTGCTAAATTGCTTAATATGTGCATTACAATTTTTTTGATAAATACATATATATTTTATAATTAATATCAGATATTATTTTATAAAAAATTTAATTAGTTGAATATTGGCTAATATGATGAAGATTTTAGAAGATGTAAAAATATCAAATTAGGATTTATGAAATTATGGCTATACTTATCATCACAATATTCTAAAAATATCTTTTGTGTCTAGTGTTTAAGGTCATCTTACTTTTCAGTGACTTTTAATGCAATCTCAAATTAATAGCTAAATTACACTTGACAATGCACTATCTTCTTCTCATGGTGCACATCATTCTCCTTCGATCTCGATGAACTCTCCCCTCCCTTTCTCCCTCAATCTTGTTGAGCGGCCTTAAGTTTGGCAAATTGGTGAAGATTAATTAGAAATTTTAAGTAGATTAAGAGCATGTGAAAAATTAATTACAGCCTTATAATAGAAAGTTTGATCCTTGAATGATAGCTAGTTGTAATATTAGTATGTTATATCGATTATTTACAAGCTACATACTTAGACACTTAAGCACTTATATTATATTGGGCTTTAATTATGAAGTTATTAGTAATTCTATAATTGATATAAAATATGAATATATTCCTCCCACTTAGTTTATATAGTATATGGATATCTGCATTAAGTGATCATGGATGTATAATAGATTGCATCAGGGTAAAAAAGGATTAATTGATGAATTCTTGAAAGGTGTTGAGCACTTTATGTATGTGACATCTCAACTTATAACTTATCTTTTTGATGAAAAATTTTGATGTCCATGTACAAGGCATAAGAATCAATCCTTTTTAACTCCTGATTAAGTTAGATTAGACTTATATTAGAGGGGTTTCTAATCAAATTATTGTTTATGGACTTCCCATTGTAAGCTCAAGCCATATTGATGATGATGTTGGTGCCTCGATTAGTTATGCATACCATTCAGCTTAATATGATTCTGGATGAAATTGTGAAGAAATGATCTTTGACGCTACAAGTGCTAAGTTTTCAGTTTTAATGAAAGAGAACCACTTAACAAAGAAATTCAAAAGTTCTACAACTTATTAAAGGTAGCACAACAACCACTATGCGATGGTTTCATGAACAGCACTAAACTGTATATAGATGTAATAATGCTGAGCATTAAAATTAAATTTACTATGGGACACAAATGTATTAATTTATTTGCAAGGCTACTTAAAGAGACAAACCTCCATAGAGAGCTTTGTTAGGAGGCTATGACACCCAAAGGGGGGTGGGGGTTAATTGGGTATTTTAAAAGATTTTTAAATTAAAATATAGTTTTAAAACTTTATAGAAAAGTTAGTAACAAAATATATAAGATTGTTTATAATAAAAGAGCAAAGCAATAATAAAACTAAAAGTAGAAAAGTAAAGATAGGAGGAATAGAAATTGTTTACGTGGTTCTGCCAAAATCCAAGAAATCAACTTATGTCCAAGCCTAGTCACCTTGGCTAGGAATTCACTAATCAAATGAGATTACAACTAATATCCCGTACTGTCCAACATCAGGCAAGTACAACACCAACATCATATTTTTCTATACAAGATAAGTGCAACCCAAACAACATACTTTCCTACACGGGCAGGTACAACCCCAAATAAAGTAGTACAAAAAAAAGAAAAATACAAAAATAAAATTTATCTCTCTAATTTTAAAATTATTTTACTCATAAGTTCAAACAAAATAATATTAAGACAAATAAGAAAGAGTGCTCAACGTGTGTATCTTTTTTGTTATTTTAAAAACATGCAATGACATGATATTTATGTGAAGTACTTAAAATAAATGATTCCTTGATAATATTTTCACAAGGTGAAATGATGATTTGAAAGTAGAAACTTAAAACAACTTTTAGACAATGTGCCAGAATAAAAAATAACTTTTAAAGAACCTGTCCAAACTAAACTACAAAGATCATGAATATAAAAACTATGAAAAACAATATTTGTAAAATCCTTAAAGATGTGTTCTCATAAATCAAAATACAAATTAATGATAAGATAAACTAATCAAATCACTTGGAAAATAATTGAAACGAACATTAGAAAATTTTGAACAATGTTAATAGCAATTCTTTTCAATGACACCAAACCATAAAAAAATGATTGAAACAACTTGAAACAATCTTACTCAAGTCTCTTTGATGAATGAAGATGTGAGCACAAGACTTGAATATGATGAAGAAGATCTCCCCTTGAATATGGTTGAAGAAGTGAAGAGGAATGGAGACAACTTGAGCACTTGAACACCAAGAAATGATTTTGCAAGAGTTTGGCCAAGAGTGTATTTATGAAAGAGAGAGTCAAGTCATGAAATCAACTCCTTAAATAGAGTTTAGTCTAAGAAATTTTGGTCAATTCAAGAAGAAATAAGTTGGAAAAAAAGAAGAAGAGGGGAAATAAATTTGGAAGGGATTTAATTAAAAATTCAAAATTTAAATAAATAAATAAGAATTTGAATTTAATGAATTCAAGTAAGTGTAAGACGTTCAACCATGGAGGGAATATGTTTAAATGCATTTGGCATAATTAAATAAACTTTAATTAATTAAAATTTTAATTAAGGAAGAGATTTAAAATTCATTTAATAAAACAAATCAAGTATTCTTTATTATATGGGCCAACCAAAGCTTTCCTTAAATAAATCAATCTCTAATTAATGATATTCAATCAATTAGCAATCAAGAGAGATTAATTAAGAAGGAATGTAAAATTTAAACACATTTTTTATTTAAATTAAAATAGATTTTGGTGGGCTAGCTAAATATTACCAAAAATAAAAATTCAAAAATGAAAAGTGCATTAAATCCTAAGCCATTTAATTTTAAATTTGAATTAAACAAATGAATTAAAATAAAACTAGATTAAATCAATTAGTATAATTAGGGGATGTGTAGGTAAGGATGATCGATGGTTGCCATGGAGTCTAAAATGAAGAAGATTCATAGAGACAAACATAAGGAGAAGAAGCTAATGGTGGTGGAGGAGGAGGATGATGATAATGATGGTGATGATGAGGAGACTCACAATATCTACATCTTTTTTGGTGCTTGTATTTTTTGTTCTAGTTTGAGAATTTTATTTGTATGATGTTACTCTCACTATTTAAATTTACTTACTAGATGATTTGTTAAAATATTAATGTTTTGAAACTATTGCTAAAAAATATTAATTAAGACATTCTTTTTTATTGGTGTGAACATCTTGTGGAGATATTATGAGTATCTTAGAGTTAATTATGAATCAATAATGGAGTTGTTGCACATATATAAAAACAAAAACATATGCAAATTGTTTTTGTTTTTTTTGAAATTTGTACAGGTTTCCGACAGATTTATAATGAAGTTTTTATTGCTAGCATCGATACAACTAGTCGTGAAGTATTTTCAATGGGCAAAGAATTTTCGATAGATTTTCAGTGCAATCTCCTCGTCGAGAATTTCTGGCAGAATTTTCACCAAATATTTTGTTGGGGAATTTCTAGTGAAAATGTCATCCTAGTGGGTTTTCCATGGGTTCTTCCAACATTTCATTGGGAAAACATTTTTTGATGGAATTTCCATCAAATATATACTATAAATTGATTTCATTGGATAAATTGATCGCAAAAATTCATTTCCGACTATGGTTTTATCGGCGGATGACAATCCATCAGAAATCCCCCAAGAACGTGCATTTCCAAAGGATTTGGGATGATTTTTGACAAATTTTATCACAAGAAAAGTTATACTTTTTGAGTAGTGTTAATTAACCCCTTAATCAAACTAATCCTTTAATCAAATTAATAGTGATGAATTTAAAGAACACTTAATTAGACTCTAATTAAGTCAACCAAACATCTAAGTTAAAGTAAATTAAACAAGTCACTAAAATAAGTCATATCAAAGTAATTCTTAAACCTAACCCTTAATTAAGTTAATTATAAATATTTAATTAACCATTTATTAAATTTTAATCAAATTAGTCATATAACTTAGCTAATTATATTAAACTTTAACTAATCATTAAAACAATAAAGATAACCATTTAATAAAATTAATCATGTCAAATTAAATTAAAACATTAATTAAATCAAACTAAAATAAAGCTATAAATGAACCGAGCATTCGACAAGCTACTCATGGCTCAGCTTGATTAAAGCTCATTTATGATCATTTGAATAACTAATTGAACGAGCTTGAAATTTTTTAAAAATACTTGATTGCTAATTTAACAGGTAGTAATTCTATTCATTTATGTTCATGAACAATATCATTTAGGGGCCATGAACAAGCTAATTAAGAAGCTCGATTATGGCTTGAATAAAGCTTATTTATGACCAATATTATTAAAATTTATATTTTTTTAGGATTATTAAGCTTTAATTGATACTGCTCGTGTATATTTCTCAATAAGATACTCATGAACAAGCCCAATAAATGCCTGATTAATGCTTATTTATTTTATTAAATGAGTTGCTCATTAATAGGCTCAATAATCCAATTTGAATTGAGCTTGTGAACTAACTCAAATCGAGCTTGAGCTCGATAATGATAAACAAGCTTAAGCTTGAGCACCATAATAAAAAGCTTGAATTGATCTCAAACTCGATAATGGTAAACAAGCTTGAACTTAAACTCATACATGCACATCTCGGGTTGGTTCATTTGCAACCCTAATTGAGTTAATTATCTCAAGATTGAAATGAGCATATCCAAAATTTAACCATATTGAATATTAAAGTAACCAACATAATTGTTAAAAAAAATATTTATATACATAATTAAATTTTAAACAAATTACTATAATTAATTTCTCTATAATGTGCAATCATAAGGTATATAGTTAGGAAATCCAAGATCACAGGGCTACTAGTCTGAAGGAGGTATTAACTTCATATTTTTTGGGTAACAACGACACATATCTATGAAATCAAAATTGTAGAAATAAACTTAAATAAAAAGAAGAGTAACCAAATGTCATTAAAAATGCATTTCAATCCTAGAGAATTGTTATTAATCAAAAACAAAAAGAAGCCATTTAGTTTAAACCTTTAGAATGACTCTTCATCCATGATGAAGAGTCCACTCTATTAGGATTATGGTGTGGATTGAATTTGGTCCTACCTCAAGTAAGACTCATTTTTACCTTCACTCTTTAAATCCTTAAAATTAACTTTAAAATAAATCAAATAAAACCTAAAATATATTTAGAAATCATTCAAACAATCAAATTAAAATCACTCAATGGTAAACTAAATAAAACTCTAGGCTTAAATCAAAACTTAAACACTAAGAAGCCTACTACAACCTTACCACATTAGTCCCTTTCACACATTAGACTACTATGTCAGCAACCCTAAAATTGAGTTAGGCCAATGTTTTGTTTGTGATGTATTATTCTTTTTTACTTTATGATGTATTATTTTAGACTGAATGCTATAATTGTTTGCTCATACACTGGATGTTAGGGTGTTGTCTTTTAGACTAATATTATTTTTTGCAGGGGCTATGCTTAATAGAGAGATCACTGTAATAAATTATAATTAACCCCATTTGCTTGTAGGCACTATTTGCATAACCCTCTAAGAATAACCCATTAGAATAGAGGGTCTTGGTATCCCCTGGTGTTAAGCTAGAATGATTGAAATATAAATCCCTTATGTGTATGTTTGTTCTACTAATATATATTTTACAAGTTTAGTTATAATTTTTTAGAATTTGAATGTAATTTGATACTAAAATTAAGTTAGGATCTTTGGGATTTAGGATTAGAAGAAGTAGACTGCACAAATTGGTAGTCCTCTATGAAGCCTAAGAAGATCTTTAAAGAAGAAAATTTTTCAAAGAAGAAAAGTGCAGTGAAGACCCCCCACCCTTGATCTTTCTTTTAATTAAATTATTCTATTTGGTGTGCAATAGAACTTCATACTTTTTATATGTTTCTTTATGTGATTCTATGATGATATTGAAACTTGGTTTCTATGATATACTCTTTGAATAAAAATAATTTTTCTACCCAAGATTAATTATGGAACTCAAATATAAAAACACTTAACTCATAACCTCACATAATTAAAGCCATAGGGATAAACAACAAAAGTAACTAAAAACCCCTATAACTTAAAAATCATGATTACATATTTCTTTCTCATTCCTTGAATTAGGCCCTTCTCCTATTACACATAATGGGGCATCTGACCTATGAGGATGACCACTCTTCCCAAGAAAGTTTGCCTTCTCTTGGATTTATCCCACAACTTCTTTCTAAATGCATCTCATTGTAGACATGAGTTGCATATCAAAACCTTAAAATAAAATTAGTTGTCTAAAAATTATTGCATTATTTATAAGAATATCATACTAATCATGTTCTTAGGGTGAGGGAGTAGGTTTAGGTTCTTAGAGTTCTTTCCTAATAAATAATAGCCTAGCTACCTTGCATTTCATAAAGGATGAACTCATAGTTTTAAAGAGTAAGAGGTTTAGTTGGCAACCTTACCAAGTGAGATGGAAGTCCAGAAGAGTTCAGATAGATTCATATTCCCTAATAAGGAGGAACTAAACACATCCCCAATTTTCTCTATTAGATGATATCGAGCTCTTGACTTATGTCAGAAGCACCTTCAAATATAAGATTTAAGAATGTTATTTCTCTTTTTCTATGGGATTTGGTCTTCATCTCTTAGGCTTTTTTATAGTCTTATGCTGCTAGAATATAAGTTTCAACATTATAATAAAATGTAAACTCATAACAAAAATAAAAATCTCTTTCAAAACTATGAAGCCCAACCATAGAATAGGTTGAAATGCTTATGGAGCTTCCCAACATCAATGCACTTCATACTTCTTCCTATTTGGAATCTGGAAGGACTATTCCTTTTGATCTATTGCATTTGATTTTCATATGTAGTAGTCAAAAAATCAACTTTGAAATACATAGAGACAAGAGCTAATTTTTTTAATCAAGAGTTTTCTTAGGAGAAGTTTCTTCTCATAAGATGTAATTAACTATAGGGGCTTTCCCTTATAGGGAATTGAGAACTTAGTATAAAGTAAATCTTGTTCTACTTCATTATGTAGTTTATGAGAAGAATCTTTAGAACATGCAGACCCAACGAATGGAGATCACTATAGTGCATAGAAAGATCTCCTTATTGAACATTATTCTACCTCTAAATAATTATCATTGTGCTCTTGTTTTCTTAACCATAAATGAATCAAGTTATAGTATACTAATGGAACATATGTGTATGTAACTAATCAAGATAATTATCGTATTATTAGGATCTTCTAATTGTATATCTTAGTGGAGATTAAGGTTAAAGAAATAGTAGCAACAAAATATTTAACATTTCAACCAAAGCAATTTTTTATTAGCAACTTTGTTATTCTCATGATCTCCACAACAAAAATTATTTTTTCTAAAACATGGTTAGATTTTTTTGCAACAGACTAATATAGATGTAAACAAATTACTAGTAAATATTCCCAAAAGTGTCAAATTGGAAACATTCATGAGCAAAAAATTATATTATTAGTGTGCGTGTGCATGTGTGTGTACACACACACACACACACACACACAAATAATATAGAGATGTGTATATATATATATATATATATATATATATATATATATATATATTTATGCATTAACATTTTTTTTGAAATTATGCATGTATATAGATGCATTCTTATGATGAATTACTTAAGTGGTCATAAACTAAGCCTAACCATGATAAAAAACATGGTTAATCTGCTATCATCAATTTTCATCTAGCCTCCAATTGAAGATGGATGGTTGTGATGAAGCTATGGGTTTACTATGATAGTTCAAGTACTATCCTAGCCTTGATTATTGGTAGTTGCCTTAAGACTAAACCAATGACCTACTAAGCTCATTTAGGTTCAAGATAATCATGGTTTAATGATTAATCCATAGGATAATTATGTTGTAGGACATAATATATTAGGCAAAAAAAAAAAAGATATCAACTGGATGAGCTTAGATAAGCATTTGTGGCCATTTAACTTAATTGGGCTTATATTGGTCTAAATAGGTCAATTTCACCCATTTAACCAAAATTGGTCAAACCAAAGAGTGATCCAAGTTAGGTTAAGAACATTCAAGAATAGTAAACTATATAAGATAGATTAGGCTAAATTAGGTCAACTGAAGTCAATTATTATAATCGAGAGGCAGCAAAAATAATAATAATAAGCCTTTATCCCACTACTGAGGGTCGGTTATAGAAATTTTTTAAATTGTATTTTATTAAGTGTTATATTTTTATTTAATTCTAAAAAAATAAGTTCATTTCTTATACTTCCTAACCAAGTCTTTTTAGGTCAACCTCTACCTTTCTTAACATAGGTTGAATCTATTACATCCACTCTCCTAACTAGGTCATTGGATGGTCCACAACCAAGAAGAAATTGAATTTAAATTATTAATGATTTCACTCGATTCACTCAAATTAATTAGAAGGATTAATTTCAAATACTTTGATCAAATTAACTAGTTTGACCTAATAAATTCATTTGGGTCAAAAATGGGGCAAAATACTCAATTATGTCTTACCAATTATGACTAAATGAATAAATATTATTTTAAATTATGAAAACATGGATTTAAAGTAATAAAAGTTTGTTAGCATTATATCAAAATATTGTATTTTCTAGGTAGGGCAAATTATACTTATAAGTTACAATTCATACTCATGATTAAATTGCATGCTAAAGATAAACAATATTTTGAATTATATGTTAAATAATAAAAATGAAATGAGTTTAAGAAAAATCATGCATGTGGATAGAGTAGCAATGATATAGTTATGATAATTTGTATAAATATGGAACAAAGTGGGCCCATATAGTTTATCAAAATAATTCATCTATTTAGTTACAATCTTCTTCTTGAATGATAAGAAAAAGTAAACCAAACATGAAGCTAAACTTTGAAAAATATTGTAATATATCAACATTAAAATAATATTAGTAATCATAAGTCGATCTTAATTTTTGGAATCATAATAAGACAAAAATAAGCTAAGCATGAATAGCTTGGAAACTTGGGGAAATGCTTCCAACATCATAAAATTATTAGACGTTAGTTCGGAATTTTGATAACAAGATGCATATATTTATTTAGATCTACCAAAACATACGAGGTCCATTAAATACAACAACAACAACAATAATAACAAGCTTTATACCATTATGTGAGATTGGCTAAATGAATCCTTCTTCTCCATTATGTCCTATTAAGTGTCAAATTATTATTTAATTTTAATAACACAAGGTCATGTGTGGTGTTTGTTTTTGATTTGTGTATATGGGGGACACCATACAGATCTGAGGGTGTACTTATTGAGGTGATCGGGTGTGACATTAAAGAATAGTACACTTTCTCAAAAGATAGATATCACTACCCTATAATGGACCTAATCACCTTAATAATGACTTCTAAGGCATGATGGGTCTTCAAATATACCAGAGAATTTTCTCCAACTTAACATTGATGAATAAAGCAGGGTTTATTTAAATTGGGTTCTGAAGTTCCATATGGGGGCAAGCCCCCATAGTTAATTACATCATAAGGAAGATGAGTTTCTTAGGAATACTCTCAATTAAGGTATGCAATTATTGTCTCCAAAGATTTCAAAGGTAGGACTATCAATAAATTTGCTATATTTAGAAAATTAATCGGGATAGATAAAAAAGGGAACGAGTAGGGAGTGCTCATGATACTAGGAAACCTAGTGGGCATTCTAATCTATCCTATGGTTAGGCTTTATATATTTAAAATTAAAGAGAATTATGTATTTGAGTTAAAATTTACTAGAAAGCTAGGACTTATAATTCCGTAATACAAGATTATGAAAATGCCTAAGAAGTGTGGATTTATGCTTGTAGCCTAACGAGAAATAATAACCTCAGATCATAAATCTAGGGAGCCTTAGCAAGGGCTAAAGCACATCCTTAATCTAAGGTGAAAATGCGTATATTATTTATCTCCACAAAAGAGGGTAAATCACCCGAGTGCGGGACTTATAACTGTCTGGAGTGGCAGCCAGCTAACTCCATCAATATTTTTTTTAAAATAATGTGGTCAAGTCATATGTTTTGCAAGATTGTTAGGTTGTTATTATTTAGAAAGAAACTAAAGTCCTTAAACTCACTCCTTAAGAGACTAGAGCATGAGTGGTATGAATAATGACTTAGTCTAATAAAAATTTTATTAATTTTTATTTGATTTTGGACTCGTCATTTTGACAAAGTCCATAGGATTTTTATATTTTAAAATGCATGATCAAAAGAGAATATTGGCTAAATCAGAGAAGAGGTGTTTTCCACCATAAAGGAGACCCTCAAAGGTCAAGTCTTCCCCTATCGTGCAAGGATGGAAACCCTCTCTTAGCAAAAGTGAAATGAGATGACATGCATGATATTAAGCATACAACATCCAACTAAGGGGTTGCTAAATCTTCTAATTATCTTGATTTAATACCTAGGATATAAATGAGATTATGAGTTGTTTAGAAAATTAGTTTTGAGTTGTAGTTGGGGTAGAAAGTTTATTTTTTTCTAAGAGCCTAACCCGATCCAGGCCACACATTAAATCATCATACATGAAGAAACTAAGAAAATACATGCCATTTCTATTACACAATTGTAAACAAATTATTAAATAATTTATAAATCCAATGTAAAAGAATAATAAGTCGACGCATGCATAAACAAAAAAAGAGAAATGGGTATGAGCTTTACCCTTATACAACCCGGTATATGAAAGAATAATTACAATTACATAAATAAATAAATGTTATGGGGGTCTTCATCCATCATATCTTCATATCTCCACCATTTCTTCGTTTGGATTTGCTTGCTCTAAAGGCATCACGGGGGCCTCACAGGACAAAGCCTTCTAGCCACCGCTCATCCTAATCCCCCACAACACTAATTCTAATTCCTAATGCAAACTTATATCAAAAATAGGAAAAGTAAATCTAACTACACCTGTAAGATAACTATTAGCTAAACACACCATACAACCCAAGCAATTATATGTATAATTTGGACTTAATACCCTACACATGGGTAACCAAGTCCACCTGCCCTAACTTAGATTATGCTTAGGGGTTAAGCAACCTACAAAAGAGAGTATTTATATTTATTTTAAGCACCCCACAAGAACAATCTCTTGCAGAAAATATGATTAGGCTAATCACAGCCTAACATCTAGTCTACAAACCATACACCCTAACATCCACTCTACAACAATATATCATAAAATAAAACATACATCAAATCATGCATCGCCCTAATGTAAGGCTAAAAGTGGTGACTTAATTTAAGGTGTGTGTATTAAGGCTTGTGTGGTATGCCTTAAGCTAGGCTTTTTTATAATTTCCTAAGTATGAAGAGATTTAATTATGAAGGGTGGTTTCATTTTAAATGATTTAATTGATTTGTGAGTTTTGCTTAGTGTTTTCTTTTATTTCACTTGATTTACACTTAACAACTAAGTGTTATAAAGAGAAGAGAAGAGAGGGTCACTCTCTCTTATTCCTACCTTAAGCCACATCTAAAGCCAATTAATTAATCAATTCTCTTTAGTGAATGGCTTATTACATATTTTAAATTAATCCTAAGTTTAGGTTCACTTTAAATAATCTCATTCAATAAGAGAGGCATCTTAAAATTAATTGGAATGAACCACTATTATATGACATATATCCATTCATTTCTTTCCATCATATATAACATGCATATGATTAAGCCCTAAACATATCTATACTTGCAATATGTTTTTGGCACACTTAAATATAAGATGCATTAAATGAGTTTTATAAAAAAGAGGATTTTCATTCATTAGCTAAATACACATTCAAATGTATGAAAGTTTTAAGCAAGTATGTCACCATTACACTAGGGGAGTGATGTAGGAACCTCCTTGGGCTACTTAAAGTCGTGCATCCCCGAAATGTCCAGACTAATATACCCACTATTCTTAAATAAATATGGATGTATAAAGAAATATAAGAATAGAAAACCATGCAAAAGTATAATTTGATTTATTTGATTTATTTGTGTGAATGAATTAAAGCTCTATCCCAATTCTAACGTCAAGACGCATAAGAGTGAAATCAAATGGGTATGTTGCCATTATTTTGCACCAGGGGAGTGAGGTAGGAACCTTCTTGGGGTTACTTAAAGCCGTGCATCCCCAGAATGTCCAGACTAATATACCCATTAACATTCATACTTATGCAAATTAATATATGAATGAAAGAAGAGAACTTCGCTTCATACACTAAGTTTATACCCACATGCACCTCCTATGTACGTATAGCTAATGTCACAACATGTATTATTATTCATTAATAAGCTTTTGAAAATACATTTGAGATTTAATAGTGAAAATAGCCACACATATTTATAATTAAGTCAACACATTCAAATTTGACATGAAGGAAATCATTTGTTTTTAATTGATTTTTCAATAAATGAATGCATGAATCAAGTGGCATATAACACTTTAATATGATTGGAAAGAAATAAAGAAACACAAGCATGTAATTTCATTCAATCCAACTAATTCCTAAGGACAATCACATTAAATAAGCTTATTTTAGATGAACCAAAGTTTCTTAAAGTAACTTTTTCTTTATGTTTTGGTTTTGGTTTATGAAATTGAGGCTTAGTTTGCTGATTTTAACCCATTCCCAAATATGTAAATTAATTGGGTTTAATGAGGAGTGATTAAATTGAATTTTATGGATAGATTAAGTTAAGATAGGAATTAAATCAATTAATTAACCCTTACCTACAGCACCTTAAATTAATTAACTAAATAATGATGAGCCAACATGATATGCAACCACATAAAAAAGTAAATTATCAATGCTCTTAAGAAATGGAGGGGGCCTAATGTAATTGGATTATAATTAATAATTAATTAAGCTTAAGGGATTTGTTTAATTACTTTTATGATTTCTCTATTCAGGTAGACCAATCATAATTTCATTAAGCTTCTTTATATTATTAAGCATCTAAAGATACCCAAGGTTTAATTAATCCAATTAAAGATGATTTGAAATTAGAGTTAGATTAATTAAACCATAAATTAATTAATTAAGCCTTAACCATCCTTGATTAGTGAGATAAAATCAGCTTTAAGGAAAGAGACCAAGAAAGAGGCCTCAATCCTTATCCCCAAGTTCTTTGCTTAATTAATTAAATTTTGTAGCAATCTAAATTTTAATTAAGTTAATTGGTTAATTAAGTGATTAATGAATTCTTGATTAACTCTTTAAAGAAAATGATGGGGGCTTAAGAAAAAAATTAGATGAAAGGTCCCAATCCATTTCCATGAGTCCCTTCACTATTAATAGAGGTCATTAAGCTTAACTAATTAACTAATTTATTGTTCATTTGATTAATTATTCTTAATTTAACTTAATGAGTAATTAAGGCTTAACCAATTGATTACCCTAATTAATCAGCTAATAAATTTCAAGAAAAATGGGGGTGGCAGAGGTCATGCCCCTAAACATCTCTGAAAAATTAATGGAATGATTAATTCAAGAATAATTAGGTTAATTAATTTTTTAATTAAACCTTACTTAAGTAAAAATTGCTATTCAAACTTAATTAATGATAATTTTATTGGATTCTCCTCTAAAATACCTTCAAAATAAGCCCTCATTTGTATTTTTTGAATTTTTCTATAATTAGTTATAAATTTTTGAAGTTTGAGCATTACAAATTAATTAAAAAGCCCTAATTAAGCCTAATCCCGTCGGCGCCATGTGGTGTGATGATGAGGCGTGCTTTTCACATGGTGTCGTGAGATTGGTTCTTTAAATTGTCACATTCGCATGCCTCGTCACCGGCGCGTGGTATTGATCCGGTTCTTGGATCAAATGACATCAAAATGAGGCTTGGGAGGAAATACTATGGCTCTAGTGTGATCTAATCAGAGTTATCCATTCTAATCATGCATAATGGATGGCTCATGATCCTTCCTCTACACCAGAGGCAGAAGATGAAACCCATCCATTATCTCTCGTGCGATCCGAGCTCACTAGAGTTCGGATTAGCTCCAAATCGAGGCCACACCTACGCACGAAGGATCCAATGGGATCCAACGGCTATGATCGACTCACATTCACGTTCACTTCACAAAAGACCAACCGAAAATGAGCTAAGGATCAGTTTTAATTGCCATACCTTACTGGAGCTAAGACCGACGGTTCGGGTGATTGAGGAAGCTTCATTTAGTAGAGACGAGGCCCTGCTAAGCGACAATTGCTTTAGTTTGAGGTGGATTGGTCTAGAGACCAAGATCCTCCTTTTGAGTGTTTGGATTTGGTCGAACTCCTATCTCCAGGGGCTTTGGAGCTTGAAGGAAGATTCAAACAGCTTCGATGAGTCATGGAGAGGGTTAGGAATGGGGGAATTAGAATTTGATGGAAGAATGGAAGAGGTAAAATTGAATTGTGGTTGCCTTATTTCAATTTCGCATAGGAAGAAGAAATTTTGGCTAGGAGAAACTCGGGAAGGCTTTGAGGAAGGCTCTAAGGAAGGCTCTGGCTTTTCAAAATCACTTTGGAGGCTCAAGCTAGTCGAATGCTATCACTTCTCATTCGAATTGGAGGGTGTATGCCCCAGAATTGAACGTGATGGATGGACAGGATTGATCCTAAAATTTTGGTTGGCCAACCATTGCTAGAGCACCAGACTTGTCTCCATCGAGTCCATGTGGCACGACTTGAGTAGGGGAAGTCATGGGAGGAGTCTCCAAGGCTGATATGGGTAGGTGGTGGCTAATTTCCTCCTCCCTTTGTCCATGGGATTCAGCTTGGAGTGAAGGGGATGAGGTTAGGTTTCCCTTAGTCTATGGCTGATCCTAGTGTGCTTAGAGGGGGCTGTGGGGTAGATGATACTCCAAACATTAAAGTTTAGGGCTGCTAAGGAAAGGGGAGAGTGGACTTTGCATCTTTTGGATGGAATCCAATGCAAAGGTGTCTGTCCAATGGCTAATCCCCTTGGGTGGGGCCCACCTTACTTATGGGTAGATTTTGAGTTAAATTAGGATCAATTATAGTTGGGTTTGGTCAGCCACCAAAGCCCCATGAGTTAATTTTGGGTGCTTAGGCTTTATTTGGTCAAATGGGTTCATATGGGTTCAAGTTGGTTTGGCTTGACCAATTGGTCAAATTGAGTCAAACCAAAGCTTGGGTTAGGTTCAAATGATAATTTGAAGAGTTTTAGTTCAAGTGGTTTCAATCAATTTAGCTTAGGTTTGAGTTTGGCTGACTTGGATTCAAATAGGTCAAATGTGCTAAGTTGACCAATTTGACTAATTTGATCAAATTGGGTTGGGTTAGGTGTTGGGTCAAGTTTAATTTAGTTAATTAAAGATTATTGTAGGCTTTGGTTTGATTTGATTCGAGTTTAATTTGGATTTTGGCCAATTTGACTTTTTAGGTCAATTTGGGCTAGGTTGGGTCAAGTTGACCAATTGGTCAAATTAGGCTTAATTATGGCTTTGTTCAAGTTCAATAAATGATTTGAAATGAACTTGAGCCATTTGTTACAATCAATTTGGGTTAAATCATGATTTGACCCATTTTAGCTTTTTAGGCCAATTTGGGTCAACTTAGGTCAAATGGTCAATTGGACTGGGCTCAAGGAGGTTTGATCATGTTCAAGCATTAATTATGAATTATTTTGACTCAATGGTTTCAATCAATTTTGTATATGGTGGATTTTGGCTAGTTTAGGTTTCATTTGGGCTAAAGGTTGACTTGGTCAAAGGACCAAGTTGACTTAGTTTGACCCAATTCAAGGTAGTTGATCACCCTAGGATGATTGTTGATCATGATATGAGGTTTGTATGGGCTTGGTTCAATCCAATTTGGGTAGAATTAGAACTTGGCTCAAAAGGGTCTTTTAGGTTACTTTAGGTAAAGTGGACCTAAATGGGAAATGATTTGGTTTTTGGTTTGATTCAAGTTTAGTTGAACTCATATATGAGCCTAGGATTGAAATATAAATCCAACCACAATCAGTTCGGGGTTCCATGGATTTTGGCTATTTTGGAGTTTTCAAGTAAAAAAGGCTAACTTGGGCTTGACTTGGGTTGACCTGAGTTTGGTTTGATAATTGTAGTTTATATTTATATTTGGCTAAATGATTGAAGGAATGATTGATTTAAGAGAAAATCCATTAGTTTTAGTTTTATTTGGATATGATTTGGCCAAGTTCAAGAAATTGGCTAAAAAGGTTTGAATTGAGTTTTAGTTTAATTTTGGATTTGTTTTTGGCTATTCAAATTTATACTTCATTTATATTTGGGAATATAAATGAAGGTATAAATTATCCATGAAAAAATCACTTGAGTTTGGAGTGATTTGGAAGCAAATTTGACCAAGCTTAAGGATGTAGGTTAAAAGGGCAGTGGGGAATTGATTTAGTTTGATTTATATTTGGTCATTGGAGAATGGGTTTCATTTATATTTATGAATATAAATGAAGGAATAATTGATTTATAAAGAAATCAATTAATCTTGGGATAATTTGGGTTAAGATTTGATTAAGCCTATGGAGGTAGGTCCATAGGGCTTAAGAAGGGATTTTGGCTTGGTTTGATTTAGTTTGATTTGTTTTTGGCTATTTGAGTTTGGATTTTATTTATATTTGTGAATATAAATCAAGGAATAATTGATTTATAAAAAAATCAATCAAGTTTGGGATAATTTGCGTTGACATTTGGCTAAGCTTATGAGAGTGGGTCATATGGCTTAAGAGGGAAATTTGATCTTGGATTTGATTTGAGATTGATTTGTTTGGTTTGGAATTTGGATTTGGATTTGATAAATGATTGAAGGATTGAATTGATCTTTGAGAAAATCAATTGAATTGGGATTGATTTGAATTTGGTTAAGGCTAAGTCCATAAAATGAAATCAAAGGGCTTAGGAAGGGTTTGAATTTAATCATGGCATTTTATGGAGAAATCTTGAGCTTGAATTTGATCATGGGATTGATTATAAGTCTTACAAATTTGGTTTGGTATGAATTTGAGGTTTGGTTTGAGAAGGAAAGTATGGATTGGGTTTAGGCTATAGAGTAGGCAAGTTTTCCTAAGTCCCTAAGGCATAACCTATTCCTATGGCTAACCCTTCTAAGTCTTTAGGCTTAGGTTAACTGTTCACCTAGTCATTAGAAGTGTCTTAAGACTAAGGAACTCTTAGTGTCTATAAGAGTCCTAAATCTATGACAAGGAAGTTGAGAACTCACTCCAAAAGAAAGGTCAACATCAAGTTTTATACTTAAAGCAAGTATTTTAAGGTCCACCTCTACCTTTATTAACATAGGTCAAATAAAATACATCCACTCACCTTATTGGGTGATTGAACAATCAACATTTTATGTGGCCAAATCATCTAAAGAGACTCCCTCTAATCTTATCTACTACTAGAGATACTTATACCTTTTCATATAAATATATATATATATATATATATTTGTTTCATATTTTTTTTCTAGGTGTTAAGCCAGTCATCTGCCTGAGCATCCTCTCATCTCTACAACTTTTTTCATGCTTCATTTTCTTTAAAATATTTTCAACTTCAATTTTGCTAAAATGTTGATAAAAAAAAAATCTTAATTTTTATTTACAATACTTAGGTTTCTAAAGTAGATTGTATTTTTACAACCTTCGTTATAAAGATTATCAAAATTTTTCAGCCACCAATGTTCAACATCATCTCCTAAAAAAATACTTTTTTTTTATCTTTATGCTTAATTCATTTCACTTGACCTAAATCTTTATTTCTTCTATCTTTTTACTTATATATATATCATAAATTACTAAATGCTAAATTATTTGCAACTTTGCTTTCTTAGAATCCCTACACTACTCTATATCTTTTCCAATTCTGCTAGCATTTACATCTAAACCAATTTTTATAACAAATCTTTGATTTTTTTATCATTTTCTTGCACATCTTAACTCTAACAGTACCATTTTTTTTTCTAATAGTTGCATTTTCTTTTAATTCTCCAAGCACATTTGTTCTAATTTGTTCAATCTCACTTGTTAATTTTTCCCATACAACATTAACTTCTTCATGGACATCCTAAATTCTAAAATCTTATAGCTTACTCTTAAAAATATTTTTATTGTCATTCTTCAAGTACCCCCATCTAATCCTACGACATCCAAAAAGTTATTTTTAGTATTTTTAAATTAATCACCACCAAGTATATTATATTCTAAGCAAATACATAAACAAAACAAAATAAAATTTAAAAATAGAAAACAAAAAATAAAAGTGATCCTAAATGTCTAATAAAAGGATAATTATAAAAGAGTTATATGTAAATTTAGAACATTTTAAAGTCGATGGATACAAAATATGAAGGATACTATATGAAAAAATATCATGAAAATTATATTATAATTAGACGGAATGAACTCACATCTGACTTTTTTTTGTATGGTGATTTAAAAGTAGAATATCAAATAATATGGGCTTGGTCATTGAAACAAATATGAAGAGATTTAAAAAATTGCACATAAATAAAGCTAAGATAAATTAATTATAATAAAAATATATACATATTAATTGCTACAAGTCTCCTATGATTCACTAAAGTTGTCAAAAAAGTTCATTGTTCGCAAACAGCTCGTGTTTGGCTCATTCGTAAAGTATGCAAGCTGAACACGAACAAATATTTTAAGCTCAATTTATAAATGAGCTGAACACGAATAATCCCTTGTTCGATCATGTTGAACTTGATTTGGCTCGAAATAAATAAATATTTATAAAAAATTATATAAATATTATATAATATGTATTTTATATCATCAAATATTTATTAATTAATTTATATTTATTTGAATAATTGATTTAGTTAATTATGTTTAATTTAAATAAATTTAGATATATTATAAAAATTAAAATTAACTAAATTATTTGGATGAAATCACTAACATTAAATTATATATTATTTTAATAAATGGTCCTGATTTCCTAAATCCTAAACTTTACGTATTTAACATCACGGGTCACGGCTCACGCCTCATTTTAACTATCGATTCAAAAATTGACATTTGGTCTGTTGACCTAATCCTGTGACTACGAGTCCCCAATCCCCATCCCTTCTCCTTCTCCTTCTCCCTTCTCCTTCTCCTTCTCCTTCTCCTTTTCCCTTCTCTTTTCTCCTTCTCCTTCTCTCCTTCTCCTTCTCTTTCTCCTTCTCTTCTCCTTCTTTCTCCTTCTCCTTCTCTTTTTCTCCTTCTCTCTTTTCTCTCTTTTTCTCCCTTCTCCTTCTCCTTTGCTCTTTGATTGGCCTCTAATGTGATTTTCCCTTTGCTCTTTCAATGGCGGAGGAGCCGCTTTCAGCGTAGCCGAGCTTATCCATCTTGGAGGTGTCGGCTAGGGCATCTGATTTACATGGAATTGTGGATCCAAAATCATTCACTACTGCAGTTAAGTCCTTTATGCATCGGTAAGAACCTTTCAATGCTTTGGTGAATTTGATCGACCTCCTTTCATGGGATTCCTACTATTATGTTCTTGGATCTAGATGTGGAAAAGTTGGCGAAGCCTTTTGAATTCTCATTAATTGGTAAATTTTTCTTACGTCGGCCAACTCTCGATAAAATCCAATCATTTTTTCATAGCCTTAAACTTTCAGGTGTTTTCATTATCGGATTGATTGATCCAAGACATATTTTAATTCAGCTCTCTAATGACTTAGATTATTCAAGAGTTTTTGCTCGTCACTCTTACTTTGTTTTTAATTATCAAATGCAATTTCCAAAATGGTCACCTCTTTTTGATATAAAAGAGGAATCCCCAATTGTTCCTATATGGCTAGCTCTTCCTAATATGAGAATACATTATGTTACACATCAAGTTCTCTTTGCGGTTGGGGCTCTCTTTGATAGACCTCTTCAAATTGATCAGGCCATCGCTGTGAGATCACGACCTTCTGTTGCTCGTATTTTGGTTGAAATTGATATCACTAAAAAGCATCCTAAAGAAGTTTGGATTGGCTCTAAGAAGTTCGGTTATAATCAAAAAGTTAAATTTAAGAATTTTTCTATTTTTTGCACACGTTGTAAGATTCATGGCCATGATCATTCTGAATGTTTTGTGTTGCATCCTCAACTTAAAAAGAAAAAATTGCTGGATACTAATCCTACTCTATCAAATGAAAAAATTAGTAAATTTTCTTATGTGCCTAAAGTCACTCAAAATAGGAATCCTACCCCTACCCGTACTCCTTTTCTATCCACTGCTTTTTCTATTGGAGAGCAATCTGAGCATGTTAAAAATAATGCTTATGAGGTTCGTGAGGAGGCTAATAATAGCTTTATTATCATTTCTTCTAATTGTAATAATTTGGCTCCTCAAGACAATACCTTGACTCGCCTAACCTACCCCTTTTGACTAGTGAACAGGAGACTCATATGAACCTTAGTGGTGAGTTGAATAAATTTTAGGTTGGATCAAAATCAAAACAGGTTCATCCTTTGATGAAGGAACAAAATCTGAAAATTGCTGATTCTTTGATGATGGAACAAAATCTAAAAACTAATTCTGAAACTGAGCATGTAATCTGTGCTATTAATGGCTTCACAACCTCTCCTTCTCCTACTCTTCAGAGTGATACACATGCTAACCCACTTTCTCTTCATAAGAAGGGAAATTGCCATTAGAAATGCTTTGACTGATACAGGTCCTATTCTGAATATCATAAATCAGTCTCTCTCGGATGGTGATTCTTTGGACCAGGATAGACCTTTTCAAACTATTTTTAAAAAAAAAGCACTTAAAGCTAGAATGTTCACTAATAGCTCCACTAGAACTACTAGATCTTCTCTAACTTCCCATAAATAACTATTTCTAGTTTCCTTTTCTTCCTGCTTTATTATTTCTTTAGTTATCTCTTTTCCTTTCTTTTCTTATTTTATTATAATCAACTTACTAATTTAGAATGTTTGGGGTATTGGGACTCTCATTATCTGCAACCGTATTAGAAGTCTTTGCCATATTCATAACATAGCTTTACTTGTTATTATTAAACCATTCATACACTCTTCTAAGATCAACCATGTTGCTAGAACACTTGGCTTTCAAAACTTCTTTTATAATATTAGCAATAAAATTTGGTATTTTTGGAATAATTTAGTCAACATATCTATCCTTGATGATCTTTAACAATTGGTTAATGTCCACATCTCATTGGGTGAATTTTGTACTCTTGGTTGCTTTATTTATGCTTCTTGTAATAGAGCTGGTCGGAACATCCTTTAGGATAACTTAAGAACCTTTGCTTCCTCTGTCAACAAACCCTGGTTAGTTGGGGGTGATTTTAACACTATTCTCTCTTCCTCAAAAAGAAGGGGAGGTTGCTCTCCTAACACTCATTCCATGGAAGACTTTTCTAATATGATTGTTGATTGCAATCTGATTAATATTGGCTATTGGGGTTTGGATTATACATGGCATAACTCTAGACTCTAGCGGGCTTGATAGGACTCTTTTAATTCTCTTTGGATCAATCAATGGCCTTACTTATTGAACATTTGAGCGAACTTTGTCGATCATGCTCTACTTTTGATTCCAAAATCCTCTAATAGATTATCCTCCCAACCTCTTTAGATTCCAAAATATGTGGATCCAACACATTGATTTCATAAATGTTGTATCCATTAACTAGATCCTCTTCATCGGATAATTCGGTTAAGGGCATGATTAGCCTCGCTTAAGCTTAAAAGACTTAAACAAAACTTAAATTGGTGGAACAAGCATCATTTTAAAAATCTCTTTGCCAATATAAAAAATATGGAACAATTAGTTTGTTCTCTTGAAGATGTCATTTTGAGTGATTCTGCTAAACTTGAGAAGTTGAATGGAGCTAAAGATAACTTGGTTAACTATCAGAATATGGAGGAAACCAACTAGCGGCAAAAGGCTGCTAGCAAACATATTTTTGATGGTGATAGAAATACCAGGTACTTCCATGCTCTTTTCAAAAAAAAGAAAGCCTTAAACTCTATTAAAAAAATTAAAAATGATAACGACAGCTGGATCATAGACAATAATGATATTAAAGATTTTGTCATACATCATTTTAAAAACTTATTAAATAACAACCCTTCTTTAGAAGCTCTCTCCAACTCTCACCTAATTCCCTAAACAATTACTAATGATGACAACCACTTGCTTAATATGCGTCCTACAGAAGCTGAGATTGGTAGTATTCTTAATAGCATGAACACTGATTCTGTTGCTGGCCCTGAAGGCTACACGACTCAATTTTTTCAGCATTGGCCTATTATTAAGTCTGACCTTGTCGATGCTGTCATTGATTTCTTCGATGGCAATCCTTTACCTAGATATTTTTCTAGTACTTCCATTGTTCTCATTCCAAAAATTAATAATCCTGAATCTTGGGGCAATTTCAGACCTATCATCCTTTGCACCTTCTTTCATAAACTCATTGTTAAATTAATTTCCAATAAAATTAGTCCGCAGCTGCCTAAAATTATTTCCCCCAACTAAACTGGTTTTGTTAAAGGTAGAGCTATATCTGAAAACATTTTTTTAGCCCAAGAGCTGATTCATGACCTTGATGCTTTTACCAGAGGTGATAACATCCTTTTCAAATTAGACATCTCTAAAGCTTTTGACAACCTCTCTTGAAATTTTCTCTTCTAAATTCTACATTTGTTTAGTTTTTCTGACAATTTTATCCATTTCATTAAAAATTGTATTACCACTGTTTGGTTCTCCATTATCATGAATGGTGAGTCCCTAGGTTTTTTTCCTTCTATGCATGGATTGAGACAAGGAGATCCCTTATCTCCCACTTTTTTTATTATTGCTATTGAATATCTTTCGAGGAATCTTAATGATCTTTTCAACAATAATCCTAACATATTTTTTAGAACTCAAGGTGGTCTTCCTGTCTCTCATCTTAGCTTTGTTGATGACTTCATAATCTTTTGCAATGCCTTTATTCATCACATTAAAACTATTAAGAATCTTTTAAATAAATTTGGTAATGAAAGTGGTCTCTTTCTTAATGATGGTAAAAATTGTTTCATTCCTTTCTCTAAAATCTCTAGTAATAGGATCAACTAAATATTGAGAATTACTAATTTTCAGCAACAACAACTTCCTATTAAATATCTTGGTGTCCGCTTTTTAAAGGTTAGAAAAGATCACATCTCTTTGATGAGCTAATCCAAAAAATCTCTCATAAAATTTATGTTTGGGAATTTCATTTTCTCTCATTTGGTGGTAGGCTCACTTTGATTAAGAGTGCCCTTAACTCCATGCCTTTATATTTCATTCAAACTATTGTATTAATTCTACCATAGAGAGCCTCCTTAACAAATTCTTTTGGGGTTCTAACAATTCTACTAAGAATGCATTGGACCTCTTGGTAAAAAGTTGTGGCACTTTTCGAAGGTGGGCTTGTAAGCCAATCGAAAGCTATCACTACTTTTCCTATAAACTTTGGTGGAATTTTAGAGCAAATAATGGGCTAATTCATGACTGCCAAATACTACTAGGGTAAGCACCCTCTCATTTGCCCTTATAAAGTGGGAGACTCTCTTGTATGGAAAAGACTTTGTTCCATCAAATGGGAGGTAGAATCTTTAATCTCATGGGGGATTAACTCTGGAACCTCTTTCTTTTGGCAAGTAACTGGACTAGAGGTGGGACCATTGAAGATTTACTTTCTACCCACTCCACTGCTGCTATTAGAGTGAACTCTTTCTGGCAGAATAATAAGTGAAATAATAGTAAGCTTACTGATTATATTCCTTTCTCTCTTTTAGATAAGCTTACTATTATTCTTATCATTCCTAGCAATCATGATCAGATCCTTTTTAAGCTTTTCCAAAATGGTGATTTCAACCTTAAAAATGTCTAGATTCATATTAAAGAAGCTCATGATTTCTCTAATGTGTTTTTTAAACTTTGGAATAACACTATTCCTATTTCTTATTCTGTATAAACTTGGCGTATTTTGAAAAACTTCATCCTTGTTGACTCCTTGATGTGGGGTAAAGGTTTTTACTTACCTTTAAAATGCTACTACTACTTTCACATTGAGAATGTGAATCATGTATTTGTTAATGGAGCCATTGCTTCCAAACTTTGGATTTGGTATGATGAACTCTTTAATATTGTCAAATTCAATGGCTCCTTAACTCTATACCAACTTCTTGATGTTTATTTTGAAAACACTAATAAAGGCCACATTAAAGTGATAACTACTATCACTCTTATTTGGTTCCTATGGATGGACAGAAATGATGCAAAACATCATGGGATTCTTATGAACCATATGAGGATAATTGCTAGAATTAAAAATAAAATTCATGCCTTGTTTAATGCCAATTGAATTAACTACAATCAATTCAAAGGCTACAAATTTGTAAAGCGGGTTTTAACTTGGGATCAACTTAAAGATGACAAGATTGTTTATTGGATAAAACCTCATGCTAATACTATTAAAATTAACACCGATGGCTCTGTTTCTCAAAATGCTTCTGGATGTGGTGGCATTTTCATAAACCTTAATGGTAAAGTCCTTTGTACTTTTGCTTACACCCTTAATACTTGCTCTGTTCTTTTTGTTGAGCTAATGGCAGTTTACAAAGCTATTGAGATTTACCTTCAAAAAGGTTGGCTCAATATTTGGATTGAGGTGGATGCTCTGTTGCTGATTGATCTTTTGACTTCCACCAAAGTGGGAAATACAGAATTATACTACCTTCTAAAGCAGACTAGAGCTCTCCTTTCTCAACTCTATTTTAAAATCACTCATGTATGGCATGAAGGTAATGCATGTGCCGCTAACTGGATGCTAGATTAGATGGCATTAACTTCTTTGATCAACATACACTTCCTAAATATTTATGTGGTTTGGTTAATTTGGACAATACTGGACTCCCTTACCTTAGAAATTAATTCATCCTATTATTTTGGCCTGTTATATTACCTATTTAACTGCATGAACAACTTCTGTTTAGTGTTGTTGTTTCCCTTGGATTTGCTGATGCATCTTCCTAATACCCCTTTTTGGTTATTTTGTGATCTCTGTGGCATCTGTTGTTGGATTACTTACCCTAACCTTATTTGGGGTCTTACTGCTTCTGCTATTTCCACTGTTAATGGTAAGGTGTTCCCTATTTTTCTAACCTGCTAGATGGAGATATTTTCACTTATCAGCCGGATCTGCTGAAGGGAGATGTTTTACTTTCTGCTTTACTTTCTGATGAATAGGTACAGACTTCTTGCCATCAATATTTTATTTATGGGTCTTACTATATCTATTTTCTATTTTATGATTAAAGCTGTGTTTTGTCACTTTTCCTTTTTCTGGAAATCTGTACTGGGGCTCATGACTTTGCTGTCTCATTGTTTAATTGCTATATTTTTGTATAGCTTCATGGTAGCCCTAATTTATCTTTTTCTCTAATAGGGTTGTGGCCCTCTTATGCTCTCAAACTCACCTCCACAACTGTGGAGAGAAACTAATACCCTTATTATTATTATTATTTCTTTGCAGGATCAAAATTACTTCTTGATTTCCTTCCAGCTTGTTTTTACTGATGATGTTGGCTTAGCTACTGTTCTTCTTTTCTTTGTCTTGAAGGATTTCAATGATGGCTCTCCTTTGAACCCCTTTCGAGTCTATGTTGTACCACTATTTTTACTAGATTATCTTATGGTGGGTGCAATAATTGTTTTGCTATTTTATTTGTTAGCTGTTGGATTTTCATGTCTTATGTCTAGCAGGCTGCTTCTGGGGTTATTTTTTTGATTATTTTTGTTATTTGTGACCGGGCTGCAGCTTATCACCTAATGTTTATGGTCTATTTAATCTGCTATTATTTTTTCCATCTTGGTTCAGTTAGACTTGTGCAGATCACTTTGATTATGCTATTACCTACTTGGTTATTAACTTATGCAATCGCCTATTCGAATGGTGATTTTATGGCCGCTAGTGTTATTTCTGCCTTGGTTGTTGGTTGAACTGGATTATTGGGTTTTATGCCCAGCAAGCTGCTACTGGGGTTGTCTCTCTAATTATCTTTATTTGGTGTTGTTTGCGGTGGGGTGTAGCTTATTACCTGTGGCTTCTGGTCCACCTAATCTGCTGCTGCATTCCCATCTTGGTTCTGTTAGACTTCTGCATTTCCTGTTGTATTTTGGGTTTGGGTTATGTTGTCTCGCTTTACATTTGTTGTTTGTTAACTTCTGCAATGATTATTAACAAGGGGGTTGTTAACATCTGCATTGCTTATTCTGAATGGGTTCCTTTTCTGGGCCATATTCCTGAGCTGTACTCCTGGCCTGTAAGTTTCATACATGTCCCATATGATTGGGATGGTGTTATTTACATGCTAATTGATTTGCTTAGCAGGATTATAGCAGGCTTTTCAACCGATTATATATTATTTCTATCCTCTGCCTGGCCTTTTCTACCATTTTCTTGTGGTGGGTTTTCATGCTGGCCTAATTATACTCTTGGCTCTGGTATTAAAAAGGTGGATATGACAAAGATGGTTCATTTTCATATGTGTAGGGATTCTCATTCTATGGTGACTATATTGATGATATTTATCCTACATGGGATCCCCTTTCCCATTCTGCTCTTTGCTGTCTCCTTTTCTATAGTGTATATGGCTTTGTTTAGGTTTGCAAGTACTAAGGCTCATAAGACTTTCAACAAATGGCTGCTATCTTCCCACAAGTTTGTAGGCTATGATGGCTATGATGATTTCACTCCTTTTTAGTTTGGTAGTAGCTCTTGTGATGTAACCCTTCTGCTGAAGTTTGGATGCTCATATTTACATCTGCCCTAATTTGATGTGAGACGAGCCTTCTCTCACACACTTCTCTATAATTTTTCTCAGTTTATGCTTTAATTTTTCACTTTGTCTGTATTGCTTTAACTATTCTAATTTTTATCTTTCTACATTTTGCAGATGCATTTCTCTTTTTCTCTTGCAGGTTTGCTCCCTAGTGCCATGCTTTCTCTCATCTTGAAGAGCTTTGTCCCAGATCTATCCATTGGCTTATCTATGTTAATCATTTTGTATCTTTTGCTTTCCTTTTCTCTTTTATTTTGCTTTTGGTTATACTTAGATAAGAGATTTACTCTCTAGGCTGATTGTAGCTCTTTGAGCAGTAGTTTTGGAGTTTATCTTCTGTTTAGGACCTTGTAACCATCTTTTTGTGGCAATAAAATTCCCCATATATGGGGTTTCCCAAAAAAAAAAAAAAAAAAATCCCCATCCCTTCTCTGTGAGAGCACGAGTTGTGATTCTTGCGAAGCTCCTATCCTCAAGAAGAGTCGAACCGCCAAAGTCCGATCATGATTTTTGGTTCTCTAAGGTTCGGTATCGATTATTACTTTCTCCATCTTTCTTAATTTCTTGAGTTGCCTCTCAAGACTCACTTACCTCTAATTTTTGGTTCTCTATTGTTCAGAATAGATTGATTCAATAAATCTTTGCTATGTAGTTTCTCTTTTTAATTTATGAAGTGAATAAGACATTGTGGGTTCTAGATGACTCAAAATTGCTCTTGATATTTCTTAGATATTTGGGTTTTTGTGTTTGATTTCTTATTGGAATGTGCATTCAAATGTTAAAGTGCCTTGATTTTGTGATGTTGTGTATATTTTGGTGTTTAGGGTTTACTATTTACATCTAGCTATTTTGTTATTTGATTTATGAACTCTTTATTTCAAAGAAGATATTTGAAACATATAGTTTATGTAAATAATTGTGATTCTTTAGTGATTCATTTCCAAAGATGATGGGTTTTAATGATGTAATTACTTGTGCGAATTTCTTAACCAATGATATGTTGAAAAGTAGCGAAGTGTGATTCAAGAATGAAATTTAATAGATTTAAGATTTGATTCAAGAATGAAATCTGGAGTGAATATTATGAATCAAATATTTCTGGACTATAGATTGTTTTTGATATGCATGATGAGGGGGCTGGTGGAAATGTGGCATGATATTATGAATCAAATATATTTTATTTTGTTGGATTCAAGAATGTCATATATTTGATCAGAACATAAAAATGTGTCACAAATATGATTGATCAGAATATATATTTGATGTTTCATCATTGGTTTAAATATTTAGAAGCCTTTGCTAGATTCAAGAATGATATTTTCTTTAGTAACAATCCATTATATAGCTTGACAATTTATGATTTATATTTTGTATTTTTTTTGGTACCATAATAAAATTAAAAGATGTAGAAACATAAGTAGAAATAACTTCATATTTTATTATTTTGTTGGCTTTTTCTACTTGAAATGTCAAATTTACTAATGATGTTTTGTTGAACACCTCTTGTTTTACCATAAATAGCTTAAATAATCTATTTATGCATTTCAATTTGGTTCTTCTATTTACTTATCTCAAAAGTTTTACCATTCTATTATACAAGATTGTAATATTGCTTAACTTATTTCTATAATTTCAAATTAATTAGGCAATTATGGTCTAATGCTCTATTGCATTATGTCAATATAATGTGCTAATATTCTTATTTCAAGCATATGGATTGTATCTTTAGTTTTGGCATATATTTTCTTTTTCAATATAGTCTACTGCCGTGTCAATTTTTGATCTATCTCAAACTACATCATCTGGTAATAAGATTGTTGTAGAAGATAAAAATAGTAATAAAAATCCTAATCATCCTTCACAACCTAGTTGTTCAAAAGCACTTGCACTTGATACTATTACTAGAGGAATCTCTCCTAAGAAGACTAGGAAAAAGAAGTCTATAGTTTAGCAGTACTTTATTGGAAGTGCTTTAACTTGCATCAGTGCACCTTCTTTACAATGCATATGTTATGACACATAATTTCTTAAATCCAAGACTGACACCACTTCATTACTTTTCAAACATGTAAAAGAATGTGATAAGATTGAAACTAAAAATAAATAAGTTATTGAGTTACGAGATAAAAGACAAAAAATATTAAATTTTTTTCCTTCTAATGCTAGTTCAAAAATTGAGATTTTTATTTTTCATGAACCAAAAAATTATGATCATCTTCAAATTAGAGAAATAATTGTAAAAAAGATAATTGTACATGAGTACTCATTTATGATAGTCGAGCATACATGGTTCAATATTTTATTGAAAGTCTTGAATCACAACTACGAAAGAGTATCTAGAAACACTATAAAAAATAATTGCATGAAAGTTTAAGAAGCAGAGAAAGATAAGCTGAAAGCATATCTTAAAAGCATATCTGTAGTTTGATTAACATCTGATTGTTGGACTTCCAATCAAAAAGTGAGGTACATATGCTTAACAATTCATAATATTGATAAGTATTGAAAATTACACAAGCGGATTATTAGTTTCATTAAGCTTGAACCACCTCATACTAGTACTTTTATTTGTGATGCTATATATGATTGCTCGTTAGAGTGGAATCTATAAGATAATATTTTTACAATTACATTGGATAATGCTAGTAACAATGATGTAGCTGCTAGTGCTCTCAAAGCTAATTTTCAATCAAGAGGTAAGTTACATTTTCAGGGTAATTTCATTCATGTGAGATGTTGTGCTCATATCTTGAATATAATGGTTCAAGATAGTTTGAAGGAGATTTAAGATATAATTTATCAAATGAGAGAGTTAATAAATTATCTTAAGAAGTATGTGACGAGATTACATATGTTTGTTGAAGTGGTGAAGCAATTAGGGATTTTCACTTCGAATGGTTTATCTATTGATGTTTCTACATGATGGAATTCTACATATATTATGCTTGAGTCTGCCTTTGTTTTTCTCAGTGTATTATACCATTATGAATCCCGAGATAGCAATTACAAGTGATTTCCATCTGATTTTGATTGGCAAAAGTATGAGCAAATTAGGAATTTCCTTGTTGTTTTTTATAATGTTACAAAAATGATTTCTAGTTCAACTTATCTAACTACAAATATTTTTCTATCAATTGTTATGCATGTTAAGAATTTGTTGATGGAGGATTACAATTCATCAAATTGAATATATTAAACAAATGGCTATTGCGATGAAAATTAAATATGACAAGTACTGGGTGAATGCAATTTGCTTATTTCTGTGGTAGTTGTGTTAGATCCATACTTGAAGATGAAGTTCATAAATTTTATTTTCCAAAGATATACTCATATTCTAAGATAGAATTCAAAATTAAGGAAGTTGAAGTAGTTATTTGGGAAATTTATAATCAATATGTTTTTGATATTGCTAGTGGTAGTTCAGCTTCAACAACTACTAGTGAGTCCTCACAACTATGAAGGGAGCCATCTTTTTCATCTTTTTTTTATTGTATGTTAGATTTTACTAATTTTATTGTAGCTTCTAGTTCCGTTCAGCCTTCAAAATTAAATTTACAAACATATTTGGAAGAAGGTTTATATATGTGCAATAATGAATAATTTGATGTTCTTGATTGATGGATGATGAATACTCCAAAGTATCCATACTTATCCAAAATGGCTAGGGATGTCTTGACAATTTCCATAATAATGGTTGCATCTGAATCTATTTTTAGTGCTAGTGGTAGAATTTTGGATGATTATAGAAGCTCTTTATCCGTAATAATTGTTAATGCACTTGTTTGTACAGCCAGTTTGATTAGAGATTGTTAAAATAAAATCAAGAACCCTTTTGTAAGATGTAGTTTCAACTTTATTTATTTTTTTTATAATTGTAAATTATGTCTTCACTATTTTATATGTTACTCTAATGAATGAGTATTTGTTACAACAAGAGATCATGGATGGAGAAAATTTGCATTTGAATCTTCCTGAAGAGTAATGCTACAAAGTGAATGGAGGAGAAATATATATACAATTGAGTCCATTTTGATTATTAATGCTTGAAAATTCAATGCTTTATTATTGTATACATTAGACTAAATATATTCTACTATGCTTGTTTTATTCCTTGCTACTCTATAATTCCTTTCCTTTAGGCTTGTAGACCCCGTGTTTTTCTTGTTACTCTATATTGAAATTCAAACTAAGTCAGTGGGCTTATTTTATTGCTTGCTACTTTTTGACAGCCCTAATAACTACTTGTTGTTATTTTAAGATCAGGCTACTTGCTATTTTTCTCTAGTTTTTTCTGTCTTTAAGGACCATTTGACACTATTTATGTAGCAAATGGGCTAACCATTGTGACTATATTAAGATATATCTTTCTGTATAAATTCATTTTTGAGTTTGTCTTACTTTATATGTTGAATAAAGAAGTTTTGATTTTATATATATATATATATATATATATTTCATTTTTGAGATACAGTTTTGATTTTATTTGCTATTTTATTGTATTTTGGTCTTTAGTTTATCAATACTACACTTGGTTTTATGCTAGATCGCTTATATTTATGATTTCTAAAGGGCTTGTGATGTTAAAACCCTTAATAATATGAGATGCAACTTAACTTAACAAAATGACTGCTTATTTTTTTTATTTAGTTGGGTCTGTTTCAATTATTTTTTGACTGATGTGGTTTTGATTTTTTCTATAGTTCTATTATATTTTGTTCTTTAGTTTATCAATACTACACTTGTTTTTGTGCTTAATAGCTTGGATTTATGTGTTTTTAAAGGGTTGTTATGTTATATTCTTTTATATGAGATGCAACTTAGGAATATGGTTGTTTATCTTTCTTGTTTTGTCCAGTCTTTTTCATTGTTTTTTGATTTATTCAGTTTTGATTTTATTTATTGTTTTGTGGTATTTTGTTCTCTAGAATCTAATTTTTTTGTGGTGGATGGTTTGAAATTATAATTTTTTTTATATTAAGAATTTAAGTAGTCATCAAGCTATGATGACATCATTGATTAGTTGATATAAAATTTCAAATTGAACTAAACTTTTTCTAGTTTTGTTTATATGGTGCAGTAAGAAGTGCAAAATGCAAATCTTATGTGACAATTTATTGATTTCTAAAGAGTGAGTAATGAAGTCAAGTCTGGAAAGATTAATTTGAAGATTGAAAGATGTTAAAGTTTCATTTTGTTTCGAATAAATGTATAATTGAATTGTACTCATTTGTTAATTTGTTTACAGATTATAATTAATTATAATTTGTACTTAAATAAATAAATTGTGTTGCTTCTTATATTCAAATGCAATTCTGAGTTCTATTTGCAATAAAATTTATACGAATTATTATTGTATATTTGTATGTGTTAACAAAACAATAAAAAAATTTCTTATTAAAATTATTATTTTTTTAAATATTAATTTAATAGAAAAATCAAATTTTCTTATTTTAAATATTTAAAAATGAGGCAATTCGAGCAGAACACGAGCTGTTAATGAACATGAATAGATTTTTTAGTCGAAAATGAACACACTATTCACGAGCTATTTTGTACACATGAGCCGATTTCGAAGCAAAAAAAATACTTAACGAGCCGAACACAAACACATGTCAAGCTTGGTTCATTTACACGCCTACACTAGACTTTCTTTCGTAGATGTATAAATTAGTTAAGAATTAAAAAATGGATAAAAATCTCAATCAAATCAACAATAAACTAGTAATATTTGAAAACCAAATAATTGATTTAAGGACTATTATCCATCTTGCAACATTAAAAGTCTTTTTTTAATTAATGAATAAATATAACTTTTACATATCAACAAGTTTTGATATTGCCTTTAAAAAATGTTCCATTGACTTGAAGAGTTAGCTTCAAAATTTGAACAAATTAGCTCTAGAAATTAAATCAATATTGTAATCCACTAAAAATGCTCTAGAAATTTTTAATTGAATTAAAAGGTCAAAATTTGAGTTAAAATAATTATAAGATTAACAAATAAATTTTAATTAAAATACACCTAAATTTTAATATATATATATATATATATATATATATAATACAAAGCAATAATATAAGACAGTCTTAAAATATATTTGAATGTATTATCATTATCATCAAAAGTTAAAAAATAAGAAGTGTATCAGGCAATATATACAAATTACAAGTAATGATATGATAGTTAGCGTTAAATGTGTAGCAAGATAATAAACTAGTGTGTGTGTATCAGGCCTAAAATAAACCCTCGACTGTTCACATGTGGCCGATTTAGTTCTAGAGTATCACATCGAGTGATGGGGAATGTAGTACAAATTTGTTTTCAATTATAAATATGATACTTTAGGAAAAATTTAGCCACGTATTAGTTAGGAGACTTTTTTTCTATACATAATCCATATAAGGATAATGCACAAAAATACAAATTAAAGGATAAAAAATGTTTAAATAAAACAAAAATACACCTTTAAAAGATTTATTTAAAAAGCTTGTTAATATAAGAGTGAAACTTCTCCTCATAACAACTACATTCAATAAAGTATATTATATGGAACAGAAGAAAACAATTTGCAAAAAATTCCATCTCATACAATTCATGCATTAAAAAAATTGTCTAGAAAGACAAACAAATGGACTAATAGTACTTCATAAAAAAAAACTTCTAGTTGTTAAAGAGTATTTATAATAATATTTTTCTTCTTTAAGTTAATTAATTCTTAAGCATGAGCCTAATTTTATTAGATCTCTTTAGGTGCATTGCAAATTTTATTTTTCCAAAGCATATCATTGAAGGCTCATGTTTAGGTTATTAATTAAATTAAAGAAGCTTAAGAAGGGTGATCAAATTAATATAATTAATAGATTGAGCTTAATTAATCCATAAAATATATTTAATTTCCTCCCTTTAACATATTAAATAACCAACATGGGATGAGTGAATTTTAAGTATTGCTTTCTTTAGGTTTCAACAACTTGAATATTAAGATTAAACATTAAAGAAACTTTGATTAGACTTATAGAATGTTTATCTAACTTGATTGTCCTTAGGTCCTAATAAAAACAAGTATGTTGTGTGGTGATGTTCAATTACTTCATTTCAATTATCATAAATTTGCATGCCATGTGCTTCATGTATTCATGTTTTAAAGTTAAAAGAATATGATTAGATTTAAATTGCATGAGTTGGACAAACATTATTATATGGTGTGGCTATTATCATTAGTAAATCTCAAACTATTTTGAAGCTATATGTTAGTTATGAATTAAATAATTTGAAACTTAAATCAATGCTTATTACGAATGATTAATTATATGAAAAATGAAATGTTCATCTACGTGTAATCAAAAGAAGACAATTGATGGTTTTATTCCAATGTTTATACTTATGTATTCATGTATTTGAATTGAAAAGTATATAGTCTTGACATCCTGGGAATATGAGGCTTTAAGTAGCCTGAACGAGGTCTTAGATAATCTCACTTCCCTAATTTAACAATGGCACGTGCTTGCTTAATTTCATTTATGTGTGTGCATATATTAGAATATAAAGTAAAACCCTTTTCTTTTTGTAATTAAGCTTTACATAAGTGGAAGACATATATACACAACATTTTCATGATTTTATGTCTATGTTTATGTATATGCTTATGTGCATTTGAATTGGTAATTATATAGTCTAGAAATCCTAGAAACATGAGGCTTTTAGTAGCCCCATGGAGGTCTTAGATAATCTCACTTCCCTAGTTTAATAACGGCATGTACTTGCTTAAATTCCTTATACATGTTTGCATATGCTTAAATATGAGAAGAAATCCCTTTTTCTATCAAATCCATGCATCAACCTTCATTAAGTGTGCAAAAATATGAATACATTGGATGTGTATATATACAAAATAAAATATTGAAGAAACTAAAAATATGAAAGAATGTGGATGTTATTGACAATGAAAGAAAGTAGTGGAGTATTATTCATGTGATGGTGACCCAATTTCATTGGTTTTAAGATGCCTTTCCTATTTGGATAAGATTCATTAAGACTAATCTAAACTTAGACATAATATAATTCATGAATGGTCTATTACGAAAGTTAAAGCAATGATGATATACCTTTAGAAATCAACATAGGCTAGGGATGAAAGAGTTATGTCTCTTTCTTGTCTTCATAATGATTAGATCTTAAGTAAGAAGTCAAAAAAAATAAAAATACATAAGTTAAAACTCAATCAAGTTACTAAAAGTCTTAAAGTGAAATGACCTTTAATAGGTAGTTTAAACAATCCTAAACATTAAGAAATTTTAATTCTAAAGCTCAATCAAGACATACCACTCTAAGCTTTAGCACATGCATTAGAATACTTAGTCATCGATCTTAGTATTAGGTTATGCCAGTGTATGTTGTGGTGATATATTTTATTTTGTGATGTGATATTTTAAACTAGATGTTAGGATTATTTGTGCATAGACTATATGTTAGTTCGTTATTTGCCTAATGATGTTTCATGCAAAGGATTGTGCTTGAGGGACCTCTGTAACAATAAATGAATATAAAATACTTTTACTTGTAGGTGCTACTTATATCCGTAAGCATAATCCAATTAGGGTGGGTGGGCTTGGTTACCCAAGTGTAGGGTGCTAAGTCAAAATATGTGAAATATAACTATTTGGTTTGTATGTTTGTTTAGCTAATATCTATTTTGCAGGTGTAGTTAGTTTTTATTTTCCATAAAGATGTAATTTTTGGAATAGGACTAGAATTAGTGCTATGTTGTTTAGGATGAGCACTAGCTAGAAGGAAAATGACCTGCGAGGCCCTATGAAGCTTGGAGCAAGCTAATACAAAGAAGGAAAGAAGAACAAGAATTGAAGACCACAATAGCATTAATTTTATTTGTAAGATTTAATTGTAATCTGGATTGTATAAGGGTAGCGCTTGGCTACCCAACTCATTTTTTTTCAGAGTGGATGGCGGTATTCGGCCGCACCAACTTTTTACTATTTTATGAAATCTAAATGTTTGGTTGTCATGCTTAGATTGTGTAAGAGAAATGACATGATTTCATAGATTTCTTAAAGTGTGTATGTTTGATGTGTGGCCTGGATGCGATAGGCTCTTTAGGATAAAATTAAATTTTAAATCCTCTCTAAATAATAATTAAATTCTAATGTAACTCATAATTTTACTTTAAAGCCTAAGTATATAAAAAAGATAATAAAATATTTAAAAACTCATTAGCTGAATGATTGTATGCTAGAACAACTTACATATCATATTATTTCATTCTAGAATATAAAGGATCTCCATTCTTGCATGATAAAAGACAAGCTTGACCTTTAAGAGCAGTCCCTTATAGTGGAGAACACCTCTTCTAGCTAATTTAGCCCATAACTCAATTTTATGATGCACTTAGGCATAATTATCCCAAGCTTTAATCCAAATTAATGTGTCAAAATAGTTTAAAAATTTGTAAATTTTGCAATAGTCTAAGTCATGTTTGCATACCAAATATTACCTAGTCTCTTAGGGAATGAGTTTAGGATTTTAGCTTCCTTCCTAATTAAATTACAACCTAACTATCTTGCGCCTACATGAGATCGGCCTACATGGTTTTAAAGTGAAGGAGTTATTAGTTGGCAGTCATTCCAGGTGGTTGTAAATTCAGAAGAATCAGGATATGTTCATTCTTTCTTATGGAGGTGAACCACTATATCTCATTCTCCCCGATTAGACTTAGGTTATGCTTCTAGCTTGTGCTAAAGAATTTTAGACTTAGGCTCTAAGGCAACTTATTTCTCTTATGCTATAAAATAAGTTCTCATCTCTTAGGTATTTCCACAATCATGTATTGTTGGAATCTAAGTCCTAGCATTCTAATGAAATTTCAACTCAAATAAATAACTTTCTCTCTTTAAAAAAATGTAAAGCCTCATTATAGGATAGATTGAAGCACTCACTAGGCTTTCTAGTATCTTGTATGCTTATTACTTATTCTTCTTCAGAATCCATGAAGAATTCTTCCTATTTGAGCTCTTCTCGATTGCTTTCCAAAATAACCAATTCTTTGATAGCCTAACCTTGAAATCATTAGAGACATTTATTGACTACTTTAATTGAGGGTGTTCTTAAGAAACTTCCATTTAATAGGATGTAATTATCTATGGGGGCTTGCCTCCATAGGGAACTATAAAACATGGCATAAAATAAACCCTAATTTACTTATCTATGTAAAGTAGGGGAAAGATCTTTGGTATATATGTAGACCCATCTATCTTAGGAGTCCTTATTAGGTGATTAAGACTATTGTAGGATGATGTTTGTATCTTTCGAGATAGTATATCATACCTTAATGTCATACTCGAACACTTTAATAAATACCCCCATAAGATCTGTGGTGTCCTTATGACTCCAAATTAAAACTGTAAGATTTTTTTAGTGACTCCTCTGGGGACAATTCCTCTCTCCATCTTTAGTAGTCAAATATTATCTCCAAGTATCGATAGAGAACTTATATTTTTTTATGTAAGTCTAAGACTATCATTTTTTTCATTAGACACCTCCCCTATTTCATCCTTAGGCAAGTATGGATAACATCCTAAAAAAACCAAAAAAAAAAAAAAAATAGACACCAAAGAAATTACTTAAATTACTTAAAAAAACTCAGCTCAAAACTTTTAAGAACCTCTTTCCATAAGCATGGAAAACTAAGGTTCATTCCCCATCTCAATATATATATTTGAGCTCACTCTTAGTGAAATTCAAATTAAACAACCCCCCACCACCACCTCAACATTACAAATTTCTCCAAAAAATATAAACTCCATCTAACATAACCAAGTTTATTAGATGGGGGTTTCAATTCAAATTCAAATTCAATTCAAAAGAATAATAACCAAGGCAAAGTTAAATCATGTGCCTTTCTTCTCCAGCAGCAAGAAAGCCTTAGTCATTCTTCCTGTTAAGTAATCAGTCCACATGTCTTCTGGAAAGGTTATCTTCTACTTCCCATCATGTGTAGATTTGGCGAGGGATTAGGCCATACTCACATCTACCCCAATCATCAAGTTTTTCCTTGGATTCAAGCATTTCAAGATCACTTGTGATGGTCCTACCCTCAGTATAGTGAGTAGGGAGGAGATGGTTGATAGAAAGCAACTTTCGTAGTTTGATCTTCAGTCAGATATTGAGTTTTCATCATTGAAGAGAAAGGCCTTAGAGGTTCCCACACCATGAGTGCCACTTATGCTTGTCACAATCTCTATTAGGAGTAGTACCGCATTTGCCACAACCACAATCTTTAATGGGAAGTCAATCTTAGCATATAAGGTTGTTACGCCTACCTTCGAGGTTGGTACTAAGTTCTGTCATGTGCCATTGACCAAGATTCAGCACCACAATAAGAAATATGAAGATTAAAAGGTATTATAACCACATAGCCAAAGAGGTTGAATAAGTCTCCCATGTAGATGAAGAGGGATCCATTCGTGAGACCTCTCCCCTTCTTAGTGGCAGCAGGTTTCATCTTCTCTCAACTATAGAGGGAGAAGAGGATGTCGAAAAGATAGTTGCATCACCCCCATGCCTTGCTGAGTATGAGACATCAGATAGGGATAGGAGGAGACCCTATGTTAGACTTACATTCATGTTTAGGTGAGTAGGGAGAGCACATGGATGATCTGAGTTTGCTACTTGACATGACTTGAGATGAGTTATCCGTAGGAGTGTTAGGGATCAAATTCAGAGAGAGAGGGCAACAGAAGCCAAGATTGCTACCCAAGCAAGCAAAAAATATAGCAGGAGGTTTGCCAACTAGTCGGTGGCCTCAGTATTGATTGACCACCTTGATCGGTGAGTTCATAGAGCTGATCATTCAGATCGGATAGTCCTAACTAGTTTTAACCACATAAGGAGACCTTCAATAGAGAGGCAGCCATTGCCATCACCACCACACCGCTCCACTTGCTGACCACTATCGCTAGTTCATGTCCTACCATCCGAAGTTTTTACAAGTACCAGAAATCAACATCTGGATTAAATTCACCCCCCTTGATGATATGCCTACATCCCACTAGTTTCGTGAAGTCTTTTGTAGATTTAGAATAGCTTTTCAGTAAGATATTCATAGGAGTTTAGTAGAGAGTTATTATAGTAGACCTTTTATAGAAAACTAGAAACCAATGAGTCACTTGTTGATTATATTCTCAGGTGATAAAACTGAGTATGAAATGCGAACTATAGTTGCAAGAACATCATGCCATTGAAATTCTTCTCAAGAATATTCATGGCCTGGTTACTTTCATGCTTAATGGCTTCACTATTAAGATATTTGAGAAACTAATCAGCAAGGCAGCCAATCTACAAGAGAAAGCCAAGCAGTTACCCTTCTCAGACCAATCATGCAAACCCAATCTTCGAAAGGTATTTGAAAAGAAGCCAAGGGTTTGTAGTGGATGAGGGGAAGTAATTACTAAAAGCACAATTTAGAAGGCCTAGAGCCTAATAGCCTCCACTTTCACCTCCTCTTCCACTATCTTGACCACCTCAATAGCCTACATAATAGTGGCACCAGTATCTACAGTCAGGTAGTTATTATCCACCTACTCTTGTCGATAAACTCAACAAGCCATATTCATCTAAGAACGAGATAGTTAGGAAAAGCTTCAGAAACCTTCTTAAGAAGCCTAATTTTTTAGCTATCTGAGCCTAGAAAGCCAGAAATAATTGGTAGGAGTGATGATCTTAACTGTTGCCTCAACCATCGCATGCTAGGCCATGTCTTAGAGGATTGCTTTACATTCAAGGATTGGCTTAAGTACAACTACAAGTTAGGAGCCATAGTGATCCCCAAGGAATACTTAGTGAAATTACCTTTTGGTTCCATTAAAGCAATCTTTGGGGAGACATTTGATCCTATCAAGATAAAAGAATGTTGGGATATCTCCCTATCTCGTATCCCTAAAAAGATCATACCTAAAATTAAGAAGCTTTCATTATAGGTTCCTGACTTAGCTCAAATCTCTAATACCAAAGAAGGTTTGCTAGTTGTGAGGGGCAACACAGAGAGGGTAGAAGCCCAGTAGCAGTAGTAGCCACCACTTGGCCGGGATAGTTCCATAGCACCATCACTGTTAGAGTTCAACATTTTCTCTTTCACCGTTGTACTCACAACATCTATTAACTCTACCACCACTAGCAAGAGCATTGTATACATGGATGAGGGCACTAAGCCACTCAACCCACTTATTTTACTTGACTTTTATCATGTACCTCCAAAATTAAAGAAATTAATGAAGAAGAATAATTTCACATACATCTTTTCCAATTTTGATGACCTTAGTGATTTCATTCCTATTGATAGCTCTCCAAAGCACAATAATAATAATTTAAATAATTCCTATCAATTCCATTCAGATTCATAAAAAGATTACCCTTTTCTGAATCTCTAGGGTTCACCACTTGAGATAGATTCGAAGTCATCTAACTCTGATGATCCTTGAGGAGAAGCTATAGGTATACCTGATAAGCAAGTAGAACTTTCCATAAGTTCCTCATCACAAAAGGTCATTGAAGTTAATCTCTAGAGTGGCAAAGTTCTACCTCCTAGGGTAGTACCTCAAGATAAGGGTAAACAAGTCATTGGTTCTAGTGAGTAGATAGCCCCTTCACAAGATGCTCCCCCCTTGGATATACTTGTGGAAGATCAGCCCAAAGTTGGCTACAATGTCTTGGCGTATCTTAAAAAGTTTCCAACTAAGCTAAGCATATACAATGCTTCTGTTTTATTTAAAGAAATGAGGGAGTCACTAATCAAAGCATTGCTTGACCCTGAGATATGCTTAGCTTAGTTGGCTACTATTGATTAGAATAGAGAGGAGGCATGTTTTTCAAAAGAAGTCCTAGGAGTCACCTTCTCAGATGAAGACCTACCACTAAGGACAATAGAGCACAACCATCCTCGCTATATTATAATAGATACTAGCAAGTTCAAACTGTTCATAGTGTCGGTTGATCCAGATGTATTAGTGAACATTATAACTCTAAGAACCCTTGCTTACTTGAAGATTGACATCTCTAAACTTCAATCTAAAAAGATGACGTTGAAAGGATTCAATGAAGAAGGTGAGAGGGCCTTATGCTCCATAATGTTGCCATTGTAGATAGGTGATTGGAAGACTAAAGCAAAGTTTCATATAATAGACTCAGATACATCTTTCAATATTTTTCTAGGGTGACCTTGGATTCATGAGAACAATATGGTTTCATCTTCCTTACATTAGTGCATCAAGTTAATTAGGGATTGGATTGAATATTATGTTAAAGGGGATCGCAAGTCATTTGCACTACATGAGGTCAGGATTTATGAGGATGCAACCTATTATCACCCTAAGAAATAAAATATCTTCTCTTATGAAATTAATTAAAATGAAAAAAAAGAAAGAAGAGAAAAAGAGAAAAAAAGAAAATAAAAAAGAAAATGGAAAAAGAAAAGGAAAGGGAGGAAGAAGACATTTGGGAGGAAATAGAGTCTGAGATTAGATTCCATACACAGTTCATCAATCCAATCAAAAAAGTAGGTAGGATGTCCCAACCTCCACCAGGATGAGGAAAATATAAGTCCAGAGGGAGTCTTAGAGGTGGTAGACCTCTATACTTACCACCATCCAGGAGATTCATTCCAGCATCCTAGGGTATACCTCTCATTTACATAGACTTAAAATCTAATTCAAAGGATGAGTCCTATGTAGTGAGCATAGTAGCTACCTCTCTTTATTAGCAAATCTCATTGGAGGTGACACTAGAACCTAACAGTGATGAAGACTGGGTCCCCAAGCAAAGTATGAGTGTATCTGAGTCCTCTTTATGTAAAACTATCATATAGCGTGTGAGAATCTTAGCTCTAACCTCACTTTCCTCACAAAAAATTGATGGTTTGATAGTTAAGGAAGCTCCTAAAATATATACAAATGCTAAGCCTCAGAGGTTTTATCCAGGAGCAGCATCCTCAAGCAAAGACGTTGATGTAGAGCTTGATGATGAATCATTCAAAGAGTTAATAGAATTGTCATTTGGTTGGAACTCGCCTTGTGTTTTTAATTTAGCAAAAAAAAGTTTAATTCCACATGCATGATCTAAACAAAGGTCGAAGTACTTTGAAAATCTATGGAACAACAAATGCAAGAACTCTTAATTAAGAATAGTACTAGGCTTTGGCACATTAAGCCCAATAGATGATGGTGATTATTGCATAGTCATCATCAATCATCTGGAATCTATTAGGTTCTTTTTAAATCACATTAATTCATATGAAGAGGTATGTTTAGAAACTTTAGATAATCTAGATGATCTTCAAGTCAAAGATACACCCCTAAAATTCAAAGAAGAAATCAAATCAACTATCAACGAGCTCAAAGAAATCAACTTAGGCACTAAAGACAACCCACACCCAAGATACATCAATTCCTTGTTGAATGAATCTGAAACCAATGACTTAGTTAGGCTACTCATTGAGTTTAAGGATTGCTTCACATGTAGCTATCAATAAATGTCTTGATTAGCTTCTAAAGTCATAGTTCATAAACTAGAAATACAACATGATGTTAATCCCATCAAGTAAGCTTCTAGATGCATCTGAGAAGAAGAATACCTATCTGGTTGGCCAGTGTCATCTCAGTTGAGAAGAAAAATGATCAAATTTCCATAAGCATCAATTTTAGGGATCTTAAGAAGGCATGTTAAAAAGATGAATTTTCACTACCAATACCAGAACTAATGGTGGACATTGCCTCACCTCACAAAACCTTCTCTTTCATGGATAGTTCATCTAGATATTACCAAATTAAGATGGCGCATGAAGATGAAAAGAACATTGCCTTTAGAACCTTAATCAGAATTTATTATTATAAGGTCATGTCTTTCGGCCTTACAAATGCTGGTGCCATATACTAGTGGGCCATGAGTTAAATCTTCAACAAACTCATTCACCACCAAGTTGAGTGCTACATCAATGATCTCGTGGTCAAAAGTAAAGAAAAGGAAGACCATCCTTTAACATAAGAGTAGTTTTTGAGTAGTTGAGGTAATATAATCTTAAAATGAACTCTTTGAAGTGTGCATTTGGGGACTTCAGGGAAGTGTCTAGGGTTCATTGTCTGACACCATAGGATTGAGATTGATTTGGAGAAGATCAAAATGATATTAGAAATGCCACACCGTAAAAGCCTAACTCAACTCAGACCATTCTAAGGGAGGTTGTCATATCTAAGACATTTTATATCCAATCTATTAGGAAGATGTCAACAATTCTTAGTACTAGTCAAGAAAGGCTTTGAATTTTGAAAGACAATACCTTTGACACCGCCATTTTGAGTCACCCATTTCCTAGGAAAATCCCTCATACTTTACTCTACTACATTAGATGACTCCTTTTGCACTTTGTTGGCCCAAGCTATCAACGAAGGGAAAGAAAATGCACTCCATTATCTTAGTCATCGTCTGATACCTGCTGAGGTGAACTATCCACTCATCGAAGCTTTTCCTAGCTTTAATCTTTGCTACCCAGAAGCTACAACATTATATGCTTTCTTATAAAGTAAAATTGATTTCTAGAGTTAATCCACTGTAATATCTTATGACACGGTTGACACTATCCAAATGGTTGGCACGATGGTCCATGATTTTATTGCAGTTTGACATTACATTTGTACCCCTTCGTGTAGTGAAAGGATAAGTACTTGCAGACTTCTTAGCAGCACACCCTCTTCCTGATAAACAAATCCTGAATTTAAGAGATACAGACACTCATCGATGGGAGATGTATTTTAATGGTGCAGCCTCCTCCCAAAAAGAAGAAGAACTATAATATACTCTTTCGGGTATGACAGGGGTATAAATAGTCTTCCTAACACCAGACCGTAGTATGATGAGATTCTCATATCACCTATTCAAACCTTGCACATACAATGAAGTTGAATATGAAGCTCTGATCTCTAGTCTAGAGTTAGCCATCTTCTTAGACACCCAAAGTAGTAGTATATTCGGGGACTCATAGTTAGTGGTCAACCAATTTTTTGGGTCTATACAATGTCTTAAAGCCCAAACTCCACCACTATCACAAGTACACTATGAAGTTACTAGCCCAGATCCTAGAGGTCACAATCTATATGATCCCTCAAGGAGAAAATGACATAACAAATTCCTTAGCTAAGCTCACCAAAGTCTTGGCATGTCTGCAAGATGAGTTCATATCAACAAAAGTTCATAGTTGATAAATCCTACTTCTTATTTGTACTTACCAACAAATACACTTATTAAGGGGAGGTTACTATTGCCAAAAAAGATGAAGAGCTAGATTGGAGGCAACCCTTCATTGGTTACCTAAATAAAGGCAAACTACCTCAAGAGAAATCTTAAGCCCATCAAGTCAAGCAGAGAGCACTCTCCTATATGTAGATGGTGTCTTATACCGATGGTCCTACAATCATATGTAGTTATGCTATTTAGGCAAACATAAAGCCCATAAGATCATAACTGAGGTGCATTCAAGATTATACAGAGCTCACCAATATGGTCCTAAGGTGAATGCCAAAATTAAGAGGCTTAAGTATTACTGGTCGACTATGATCATAGATTACATGGACGTAACCAAGCATTACCACCAGTGTCAAGTGCATGGAGTAGTTCTACATTAACCACCCAACATTCTACACCTGACTATAGCTTCATGGCCATTTGAGTGTTGGGGTACTGACATAGTGGGTCTGATCGATCCTCCATCATCTAAGAGTCACTAGTTTATCCTAGCAGCTACAAATTATTTCTCCAAGTGGGCGGAGGCTATTCAACCCAGTGAAGTTAAAGCTTAGCATGTGCTCTAATTTTTAGGAACCATATTATGTACATATTTGGAATACCCCACAAAATCATATATTATAATAGTACCATCTTCAAAAGTACCAAGATCATCAACTTTTCTAGAATACATAACATATATTGAAGGTATTCTATCATCTACTGCCCATGAGAAAATAGTTTAGCAGAAGCCTTCAAGAAAACTCTCATCCAAATACTCAAAAAGATGCTTGATGATAATATATGATAGTGGCATGAGCAATTAGTTGAAGTCTTATGGGCCTACCACACCACCAATAGGACTCCAACACAGTTTACCCTATTCTCTTTAGTGTATGGGTCTAAAGCCATTCTTCTTTTAAAGGTCCAACTCCCATCATTAAGGATAGCTGTGGGTGGTAAAATCACAATCGAGCAAAATGCTAAACTACGGTTGGAAGAACGTGAAGGTCTGAAGGAGAGACACCTACAGTCATGTCAGAATCTCGAGTTATATAAAGCTAGAATGGTCCATACTCATAACAAGTTGATTTACCTTAGAGCTTTACAGGTTGGAGAGCTCATTTTAGTTCTAAGAAGATCAATTATAGCCCATTGAAAGATGGGAGGCAAGTTTGAACCTACTTTGGAAGACCCTTTCACCATAGAAATGGCCTACTAAGGTGGCTCCTACTAACTAAGCAACCATAAAGGTGAATGCCAAATGCTTCCAATCAACAGGCTTTATCTGAAAAAATATTATACATAGACAATATTTCAAGTAATCTCTTCATCAATGAAAATTTCATTTAATCAAATTATTCTCTAAATTCTAATGTAATCGATTAACAAACTCTCACTGTGTTTAGGATAGGTGTAAGAAAACCCAAGTGGCATCCTATTTCAATAAGCACAACAGAAATACAAAATTACACACAAACATAAATCACAAGCGTAAATCTAATTGCTTCAGAATACTTTGAGTCAAGATAAGACCCCTAGTGGCCCTTACTCAGTAGTTGCCCTAGGTCAGGTTTAATTCACTACTTGGCAAGTAGGTCTCCCTAATGGTAAATTTTGCTTGGGAGGATGTGAGTCCTCATGCTTTCTTTCTAACTTGACTATTGCAAACTGATGACCCATTTGTTAGTTTGGTACCTTCTATTGCATGACCAATAAACTACCCCAATAGTTGACTTTGCTTAAGAAGATGTGAGTCTCTGAGCTTTCTTCTTAAGCTAACCATCCTACACTGATCGAGTTTGAATATATATTGGAGGATTAGGGTATGACCCCCAGTGGCTCCTCTTCCTCTTGACTACTTCAAGCTTGGGTTCAATCTTTCTTTATAACTCCCCACTTAGTAGTTGCCCTAGGTATGATACTAGTTGTCTAGGTAATGACAGACTGTACTGATTATTAATTCCACTTAGGAAGACATGAGTCCCTAATGCTTTCTTCATAGATTGATCATCGCAAACCTACGGGCACTCTAGGTTGGCTGGTGTTCGCCTTGTTGACAGCAACCCACTTGGTGGATAACATTGCTCAAGTAGATGAGTACCCATGTTTTTTCTCTGAGTCGACCACCATATACCTACATTTTTTATAAATTTCAAAGATTAGGATAAGACCCCGAGAGGCACCTTCTCTGTGGGCATTCTATTTGGATAATGTCTTCACAACCCCATCTAGACATGACCCAGGTTACTACCAGATTGGGTAGTTCCCCTTTCCTAGTAGCCACCTCATTAGTTAGAAGCTCTGTACTGCAGATGTACAGACTATCCCTTGGGTCAGTGAATTTGAGATAGGCCAAAGCCCTCGTGGCTCCTTCTTAGTGTGGCCCATCACAAACCAATAGGGTCCACACTAAATAAATAAACAAAATAAAATCTCTTATGGATTAGGGTAAGACCCCCAGCAGTACCCCTTCCCAACTAGGCATCCTATCTTTTTGGCCAGTGTCAGCAAAACTTCGTATAGGAATTGCCTCGACTATTTAAGCTAAGCTAAGATCCAGAGGCCCTCACTTAAAAGTCATCCTAGGTTAGGCTCAACTTGCTGCATGATTAGTAGGTCACCCAGGTGAATGATTTAGCTTTGGAAGATGTGAGTCCCCAAGATTTCCTTCTAATTCAACCATCGCAAACTGATGAGCAACCCATAGGTTGGATAGTCTACTATATAGCTAGTAGACTGTTCTTTTGAGTTAGTTAGTTTAAGGTAAGTTTGGGCTTTTATAGCCCTTTCTTAGGGTGACTCATCATAAATTGACTTGGTGCATTTTCATATGTCTAGTGTTAGGATCATGCCCTCAAGGCCCCTTTCCCAAGTGGCTACTTTAGGTTTAGATCAACCCATTATAGCTCCTCTCCTAGTAATTTATCCTTTAGTTTGGGTAGTATCATTCTGCAGATAAGTGGACTACTCCTTTGGGCTGGTAAATCTAAGGTAGGTCTAGACTTCTATTGTCCCTCCTTAGTGTGGCCCATCGCAAACCAACAGGGTCCATATCCTTACAACAATCAAATATTAATCAAAATCAACATGAATCACCAAAATCAAGCAAAATTCTTCAATATAACAAATCAAACCAAACTAAATAGATTAAACCAACTAAATCAAATCAAACTAATTCAAATTGAAATTTCATTAATTCTTAACAAATCCTCATTCATCCCCTTGGCATGATTCAATCCCTAGTTAATTCTTCTTTGTGTTCATAATACAGAGATAAACTTCAAATAATCATTCCTGATAAATTTCCATTCATGCCTTTGTCATGATTTAATCTTCAACAGATTCCCAGCCTTCCGTGTTATAGACATGAAACCAAACTTCAAAAAAATTAGACCAAATTCAAGTAATTCTCCTTCCACGCCCCTCATATGAAATAAAATAAAATAAACTAAACTAAGATCTAAATTCCTTATCCCCTCCATTTAGGTATAAATAGTCTTCATTGATGTTCATGACTTTCTTGGATGCTCTTGAAAATCTCAATCAATGCCAATAGGTGTGGTGCGCCTTGTCAATTACATTTGTTGACCTCACTTTTGGAGTGAGGATTGTTCACTCTCATCTTAGGCCTAAGATTCTTCTAAACACTTAAGTTTCCTTAGTGCTAGGATACTTCTAGTAATTAAGGGAACACTAAACCCAGGCCTAGAGACTTGTAGGGCATGACCATAGGCCTAGAGCTTACCTTAGGGCAAAGGGGCTTCACCCACCCTAGGGCTTAAATCGACACTCGTACCCATCAATTCATTTAAACCCAAACTGATTTGAATTCAAATGATCTTGATTGAATTTGGTTCCACTCGAAGCTCCAAACTAAATTAACTTGATTCTTAACCCAAGTTAACCCACTTCAATTCTACAACTTGATTTAAACCAATTCAAGCAAACCAAACTCAATTTAAATCTCTCAATCTTTTTAACTATCCAATGAATCATTTCAAACTATTCCAACACTTGCAACCAAGCCAATTAAATTAATTAAACTTAAGTAACCCATGTTAGCCCATTTGACCTAAAAGGTTCAAATGAACCAAAACCCAATTGAACCCAAATCAATTACAGTCAAAGCCACCAATCAACTTCAAACTCATCATTAAATATATTCCAACCATCCATAACCTCAATTGATCCAAATTGACTTGACCAAATCATTTAGCCCAAAGTGACCTAGAAGGTCCAACAAGACCAAACTTCAAGAAAACTCTCATTGGATCAAACCAAGCTATTCAATCTCCTCATTGATGATTGTAGGTCACTATTGAACACCCCATGACAATCAATTAGATCTAACCAAGTCAATTTGGCCCCTTAACCCAAGTTGACCTAAAGTGACCTAAAGGGCCAAATTGGGCCAAATCATGTTCTGAGCCAAATTAATTGCAACCAATGACTCTCATCAACCACAAATTGAATATTGAACATGACGTAACCACCAATTAAAGAAAATTGAACCTAACCAAGCCAATTTGGCCTCTTGACCAAAGTTGACCCAATTTGACCTAAAGGGCCAAATTGAACCAAATCAAATCCTAAACCAAATTGGTTAAAAACTAATGCTTTTAATTATTCGACTATTAGATATTTGATATGATCCAACCTCTAATTGGACCCAATTTGGTCAACCCAACTAATTGACCTACTTAGCCTAATTTGACCTAAAGGGTCAAATTGAACCAAGTCACTCCCTAATCCAAATCAATTTGAACCAACCCTTCCAATCAATCACTAATGATCAATTGAACATGAACCTAAACCATGCACAAAGCAATTTGGCCAATTTGGTCAAATTGGTCAACATGACCCATTAGAGTCAAATTGAATCATATTAACCAATTCCAAATTTAATCCAAAGTGAATCAAACCTATTGCACTAACTCATTCCAAATGACCATTTGAACTTAACCAAACATTTACTTTGAACCAATTTTGTCAAAATGGGAAACTTAGACTAATTGGACCCATTTGACCTACGTGAATTAAATTAAGCCAAACCCAACCAAAGCAAGTCTAAACCAAATGAATCTTTGCATGACTCATCTTTGGGTCACTATGGGCTTGCCTAAGTGGGCCCGACCCATGGTGAACTCGGGTTGGGTCAAACTCATTGAACCAAGCCCTACAAATGGGATAAAATTCCCATTTGTAAAAGTTCTCCACATCCCCACTCTTTGGTAGCCATCCCAAGACCCTTTTGGGATAGAGGACCACTGACCCAACCTAACCCAAGGTTTTTGGGTTCAACCTTTGGCCAAGAGAGGGTGAGTTCACCCATGGGAAATCAGTCATCCACCTAAGGAGGAGTGTGCACTCCATGGCAGCCCATTACACTCCCTCAACCTCTCACACACATCCACCTCAACAATCCCCTAGCATCTTTGACCACCTACTCCAGCAAGATGACTGCCAAATGTTAAGCCAATCTTAGCATTTGGTTTAGTTGGGGAGGAGAGTATACTGCTCCCCATTCATTCAAGCATGCCACACACCTTCTCCAGAGCATTCTTAGTAATCCTCAAGCATTCCCCAAGCTCCCCATGTGCCCCATCGCTAGTGAGACCAAGTTCCACCCAAACATGAGAGCCCTATCCATCCAACCACACCAAAATTCCATGAAATTTAAATTAACTTTTCCCACACATTTTCCAGACCTTGATGAATAAAAATGAATTGATTCTTGATCGATTCAACCATTAGAAGGGATCCCTAGACCAACTTTGGTGACTTCTGTGGTGGCGCTTGGTCCACAGACTGATTAGCGGGGATGTATCTCAAGATCTTCTCAACATGGCTTTGTCTCTTCAAGGTGAAGCTACCTTTGTCAATGGACCATTGGTCTTTAACTCCGACGAGGTAAAAATCTAGCAACCATAGATTTGGCCATTAGGTGTTAATCTTTTTTGAAATGAATTATGATTTTATGAGATTTTCATCATAAGATCACCTTAGATCTCTTCCCTGATCAATTTGGATTTGATTCTGCCATCAAATGAGCTCCGACGAGCTTGGATCGAGATGCAGAAGGTAGACAATGTTCATCTTCTAGCACTCATGGGACGACGAATTATCGGTTGTCCATCCTGGATGATTACAATAGATGACCTTGATTAATCTTGCCAGAAATCTTGATTTATTCTCTTCAAATTCACGAGATTAATCTCGATGAAAACACATATTTCGTCGCATAGGACATTTTAAATAACCAAGATCATGGCATCACGTGGAAAGCATTATCGCTTCAGGGTCCACGTGGCGCCGATAGTTTAAAATGATTTAATTAGGTGTAAAAAGTATAATTAAATAACAAAAACTTCAAAAAATCATACTAATTGTAAAAAATCCAAAAAAATTCAAATAAAACCATTTTGGAAAGCTTAGATAGAGGAGAATTTAATATAAATAAAATTATTAATTAATATTTAATGAACAGTGCTTAATTATTTGTCATGTAGTTTCAAAAATTCTAAATTTTCAATCGTAATTATTCTCTTTTAATGATTTAATAATTATTAAAATTAATGAATAGTATAATTTAAATAATTAATGTTAATTAATCAATGTAAAAAGTCATGTAACATGGGAATTAATTAGGATCACCTTTCATAATTGCTTCTAAATGTATCCTCTTAAAGGGTTTAATAATTATGGGTAAATTATGAAAAATTAATATTGAAATATAAATGAAATCAATTTGAGTAACTCAACTGCAATCCCTTAATCCTTTTATGTGTTTAATAACATAAAGTCATTAATGAAATTATGATTTTTGTATTGGTGTTGGAAAATCATAAGAGTATTTATCTTAATCTATTTCTTCTTTAATTTAATTAATTCTTAAGCATGAGCCTAATTTCATTAGATCTCTTTAGATGCATTACAAATTTTCTTTTTCCAAACCATATCCTTAAAGGCTCATGTTTAGGTGATTAATTAAATTAAAGAAGCTTGGGAAGGGTGATCAAATTGATTTAATTAATATATTGAACTTAATTAATCCATAAAATACATTTAATTTCCTCCCTTTAAAATATTAAATAATTAAGATGGGATGGGGTGAATTTTAAGTATTGCTTCCTCCTCTTTAGGTTTCAACAACTTGAATATTAAGATAAAATATTAAAGAAACTTTGATTTTACTTAAGAGATGTTTATCTAACTTGATTTTTCTAAGGATATAATGAAATAAAGCATGTTGTGTGGTGATATTCAATTGCTTCTATTCAATTATCATAAATGTGCATGCCATGTGCTTCATGTATTCATGTTTTAACGTTAAAAAGAAAATGATTGGATTTAAATTGCATGAGTTAAACAAACATTTTTATATCATGTGGCTATTATCATTTGTAAATCTCAAACTATTTTGAAACTATATGTTAGATATGAATTAAATAATTTTAAGCTTAAATCAATGTTTATTATAAATGATTAATTATGTGAAAATGAAATGTTCATCTACATGTAATCAAAAGATGAAAAATGATGATTTTATTCTATGTTTATACTTATGTATTCATGTATATAAATTAACAAGTATATAGTCTAGACATCTCAGGAATACGAGCTTTAAGTATCCCCAAGGAGGTCTTAGATAATCTCACTTTCCTTGTTTAACAATAGCACATACTTTCTTAATTTCATTTATGTGTGTGAATATATTAGAATATAAAGTAAAACCCTTTTATTTTTTCCATTAAGCTTTACATAAATAAAAGACTTCTATACATAACATTTTCATGATTTTATTTCTATGTTTATGTATATGCTTATGTGTATTTGAATTGGCAAGTATAAAGTGTTGACATCTCGAAAGCACAAGGATTTTAGTTGCCCCATGGAGCTCTTAGATAATTTCACTTCCCTAGTTTGACAACGACATCTACTTGCTTAAATTCCTTATACATGTTTGCATATGCTTAAATATGAGATGAAATAACTTTTTCTATCAAATCCATGCATCAACCTTCATTAAGTGTGCAAAAATATGAATACATTACATGTGTATATATATTAAATCAAATATTGAAGAAACTAAAAATAGGAAAGAATGTGGATGTTATTGATATTGAAAGGAAGTAGTAGAGTATTATTCATGTGATGTGACCCAATTTCATTGGTTTTAAGATTCCTTTCATGTTTGGATAAGATTCATTAAGACTAATCTAAACTTAGGTTAAATAAAATTCATGAATGATCTATTAAGAAATTTAAAACAATGATGATATACCTTTAAAAATCAACAAAGGCAAGGGATGAAAGAGTTAAGTCTCTTTCTTCTCTTCATAATAATTAGATCTTAAGTAAGAAGTGAATAAAATAAAAATACGTAAGTTAAAACTCGATCAAGTTACTAAAAGACTTAAAGTGAAACCACCCTTAATAGGTAATTTAAACAATCCTGAACTTTAGGAAATCTTAATTCTAAAGTTCAATCAAGATATACCATGCTATGCTTTAGCACACACATTAGAATACTAAGTCATCGATCTTAGTTTTAGGTTAGGCCGGTGTATGTTGTGGTGATTTTTTTTGTGATGTGATGTTTTAGACTAGATATTAGGATTATTTGTACATAGAGTGGATGTTAGGTTGTTATTAACCTAATGATGTGTCAAAGGGATTGTGCTTGAGGGATAGCTGTAATAATAAATGAATATAAAATACTTTTGCATGCAGGTGCTGCTTATGTCCTTAAACATAATCCAATTAGGGGCAGGTAGGCTTGGTTACCTAAGTGTAAGGTGTTATGTCCAAATATGTGAAATATAACTTCTTGGTTTGTATGTTTGTTTAGCTAATATTTATTTTACAAGTGTAGTTAGATTTTATTTTTCAGAAAGATATAATTTTTGTAATAGGACTAGGATTAGTGCTATGGAGTTTAGGATGAGTAGTAGCTAGAAGGAAAAGTCTTGAGAGGCTCTATGAATCTTAGAGCAAGCTATTCCAAAGAAGGAAAGAAGAACTAGAATTGAAGACCCCTATAACATTTATTTTATTTGTAAGATTTAATTATAATCTAGACTATTTAAGGGTAGAGCTCAATTACCTAACTCTTTTTCTTTTTCAGGGTGTACGGTAGAACCCGACCGCACTGGCCTTTTATATTTTTATAAAATCTAAATATTTGATTGTCATGTCTTTTCATAGGTTTCTTAAAGTGTGTATATTCGATGTTAGGACTATATGCAATAGGCTCTATAGGATAAAATTAAATTTTCTATCCTCACTAAATAACTTATAATTAAATTCTAATAAAACTCACAACATTACTCTAAAGCTTAGGTATATAAACAAGATAATAAAAGATTTAGAAACTCCTTAACTGAATGGTTGTATGCTATAATAACATGCATGTCATATGGTTTCATTCTTGAATATACAGGATCTCCACTCTTACACGATAAGGGTGTGGTGTTTTAATTTGGAATCATTGGGACACCTTGTAGATCTTAGGGGGTACTTACTGGAGTGATCTGGTATGACATTAAGGTATGATGTACCATCTCAAAAGATGAAAATATCAATTTACAATGAGCCTAATCACCTAATAATGACTTCTAAGGTAGATGGGTCTTCGTATATATCATAGATCTCTCACCTACTTTACATTAAAAAGTAATGCAGGATTTATTTTATGCTAGGTTTTTTAGTTCCCTATGAAAGCAAGATTCCATAGTTAATTACATATTAGAAAATAGGAATTTTCTATAAAAACTCTTGATTAAAGTAGTCAGTTTATATCTACAAAGATTTCAAAGTTAGACTATCAAAGAATTAGGTTTTTCATGAAAATAAAGTGGGAAAGTTCAAGTGGAAATACTTATTCACAAATTCCAAAGGAAGTTAAGTAGGGAGCCTTCACGATACTAGGAAGCCTAATAAGTGCTCCAATCTATCCTATAGTGAGGTTTTATATATTTGAAAGAGGGAGAGAGTTTATTTTTATTTGAGTAGAAATTTTATTGGAATATTAAGGCTTATAGTCCATCAATACAAGATTATGGAAATGCCAAAGAGGTGAGGACTTATGCTCGTAGCCTGAAGGAAACAAATAGCCTCAAAACCTAAATCTAGGATGGTTTAGCATAAGCTAAAAGCATGACTTAAGTCTAATAAAAAAATGGGACCCAGTGGTTTATCTCCACAAGAGAGGATAAACCAATCCTGACTCCTCTGGACTTACAATTACCTGGAGTGGCCACCAGCTAACACCTCCTACGCTTTAAAGCCATGTAGGCCGATCTTATGTAGATGCAAGATAGCAAAGCTATTATTTAGTTAGGAAGGAAACTAGAGTCCTAGACTCACTCCCAAAGAGACTAGATCATGATTAGCATGAAATCATGACTTAGACTAATGCAAAATTTACAATTTTTTTTATCATTTTGACATATTGATTTGGACTAAGGCTTGAGATAATTATGCTTAAATTCATGATGAAATAAAATCATGGGCTAAATCAGTTGGAGGATGTGTTCTCCACTACAAGAGATGCCCTCAAAGGTTAAGCATTCCCGTATCGTGCAAGAATGGAGACCCTCCATATTCAAGAGTGAAACAAGATGATATGCATGATTATTAGAACATACAACGTTCAACTAAGGGGTTGCTAAATCTTTTAATTATCTTGATTATAAACTTAGGATTTAAAGTGAGGTTATGAGTTATTTTAAAATTTAGTTATAAATTATTAGTGGGGATAGAAAAATTATTTTTATCCTAAAGAGCCTACCACATCTAGGCCACACATTCAATCATCATGCTTTAAGAAACCTATGAAAAACATGCCATTTCTATTTCACAAGCTAAACATGACAATTAAACATTCATAAATTGTGAATATAAAAGGCCAGTGCGACCAAGTACCACCATATAGCCCAAAAAAGAAAAAAGAGTTGGTAGCCGAGCTTTACCCTTATATAACCTAAAAATATTACAACGACAATCAAGTACATGCTATGGGGGCCTTCATTCTTTGCTTTTCCTTCTGTCTTCTTCCTTTGGTTTGATTTACTCAAGGCTTTATAGGGCCTATCAGGTCCTTTCCTTCTATCCATAATTCATCCTAAACCCCATAGCACTAATCCTAATTATTATTGCAAAATTACATGTTTATAAAAGTAAAGTCTATCTACACCTGCAAAATAGATATTAACTAATAAGCACTCAACCCAAGCAATTATATTTCATGTATTTGGATTTAGCACCCTGCACATGGCTAACCAAGCTCAGCTGTCCTAATTGGATTATACTAAGGAGACAAGCAACCTGCAAGAAAGAGCATTTATATCTATTATTCATTATTTCAGTGGCCCCTTTAGTATAATCCCCTACAGAAAATATCATTAGGCTAATAGCAGCCAAACAACTAGTTTACACATAAGTAATCCTAATATCTAGTCTAAAATATTACATCTAAAATTAAATACAACAGAACACCATACACCATCCTAAGAGTTAGAAGTGTGACTTAGTATTCTAATGTGTGTGTTAAAATTTAGTATGGTATGTCTTAACTAGGCTTTAGTTATATGATTGTCTAAAGTTTTTTGGAATGTTCAAGTTACACATGAGAGGAGGTTTTACTTCAAGTTATTAAAAGGATTGTTGTATTTTAATTTATATTTTCTTTTATTTCACTTAATATTTACTAAGCATCTAATCATTATAAAGAGAGGAAAAAGGTTTGACCATCTTCATGCCTACCCTACATTATTTTTTAAAGGCATGTTGTTATGATTTTGATTTCTTTTAGTGAATGATTTAGTAAACATTTTATTAATATTAAATTTTGATTAATCTTAAAAAATCTTATTCAACATGAAAGGCATCTTAAGATTAAGGATATTGAATCACTATCACATGGATAACATTCCATCATTCCTTTTCATCATTAATAACATGCATATGTCTTCATTTTTATGATATTTAATTTAGCATACCTATTCATGCAATGTACATTTATGTATTTTTGGCACACTTGAATGATTGTTGATGCATGTATTCTTGATTACATTCCTTAGCTAAGTATACAAACACATGTATTAGAGATTTAAGAAAGTAAGTGCCATTATTAAACTACAGAAGTGAGGTAATCGAAGATCTCCTTGGGGCTACTTAAAGCCTCATGTTCTCGGGATGTCTAGACTATATACTTTCTATCCTAAATACATATAAATGTATGCACTAACGTAGGGATGAAAATCATGCAAAATATTGTATATTAGCAAAATATTTACTCATGTAAAGTAAAGCTCTATCCAAATTCTAGCACATGTACACATGTAAATGAAATTAAGCAAGTATGTGTCATTGTTAAACTAGCGAAGTTAGGTAATCCAAGGCCTCCTTGGAGCTACTTAAAGCCTCATATTTCTAGGATGTTTAGACTATATGCTTACTAACATTCAAACACATGTGAACACATGAATCATGAAAATAGAACAATCCTTTAATATGTTTAAACTTTAAGTGAATGTAAATTATATAGAATATTCATAGCTAACATTAATTTAAATTTTCATCATTAGTTTATAATTTTGAAAATTATTTGAGATTTATTAGATTTAATAGCCGCACCATATAATAAGATCAATTTAATACATGCAACTTATACATGTATAATTATTTGAAAACATGGATACATTATACAAATGGCATAAAAATTTATAATGATTGGAAGGAATAATTAAACATTGCCACATAATACATTCAATCACATTACTTCCTAAATACAATTAAGTCAAATAAATGTTCTTTAAAATTAACTAAAGTTTTTATGAAGTTTAATTTTTGGATTTGAATTATTAAAACTTAAAGAGAAGAAATGATGATAGCTGTTTTGCCCCATCCCATGTTAGTGACTTAATGTATGTAAGGAAAAATAATTAAGTAAATTTTATAGATTGATTAAGTTCAAGTCATTAAGCAATTAATTTAATTTTCCCTTTCCTAAGCTTTTTTAATTTGATTAACCACTTTACCATGAGCCACTAATGATATGCCAATGAGTAATTAAAATTTTCAATGCACTTAACAAGACCTAATGCAATGAGTCTCATACTTAAAGGTTAATTAAATTAAAGAAAGAAATAAATTAAGTACTTATATGTTTTTCCACGCCCATGGGTTAACCATAAGTTATTTAAAGATCTTTATGTTATTGAACACATAAAGAGAAATCCATGAATTGAATTTGAATTATCTGAAACAAATTTGATTTTATTTCACCATTAATTTACTTAATTAAGGTTTAATTAGCACATGCATTAGTTAACCCTCCTATGGAAATGTACTTAAGAAAATTACTGTAAAAGAGGTCCTAAGTATTTTTCTTCATCATTCTCACTTTTAGTAGTGATTTATCATTATTGATCATCTAATTTTTACTGTTTAGCATTTTTTTAATAATTATTAAATTGATTAAGAAGGGTAATTAGGATTGAAATTTCAAATTCTTTAAATTACATGGCCAATAAATTTAAAGAAAATTATGGGAGGTAGAGAACATCCCATGGAACTAATCCACCTAATTTGGGATCAATTGGCCAAGTAATTAAGCCTTAATTAGGGTAATTAGCCTAAAATTCAAACCCTAATTAAGTACTATTTATTAATCAAATATTAGGGATTTTATTTTCATTAAATTCTCCTCTTTTTACCCTTTCCAAAATGGGTTTATTTGTATTTTTTAGATTTTTTACAATTAATTATGAATTTTCAAAGTGCTAGCTATTTAATGACAATTTTAACACTTAATTCACCTCTTAAACCATTGGTGCCACACTGAAGCTGATGTGGCAGCACTTTTCACATGGTGCCATGGGATAGGCTACTTAAAATGCCCCCTGTGGTGGCTGAGTCAGGGACGGCGGATGCTATTTCATCCCCATCGTCTAATCTTTGATCAGATGATGGAGATTAATCTCATGGTTTTTATTTAATTAAAGTGAATAATCTAGTGGATTAAATCATGGTTGTCCATTCTAATCTCACAGAATGAACGATCGATGATTTGTTATCCCCCGAGCACTGAAAGACGAACACCGTCCGCCTTCCACCGTTTGATCCGAGCTCACCGAAGCTCATAGGATGATGGGATCGACTCTAAAACATGTGGGGAGGAGATCTAAGAAGATCATTCAATGGAAATTGCATAAAATGATGATTCACTTCATAGAAGACCAACACTTAGGGAAAATTAATGATTTGCCAGATTTTTACCTCGTTGGAGATAAAGATCGGTGGTCCACCGACTGAGGTACCTTCATCTTGAAGAGACAAAGTCTTGTTGAGAAGATCTCAAGCTGCCTCCCCGCCAATTCCTCTATGGATCGAGCATCGTTGTAAAGCTCACTGGAGTTGGTCTTAGAGTGCCTTCCACTGATCAAATTGATCAGGGATCAATTCATTTTGGCTCGTCTGAGTGAGGGGAAGGTGTAGGAAGAGTTAATTTGAGTTTGATGAAGTTTTGGTGAGCTTGGACGGATGAGGCTCTTAGTTTCGATCGATGGTTGGTCTCTCCGGTGATGGAGAGCACTAGGGATTTTGGGAAGGGTCTAGGACTGCTCAGAATACTCTGAGGAAGCTCTATGTGAAGTTTGAATTGATGGGGAGGAGTATACTCTCCTCCCAAAGTGAACCAAGGGATAAGATTAGCTTAGCCTTTGGCATCTGGCCGAGGTAGGTGGTCGGAGGTTGCAGTGGACTGTTGAGGTGGAGGTGCTTGAGAGGTTGAGGCAATGACATGGGCTGGCATGGGGTGTGCCTCCTCCTCTAAATGAACTAATGGAGAGCCAAGGGTGAGTTCACCATCTCATGACCAAAGGCTTAACCCAACAGCCTTGGTTAGGTTGGGTCAGTGGTCCACATGTCCAAGAATGGCCAAAGGTGGCTGCCAATGCTTGGGGAGTGGGAGAACCCCTCCAAATGGGGATTTTTTCACATTTAGGTGGCTTGGTTCAAGGTTTTTGACCAAACTAGGTTCACCATGGGTTGGGTCCACTTGGGTTGGCCCATCGTGATCCAAGGATGAGTAATGTCAAGTTTGGTTAGGTTTGGACTTGGCTTGATATGGTTTGGCTTAATTTGACCCATATGGGTCAAATGGGGTTCAATTGGGCTAGGTTGACCAATTGGTCAAATTAGGTCAAACCAAGATTTTGGGTATGTTCAAATGATCATTTTAAATGTATCAGTGCAATTGGTTTGGTTTAATTTGAAGTGGATTTGATTTTGGCTCATATGGGTTCATTTTATGGCTAAGTTGACCAATTTGGTCAAATTGGCCAAATTGGCTTGGGTGGAGGGTTGGTTTAGGTTCATTTGATCATTTGAGAATGATTTTAGGTGCTAATTTGAATTAATTTGGATTTGGGAATGATTTGGTACAATTGGACCCTTTAGGTCAATTTGGGCTAAAGGGGCCAATTGGGCTAGGTTGACCCAATTGTGTTCAATTGAAGGTTGGATCATGTTCAATAATTGATTTATGAGTAATGGGAGTCATTGATTGCAAACAATTAGAGCTGGAATGGGATTTGGTTTATTTTGGCCCATATGGGTTAAATGGGTCAACTTAGATCAAGTGATCAAATTGGTTTGGTTTGACCCAATTGATTATAATTGGGCAACCAAGGATGATCAACAATCATTATGGAAGAGATTGATGGGCTGGATTCCAACAAACTTGCTAGATTGGAAGTTTTAAAGCAATTTGGTCATTTAGGCCACTTTGGGTCAAGTGGACCAATTGGGTTGATTGAGTTGAATTGGGTTGAATTAGATGTTGAGAAGGGTTCAATGATGGATTTAGAGTTGATTGGTGGCTTTGATTGTAATTGATTTGGGTTTGATTAGATTTTGGCTCATTTGGACCTTTTGGGTCAAATGGGCTAACTTAGGTTGATTGGATTCATTTTGTTCAATTTGTTCGATTACAAGTGTTGGAAGAGTTTGAAATGGTCTATTGAATGGTTGGAGTGCTTTTATGATAATTAAATTGGAATTGATTTGCTTGAATGGGTTTTGGGTTTGATTCATAAGATCATAGTGGAATTGACTTAGGTTAGGGCTTAAGACAATTTGGTTTAGAACTTTGATCAGAAACAAATCCTATGGGGGTCCATTGTGTTGGCTAGATGAGTGGACAAGCATGGGTCTTGGTTTTGGCCATACGATAGGTAAGACCTATTTTCCTTAGGGTATAATCTAAGCTTAGGGTATGCCTTCCTAAGTCTCTAGGCTTGAGTTTAGTGTTCCCTTAGTGATTAGAAGTGTCTTATCACTAAGGAAATCCAAGTGCCTAGAAGGTTCCTAGGTTTAAAATGAGAAGGATGAGTCCTCACTCCAAAAGTTAGGTCAACAATGGGATAAGCTTGACCTTTGAAAATAGTCCTTTATAGTGGAGAACACATCTTCTCATTGATTTAGCTCACAACTCAATTTCATCATGCATTTAGACATAATTATTCCAAGCCTTGGTCCAAATTAATGTGTAAAAATGGTTTAAAAAGTTGTAGATTTTGCATTTGTTTAAGTAATGTTTGCATACCAAACATTACCTTGTCTCTTAGGGAGTGAGTTTAGGATTCTAGCTTCTTTCCTAATTAATAATAACCTAACTATCTTGTATGTATATAAGACTGACCTAGATAGTTTTAAAGCATAGGAGGTGTTAGCTGGCAGCCACTCCAAGAGGTTGTAAGTTCAAAATAGTTGGGATATTTTTATTCTTTCTTGTGGAGGTGAACCACTATATCATATTCTCCCCAATTAGACTTAGGTTATGCTTCTAGCTTGTGCTAAAGCATTTTAGACTTAGGTTATGAGGCCGTTTAAGTCTCTTTTGCGATGAGTATAGGTACTCACCTCTTAGGCATTTTCATAATCTTGTGTTGTTGAAATCTAAGTCTTAGCATTCTAATGAAATTTGAACTCAAATAAATAACTTTCTCTCTTCAAAAAAAATGTAAAGCCTCACTATAGGATAGATTGAAGCACTCACTAGGCTTCCTAGTATCATGTATGTTTTCTACTTATTCTCCTTTGGAATTTGTGAGGAAGCCTTCCTATTTGAGCTCTTCCTAATAACTTTCCAAAATAACTAATTCTTTAATAGTCTAGCCTTGAAATCTTTAGGGACATTTATTAACTGCTTTAATCGAGAGTGTTCTTAGGAAACTTTTATTTCGTATGATGTAATTAACTATGGGGCTTGCCTCCATAGAGAACTAAATAACTTGGCATAAAATAAACCATACTTTACTTATCCATGTGAAGTAATGGAAAGATCTTTGGTATATATATAGACCCATCTACCTTAGGAGTCTTTATTAGGTGATTAAGTCTATTGTAAGGTGATGTTTCTATCTTTTGAGATAGTATATCATACCTTAACAACATACTTAATCACTTCAAAAAGTACCCCATAAGATCTGCATGGTGTCTCTATGACTCCAAATTAAAACACCACACTGAGACCCTATCATAAGACCCAACAAAGAAATAAACTTGCACACCATCCTTAGACACTAAATTTAGACTTTTAACACGTTATGAGGCTTGTGTGGGCAATCCAAATTTATTTTATGTTAACTCATATAACATCCTTAAACAATAACTTTAGCCATTTAATTTATATGTTATGGCCCATGTAGGTTGTTTGGATTTTAAAGAGTTGCACATAATTGTTCATTCATTTAATAAAGCACCTACACATGCTTTGAGACATTTGAAACTTGAAGTTAAATTAAACATAGTCATCTTGCAATGCATGTAAATGTGTTTCTCATTCATTTAAAAGCTCATATAAGTTTTGAGGCATTTGAATAAGACATTGAATTGCTTCAACCCATGTGTAATGAAGTCATTTTCATTCAAGTATTTGCACACATTTAAAAGCTATGGATATGAGTGAGGCTACCTCATTATATGTGCAAGAGCTTAACTCTTTCAGATATTTGCATGAATCAATAAAATATTTGAATCAAGCAAAATATTGCTTTGTAAGACATGCATGAAGTCAATCTCATTAGAATATTTGCATGCATATCAAAAGCATTTAGATTGAATGAAAGAAACTAAAATGTCTTAATTTTTATTGTTTGCATGAATTTTGAGGTATTTAATTTAGATATAAAGTTGTCTCAAAGTACATGCCATGTTACATCCTTAAGGCTTTCACAGATATCAATACAATGTACATGACTTCCAATGTGTTAAGTGTAGACTTGAATTCTCTTCGTGATGTATGAAAATTTTTTGACTTGGTTTGCTTGCATGACTTTTGAGACACTTGGATTGAAATTACATATTGCCTCATTATGTGTACCAAGTACACTCAAAGTATCATTACATTTATGACAAGTGATTTAACATATTTTCTTATTTTTATACTCATTAATGAGCTTCCTTGTTTTCATAATTTATTATTTAATAGATTTAAATTATCATGAATTATGGTGGGGTCCATAAAGGATCAATCCCTATCTATAAATAGAAGGCCTTCCCTTCTCTTAAACTCACTTTGTCATTTCATTTGAGTTTTTCAACGGGGATTCTTGCAATTCTACGGTGATCGAGTGAGATTTTGCTTGCATTTCAAGTAAAGTTTTGATTCTTTCATTTGTCACTTGTAAGTTAATTTTTAAGTTTCAATTCAAGCTCATTAAAATAGATTTTGATGATTTAATAAGTCTTATGTAAGTGCATAATCTGATGACATTTTGGCAAAATTTTGACAACATCTTTATGTCATCTCCATGTAAGAGGGCTATATTAGGTATGCTGGGCCTACCCACCATGAAAAGAAAGGCATATTTAGGTGATATAGTCATGTCTTTTTCTGTCATCCCATCGCGCCAAGAAAGTTGCATATAGGACCTTCATACCTACATGAAAATATATATTTCTCTGTTATGCTAAGAGAGATATGTACAAGTACTTATTTTCAACAATTTAGTGAACATATATTTTACATTTATGCTTGGAATCAAGAGATTTGGATTAATGACAAGATGTGAGGGGCATGAGTTTCTTGGATGGACTAAAACATAATTTTTCTTCTAATTTAGAGAGGTAAAGGATGACCAAACAACAAGATTTAGCCTTGATGAGCTAGGTGGGGGGATTAACAACTTTAAATCTTATAATTTTACTATTAAAACTGATGATTTGGAAGTAGGATCTTAAAAAGATTAAATTAAAGTCCATTTTTTACAATAAAAATAATAGTTAGACCCCATAGAAATTTTAAATCCCAATTATCTCATTATTTTGCTATAAAATTAGATAACCTAATAATAAAATGGCAATTTGGTAATAAGATGTGAGTAGGATTTAACTCAGTCAAACATCACAACTCAAACAAACAACAAAGATAATAACTACAAATCCTATAGAATTTTGCATCATATTACTTTCCTATTTTACCTTAATGCTGGATTTTAAGAAGAAGATGGGTTAGCATGGGGAACGGAGAGATGGCTTAGAGGTGAGGTGGGTGGGGAGTAGGGTTGTTTGTCTCATGCGTAAAGCAGAGAAGAGGAAGTTGAGCTTCTATTTGACATGAAATGGGAATGAGAACGAATCAGGAATGGAAAGATGAAGAGCTGGGGAGGCAAGGCTTGCTTCTCTCTTCAGGCTAAAATGGAGATGAGGCTAGGGAGGCAACATGAATGGGAGTGAGTATGGGAGCTTGGAATAGTGGTAGGTTTTTGTGGCTTGTGGGTTGAAGAAGAGTGAGGAGACAGGAAACTAAAGTTAAAAGAGACATGGTAGATGAAATCGGGTGGGTTACAACTTTGGGGAGATTGGAAATAGGGGGATTTGAGAATAGAAGGTGAGAACTGATTATAAGTTTAATTATGATATTACAGTCTCTTTCTCTCTCTCTCTCTCTTTTTCTTAATTAGATGAATGTGTGGTAGCCAATAATGATATTTTGTGGCTTTAAAGGGACTGGGGGTTTGGGTGGTTTGTAATATGCAAGGAATTGGAAGGGTTGGCTAACTTAACTGGAAATTTCTATTAAGATCAATTAATCAATACATATGTATATGAATATATATAATTATGATAGAATTCTTGATAATTTTAAGCTTAATTTTTATTTTTAATTTCTTCTTCATAACTTATGTATATTTTTCAACTTTTCTATATTCAATACAATTTTTCCTTCTTAATTATGAAACCCAAATTGTGTAGTTGCATTGGAATGTGCATCCATATCTCAAATTCATGCAGATTTTCATGAATTTATTTTTGTGTCAAAAATTATGCAATATGGGTGTCATTGTTAGGAAAATTTGACATCCTAGATGCAATGGTATTGTCTATTTTGTGGAGGTAATTTGGACAACATTGATAATGATTAAAGCAATTCAACCAACATTATGCGACATCGCATCCATTCACTCAATGTTCGCATAGCTGAATTGATCACAAAAGGTATTTTTTTATAAATTTCAAAGTTTCAATGACATTGGTGCAATCCATTTTGCAAACATATGTCATTTAGATTTTGAGCTTCTTGACTTTGATATGCACATACTTAAAGCTATTTTCTCCATCAAGAGCTTATATATAGCATAGTAAGCCTCATTTGATTAATTTTTATATTTTGAATGCTTCAACATGATCTACGTTGCAAATGGAGATTGTATTTGATCATGATTGAGATGTTTTGAACTTAATTTGCAAGATATCATATTTAACACTAGTTGATTTCATTAGGTCAACTCGATTTGATTTATGACACATTCTTAAAGGTCAACACACTCGAGGTTTTCTTATGGTTAGAGTTCCAAATTCCACTTAACTACCATCTAGCATATTGGTTTTTCATTAGATAATAATTCATCAACAACTTCCTAGAAATCAAAGATTATAAAAACCAAAGCCTCAAGATCACTTGATGATATGATAATTAAAGATAATAAAAACAAACATTCATTCTTTAAGGTGGATCACATCATTACAGATGAGGCAGGTCAAAGTGGAAATCAAAAGCTTTAATAAGATTAAAAAACAAACTATTTATAAGGGACACTTGATTTACTATTGAAGAATTAGAGAAGCTAACATTTAAAGTTATACTAGGTTTCATAGGTTTCAATTCTTCAAAGAAGATTTCTTTGGAGACCAAAAGAAATGATGTAACACAAAGAGGTCCAATCACAAGAGAAAATAAAAGGGAATTACATGCTAAACAAATGGTCCTATCATTGAAAACAAAAATACCATAGGAGGAAATTCATCTTGAAGCAATGAAGATCATTGAAGGCTTATTGTGTGCAAACTTCTATTTTGTTTTGTGTCATGTAATTATTGTATTTTTTTATGCAATCCATGTTTAAAAGTTATGCATGGTGTCATGTATTAAGGAAGGAGAGGTTTATTAAAAATTATAGTTAATTAATTAAAAAAATTAATTAATATAATCAAATGACTAATGGGACTGCTAGCTAGTGTAGAGAGTTATTACTCCACATGTGGCTGGCCTCCCCACTCTCTCCCAACTTCTATCTCCACTTCAATTTTTAAATTGTATGGTGTTAAACCATGGCTTGATGTGTGAAATTTTAGCTATTTCTTGGAATCAAAATTGGACAAGAAATCTCAATGGATGTGGCTTGGGGACCAACTAACAAAAAAGAAAGGGTTTGATGCTCTTATTTACAAAATTATTTTATTGAGTAGCCTATATTTATGTATTGATGATTTCTATAAAATTCCTTTTATAATGTTTTGTTGATGTTTTCTACTATGTCAAAAATAATTTCTCCATAATTTCTCCCATTAAAAAGCCAATTTATAGGTCTTTGAAGTGGACCAAGTCTAAAGCTGAGAAGACCTAGTTTGGTGGTTGTGTTTATTTGGTGTATCTACACTTTATGGAAATTTATGAAATTCTTAAAAATTGTAGTAGAGTATTTTATCTTTTACATCTAAATGTCAATTAGTGTTTAATGCTACCATGTTTCTAAGTAAGTGTCATTATACGAGTCAACTAGATAGTTTTCTAGGAGAAATTCATAAAACGAAAATATATACTTCATGAAAATCCATGAAAATTTCCAAATCATAATAGACTTTACTATCTACAAAATTTCTTTGATTTCATGTGATTTATAGTTTTATAGAGGGAGTTTTAATTGTTTGACGTTGATTGTCTAAACTTGATTATATTTTCTAACTTATGTTGAATCCCTATATTCTTGTGTAACTTGAATACCACTCTAAGCTAAATCCTAGCAAGAACTTCCTTGATCACTTAGGCATATTAGTAGATTCTTCATTCATCATTTAGGTCACCCCAAGTGTCCCATACCTAGCCCACACCAAGTTTGGTATCAGAGCATAGGTTTGGTGAAATAATTTGAAAGATGATCGTCAAAAGGGTTTGAGTTCTTGTCACAGTACTTGCAAAGGATCGAGTTGAATTTTAAAGATGTGATTACCTATACTTAGACTTGTTAATTTCCTTTTTAGGGTATTTATCTTTTATTGTAAAATCAAGTAATAGATTGCATATTTGAGTCAATTCTATAAACCATGTACTAGTATCGTTAGTTAGCTTCACTTATGCTGATCTAACCAACTTTCTTAAACACCAAATTAGTCCAAATTTGAGTGTGGTGACACCAAATTAGTGAGAATGATCCACTAAAAAATACTCACCTTTATTAACATTAACATAAGAAAACTCACATTAAAAATGTAGGGTTTAATTTAAGTTCTAATTTACTTGTTTTTCCTAATTACTTTAATTATGCTTGTACTTGGTGAAGGCTTATAAATTTTATTTTTGTTTTTCATTTGCATTTATTCATTAAAATCAACAAATATCATTGCATATTTAAATTGAAAAAAAGTTCCATCTTGCAGTCCTTTATTGGGACAACATGTCTCCTAAATCTGCTAGCTAAGATCAAATTGATAACTTGAATAGAAGGGTAGAAGAATTACTTTTACCAACTAAAGCGAAGTTTAATAAGATTCAATACTTAGTCATGATCCTAATCACATAAGTTCAAAACTTCAACACTAGGGCACAAACCCTACCTTAGTCCAATAACATATTAAGGTTGACTAAGTATGAGAGAAAAACTATAAGGAACACATACACCACATGAGACATCCTTTATGGAATCCCCTTAAGAATGACCACTATAGAAATCCTAAGATTTTAAATGAGCTTATTTACAAGATTAAGGTTGATGTGTGTACATATGATGGAGTTTATAATCCCAATAAAATTTTAAATTAGCTTACCCAGATGAATGAGTACTTCAGTTGACACTAGATAGATAACTTTCAACGAATCACATTCACCAAGATAAAACTTATAAGTCACGCTAAACTCTATTCAAACAACATTTAACTTAAAATAGGTTAAGAAGAACCATCTTCACTTAGATTATAATGAAGATGATGGTTAGGGCCAAATATTATCTTAGCAATCATGCAAAAAAAATTACATGAATAATTGATGAATCTTAGGAAAAAAATATGCAGGTGGTTGAGTACATGAATAATTTTAAGGATTTGATAACTAAGACCAATTGCATTAATTAGGCCTAACAGTTAGCCAATAAATTTATCATTAGTTGTAAGAGTGATATTAGGAATGAGGTGGAGTTATAAGACCCATGAATCCATGAAGATATTATTCACTATGCTTCACTCTTAGAAAATCATAAGAAAGTAGTCACTTTATCTAGATCTAGGATTCAAAATTCCTTTTATCAAGCATCCTCCTATTCCAGTCAAAGGACTACTGCTACACCTAGACAATCATCCTTTAGTACCTAACTCAATAAGAATGCCACCGATTCATCTCCTAAAACTAAGACCATTGTGTGTTTTATATGCCATAAGAAGAGACATGTAAAATTAATATAAGAAAATGAGGTGTAGATGATGAATCAGAGGAGTATGATGACACCCCTATTTTAGATGAGGACACAACATGTGGGAGATTAAGTGTTATAAAGTGTATGCGATTTGTAATAAGAGGAATATTATGTATGTGATTTGTATGGAGAAGAGGTGAAAGTTAGTGATAGATGGGGGTAGTACTATGAATTTCATTTCTACTCACTCTCGTTCTAAGGAAAACCTTAAGCAAAAACTCCATTTAGATCTATTTTAGAAGAGTTGGGTTATTCAACCTCCGAACTTAACACATTTATGTGACTTATGCCTATTAAGATTGGTAATGGATACCTCATTTGATGTGTTATATTACCTATAGATATAGTACAAATCTTGTTATGTAGACCAAAACTTTATGATTTGAATGTGATTCATTATGGTTGAAAGAACAACATCTATAAATATATATATATATATATATATATATATATATATATATATATATATATATATATATATATATATATATATATCTTTAAATATAATAAAAAGACCATTAAACTACTTCTTTTAAAGCCAATAGATAATTAGACATATATTCCACAAAAGTTTAGTTTTGAGATCCAACCAAAGCCTAGTCAATAGAAGAATGCAGAGCATTAGTTTTTATATTATCATCCCCTTCTCCAAGGGAGATGAGCTTTGACCTAAAATTAGTGGGTCCTCTTTCACATTTTCCCTTAGACATCAAAGAATAAAAAGTAAGATTCAATACCATGTTTATAGAATTTTATGATCCCACATCACATTACCTACTTCATGTGATGAAAGTTGTGGAGGAGCCATCATAAAATCACATTCTTGATATTATTTCTCCTTTCTTATAAAAATTTAGCCATTTGTAGCTAGATGAACTACCAATATCATTTGTCACAAATTAGAAATATTGAACATGTCATAAATTTTATTTAATTATCTTAATTACAAAATTTATGTGATAACATGATCTTCTAGATGACTACTCTTCCTTGTCACTAGAGGGTACTGTGCTTGAGTCACTTTGAGATAAATTTCATCATTGAATGCTCACCTTATGAGGGCAAGTCTATATCTGAGTAGTTAACACCCATGTGCTTATTGTGCTCATCAAGCATGCGATGAATTTTTAGCATTTGATTATTTGCTTATGTTGAATATATATTTAGCCTCCTAATTCTTATGCTCCATTATAGAGGTAACACACAAAAAAGATAGAAGAATAAAAAGTTAAATTAACTCATAATAAATGCTAAAGAAGAGAAGATGCTTTTTTTAATGTTACATCACCTTTTCACTGGATTCAATCTTTTTTGTCATACCCCTGATCGCCTTCAATTTTAAAAAGGGTACCAACCTCTCAAAATATTTACCAGACCATTCATTTTTGATTGAAGACATGCCTCTTTTTTTTATCAAATCTTTATTATTGTGAGTAGAATGTACACACACACAATATATTCTAAGAGAATACATGGTGATATTGATTCTTCAAAGCTATGGGTTGGCCTCAGAAAAAAACTAAAATTTAAGAAGCCCATTGCTCACGTGATGGAGACAAGCTCGTTATACACCCCTACCATGGTTTCTTTAGTCAATGGGAGTATTATGGAGTCATTAGTCAAGGTGAGTGTTTGTTCCATGTGAGTAGATAGTGTATTGAAGGAGGGGACTGTCACCAACTTATTCATCACAAGAAGGTGGTGATGAGGAGGCCGATGGTTATCTCTCTTGTTCCCACTATCATAGAGTAGAGTCTTGTTGATGTAGGGTTAAATTATTTTACTTTCAAATATTATTGTAGTACTTGATTAATATTGGCAAGTGTGTAGGATGCAATGGAGGTCTATAGCAGACCTTCAACGTCTTCTTAGATTATCTACTTGGATAGTACTGGAAGTCCTAAAAGAATGATTCATATTTCTATGGGCGATCTGCTATGTCATCATCTGAGTGAAGAGAATGTCCACTTATTTGAATAGTGGCTTTCTTCTCCAAGGATCTTGTCTTTAGTAGATTGCCTTATTAAAATTCATTTTTAAATTTTTGAAAAGTTTGTTTCTCTTAATTTATGGGTGACTCTCGACATGCCATGAATTGAGGCAGTAGTGCCAAGCTTCGCCACTAAATGAGGAGCTGACTTCTCAAGGGGAACCAGTCAAGATGCCTGCCTTATATGATGGGTCCACTATCAACTTTACCTTTGTTGATATCCTAGAAGTGTTGGCAAGTTTTTCTCCTCATAGTGGCGAGTTTGAGAGGAAAGAGTCTGCTCCCTCGGAGGAGAGAAATATGAAAAAGGGGCCTCAATTGTTTGCAAATTCTGCTGAGCTCACAAATCTATAGGGAAGGTTTACCATTCTAGAGGACTTGAGCTCAATAAGGTAGGAAATGAGTAAACTTAGGATTATACTAGAGGTAGAGTCATATCAAAGGCAAGTTGCCAAGGTTGAGCTATAGAGAGAATTGGCCATTATGAGAGTTGAGTTGGTTTCTCACTACAACTTGACAAAGTCGATGGGGATCTTCTCGCTTTATCACTAGTGCCAATTATATGTTTGACTATATATGGGAGAAAGGAAACCTCGGAGAGGGTGGAACTCGAAACCCATTATACAATAGTTCAAAAAAAAATAGTAGGGATCATTGTGAGTGTGTTTGTAAAAAAAAATTTATATATTCTGAAATAAATAAAGAAATGTTTATAAGAAGATTTTACCTTACACTCTTCTTTTTTTATTGAGAGTTATTTCGTCATTGATAATGGTGACCAGGAATTCATTTATTATTTTTTGTCTTTATATACACAATTTAATATTTTCAAAGGATTTCGTAACCATTTCATCATTAAATATTTGACATGACATTCATGTTACCAAGCCATACTTACTACATTTATAAATGCAGTTTCACCATGGGTAATTAATACTTTATTGCAACTCTCTATTGAGTGAGTGACTTATTGATTCCAACAAGTAGAATTTGTTCTTTTATTTCTTAGAAGCGTGTGAGTTTGATGGCTACTATGAAGAAAGCGGCGAGTTCATTCATGTTATCTAAGATCAAGGAGGTTATCAACCTTGATCCATGAATGAAGACCTTAATTTTTTATGATTATTTCTAGAGCCATCCTGACTACAGTAAAAGAGTGGTCAACCCTGACAAGAGGCTTAACTTGACTAAGATAGTTGAGTTATGCATCCCCCTCGACCATTTCAAACTTGGGTTCTGGTTCCCTTTGCCCAACAAGTGGGTACTATTATGTTATGCCCACCTAGATCTTGCCAAACTCTGTGGCAAGCATTACCACATTTCTAATAATGCTGAGAGAGGAGAAGCTATCATGAAGCATGACTCTTTTTTTCCATGACTTTGCCATGAAGGGACACAATGATGGGACCATTTAGTTCTTGATGGTCTTGCTGAGAATACATGGGCTATCAAATAAGGTCACTAAGTGTTGATCCAAACTATTGTTCATCAAGAGCTCATCACCCTAACCCATGTTATTTATGCCTACCACCTTCTCGATGAGTAAGGTGGCCACTCTGGAGAAGAATCCTCAAGTAGAGGTGGCCTTGAAGAGAGTGACTCATAAGACTTTGAATGTCAGTCGCTATCTCTTCTACAAGAGTTTTCAACATCATCAGTGATAAGTATTTTGTACTTAGCCTTCCTTTTGAACATTAAAGTTGTTTTTTCTGACTCACTAACTCTAATGCTCTTATTCACTTTATCAGGTGAAGATGGCATTGTGGCCCCACACTCGACCATTCGATCATCAAGTTTCTTGAGGAGGATATGGCCTAGGAAGAAGGTGCAAGTTAGCTATTGCTAAAGTTGGCGAGGAGGTGGGGATGACTAGTACTCAAAAATAGTTTAAAAAGAGAGCTGTAATCTCAACTCCTCGTGGTCGCTCCAAGAAGAGGAGTGATCCCATGAAAGAGAAATGGAAAGAGATAGAAGAGGAAGAGGTAGAGTATGCATAAGATAACTTCACTCTTGACCTCATCCAGTCGACCAACGAAGCCTTCAATCTCGGTCGGGATATCTACTAGGAGAACTTAACATTACTCTAGAGAACCTCTTAAATAGTCAGCTACCCTTAGCCATAATGGCTACATAGATGATGGCTTGGTCAACTTAAGCGATTTTCAATAAGTTCTTTATCAAGAGGAAGAATCTCTCCATAGCAAAGGTAAAGCTGGTAGGTGTGAAAGAGTAGCTCACCTTTGTTGAGTTCAAGCTCACTGATTTTTAGGAGGTAAAGCGACAGGAGCAAGAGCGGATGGAAGTTGTTCTAGAGCTCACTCGCCTCACTAAGGAGAAGAGGGAGTTGGAGGAAGAACTCTCCTATTATAAGAAGGAGTTTAAAAAGAAAGAGGCTAAGTTTGTAGGCATTTTAGATTTGGCCAAGTACAAGGAACTATTGAAATAGAAATTAAAGTCAAGAGCTGACTTCATAGTCTCCAAGCACATTAAGCATGACTAGTTGGATCTTGAGTTCTTGGATTTCTCCAACATAGTTACTCTCTCATACTTTAACGATGACAAGAGTGGCTTGAGTTGACTTTCCTCCAACCTTCTCTTTTTCTTCGATGCACACATCTTTTTGGCTATGAATTGGGGAGAAGCACTCAATGAAACTCCATACTCACCTTCCTGTAAATTTTATTTTGATAAAATTTAAAAGATGTACATCTTTTTTTTTCTACTAAGTACTCTTATTCTATTTAGATGGTTGAGCTGCTTCATACTCTCTAGTGTTTTGGCTATATTTGGTACTTAGAAGAAATATAAGTGTTGATCCATGGGGTGAGTTTGTTACCTTTTAATTGGTGCTTATTGTGAGTCATTTTCTTGGTTGTTGGTCATGGCAAGTAAGTTCTTCTAGCTTGCCAACTAGGAGAGTTGGACTTTCATTAGGTTACCGACCTCACAGGTGCCAGTCTTACACCATAGTTGCCAACTAAGAGAGTTGGTATTTCATTAGGTTGCTAAACTCACATCTGCCAGTCTTACACCATAGTTACCAACTAAGAGAGTTGGTCTTTCATTAGGTTGCCGACCTTACGGGGTGTTGGTCTTACACCATAGTCATCAATTAGGAGAGTTGTTCTTTCATTAGGTTATCAATCTCATGGGGTGTCGGTGTTAGACCATAGTCACCAACTAGGAGGGATGGTCTTTCATTAGGTTTCCAATCTTATGGGGTGTTAGTCTTACATGATAATCACCACCTAGGAGAGATGGTCTCTCCACTTAGTTTTATGGAATAAGCTTAGGAGAGTACTAATGAAGTTAACTCGAGAATTGCCTTCTTGACTACAATATCCAAAGGCTAATAATGGTGCACCAAGAATTCAGATCGCATACACAGGCCTTTGTGGCTTACCAAGTGAGACCTTTTGCTTGGGCCAAAAATGACACACCAAATGTTCTGAGTTGTCATGTAGCTCCCTTAGTATTCATCCTAAGATCACTTCACTTAATGTTGATATTCTAGAGCCAAAAATGGCACGCTAAATATTTGGATCTCCAATTTGAGCCTTTGTTGCTTGCTGAATGGGATCTTTTCCTCGAGCTAAAATTGATATGCTAAGTGTCTTCAATTGAGGTGAAGCTCCCCAAGTATTTTATTCATACACGCCATGTATATTTACCTAACTTGCCTAGTTTTTTTTTGTACATATGTACTCCTTATATGTACTCACCAAGTATATTCTGTAAGAAATTCTAACCTTGTTAGGTGAATTTATAATAAACATGAAAATCATAGTTTACATTGATCAAGAAACACTGATTACCTAAAGGGAAATTTTTTTTCAAGTCCTTAGCATTTCAAGTACACAATAGGTCTTGCCCTTCATGGGCCTGAAGTTGGTAAGCTTGAAGGCCGACCTACTTTTTGATAATATATGGTGTCCCATTTGTGCGCGAGGTTTCCAAAGACATTTCATAGAGCCTCGTGTCTATTTTCTTGATAAATAAATCACCACTCTTAAAGTTCTTCTCTTTTATATGGTGGTCATAATTCATTGCCATTTGCCTTTTTTACCTCTTCTTTTCATAGTGAAGCCTTATTCATTACTTTCTTGAGCATATCGAGTATATCTTCCATGAATTTTGAGTTTGTCTTCCTCCACTCAATGATGTTCTCTCCTTGCTTTGTATTTGCAAGTACCTTTTGGCTATGGAGTTCATATTTGGCAGGTAGCACTACTTCCATCTCATGTGAGAGTGAGAAGAGTGTATGCTCACTAGTTGTATTGGGAGTCATTCTAAGAGCCCATATAATGGCCAGTAATGCATCAACTTATTTAGCTTTAGTGCCTTCTACTTTCTTCTTTTATTCTTAAGACTCATAAAAGTCTCAATCCTCAGTCGGTGTATTGTGGTCCATTGTTAGTGATGATATGCATAAGTAGGTTGTATCTAAAAATAATGTCAGTGCAGATAAAATTTTTTACTAAGTGTAGTAACTTTAACAAGCAGCTTAACTTCAATCTATTTACTAAAATAATTAATCATGACCAAGATGAATCTTCTTTATTTGTTGGCGACTAGCAATGGGCTCAATCTCCCTAATGGCAAAGGACTAAAGACTTATAATAGGTTATAGGAGCTATGGTGGTTGTTGCTGAAAATGAGTAAATTTATGGTATTGTTTGTGCCTCATCACAAATGCTACGACATCTTTTCTTAGTGGATTAGAAATATTTCTATCTCAAGATTTTAGGAGTGAGTGTTCTTCCTTTGGAGTGGCTACTACATTCACTAGAGTGTATTTCTTCCAATACTTTTTTTGCTTCATTTCTTGTACAAACCTCATATTCAATGAAGTCATTGAACTTCTAAATAGCTCACCACCAATCAGTGTGTATTTGGAGCCTTTTATTCTAAATTTTAATACATGCTTTGTGTTTTCCTCAATCTCTTCTATATGTAGGTATTTTTGATAGGGTCAATCCAACTGAGCAAGTGTTCATAATTTATTTGTTTTGATTCATCTTCCTCTATATTTGGCTAGATGAGCTAAATAATGAAGTGTCCTTCAGTCCACCTACTCTAGACATTAGATCAATGAGTTAGTTTTATTCTTTAGGAATTTTCTCGATCTTAAAGTAATCCAATCACTTGATCTCCATTTTTACTTTAAGCATAATTTTTTGCAAGAGCTCGCCTCTAACTTTGTAGTCCTTATTAACTTATTTCACCACCAATTATGAGTCTGAATAGGCAATATCGGGTAATGATCCTAGCCTTCATGCTAATTTAAGTTCGGTGAATAAAGCTATATATTTCTATTTGTTATTATTGATCTAAAGTAAGATTGAACTAGAAGCATTTTAACTTGATGATATGTATAGCTACCATAATAACCCTTGGTTGACTGAGGCTTCCTTCAATTTACAAAAATCAATAAGGAAGTCGAGTGTCTGAGCTTTGATCGCCATTCGACGTAAGTATGATATATAAAATTTTCTCAATTCCACTAGCAATTTCAACAGCCTTCCTGAATGAACAACCTTTACGAGTATTGATTTGAGTAGATTATTGGTGATGAACTGAATCAAGTGGGCATAAAAATATGGTTGCGCTCTTTTGGTCAAAATAATGAGCATGAGTGCAAGTTTCTCCATTATATGGAAGTTTAACTAGGCTCCTCTCAAGGACCTATTGATGTAATAAATGGGCCATTGCTTTTTGTCCTCCACTTTAATGAGAATTGAACTAACTGAGTCTTCTAAAACTCCTAAATATAATAATAGAGTTTCTCTTTCTTTTGGCCTCTACAACAAGGGTGGTGAGGCGAGTAAGACCTTAAGGTCATGCAAAATCCTTCTCACATTTTGGAGTCCACTTGAACTTCTTGGCTCCACTAAGAACCTTGAAGAATGACGAGCAATGTTCTCCAACTTTGAAATAAATGAATCTAGGCTTGTGAGTTGCCCCGTGAGTCATTGTAGTTTTTTTATTATTTTTGATGAAGGCATATCAATTGAGGCATTCACCTTACCTTAATTGGCCTTTATGCCTTCAAGAGTGATTAAAAATCCTAAAATACTACTCAATCTAACTCCAGAAGTGCACTTTATTGCTTTCAAGTATATGTTGTATTTCCTCATGGTGGCAAAGTCTCTTTTAGGTCTTGAATATACCCCATAGGTGACCAGCAAATCATCTACATAGACTTCAACATTCCTTCCCTAATCCTAAAACACTCATTGATGTAGACTTCAACATTCTTTCCCTTCTAATCTTAAAACACATGATCCATCATTTTTTGGTAAGTCACTTTAGCATTATTGAGACTGAAGGGCATTACTTGGAAGCAATATAGTCATTCTCTTGTGATAAAGGATGTTTTCTTAGAGTTAGTCAAATGCATTTGAATTTGTTGATACCCAGAGAATGCATCAAGAAAGCTCATCATAGAGTACCTTGTTGCCGAGTAGACAAATGCATTTATTCGTGGAAGGGGATATCCATCCTTCGAGCATGTAAAATATAGGTTTGTGAAGTTGATGACCATTAGTTATTTTCCATTAGATTTTTGCACCATGACTACATTCAATACCCATTAAGATATTGGACTTGTTTGATGAAGTCAACTTCTAGTAATTTGGTGACTTCTTCTTTGATAGGGCTGGGAAGTAGCTACAATCTTTCTTCTTTATTGTTTGATAGGGAGAGTGTCCTTATGGACATTAAGGTGATGACAAGTAATGTTGATGTCAATGCCTAGCATCTCAATTGTCTAGGAAAATACATCTACATCATCTTAAAGGGTTTGAATGAGGGCTTCTCTATGCTTGGAGCTGAAAGTTAAGCTAATCTAAGGACTTGCCCATTATGGGAGGAGTTTGGCACTTCTTCTACCTTCTCAAGCACTTCAATCCCTACAAGCAATGTCCAATTTCAAGACTTCTTCCTCCTTTCTAGACTAACTCATTGCTTTGATATAGTAGGTTTTAGTTTGCTTTAGGTTGACTCTCACAGTGAGTTCTTCTCCGCCTACAAGGACTTGATAGCTTCCGTGATAAGTGGACACCACTATCCTAAATGTGTTAAGTAGTGGTTGACCAAATATGACATTATAGAAGTCTATGACAAAGTCAACTATGGTTGTGTACTTCTTTTCATTCTCCCCTCAGTTATATGGAGAGTGATCATTCCTTCAATTTCTCTCCTTTTACCATTACATTCCTTCTCTAAAAAGCTCACAAGTACAATCAGAGTGTGTGCTGCTCGCACCATGGTCGCTAAGTTAACCTCCCCAGACTGCAGTCATTTAATACTTGCCCTTTATGAAGACTCCCCATCTACCCTAAAAATGGTGGATATGACTCTTATAATGTGAATTACATGTGGATAGGTTCATTACCTATTTTGGCCACTTCCTTATCTTTCCTCTAGGTGAACTCTTTGAGTTTTTTGGCCTTTATCAATTCTTTGACCAAGCTTTCAAGTGGTAGGATTCCTCTGTGTCATGCTTATGATCTCTATGGTAAGCATAACATTTAGAAGGATCTTGTACACCTTTAGGTCTCAATAGTGGTGGCCTTTTAAAGAAATTCTTATTTTGAATGGCCTTGACCAGCTCAGCTATTAGCACCATTAGTTGAATCGATGCGGTATGCTGAGGGTATTTATTCTCATGGTGATGAGTCACATGGTTCCTGAAGTCTCACATGGGCATGAGTGTCTACGATCACCTTCTCTCGCTTGGTCTCCATATTCAAAATTTATCTTAAGCAGCTGCCCAAATGCGGTCTTTTCAATGAGTCATTAGTGCAATTCAATTGAGTTAGCTAAGCAACTTTGTTATATTATTGGTGTTAACATAATTGTTTTCCATTTCTAGTAGTTTAGCAAGTGCCTTGGGATATTGGAGCATAGGGTATACTTGAACGTCCCTTCCATTAATCCTTGGGCAAGTGTAGCTTGTACAATAAAATAAATTTCAGCAAGAAATAAATTTATGTTCAAGAGAAACTATAACTAGTATGTATAAAATAGTGTATGAATGATTAACTCTTGACTAAAATTTTTTCTTAATTATTAAATAATAAAAATAACAAGCTTTACTGAATTTTAGCAAGTTAAAAAACTATTTAAACAAAGGATATTATTTGTAATAAAATGATATGTGCCAAATAAAATAATTTAACTTTTCATAAATTTTATTTTGATAAAGAAACTTGATATATAATAGATCTAGCATATACTCTAAAATTTTAGCAAATAATTTATTTTATTTCAGCCAAAATGATGCTATGAATTAATGCAAATAATCAAAAATACTTAAATAAAATTAGTATATGATAGATCTAAGTGAACTAGATAAGCTTTTAATTAAAAAGAGAGATCTAACAAATAAGAAAGTATTTTCACAATAATAATTTAAATTTAAATGCTTCAAATACACTTCTAAAATAGATTTAATGATAAATGATCTTTCAAATAGAACTATTGAAGAAATTTTTCAAGAAACAAAAAGAAATTTGTGGGAAGATAAAAATTTTATGAAGATGAAATAAATCCTACAAACTATCACAAGAGTTTTTCAAAATAAAAAAAGTTAAAAAAAAAATTGATGTGAAAAACATAAACTTTGATGACCAAAGACTAATCCACCAAAAGTATAAATTTTGAAAATAAATAAATGGTGAAAATAGTATGAACAACTAAAATAGATTAAGATCAAGAAAAAATAAACTCAAGTAATTTGAGAAAGCTTGCTTAGTTGAAGATGGTGAAGCCTTCAAACCAAGGATTTGATCATGTAATATTTGGAGAACACTTGTAAGAGAAATCTATCAAGTTTTCTCTTAGATTTTCTGAAAGATTTTGAATTTGATTGAGCAACCCCTTTCATGAAGAGAATAAGGGCTATTTACAAGCAAAATGTCATTTTGAATTATTTCAAAGAAATATATTATTCTAATATCATTTTATCATATAATCATATAATATTCAATCAAAATATTATTTATGTTAAATAAATATTAAATTCAAATAGCCAAAAATAGCTAGTCACATGGGCAAGTCAAAAATAATCAAATATGACTCTTAATATATTCAAAATATGTAGCATGCAATCATTATTAATCTCTAATGTTTGAAAAATCATAATAAATTTAATTTTAATCAAACGTGAGTCATGTAAATCAAATTAAAGGAAAAATCCCAAGGAATATGTTGGAGATGAAATGAGATCTAAATCCCTTGATTATAAAATTACTTTGGTTGAAATAATAAATTTCTTGTATTATTGTCAATTTTAAAATATGACATTTAAAAATTATGATATAATTTAAATTTGATAATACATATATTAGTTAACATAAAACTCTTAAATTAAATTAATTTTTTAATTATATTAAATATATAAATTAGTTGCACTCAATAATCATAATTAATTATCATTTTTTTTGACAAATTAAATGCTTTGTATGAAGCATATAATGGTTTTAAAGATTTATGGAATTGAATGTTAATTAGATAAAGATTTTTTATTTTTCTTATTATCAGTAATTATAATAAATAAAAATAATATATTAAACTATGAGAAATCAATTCATGCCAATAAATTCATATAAACCTTTAAGATAGTTTTAAATGCATTTAACCTAAAATGTTGTAGGAGCTCCAAGCTATCCATCTTGATATATCATTCATTCTACTATATTTGTAATTGCATCAAACATATTGTGAGTTGTATTGGATATGTAAGAAGCAATATGGCATAACTCAAAATCAATATATCTAAAACACTTAAAACATATATTAGAATATCTAATCATACTTTAGTTATCATCAAAATTAATAGGATTGAACATCGAGCCCATAAAGCCAATAGTACGCCATTTTTTTATGATGATAAACTTATGTTGGGTATTGATTTTGATGAAGGTTTAAGAAAATCTTTTCTATTAAATAAATTTTGTGCACAATAGATGAATAATGATTCTCTCTATAAATATATGCATGAAAAAAATTTAATAATAACTTATATTTTACCCTTCTCCCCCTTTTGATAATATTAAAAAGAGAGACTAAACTACATATAACTTTAAATATTAGGATCTAACATTCCAAGCATGAGTCTTAAAGTACAAAAAATGTTCTTCTGGTAATAATTTTGTAAAAATATATTCAATTTGTAAATCAGTGCTAATGAAATTAATATTAACATCACCTTTCAAAACATGATCACTAATAAAATGATGTCTAATTTCTATATGCTTGGTTCGAGAGTGCAGGATAGGATTTTGGGTCAAACTAATAGCACTAGTATTGTCACACTAAACTAGAATGTGATCTTGCTTAATTTTAAAATCTTCTAATTGGTTTAACCAAAGGACCTGAGCAACACAACTACCTACAGCTATGTACTCAACCTCAACAATGGATAAAACTATATAATTTTGTTTCCTAGAGGACCAAGATATAAGGGATGATCTTAACAATTGACATGTGCTTTATGTGTTTTTCCTATCTACTTTGCATCCAGTAAAATTAGCTTTATAATAAGCAACCAAATCACATGACAAATTATTATTAGGATACCAAAGACCTAACCTTGAAATGCCTATCAAATACCAAAATATATACTTGACTGCTATTAAATGAGATTCCTTCGAGTTAATTTGAAAATGAGCATAAAAATAAATAGCAAGCATAATATTAGGCCTAGTAGCAGCAATGTATAGAAGTAAACCTAGCATACTCCTATAAAGTTTTTTATCAATATATTTTCTTGATTCATCTAAATCTAATTTTATAGATGGGCTCATGGGAATTTTACTAGACTTGAATCTTTTCATGTCAAATCTTTCAAGCAATTCCTTCGTATACTTAGTTTGACAAATGAATGTGCCATTTTCTTGTTGCTTCACTTGAAGGCTTAAGAAAAAATTAAGTTCTCCCATCATACTCATTTCAAACTTTTTAGACATCAAAGATGAGAACTCATGTCACAAAGATTCATTTCTACTTTGAAATAATATATCATCTACATACACTTGTACCATAATCAAATCATCATCTATGCTCTTAAAGAATAAGGTGGTATCTACTCCACCCTTTCTAAATCCATGATCTATTAAAAGTTACTTAACCTATCATACCAACCACGAGGAGCTTATTTTAAACCATATAGAGCTTTCTTTAATTTATACACATGATTTGACAATCAAGGCTCTCAAATCTAAGTGGTAGCTCTATAAAGAAATCTTGCTCAATAAATCCATTCAAAAATGCACTATTGATCTCCATTTGAAAGAGTTTAAATTCTCTAAAACAAGCATAAGCAAGGAGTAATCTAATGGCCTCTAGTCTTTCTACGGGTGCAAAAGAGTTTTTAAAATCTATCCATTCAACTTGTGTATACCCTTATGCAACTAACCTAGCTTTATTTCTAAACATACAACCTGAGTCATCTAGCTTATTTATAAATACTCATTTTATTCCAATGATAATTTGATCTTAGGGTCTTTGGACTAATTCCCAAACATCATTTCTTACAAAATGCTTCAACTCTTCTTCCATAATAATAATAAAAATAATATCTTTTAATGATTCTTCTAAATTTTTAGGTTCAATCTCAAATAAAAATGTTGAATGATCTACAACCTCTCTACCATGTCTTTTGGTCATAACTCCTTTTGAAGGATCTCCTATAATCAGTTCCTTTAGATGATTTTTATTATACTTTTATTTTTAGGCCATGATTCATCCACATCACTTTTGAAAGATATTTTATTAAAATCATCAATCTCTTCATCAATTACTTCATTTCTAATGGGATCAATTAATTTTTTAATAAAGATAACATGTACTGATTCCTTTATAATCATTTTTCATTTATTGAAAACTCTATATGCACTACTAGAAAGAGAGTATCTTAAAAAGTACCATCATCTGATTTGCAATCAAACTTACCTAAGGGCTATTTTTCATTATTCAAAATAAATCATTTACATCCAAATACATGAAATTGTTCAATCTTAAGCTTCTTTCCAAAAAAAAGGAAAAAACAATTCATAAGGGAGTCTTCTTCAAAATTAGTCTTAAATAGATCCTATTCATCACATAACATGCAGTATTTATAGTTTCTACCCAAAAATATTTTGGCAATTTATACTCATCAAGTATAGATCTACTTAATTCAATTAATATTCTATTTTTTCTCTCTACTATATTTTATTGGGGAGTTCTAGGTGCAGAAAAATTATGTCTAATCCCATGTCCATCATAATAATCATCAAATAATTTATTTTCAAATTTGCCACAATGATCAGTTTGAATCCCATTAATCAAAAGACCTTGTTCTCTTTAAATATATTTAGAAAACATTCTAAACTCCCCAAAAACATCAGCCTTATTGGCTACAAATAAAATCCACATATATCTAAAGAAATCATTAACAATCACAAAACCATAATTTTTACCACCTAAGCTAGTGGTGCTAATAGGACCAAATAAATTCATGTGCAACAACTTTAGAGGTATAGAAGTACAAATAATATTTTTACTACTAAATAAACTTCTAGAATGCTTGCCATGGATACATGCATCACAATTATAGTTTGAATAAAAAAAATTAGGTAATCCAACTACTAAATCAAGTTTAGCAATTTTATTGAGTGTGTGCATGTTAATATGACATAATCTCTTATGCCATAACCAACTATCATCACGAGAGCTTTTAAAACAAAGTAAATTCAAATTCACATCATGAAAGCTACCTAAATCAATGGCATAAATATTTTTATGTCTTTGTCTTACTAAAAACATTTTATTATTTTGATAATACAATATGATGCATGAAAATCGCATTCAAACATTTATCACATAATTGACTAATAGAAATTAAATTATGTTTTAATCCTTCTATTAGAAAAAATCTAAAGTGGTAGATTTCTTATAAATAGATCTAATGTAAATGATTTTTCCCTTTGCATTATCTCCATATGTAACATATCCTCCATCACGTGATTCTAAAGATATGAATTTGTCCTTATCACTTGTCATATGTCTTGAACATCCACAATCCAAGTGCCTCAAACATTCTTTGATTTTGCTTTGAAGGCATTCCTACAAAAGAAAATCACATGTTAACGTTTGGAACCCTAACATGTTTGGGCCCACATTCTAAATTTAAAGCATGATATCTAGCATGTGTGGTTTGCATAGTGCTTGTACTTTTACCCATACATAAGATGATTTCTTAGTGGTTTTTAATCTACATGCATAATAATAAAAAAATATATTCTTTTATACCACATATTAGTGTTTGTATATGGCTTAGCATGATAATTATAAGATATATGAGTGGGATGTGTATGATGCAAATGATTTTTATTAGATGTTTTACTTGATGAAGCATTATAATAAACATGTGATGTCAAACATAATTATATTCTATCTTTTAACAAGATATTCTCTCTTTCAAGTTTACATACAAGTAAGGAACAATCAAATAAAAAAATATTTTTACTTTTCAAATTATCACATTTATTTTTTAATTCAAAATAATGCATATCTAAATTATCATGTTCTTTTCTACGGTTTTGTATTTTCTTTTTTTTTTTATATTCAATAACTAAATCATTAAAAGCATCATCAAATTAATCATAAGATATATCATTCTATACCTCTTGAGAATCTAGGTCAGATTCTCCTCTTGGCATAAGACATATGTTGACCTCTTCATCGGATGAACATGTACTTGACTCATTTGAATCTGGATTGGCCCATAAAGCCTTCTTCTTCTTCTTATGGTACTTTTTGTCCATATTTTTCCTTCACTCCACATCAATCTTTCTTTTTTGAATCAACAAGTCCTAGGCAATCACTTCTTACATGTCCAGGCTTTTTAAAATGGTAGCAGATGATCCCTTCACCTATAGTAAGCTTCTTAGTTTAAAATCTATAGTTTTAGATTTTTTATACCTCTGATTTCTTTCCTTAACATGTTCCCAAGCCTTTTGGATAATATGACCACATCACCACTATCACTATCCAAGCTTGAGTTGATAGGCTCATCATTATCAACTTACAATGCAATGACTTTTCCTTTCTCCTTCTCCCTTTATGCTGAGCTATCCATCTTATCCCATTCAGCAGTAACCTATTCATGTGCTATCAAAGAACCCAAAAATCTGATCAAGTGGATAATTAGATAAATTCTTAGCTTCACTAATAACGATTACTTTAGCATGGATTCTTTTGGAAGACTTCTACAAATCTTATAGACTAAGTCTTGATTCCTATATGTTTTACCAAGAGAATGCAATGTGTTAATCATTTTCATGAATCTAGTATAGATATCAGAAATAGATTCAGAAGGATATATAAAAAATAACTCATATTCATGAATAAGTCTATTTATGTGAGCACCTCTATCTTCACTAGTTCCTTCATAAGTTATAATTAATTTATCCCATATTTTCTTCATTGTACTTAACATAGAAATTTCATGTAATCATCAAGTAATAAAGCACAATGTAAAGTATTATAAGCCCAGGCATTTAGTTCATCAAGTTTACTTTCAGTTACAGTCCACTCCTTAAAAAGATTTTCTACTTTAATGCTATTTATTTCTACAGTGGTTGTATGATACTGATGTGTCAACATATACCTCATGCATGCATCATGATCTCTTTAAAATGTACTAATTCCATTCTTCCAATAATTAAATGTTACACTATCTAAAAGTGGAGGTCTATAAGTGGATTGTCCCTCTGGCAGTGAACCCTTGGGGAAACCTTGTGCCTGTACAAATGGCCGAGTACAACCCTAATAAAAATTTTACAACACAAAAAAAATATAAAATAATTAATTCTAATATAATATTTCTTTCATAAATATACCAAGCTATCCAATTCAAAAAGTAATCTCACAACTTATAAATAATCACTTTACAACTTATAATTTTGATAAGATAGAATGCTCACTTAATTTTGATTAGAAATAATAAAATAAATATCTTAAAATGATCTTACTAAGATGCTTTTGTTATTACAATTTGTAGACTAATATAAAAATGATTTCAAAATAAAGTTACAATAGTCTATTGCATAATAAAATAAATTTCGGCAAGAAATAATTTTAGGTTTAAGAGAAACTATAACTAGTATGTATATAATAATGTATGAATGATTTACTCTCTACTAAAATTCTTTTTCCATAATAATTAAGTAATAAAAATAACAAGCTTTACTAAATTTCAGCTAGATAAAAAAACTATTTAAATAAAGGATATTCGTTGGAATAAAATAATAAGTGTCAAATAAAATAATTTAACTTTTTATAAATTTAATTTTGATAAAGAAACTTGATATATAATAGATTTAGCATATACTCTAAAATTTCAGCAAATAATTTATTTTATTTCAACCAAAATGATACTTTGACTTAATGTAAATGATCACAAAATACTTTAATAAAATTAGTATATGATTGATCTAAGTAAACTTGATAAGCTTTTAATTAAAAGGAGAAATCTAGCAAATATGAAAGTACTTTTAGCACAATAAATTAATTTTAAATATTTAAAAATACACTTCTAAAATAGTTCTAAGGATAAATGATCTTTAAAATAAGACTAATGAAGAAATATTTTAAGAAATCAAAAGAAATTTGTAGGTGATAAAAATTTCAGTAAGATGAAATAAATCATACAAACTATCACAAGAGTTTTTCACACAAAAAGATGATTAAAGAAACTTCGATGTGAAAAACTTAAACTTTGATGTTCAATGGCTAATCCATTAAAAAGTAAAAAATTGAAGGTACAAATAGATGGTGAAAGTAGTATGAACAACTAAAAGAGATTAAGATCAAGAAAAAATAAACTCAAGTAATTTGAGAAAGCTTACTTAGTTGAAAATGTTGAAGCTTTCGAACCAAGGATTTGATCTTGCAATATGTGGAGAACACTTAGTAGAGACATCTAATAAGTTTTCTCTTTGATTTGTAGGAGAGATTGTGAATTTGAATGAGCAACCTCTTTCATGAAGAGAATAATGGCTATTTATAAGCAAGAATGTCATTTTGAATTATTTCAAACAAATATATTATTCTAACATCATTTTATGATACAATAATGTAATAATCAATAGAAATATGATTTATATTAAATAAATATTAAATTAAAATAGCCAAAAAATGGCTAGTTACATGGGTAAGTAAAAAATAATCAAATATGTCTTTTAATATATTCAAACAATGTAGCATGCATTCATTATTAAAATCAGCTAATATTTGAAAAATCATAATAAATTCCATTTTAATTAAACATGGGTCATGTCACCTATCAAATTTAAAAAATAATCTAAGAATTCCATTAGAGATGAACTCAGATCTAAGTCCCTTAATCATAAAATGACTTTGGCTGAAATACTAAATTTCATTTATTTTTGTCAATTTTGAAATATGACATTTAAAAATTGTGATATAATTTAGATATGATCATGCATATATTAGTTATGATAAAACTTTTAAATTATATTAATTATATAAATTAGTTATACTCAATAATCATAATTAATTATCATTTATTATTATGATAATTTAAATGCTATGTATGAAGCATATAAATTTTATTTAAATTTATGGAATTGAATAATAATTAGATAAAGATTATGTATTTATCTTATTATCAATAATGAAAATAAATAAAAATAATATGTTAAATTATAAGAAAATCAATTCAAGCCAATGAACTCAAATGAACCTCTAAGATAGTTCTACATGCATATAACCTAAAATGTTGTATCAAGCTCCAAGATATCCATCTTGAACTATCATTCATTTTTTCATACTTGCAATTGCATCAAACATATTATGAGATGTAGTAGATATGTAATTAACAATCTTGTACAACTTCAAAATTAGTATATCTAAAACACTTAAAATATTAATTAGAACATCCTACCATACGTTAGTTATCATCAAAATTAATAGGATTGAACATGAGGCTCATAAAGCCAACATACTGCTATGCTTAAGTCACTTTGAGATGAATGTCTTTCTTTAAATGTTATCCTTATGAGGGCATGTTTGTGTCTGAGTAATTGATTCCCATGTGCTTATTATGATTATCATGCATGCAATGAGCCTTTAGTATTTGGGTTGTCTGCTTATTTTAGATATACAATGGGCCTTTGAAAAAAAAAAAAAGCAATATTTGCATTTGTATTAACTTCCATAACCTCAATAAGGCATGTCCAAAAGATATTTTTCTTTTTTTATATCACAAAATAATAAGTTGGCAACAGTTCAAACTATAACATATGCTCAAATTGTTAGAATATAATCAAATTAAAATGACTCTCAAACATAAAAAACACACATCCTTCAAGAAACCTAATGAAATCTACTATTATATAATTATTCATTTTGGTCAAAATATCATTGAAATTATTTATTAGAGGATATAACTCATATATTTGATGAGCTAATTCATTAAAATGTTGAATGTTAGGTTGATGATCTTATCATCAAAAGCATGAATTGTAAAAACTATCTTGATAATTAAAGAATAATGTTTAAAAGAATCTAGAAGTTGAACTCAAGATGAATCCTCTCTAGTGTGCCTTTATAGTTTCCTTAGAAAGTTTCTTTGATATAATATTTATCATAAAGGAATTGAAATCAACTCTAATAAAATCAGGGCAATTATTGAGATGGTTGCACCAGCTTTATTCTTTGCAAGTACAATTCACATTCATTCAATAATTCGAATTAAACCTATCTACAAAATTCAAAAAATTCACACTTAGGTACTTGTTGAGAGAGTATTGTGTGGATGTTGCATCTTCATTTGATAAATCCTATTAACACTTAACTATCACTCCATGGTGAAAGTAGACATAAACATTAGGTCGGTGGAGAATTTAAATTTCATTAGCTCGACTATAGAAGATTGTTGAACTTATAAAAGTTATCATCAATCTAATGCTTTATGTTTGATGGACTTGATGAAGAAGATTGCATTTTGATAACATTAAATTTTGAGTTTCCTTCTATTCTACCTTTGTGCTTTAACAAACTTGATGAAATAGTTGATCTAATTTATCAATATTGACTTTTCAAAGAGATAAGAGTACTTTTGAGATGTATTAGCTAAAGACTTTATCTTGGTGATTTAGGGTTCGTATTTTTTTCTCTTTGGCTTTATGCCTTAGTGGTCTTAGTGAAGTGAGGCAGATATCTTAAATTATCTCACAAATTTATCAAGGAAAGTAAATTTATCTTCTGCCCTAGCTTCTACTTTCATGGGCTTAGTAGGCTTGAGTTAAGTTTATGGCAAAGATTCATTGATCTAATGCTTTGTGAGTAATGAACGTATTGATTGTAAAAGTCTTAGTTTAGCTTCAAGCTTTAATCAAACATTGAGACAACTTATTCAGTTTTGCAATTTTTTCTTTGTTAGATTTGTTGAAGAAAAACTTCTTTCAATATTCACTTTTTTGTTGAAAAATCTTGAATATATAGATGTATCAATATTATGAAGATACAAAACTTGGATTGTTACTTGAATGAGGATCATTTATGTTGAAATTTTTCTTAAGCCACTTGAACTTAACAAGTCAAATAGGATTATGATTTGATTACTCTTATTGTCAAATTAATGAACTTATATCTTATTAAGGCCTTTCTTATGGTGTGTTGAGTAAGCAAACCTATCAGAATACCAGCTATATTTGAGCATATTGAGTTTGATCTTATGAACAAACTTGAATCTATGACTTGAATTATTGATAATAGATTTATTATCTCATGCAAACAAGGTGAGAGATCTCAAATTACAACCTTTCTTCAGTGACTCGACCACATCTGAAGTGATTGATATATTTCTATTTTCTAACTTGGTTTGTTAAGGTTTAAAAATTAAGAGTTTTCTTTCATGGCTCATAGGTGATATTTGGTTATCCAAATATCTTCTTACAAGACATTGTAGGTTTGTATTTACACATGTATAATCTTCTTGGTTTGCATTGACCCATTTTCTAAGTGAGAAAGTTCCCTAAATCTTGTTGAGTCAAACTTGTAGAGTCAGACAAGCATAGAATTTATTAAATTTTATACTCAAACTAACATAATGGGAGATCACTTACTATGGCCTCTCGTATAACATGTTGAGTAAAATGATTTATTTGCAACTTGAGCGATAAGAAATCCCACTTCCCGATTTGGTCAGTTGAGCTTAAATGTTTGAAAATATTTTTATTCATCTATTTTTTGGGACTTAGAATTTGTACATTTGGAGAGGTCCTTGATTGTAAGTATATTTTGTAGATTTTTGTCTTCTAATTATACAATTTGATTTCATTATGCAATTAAATTGTTCAATATATATATATATTGATCACAACATTAGACATGATGTCAACCCAAATAAATTAGAGATCTCAACACTAAGAATGATGTTGATCCTAATAATTTATTAAGGATCTTAGTGTGGAGCATGATGTTGACCATAATATATAGAAGAATACTTCTTGTCTAGCAGGATGAAGTTTGTCAATAATTAATCATATAAATATTAAAAAAATCCTCTTTGTTATAAGGGAATTTTTGTGATACATTTAAGAGATGTGGTATTATGAGAGCAATTATTTTTTCTCTAGATTCATGCAACAAATTGAATCTTATCTTTAATCATCATGTCGTATTTAAAGATCTCAACGAAGCATGATGTTAATCTAAATAAATTTAGATAGGGAGATTTACATACATACCACATAATTCTTATGTATTTACATATATAAAATTTAAATTTCAACATTTACAAAAATAACACCAAATTCTTTGTACCATATCAAAAATATTACTATCACACTCTTTTATAAAGTGAAATGCATTTTTCCATATGTACAAAGGTGTTATATATATATATATATATAAAATGAGAGTTACAAGTACAATACTTATTTTTGATCATGCCATCAAGTACACTACTTCTCTAAATATCAATCATTAATAGGTGGCATTGGTCTTTCATCATTCATATTGATAAGTTTAAAGGTTCTTCTTTAATACACTTTCTCAATGGAATAAGGGCCTTCCCAATTATTCTCAAACTTTCTACCTATTTTTCAATGGGGAATGGTCAACCTTCACAATACTAAAACTAATTCTCATTCTTTGAATGTTTGAAGATACATCATACAACTGAGATTTTTGAACATTTTGTTAATAAATCTCTAAATTTTATTGGGCTTACTGTTTGAATTCAGCAAGCATGTTAAGCTCCTTTATTTATAAGCAAGAATTTTGGTCTCAAGTCAAATTGTATTAGGTAGTTACCCAAGTGATAGCAACTTAGCCTTAAGTGACAAAACAACTTTAACTCCAAACACTAATACATGAGGAGTTGCTTTAGTCTGCAACTTGTAGATGGTATGATATGTCCATAACACAGCCATAATTTTGGTGTGACATTCTTTTTTATTCATGATAAAAATTGTTTGAATAGCTTAATTAATGTGTTATTAAATGCTTCCACCAAACTATTTGTTCTTGGTTGTAATTTGATGAATATAATAGATTAATTTTGTATCGATTGATGAATCTATAGATATTCACACTATTGAAAGTAGAGTTGTACTCAAAGATGATGTAATGGGGCACCAAATATATAAACAACATTGTAAATGAAGAAATTGATTACTTGTTAAGTAATAACTTGTCACATCTCACTACGACCACCTAGAACCAATCGAAGTAGAGCGTAACAGAGGTGGGTAAATCTAGCAAACTGAATGCTTCTCAAACATCCATTTTGAAATTTCTTCATCACAAAATATAATAGTTGATAGATTCAATCATTTAAATTTGTCTAACAATAAATATAGTACATTTTATTCAGAAAAATAGTCTACAAAAATAAAAAATTCATTATAAATGGAAGCAATTTAGAACATATCTTTTAGTGTGCATTTGAGATAGCTTTTTGGTTGTTTTGTTTTTTATATAAAGCAACCACAACTGCATTAGTTTGAGAGCATTTTGGCTATTTTTTTGAAAATTTTGTGGTAAAAAGCTTCTTTTGAGAACCAAAGTTTTTAGAGTGTGGTGACTATAAAAAAGTTATTATTTTAATTTTTTAAAAGAAAATATTTGTAACTCCCATAACAGCTTTTCAAAAAGATACTTTCCTCGCATAAGCCTTACAATCAGCTTTATAAAAGGCTATAACTGGCACAAATAGAGCCTTAAACTAAACTACTGACATTTAAGACATAAATTTTCTAAATAGTAAACATAAATCAACTAAAACTCATCTTAAAATCTTATTTACAAAAGCCTTCCATGCAAAATACTTCTAAAATGAGGGAAAAACCAACTATGTAACCTTTGCCTTCCCTTTTCCTATAAAAATAATCATAATTGTCTAATGAGTGATAAGACTCACTAAGATAAGAAATTCTAATATAACATTCAAATACTGAAGAGTAGAAATTAATATGCATGCTAATTATAAGTGTTTAAAATAAAAGTTTAGATATAAGAACAAGATTATTGTAATACTTATGGTTTCAAACTTATAACACTTTTATAAGAAGACAGTATACTTATAAGTATAATTTATATGCCACTAACTCAACCTTAGAATGTGTCATATGTATATATTATAATTGTTAAGGTTATCGACTCATAAAGTACCTAGAAAACTACATTGAGAATCCTTTTCTCTTTATAAGGGGCACTTTTGCCTCACTGGGAATCGTTTTGCCCCACTTGTCCAAGTAAAATAAATATCACATAGCCAACCAATTTCCTATCACATTACATTAATATGTTACTTAGTTTGAAAATTTTAATAATAAGATTTTATTATTTTTTATCATGATATATTTTATTTAATTATTTGATTTAAAGTATTAATATTTTTCATATTTGAGAATTTTTAAAATTCAAATCATTTTGAATTTAAATTTTGAATCATGCCATAAATTATTTCTAAACTTATTTTATTTATTTTTATCATGCTTACGTTGGCCCCCTACTTATTCTAATCAATTTAATTTAGTTTTATTTAAATTAATTTGATTTAATTTAAATTTAAAATCAAATGGCTTAGGATTTAATACACTTTCCATTTTTGGATTTTTATTTTTGGTAATATTTAGCGATCCCACTAAAATCTATTTTATTTTAAATAAAAAATGTGTTTAAACCTTAAATTTCATCTTAATTAATCTCTCTTGATTGCTAATTGATTGACTATCATTAATTGGATATTGATTTGTTTAAGAAAAGCTTTGGTCGTCCCATATAATGAAAAATATTTGATTTATTTTATGACATTAATTTCAAATATCTTCCTTAATTAATTAAAGTTTATTTAATTATTTTAAATGCATTTTAACATATTCCCTCCATGGTTGAACGTCCCACACTTACTTGAATTCATTAAATTCAAATTCAGATTTATTTATTTGAATTTTAAATTTTGAAATTTAATTAGATCCCTTCCATATTTATTTCCCCTCTTATTTTTTCCCACTTGTTTCTTCTTTCCTTGCCCAAAATTTCCATGGAATAAACTCTATTTAAGGAGTTGATTTCATGACTTAACTCTCTTGCAAAAATACTCTCTTGGCTTGCAAAATTATTTCTTAGTGTTCCTCCTTTTCTCTTCACATCTTCAACCATATTCAAAGGGAGATCTTATTTATCATCTTCACATCTTGTGCTCACATCTTCATTCATCAAAGGGATTTGAGTAAGATTGTTTCAAGTTGTTTCAATCATTGTTTTTTTTTTTTTTTTGATGGTTTGGTGTAATTAAAAGAATTATCATTTACATCGTTGAAATTTTTCTAAAGTTCTTTTCAATCATTTTCCAAGTGATTTGAATACTTTATCTTGTCATTAATTTATGTTTTGAATTGTGAGATCACATCTTTAAAGCTTTTACAAATATTGCTTTTCATAGTTTTCATATTCATGATCTTTGTAGTTTAGTTTGTGCAAGTTCTTTAGATGTTTTTTTTATTCTAGCACATTGTCTTAAAGTTGTTTTAAGTTCATACTTTCAAATCATCATCTCACCTTGTGAAAATATTTTCAAAGAATCATTTATTTTAAGTACTTCACATAAATATCATATCATTGCATGTTTTTAAAATCAAAATGAAAGATACACACATTGAGCTCTTTTTCTTATTTGTCTTAATATTATTTTGTTTGGTCTTTTAAGTAAAATAATTTTAAAATTAGAGAGATAAATTTTATTTTGTATTCTTTTTTTTGTACTACTTTATTTGGGGTTGTACTTGCCTGTGTAGGAAAGTATATTGCTTGGATTACACTTGCCAAGTATAGAAAAATATGTTGTTGGGGTTGTACTTTCCTGATGTAGGAAAGTATGTGATATTGGTTGAAATCTCATTTGACTAGTGAATTCCTAGTCACGGTGACTAGGCATGGATGTAAGCTAATTTTTGGATTTTGGCTGAACCACGTAAACAATTTCTATTCCTCCTATCTTAACTTTTCTATGTTTAGTTTTATTGTTGCTTGTTATTTCATTATAAACAATCTTATATATTTTATAACTAACTTTTCTACAAAGTCTTAAAAATTAAGTTTTAATTTGAAAATCTTTTTAAAAAATCCAATTCACTCTAACCACCCCCTCACCCGCCGATCCCTTGCCTTTTGGGTGTCATAGCCTCCAAATAAAGATCTCTATGGAGGTTTGTCTCTTTAAGCAGCCTTAAAAATCAAATAATACATTTGCATGCCATATTAAATTCAATTTTGATGTATAACATTATTACATCTACATACATTTTAATGTTGTTTGTGCAACCATTTCATGGTGGTCGTTGTGCTGCCTTTAATAGGTTGTATAACTTTTGAGTTTCTTTGTTAGATGATTCCTCTTTTGTTACTCCTAGAAACTTAGAATTTGTAGCATCAAAGACCATTTCTTCATAATTTTATCTAGAATCATATTAAGCTTAACGACATGCATAACTTATCGAGGCACCAACATCATCATTAATTTGTGGCTTGAATTTACCATGTTAAGTTTATAACTAATAATTTGATTGAAAACCCCTCCGATACAAGTCTAATATAAGCTCATCAAGCATTAAAAAGGCCTAATTCTTATGCCTTGTACATGGACATCAAAACTTTTCTTTAGAAAGGTAAGTTGAGATGTCACATAAACAAGCTCATCACCATTCAAGAATTCATTAGTTAATCATTAAGTATAATTTGAATGATTCACTTAGCTAATAATTTCATTTATTATAATTAACTTAAATAAGATATAGTTAATGGCCTTAATTAGTGATTTGTTAAGGTTTTGACTAACTTAATTAAGGGTAATACCTAAGAGTTTTATGTTATAATTAAGTTTAGTTAGTTTAATTACTTTACATGAATTACTTTCTATCAAAATGGATGTTTTAAATTAATTAATGTTATTTTTATAATTTTTTTGATTTTCAAAGGAAATTAATTATTGATTAGATTATTTTAAGATGATTAGTAAATTAACAGTTATTAATCCAATAATCTAAATGTCATGAAACTTTTATGAGAAGTGGACATTTATATGATGAACCTACCATAAAAGTTTCAAGTTAATTAAGTATATATTTTAATAATAATTAAGATATTACAATTTTTGATAATATCTAAATTATTCCCAAAATATTTAGTAGAATTTAGTGTTTTTAATTTTAGTAGATTTCTCTTTGGATGATGAATCCAAAGATGAGTCATTTATAATTTTTAGTTTAGTGGCTAAATTGTTATGATTTTTTAAAGTTTAGGCTTAATTAATTTAATTAATTGAATTTCTAAATCCCCCCTGATTAAGTGATTTTTATAATTTAATCAAATCCATAAAGTCTAATTAATTTTCTTAGGGTTTTAATATTAAGAAAGATATTTAGAATTATTTTGATATTTTATTTTATAATTTTTATAATTCTATATTAATTATTTTTTTCTAAATTATCATAATATTGGCAAGAACAATCATAACTTTTGATCTAAGGGCTCTAATTGACTTGAAATTTTTATGGTAAGTAGATATTTGTATAAAGTTTTTACCTCAAAATTTTCAATTCAATTTGAGTTGCATTTTTGAAGTTATTAAAGAATTATTATTTTGATAATTTTAAAATTAATACCCAAATATCCAACAAAACTTAGAGATTTTAATTTTGTTGGATTCCTCTCGAAATTATAAATTCAAAATGGGTTATTTATAATTTTGGCTAAGTGGTTGATTTATTATGAATTTTTAAAGTTCTAGTTCTATTAAATCATTTAATTAAAATTTAACCATTTATTAAATCTTATTTTAAGTGATTCTGAGATTTAACCAAATCCAATGAACATAATTAATTTTGTTATAATATTTGATGTTAGCGAAATGGTTTACTTCATTTTTTTGCATTTTGTAATTTTATATTAATTATTTTATTTACATTATTCTAATATATATTAAGAAATCATAGCCCTTAATCTAGAGCTTAGACTAACTTAAAAGTTTTAGAGTTAGTAGATCTTAGCCTTATATTCATACCCTAAAAATTTCAACCGAGTTAGATTTGTATTTTTGGAGGAATTAAAGAATTATTATTCATAATTTCTAAATTAATTGCAAAATATTTTGTAAAACATAAAGTTTTTTATTTTGTTAGATTCATCTCTCAAATGTGACTCAAGAGAGGGGTTATTTATATTGTTAGAATAATGATTAATTTATTACAAATTTTTGAACTTCAATTTGATTAAGTTAGTTAATTAAGATTTAGTTAATCCCCATTTTGATGATTTTATGATTTAGTACCATTCAAATGACCTAATTAATTTAATTTTCCTATGTTCTTTGATGATTATTAAAGTGTTTTAAACTATTTTGATGAATTTTCATAATTTTATAAATTTTAATTAATTATATATTTAAAATTAGCCAATGAACTTAAAAAAAAAAAATCAATAACTCTTAATTGAGAAGCTCATTTGACTTGAAATTTTTATGATAGGTAGGGTTTAACATCAATTTTAATCTTTTGAAATTTCAACTCAATTGGATGAGCATTTTGGCATTAACTAGGAATTATTATTTTTAATCAAACTTAAATTAATCTAAAAATCCTTAACAAACTTTGGAGATTTTGGGTTCATTAGAGGACTATTGAAAATATGATCCAATGAGGATGTTTATTTACATTTCTTTAATTGAGTACTTTAAGAGCTATTATTTTAGAAATTTTAAATAATTTTTAGAATATTTTAACTCAAAAATGGCCTATTTTTCTATTTAAACTAGTTAGCTTTGATGTGGCTCCTCTTATTTGTGTCACACATGATTGGACCACGTAGGAATGACATGAATTGAATGAGAATTTGATCAATCCAGACCATCCAATCTTTTGATCAGATGGTTCCGGTTAACTTGAATATAATATATGGGTTTAAAAAAATTTGAGGTATAATCATGGTAATCCATCTTATGCCAGCAAACCCTCTACCTCATGGCTGACAAAAAAGAGAGAGAGGAGCGAATGGATTCCACCCATAGTTTGCTTTAAGTGGTGGTTTTTCATTGAATGTCACTGAAAACTAATTTTTTGCATCCAAATTGCTCGAAATTAAGAGAGCAAGTGGGATCTAAGATTATTTCCTAGGTTTCTGCAAGTTTCCTTTATAAAATAACAACATCTATGGCCAATCTAAAGTTTGAAGAGCTTACCTCATCTAAGTACATGTTTGATGAATTTTTTATGTTAGAGAGTTTTCTTAGGTTGAGATGAGTCTCTTGTGTTATTCCCCTTCTTTGCCTCCCTATAAACTATTATGTCCACCGATGGCCACCACACCTCATTGGAGTTTCACCAATTTTAAAAATTTTATGTACAAAAAGAGAGCAGGAAGGGTTGGTTTCGATTAGTGTACCTCTAGGAGACTATGCATTGTTAGAAGAATAGAATTTGGAGGTCTCTGTCTTCTTCCTTTAATAGTGGCCAAAAATTACCATTAATGGTAATGGATGAGGTGTGGTGGTTTGTTGGGATGGGCTTGGCACTATTGTGAGCATGCTTTTTTAGTTCTAATGTCAGAGATGAAAATATAAGTGGTGTTAATGTTTTCTTTAGTGGCTATGTGCATGTGATGATTAGAATTTTCCCCTAGATATTTTTTCTACTTTCATGCTCATTTCTCCACTCTCTCCTTCTAACTTAGGATGATTTCTTAATTAGTTGTACCCTTGTAGCCCTTTTTTTTTACTTAGGTGACTAAATCATGGTGAAGTGGTTATGTGAAGTCACATTATGCTTGTGTTAAAATTATCCTTCACTTCAAAGTGAACATTAGTTGCCAATGATTAAAGACCCAAATAATCATTGGTTTATTATAACACATGGTTTAATACATTAGCATTAGGATTTCAAATCCATTTCTTACATGGTTGAACCTTATTTAAATTTGACTTGGGCATAGTTTAGGATAGTTTTAAATTGGTCTAAATAGGTTAGGTTGAGTTAAACATTTGGTTTGATCAATTTAAGTTTAGATTATGTTCTAATTATATCTAATAAGTTATTTAGAGTGATTGGATTTGAATGAATGCAATTAATTTTGATTATTTCTAATTTAGCTCAAAATGATTTTATTAGGTCAGTTTGACTTTATTTGGGAGCCAAATTGGTCAAATTGTATCTAAAGAAGAGTTTGATTATGTCCATGTGGGAATTTTTAAACCACCACACAGATCTTGGGGATACTTATTTAGGCAATCAAATCTGACATTGAGGGATAAATATATTATCTTAAAAGATAAACATATTACCCTATAATAGATTTAATTAATTAATAAGGACCCCTAAGGCTGATGGATCTTCGATATAGCAGATATTTTTCCTCTAATTCACATGGACGGAGTAAAATAAGGCTTATTTTAAGCCAAGTTCTTAAGTTCCCTATAGGGGCAAGCCTCTATAGTTAATTACATCTTGGAAGGTGTGAATCTCCTAAGAATACTCTTGATTAAAGTAATTGGCTAACATCTCCATTAATTTCAAAGCTTGGTATCAAAGGTTTAGTAATTTTTGGAATCAAGTCGAGGGCTCAATTAAGAAGAGTTCTTAACAAAATCCAATTGGGAATAAGAAGGGAATGCCTTTAGATGTTGAAAACCTAGTAAGCATTCCAAATATTATATTATTGGGCTTTACATTTTTGAAGTAGAGATTATGATTGTTTAAGTTGACATTTTCTCGAAAGCTAGAACTTATATTCCAATAACACAAGATTATAGAAATGCCTAAATGGTGAGGCTTTACACCCGTGACAAGTTATCTTTAAACCTACATCTAAAGTACTCTTGCATAAGTTGAGAGTTAGACCTAAATATGCTTGAAGAAAATGGGATAAGTTAGTTCATTTTTATGAGAGAGAATGAACTAATCCAGACTCTTGTGGACTTACAACCACCTGGAGTGGCTGCCAGCTAACTCCTCCTATGATTCAAAACCATGTGGTCTAGTCTTATGTAAATGTAAGATGGTTAGGATGTTATTAATTATGAAAGATTCTAGAGTCCTAAACTCACTCTCTAAGAGATTAGATCATGATGGGTGTGCAAATTATTACTTAAACTCATGCAATAAAATTTACATTTTTATTTTATTTTGGACTCAAGCTTAGGAGTGTTTATGCCTACATGTATGATGAAAAATGGATATGGACTAAATCAAACATTAGGGGTATTCTCTATTATAAGGGATTGCTCTCATAGGTCAAGCATATCCCCTATCATGCAAGAGTGGAGATCCCCTATTTGTAAGAGTGAAATAATATGCATGCTTGCTATTATAATATACAACTATACAACTAAAGGGTTACTAAATCTTTTATTATCTTGACTAACTTCCTAAGCTTTGTTGACCTCATTTTTGAATGAGGTTAACATCAATTTGAATCTAATAATTAGGATACCTAATCCTAGATTAGGAGTCTCTAATTCAGCTCTTAGAACACTACACCTGGTGACCTAGTGCCTCCTCCTTGAGTTAGATCTAACCTAATGGTTTCGATTAAATCAACCAAAATTTCAAACATAAATTAAGTTAAACACATTTCACTTGAAACTTGAATTCATTTGAGCTTAAAATAGGGTGATTTAGGTGATTAACCTAATTACCTTATTTAAGCTCAAAATTAATTAAATCCAAATAAAATTCAAATAAAATTAAAAAAAATTTAAATAAACAAAAACAAATTCAAATAAAATCAAATGAAAGAAATCAAATCCAAATCAAGGTCAAATAGTGGCAACTCTTTTGCCATAGGTTTGACTTATGTGGGTCCCACCAAGTCAAGTGAACCCACAAAAAATTGACCAAATAAACTCATTACAAATATTTTAAATGATAATATATTCATGCTTAAACATGAATTTAAAATAATATAAATCAAATGAGGCCTTACATATGCTAAATAGGTTATTTGACCTAAATGAGTCTAAATGGACTTTATTGGGTTCAAACTCAAATCAAACAAAACCAACTTAATTTGACAACCCAAAATCACTTGAAAATGATAATCAAACATAATTCAACACATCATTAGGCCTAATTTGACCAATTTGGTCATTCAATCCAAATGAACCCAAACTTAACCCATTAAGCCCAATTTAGGTCAAATGGGTCAAAATTTAAACCAACTTGAAATTAAATAAAATTAATCACTCCAAATCATCTCATATATGTGATTAAACATGATTAGACTCCAAACATTTTTTAATTGAGTCAAAATTGATCATTCTACTCAATCAAATTCAACTTAACCCATTTAAGTCAAAATGGGCCATGTTGACTCAAAATCTAATTAAATCCTCATGTGGCATAGGCTAATTGAATTCTCAATTATCAAAGGGTCAATCAATGATGATGTCAACTTAAACCTAAAACAAATCAATCAAGAGAAACATGATTAAACTTGAATCAAGTCCAAATGGCATAATTAAACACCAAATGAACTTAAGCTTGTATCAAACCCATATATACTTATTCAAACATATTCTAAGATGGGTTAGGGGTAATTGATAGCAAGTTTAAGCAAGTAAACTAATCCCAAATAAAATCTAAAATGAAATAATATGCCATGGAAAGCCAATGGAGCATGAAGAAGAATCCAACTTCTCCATTCTCTCATTACCCTTTGTCCATTCACCTCAACACCTTTAGACAAGTGTGAATAGCTGATCATCTTTGGAGCTAGCCTCTAAGGACAACAATCAACCTTACCGACCAAGAGGAAGAAGAAAAACCATAAGAGGCTCTCAGCCTCTAATGGAAAACTATGGGAGGCCACATTTCGTGCCCAACTGAGCATTCCATCACCTTCCACGAGTGAAATGAAGTTGAGCACACTTATACCCTGATTCCCTTGCCACTAGGAGGCTAGAAAATGATCGAGCTCACCAGAATCCATCCTTGCCTTGGTATATAGGCCAATCCACAAGAAGAGAATCTATTCCTTCTTTCCACACCCTCGTCGCATCGTTTTAAAGCTATTCAATTAATCCCACCACCGGAGATCACTGTCGATGAGGTACGCCATTAATTGACCCCTTTAAGCTTTCAACTTTGGTCCTTTGTGAAGAAAACTTGATCTTAAGAGAGATCAATCAATATAGATGTGATCCTCATGATGCCTTGATGGTTTTGTAAGTGAAATTGAGCAATTTCAATGGTCGATCATCAAACATTGTCTAAAATTGATGGATGGCTCATGACTTCCACTGTCACCGAAGAGGTGAAATCTCATCATCTACTCCTTCTATTAGAATGGACAATTGAGATCTAGTTGAACCGTTGGATTAAAACCTCTATAAAAAACACATGGAAGCATCTGAGCCATCCGATCCTCAATCGAATGACCCAAAGCAAAATCAGCCACCATTTTAATGTGGGATTTTCGTGGATCTCGTGGAAGAATGGCTCGACATATGGATGGTGCCACATCAATGCCACATGGTTGCGACACATTTAAACATAAAAATTGACATATCTAATTTTAAAAATTATAAAAAATAGAGAAACTTCAAAAAAGCATAATAAATCTAATATTAAGCAACAAAATCCAAATAAAAGCTCTATGAATTCATCTTAGTGAGAGGAATCCATTAAAATTAAAATTTCTAAATTTTATGGAGTAATTTTTTATTGATTTGGGTTCAAATAAAAATTTTCAAACCTAAATTAATTCTAATCCACTAATCTTAATGTTTTGAAACTTTTGGGAACTAAAATTAATGGTAAAATATACCTTAGAGAAATTTTCATCATTTATTTACAAATAAATTAAGAGATAATGAATTTTCAATCCTAAAACCTAATTTTAATGAAATAAATATTAATTAACAAACATTATGGAAAACTATAGAAATAACTTAAATCATCATAATACACCCTAATAAACTTAAATACATCATTAAAACTCTATGAAACTTAATAAAATACAAAATGAACTAAATTAGGATTTAATTGAATTAATTAATTCAAATAATCAACCAGAAGTTAGAAAAATCACAGTAATCAACTAAAATTTTAAAAATTATGAATAAACCCCCTATAAAAACATCTTTCATATATAAATCTACAAAAAAGTTAAACTCTTAAGTGTTTTTCTCTAAATTAAACTTAATTTAAGTTTTAATAAACTAATTAAAATTTTAATAAAACCCAAATTATATAGTCTGATCAAGGTGAAATTTTAAGGAAATTAAATTGGCAAAGTACCTCACTTGCCATAAAAATTTCATACAATTCACCATTGGATTGGGAATTATTGAATTTCTAGGTTCTAGGTCAACATAAGTGAAATAATAAACTAGAAAATTAAAATTTTATAAAATTTATGAAATAAGTTTGAAACATTATGAAATATATCAGAACACTTGAAGAAAACTTCCAAATTACCTGAAAGCAAAAAAGATTTAGTTAGACATAAGCTTGGGTTTAACATTAAGGATAATTAAAACAAAAAAAATTATGAAATTCAATCAAACTTCAAAAATTGAATAATTGATCATAAATTCACTAATAACTTGAAATATAAAATTCATTAATCTTTGAACTTATGAACCTATTAAAGTCATTTAAATCAAAAGAATAAAGTGAATATGAATACAAATAAACTTAATAAGGATGAATTGATTAAACCTAAATGACATAAGCATTGAAATAGATTAGGATAGTTTAATATACAAGAGCATATCTTCTTGGACTTTTAGATCAAAATAGTAATCATACTAAATCAAATGATAAGAAGAACCTAATTGAAATAATGAAGATATTCCTTCTAAAGAATTTATAATTGGAGATAAATACATAAATGTTAATAAAATCATAACTTTAAATGACCCATTTAAGCTCATTAATAAATATATGAATATTAATGAGACAAATAAATGAAAATAAAGGAAATCAAGATAAAACTTAAGCAAACCAATCAAAAATGAAACAAATAAATTATAAAATTGAAATATAATAAAATGTCGACATCAAAACTAAGATTGAATATTAATTTTATTTAAATTAATGATCATGAAACATAAACATAAAAGAAATATTAATCAATCTAAAACCAAGATTAAATGGATAAGGAAATTAAAATGAAAGCTAAATCAAAGTAAATTATAATAACATAAACACTAATATAAAAAATAAACCTAATTAACTTAAATGAATAATAAAAATCAAATAAATGAAATGAATTAATAAAATGTAATTATAATACTTAAACTATAACAACAAATGAATTAAAATTAAAAGTGTAAACCAACTCAAATTAAATTAAAATAACATAAATAAACTTTAATTGAACTTAATTAAAAGAAAGAAAACCAAATTAAAATGTTATCAATTAAATAAAGGAAAGAACAAATAGATGAAAAGAAGAATTCAAAATAAAAATTAATACATTCATTTAGTTAAACTTAAATAAAATCAAATCATCTAAATAATTTTTTTAAAAAAAGAGAAAGATTAATTAAGTTACTTAGGATCTTAGTAAACCTTTGGAATGAATTCTCACTTTATGGTGAAGATTTCATTCTATTAGTACTTAAGATGTTGAATAGAATGGGTTCCAACTAAAATGGAACTTATTGTATTCTTCATTCTTGAAAATTTAATTTCACCTTAACATAAAATGCACCTAAAATGAAAATGAAATTACAAATCATTAAATCACTTAAATTGAAACCATCCATGGTAAATTAAACCAATTTTAAAACTAAAAGAAATTAAAAGAATAAAAATAATAATTTTCATAATTAACAATAGATAGTATATATTCTGGACACCTGAGGTCATAGGGCTATTGGTCTAAAGGAGGTTTTAAAACTTTGAATCTCTGGTATAACAATGACACGTACCTATGAAGAAAAATTATGAAAATTAAAAAAGTCTAAAATTCAAATTAAATTAAAAATATTAACTTCAATTGAAACTTGAATCTAAAAAGGCCTAACAAAGTTTTATCATACAAACCCAATTCCTTCACACTCTAGATTATTAGATCATGAACCTTAGACTTAGATTATGTTGATATGTGATATTCTGTGATATTTTATGATGTAATGTGATGTACCTTTCTTATTTTTTGGTGTACTATTTTATATTGGATGTCTAAGATTATTTATCGGTTAGACTAGATGGTAAGACATTCTTTTTAGAACTAATGTTGCTTTCTAAGGGCTGTGCAAAAAATGACTCTCATCATAAATAAATATATAAATATTATTTTCTTGCAGGTACACCTAAGTCCCTAAGCATAACCCAATAGGATAGATGGGTTTGGCATGCATCTAAAGCTAAGCTTGCATATTTACAAACATAATTGTTAGTGTGTTGTTTGCATTTTCTTGACATTTGTTTTGCAAGGCCTAAGATTTATTTTTGAATTGAAAATATAATTTAATACTTAGAATTATGTTAGGATCTATGGGGTCTAGGAATAATAGGAGTTATCCATACCGGCAAATAGGTATAGAGGTCCCCTGTGAAGCCCAATGGAGATCTTTGAAGAAGGAGACATTCCTGAAAAGAAGATCCCCATAGATCTAAACTTGTAGTTCTAGGTCGGGCTGTATAAGGGTAGAGCATCGCTACCCAATTTCTCTTTTTTTTTGAGGTGTACAAAAATGACCCTGGTCTGCTGGGTAATAGAATCAACCTATTTTTCTAGGTTTCTTCTGTGTTGTGTTTTCTATGTTGAATGCCTGGATGTTAGGCTCTTAGAAAAACTAAATTTCCTATCCAATTTAAATCTACAAAACATAAAAAAAATAAAGAAACTCAAAATTTCACATTAACGAAAGCCCTAGGAATAACTTAAAATCAATTAAAACAACTAGCTTCTGTGAATCATGCTAGCATATTATTCTAACTTTGTGAATTGGGCATTTTACCCATTGCACATAAGGGGCATTGGACCTTTAAGGATGAGCACCTTTTTTGGGGAAGTCTATTTTCTCTTCTTAATTTGGCCCATGACCACTTTTAATTGCATGTCATTTAGGCATAAAATGCATACCCCCAAGACCTTAAATGAATCATGAGTCAAAACATATAAAAGCTAAAAATGTCTATTAGTTAAGTACATATCATACCCTTGATGATCCTAGGGATTGGGGTGTAAGTCTAAGTTCTTAGATTCTTTCCTAAAGTGCAATAGCCCAACCATCTTGCATACATGAGAATTAACATTATAAAATTAAAATTTGCTTAGGTGGTGTTAGCTGCCATCCCTTCTAGGAGGGTTATAAGTCTAGAAGTTATAAGTCTAGAATAGTCAGGGATAGGTTTATTCCCTCAAATGAGAGGAATGGCCAATAATTCCCAAAGTTGAACTAGGCCGAGCAACTAACTTGTGTCAGAAGCACTTATAGACTTAAGTTCTGAAGCATCTTATCAGAGTAAGTCCTCAACCTTAGGCATTTATGTAGTCTTGTGCTCCTAAAATCTAAGTTATAGATTTTAATAAAATGACAACTCAAAATTCTATTTAAATTTCAAAATTTAAAGCTCGATGGTAGGATAGTTGAAATACCTACTAGGTATCGAGTATCAACAACCATTTTCTACTTAATCTTGATTAACTTCAAAAAAAATAATAATAATATCCACTTTGCAGTGTTCCCCATTGAAATTCAAAATTATCATTTTCTTTGGAAACTAACTTATAATTCCATAGAAATGATAGTTTATTTCTTTAATCGAGAGTATTCTTAGGAAGATATCTTTTGTTCCTAGGATGTAATTAACTATAAGGGCTTACCCTTATAGGGAATCATGAACCCAGTTTAAAATAAACCCTATTCTACTTCTTATATAGTTTAGGGGAAATCTCTCTAGTACATTAAAGACCCATTAGTCTTAGGAATCTTCTATTAACTGATCAAATTCATTATAAGATAGCATGTTTATCTTTCAAGTTAATATGTTTACACATTAATGACACATTTGATTTTACAAATAATTAATTTTTAAATTATATGTGGTGTCACAAATTTTTTCCACAAGCTTTAAGATGAAGTTGTGAGTTGCATACATTTTTAGTTAGAGTTATTAAATTGGGGTAGAAAAAAATTTAATTTTTTGTAAAAATCTTATCATATCCAGACCACATAGCAAATAATCACAATTTAAGAAACCTATAAAAATCATGACTTTTCTATTGTACAATTAATGTAAACACAACAATTGAACATTAATCACGTAAAAGAATAAAAGCCCAGTGCTGAAGGGTACCACCGTACACCCCAAAAAATAGAAAGAAATTAGGTAGAAGCTCTACACTTATACAACTCAAATTATAATTCATAATGAAAATATAGTTATGGGGATCTTCAATCTTAGTTATCATCTTCACTTCATGGATTGAGCACTCCAAGCATCATATCCTCCCAAGTTTAAGACTTCTAGCTGTTTCTCATCTTAAACAACATAGCCCTAATCCTAATCCTATTGCGAAAATTACATTCTTATAAAATGAAAATCTGACAACACCTGCAAAATAAGGATTAGCACAATACACATTCAAACCAAGAAGTTATGTCTCACACATTTGGGCATAGCACCCTACCTTGGGTCACCAAGACAACCTATTTTAATGGATTATGCTTAAGGACTTTAGGCAGCACCTACAAGAAAATGTATTTATAATTTTATTTCTATAGTAATTTCTTAAGCACAACCTCCTGCAAAAGCATCATTAGTCTAACAAATAATGCCCTACCATCCATACTAACGTACAAATAATCCTAACATCTAATCTAAAATATTACATCACAAAATAAGAAAATCAATTCACCACAACAATACATCGACCTAACTTAAGTCTAGGATCGATGGCTTAACATTCTAGTGTGTGAGAGAAGGAGCATGTGTGGCATGACTGTACAAGGCTTTCTTAAATTTAGGTTTTGATTTCATTTAAAGATTTGTTTAATTTACCATTGGGTGGTTTCACTTTAAATGGTTTAATTAGTTTATGATTTAATTCCAATTTTAAGGCTTATTTTATTGCTAAAGTTGAATTTAAATTTTAAAGAATGAAGAATATAATAAATTCCACTTTAAGATGAACCCATTCTATTCAACATCATAATCCTAGCATAATGAGATTTTCAACCCTTAGGTGAAAATTCATTCTAAGGGTCAAACTAAGAACCTACATATATTAATTAATCCATTTGAATTATTTTAATGATTTAATAGGATTGATTTGATTTGATTAATGTTTGCTTGATTTTGTTTGGATTTCAAAGTTTGAAATTATTTGACTTCATATATTTTTTGATTGATTGATTTTGAATTTATTAAGCCTTAATTAAATTTTGATAATTCAATATCCTTTGAATTAATATCTCATTCCTTCTCTTTGGTTTTAATAATATATAAATAGTATTGATTAGATTATTTCAATGTTATTTGGATTTATTAATTTTATCATTTTATTTGAACTCATTTCACATTAGTGAACATACCTCAATGTAATTAACTTGTGACTTGATTTTAATGTGATCTTTTATTTTAATTCCAATTAGGAGTTTAATCATTTAGTTTATTGAATTTAGTTATTTGACTTGCATATTGAATTTAGTTAGATGACTATTTGGTTCAATTTTATCCTTTTGATTTAATTTAATTAATTTAATTTACTTGTGCTTTATGTTGATTGATTTATTCTAATGTTATTTGGAATTGATGTGATTTAATAGCTTTTATATTCTATTTTATAATTGATTTGATCAAGGTTTAGAGTAAATTTATTATTATTATTTGAATTTATGTGTTTTAAAATGTTTGTTTCATTTATTCTTTCACTGAGCTTAATTTGAGTATTTATTAGAATTAAATACTTTAAGTTGATTGTTTTAGTTTACTTATTCATTGGTTTAATTGGATTAAGTGAATTAAAGGTTTGCTTTGATTTCAGTTAACTTTATTTATTTATAATTAGAGTTCCATTTAACCTCATTCATTTATTATGTTTATTATAGTTTAATTAATTTTTAATCAAGAGTTCATGTTTTAATTTGATTATTAGATTTATATGTTTAATGGTTAATCAATTTATCTTATTTAAATAAGTTAAATTAGATCTACTTTCATTATTTAGTGAATTGACTAAAGCCAATCTTAATCATATTTGATTTGATTTGGTTAATGTTCAATGATCAATTAAGATGAGTTGGATTTATGATCTATTTAACTTAAATTTTAATGGCCTATCAAGGTTTGATTTAGTTTGGCTTATTGAATTTAAGTTATTTTTAGGTTGTGGAGATTCAATGATTGATTAGATTGATAGTGAAAAATAAAAATAAAAATTTATTAGATGATTAATGATTGACTTGATTATTTTAATCATTTATCTAAGGTTTATTTCAAGTGATTGATCTAATTAAATTTTAGTCACGACTCCTTTCCATTTTGATTAGTTATATTAAGAATCTATTTTAGTTAAAGGAATAATTAATTTTCAATTAAGTTTAAGTGACCTTCAATGATTAGTTAGGGTATGTTTAGTTAGTTATTTAATTAGTTTGAATAGCCAAATTAATAATTGATCAATGTTTAACTGAATCATCCTGGTGACTTATTTATCGTAGTTAAGATTAGGTGAAAAATTCTTATATGTTATCATTTAAGTTCTTAGTATTGTTTAAGGCTTATTCAATTGGATTACATGTTTAATTTAACTAGGATTTCGTTCTAATGATTCTAATTTATTATAACCCACATGATTAGGATGTTCATAATTATTTTATTTAATTAGTTTACATAGACAAAGTTTGGTTAATGGCTAACTTAGTTCAATCTATTTATAATTATTTATTTAAATTTAGTTTAACTTAATTAAATATTTAATTATCTTAATTTAATTAAGGGTAATTTAAGTTTTACATAACTAATTTGATTGAATGTAAATTTGATTAAAGAGTTTGGTTAATTTGGTTGAAGAGTTTAATTAATTTGATTAAGAAATTTAATTAATTTGATTAAAAAGTTTAATTAATTTGATTAAAGAGTTTAATTAGGTTTGTTTATAGAGTTTAATTAATTTGAATAAAGATTTTAATTATATTTAGTTAAAGAGTTTAATTAGATTTGTTTAAATAGTTTAATTGATTTGATTAAATAATTTAATTAGATTTGTTTAAAGAGTTTAATTAGATTTGTTTAATGAGCTTAATTAATTTAATTAAAGAGTTTAATTAATTTGATTAAATAGTTTAATTAATTTATTTAAAGAGTTTAATTAAATTGATTAAAGAGTTTAATTAATTTGTTTATGGTAGGCTTAATCAAAGTTTAATTATAAGTTGATCATAGTCTTTTATCAATTTAATTAGAGTTTGATTAGTTGTTGAAGCTTTTAATTTGACTATATGTATTCGATTAATGATGTAATTAATTATTTGATGATTCAGGTTCATTCAGTCAAAATTAGATGTGAAATTTAATTAATGTTTAGTTGAGCTTCATTAGTTAATTTAGTTAAGTTCAAGTTTATGTTGGGTTTAAGTTTACTTTAGTTTAAATGGAAGTTTATGTGATATTTGTTTAATTTAATCTAAGATTCAGTCAATAAGGGTTTAAGTATTATTTTATTTATGATTTTGGCTTGATATTTACTTTTTTTTTTCTAATTTAGTTTCGATATATTCAATTAATGTTGATTAATTAAAACCCAATTTTAAGTGATTTTAGGTTTATCAAGCTTCAAAGGTTTACCTTACTTTCTTAAGGTTCTTTGATGTTAATTAAAGTGATTAATCCTATTTTAATGATTTCCATGATTTTCTAGACTTTTAAGTTAATTATTTCATGAAATTACACATTTGAATTTTTGAAATTTGATAAATTTTAATCCATTCCTTTTTTTGACTTGAAATTTATATGGTACATAGAGTTCTATTCCAATTTCATTTCCCTAAACTTTTAGCATGATTAGACGTGTAATTTAGGGATAATTAAGGTTTTGATGTTCCAATAAAACTAAAATTAAACCCAACATATTAGAAACTAATAAGGGATTTAAATTTTCTTTGATTCCTCTCTTAAAGACAAATTCAAAGAGGGTTTATTTATAATTTTTTAGAGTAGTTGATTTATTGTGATTTTTCATAGTTTAGGTCAATTAATTGATTTATTTAATTCAATTAATCTCATAATTAGGTCATTTTTTGATTTACTAAGTGTCAAGGGCTTTTAATATTTTTGTAAGGCGCATTAGAGTCATTTATAATGGCTTGATCTATTTTTATTATTTTTCTTAATTTCCTTGGATTTTTAATTAATTATTTCACAAAAATGGGCATTTAAACTTTAAAATTTAATAAATTTTAGTACACTCATCATTTGGAGTTGAAATTTCTATGGAAGATGTGTTTTGACCTCAATTTAATCCACTAAAAATTTCAAATCAATTTAATTATAATTCTAGGATTAATTAAAGAAATTCAATTTTAACTAAAACCTAAATGAAGTCGAAAATAAAAATTAGGGTTTTTGGTTCATTAGATTCTTCTCAACAAGATGAATCTAACGAGCCCTAATTAATAATTTTTTGTTGAGTATTTTATTTTTAATGATTTTTTAAAGTTTTGGGTAATTTTATAAAATTTATAAATCTAAAAAATCTAGGATTTTCTTACTTAACTAGTGATGACTAGGTTGTGTTTCCACATGTCATGGCCTAATTGGGAATTGCTAGTGCTACCAAGGTAGATAAGCAGGAAAATGCGAGTTTGATCGACAGATTTCGACCATCTGATGGAAGATCAGACAGTCCAAATTGAATCTGATAATCCATTCAAATTAGGAAGATTTAGTGCTCTATTCTAGGCTGTCCATCCCTATTAAGGGAGATCGGACGACCGAACTGTTCTCTCTCCCGGCTAGTGAACCGAGCCATAGGGAGGGACGATCTTGCTCAGGCAAACTAGTTTGGCCCCCATTTTTCAGCAATCTTCACCAGAAAATGGGGTATTTTATGTGGGGAAGCTTAGAAATAAAAAATGGTTTTCGTAAAAAAGAGAGTTTTCATGTAAAAGAAATGCCTACTGGCTTTCTAAGTTTTGGAGAAATTACTTGCTTGAGCCAATGTCCAACATATTTTTTGATTTGAGCATGCTTTTAGGCATGAGATGAAGCTCCAAAATGAATATGCCCACTTACCTCCTTGCCAGTTGCCATCCCTGTAAATGGTTTCCACCTCCTTGCCAAAATTCGGTCAAAATTAATTATTTTATATGTCAAAAGAGGAGGGAGGGGGGGACTGTGGCTTTGATCAGATGAGCTTTAGGAGTTGTTTTACCTAACCTAAAGACAACAAAGGTTCTCTTTTCCCTTATTTTTAATCATTGACTTGACATAGAGATCAATCAATTAGTTTGGAGAAAGATAGAATCCTCCCTAAGAAAGTAAACAATAAAGTATATGTTAGGAAATCCCCATTTTCCCTAAGCCTAGAGTTCCTTCACTACCTTCATCATTAGAGAGAGAGCACATCACTAGGCTTGTTTCAAATAGGCCTTCATCATCTTCACCTAGGCCTTAAGATGAATGGCCATCATCATCTCATGCTTTAGTAGTATAATAGAGTCCATTCATCTATCTCCCTAAGTTAGAGAGATCACTGATGAGTGACACCTCTGGGAGTGAGCCACTCTTGATATAGAGGAAGACCCTATTACCTAAGAGGTTCCAAAGGGTGAAGCATCTAAAGTAAAACACATGGATTTGGTAGATGAGTTTGATGTCATCCTTGATAGTAGTGGCATTCCATTTCATCTAACAGGGAAGAAATGGAGAACATTGTGAACAAGGATGTTAAAAATGAAAAATATAAAAGAATTCAAAAAGATTTTGATTTAGAATAGGATGATTTACTTGGTGATGACTTAAAGTTTCTTGTGGCACATATCTACATGGTAGATACAAGAGCATCAAAGAGTGAGTAGGATGAGACACAAGAAAATCCTACAACTAATTCTACTCAATAGCTGGTCCTTCAACTGCTAAAGAAGGATGATCATATTGCTATGATGGAAAAAAGGATGGAAGAGATGATCACTACCATACAATCACTTGAAAGCATGATCACTTCCTCTTCACATCCTTATCTTATAGAACAACCTGAAGCAACCCACTAAGGAGACATGGCTTAGTTAAGAGAAATATCATTAAGAGTGCAAGCTTATAGATGATATACCATGTACAACTGACTTGAAGTCCTTGGAGGAATAGCAAAACAAAGAAGCTTTAGCACAATCACGAGGTACAACCTTAGTTCTAAAGGGTATACCATGCCTTGAGGAATATGATTCTATTCCTTATCTTAAAAGATTTATAACTCCATTCTTTTAAAGTATTTGATGGGGTTGGAAACCTCAAATAGCATCTAGCTCACTTCTGTACAAGTTGCTGCAATGCTGGTTGGAGTGATGCTCTATTATTTAGATAGTTTGTTAGCAGCTTGACCGGAGTTACTTTTGATTGGTACACAAAATTATTGAATGGTATAGTGTGCACTTTCCTTGCACTAGAAAATATGTTTGTGAAAAGATTCACAGGCACCCAACATCATATCACTATAGGAGACTTAGTGGTAGAAATGCAAAAGCCAGGTGAGTCCCTAGTGGATTATATTTTTAGATGGAGAATATTTAGTTTTAAGTGCAAGCTCTATTTGTAGGAGCAGCATGCTGTTGAGATCCTCCTCCAAAACATTCATGGTCCCATGGCTTTTAGTTTTACAATAAAACCTTTGAAAATTCTTAAACAAAGCCTCTAGCTTGCAAGAAGGGGCTCTTAGGATGACCATCTCAAAAAACACTCTTTCATAGAGTAAAAAACATAGGAAGCTATTAGAAATGAAAGTAGGCAATTTCTCTATAGTGGATAAAGAAAAGGCTCAAATTCAAATAAAGGCAAAGCAGCCTTGCCCTTTAGGCCACCACAACAGTATCACCCGCCCTTAAGAAGATTCCAACCAACCCTTTTAGTGAAAGAATAAACTAGACTTATTCTTCAAAAGAGGGGTGATGAGGAAGATCTTCAAGAATTTAAAAATGAAGCCAAATTTTAAACTACCCGGCCCGAAGAGACTAAAGGAAGTTAGCAAGGTGAATGACCCTAACTATTATCCATACCACCAAATGTTAGGGCACGCTATTGAAGACTATTTTACCTACAAAGAATGGCTAGAGAGGAACTATAAAAATGGGTTGGTGATAATTCCAAAAGAATACCTTGTGGACTAGGGACAAGGGTCTATTAAAGTAATTACAGAGATTCCATTTCTTCTACTCCTTCTTCTAAAAAATATTTAATTAAAAGTTTTAAAAATGTAATGTAGGATCTGATGAAGACCTAGAGGAAGATTATCCAGATTGATCCAGCAGAGTCTGAGAGTCAATTCCACCTCGACCCCATTCAGCATCTTCAGCTACCTAGATGACTAGATAGAGTGGTGAGGGAGGGATAAATTCTATACATGATAGAGTTTTGTAAGACAAGGATGGAAAGGCTAGGCCTTATACTCCTTTGTCACTATGTACTCATTTTGAAGAAATAAATAAAAAATCTATCTCCAAAGGTGATTCTTATATTTATGCTATATACGATGAATGTGTTATTAAAAATGTAGAAAAAGAAAAAGATCAAAAAGAAAATTCTCATGATGATGTGTTTTGTTAACCAGGGCCAGATGCTGATAGTCCTATGGATGATTTACAATGAGATTCCATTATCTTAGAGATTAGATTATCAGATTCTGGCCAATCTCTTAAAAAAGACATGATAGAGGAGTGCCGGGTCGATGCAACCCCTAGAGATTTCACTGAAGTAAATCTCTATGGAAGGTTTTGCTACCTCATCTACCTCCTACTCCTAAAGACAAAGAGAAATAAATTATTAATAAAGATTCAAAGCCTTTGTAACAAGAGCCAATAGTAGAGCTAATTCTTCCCAAAGTCGACTACAACATCTTAGCCTTATATTAGAAAACTTCCTGCTAGGCTAAGTATCTATGATGCACTTATTCTATCAAAAGAAATAAGGGAATCATTAGTACAGGCATTACTAGACCCAAAGATATGGCTGACTTAGCTAGCAACAACTTCCTCAAATGAGGCTTCCTTTTAAAGAGAGAGCATTGGAGTTAATTTGTTTGATGAAGATATACTTTGGGGACCACTGATCACAACTAGCCCCCTTTATATTTTTGTTAAAGTGGAAAACATTAGATTGTTAAGAGTTCTGGTAGACCCTGGTGCTTCAATCAATATTATGAACTCCAAAACATTAATATTCTTTAAGATTGATAATAAAAAACTTAGCTCATATAAGATATTATCAAGAGGTTTTAATGAAACTTGGGAGAAAGCTTTAGCTCAATCTTATTAGAAATAAAAGGATTCAAGATTGAAGCTAAATTCCACATTATCGACTCAGAGACATCCTTCAGTGCCCTCTTAAGTAAACCCTGGATTCATGAGTATATAATGGTTCCTTCTTCACTCCACTAGTGTATTAAGTACATAGGGATAGAGTGGAATACATTATAAAAGGTAATATACAACCATTCTTTGTTCATGAAATGGAATTATATGAAGGTGCAACTTATTATATGCCTAAGAAGAAAGTGCACAATTCTGTGAAATCTAGCATTATTGAGGCATCAAATAAAATAACAAATAAAAAAGAAAAAAAAGAAAGAAAAGGAGGAAGAAAGAGATAAAGAACCTCCAGTGATACAAATTGATTTGGAATCTAGTTCTGATGAAGTTTCCAATCAAAGAGATGCCTTAATAAAGTTTGAGATTACACTAGAATCAAATAGCGATGAGCAACAAATCTAGACATTGAAAGATGAACTTGAACTCTCTACATATAAAAAATCAAAGAAACATGTAGACACTTTGACTTTATTTTTCTTGTTCAAAATAAAGTTTCACAATTAGAAGTCAAACTAGCCCCTAACTTATCCGGAGGAGTGGGGAAGTTGTTTAAGTTTTCCTCTATACCTAGAACCTCAAGCTTAGAAGCAGATGTAAAGCTTGAAGATCCATTTTCAAATGAAATAATAGAACTTCCTTTGATTGGTTTTTTGATTGTGTTATAAATTATGTGAAGCATGGTTTGATTATAAATAGTTGGCCCAAAGATATAGCTCAATGTATGGAGAGCTTGTGGAATACTAAAAATAAAAATTCAAAATCCAAAGCTAGCATTGGGTTTGGTATCGTTGGACCTTTAGATGATGTGGAACATTGTTTGATGATAAGCAATCACCTAGAATCTTATCAATTATTTGAAATTCTTTCTAATTCTTTAGAGGAATTATGCCTTGAAACAATAAATGAATCTTATGATTGCTTACTTCAAAATGCTCTTGAAGAAGAAATAAAGTCCACTATTAATGAGTTAAGGGAGATTAACCTAGAACTGATGAAGACCCAAAACCAACTTTTATTAGTTCATTACTGGGTCCAAAGGATTCTGAAGAGTTGATCACCTTACTCTTTGAATACAAAGATTGCTTTAAATGGAGCTACATTGAAATCTTAGGTTTATCTCCAGATGTTGTAGTACATAAAAAAATTAAACTTGATGTAAACTTAATGTAATCCCAGTAAAATAAGCACCTAGGCATGGATCTAGAAATTGAATAACAAATAATTTTGAAGTTAAAAAGTTAATTAAAGTTATTTGTATGAGAAGAACTATACACTAATTGGCTAGTCAGCATAGTCCTCATAAAGAAAAGAATGGTCAAATATGTATTTACGTTAACTTTAGAGACTTGAATAAGGCTTGTCCTAAAGATGAGTTCTTATTGCCAATTTCAAAACTTATGGTGGACATAGCCTCTTTGTATGAGATCTTTTCATTCATGGATGGATCATCTGGATACAACTAAATAAAAATAGCTCTAGAGGATGAAAAGCACATGGTGTTCAGAACTCATATAGAGATATTCTATTACATGATCATGGCATTCGGTCTTAAAAATATCAAGACAACTTATCAAAGGGCTATGACTAGAATCTTCAATGACTTAATTCACAATCAAGTTGAATGTTGTATCGATGACCTAGTCATCAAAAGTAAAGAAAAAGAAAATCATATATAAGATTTATGGATTATTTTTGCACTTGTGTTGTTATAACTTTAAAATGAACCCGTTAAAGTGTGCTTTTAGAGTGACCTCAGAAAAATTTATGAGATTTGTAGTGAGGCACCATGGGATAGAGATCAATCCAGAAAAGATAAAAGTTGTTATAGAAATGCTGCCACCTAGGAGTCTTACACACTTAAGATCATTCTAGGGAAGGCTTGCATATTTAAGAAGGTTCATATCAAACTTATCAAGAAGATATTAACAATTTGTGGCACTAACAAAGAAGGATTCCAAATTTATTTGGGATGAAAAATGCAAAACAAGTTTGAAAGGTTAAAATAATACTTGATGAACCCTCAAATTTTAGTTGCTCTAATTCCAAGAAACTCATTGATTTTATACACTGCTTTGGATGAATCACTTGGGGCTTTCCTAGCCCAAGTTAATGAAGAAGGGAAAGAAAATTCCTTGTATTATTTAAGTTGAAGACTTATTCTAGTGGAAATGAATTATTTGCTTATTGAAAAGTATTGTTTAGCCATAGTATTCACCACTTAAAAGTAAGACACTACATGCTTTCTCATAGAGTAAATTTAATTTCAAGAGTAAATGCATTGCAATATCTTATGACCTACCCGGCATTGTCTGGACGTCTAGCATGTTGGTTGATGATTTTATTGCAATTTTAGATTACCTTTATTCCCCTTCATGCTATAAAATGGCACGTCATATTGACTTAAAAGACATCCTCGCCTGAGTTCCCATTAAATGATGATCTTCTAGATAAGTAGATCATGACATTAGAAGGTGAATCTAATGCCACATGGAAAATATATTTTGATGGTGTAGCATCATCAAAGAAAAATAAAGAATTAAATTCATCTATCTTATGGAATGTAGGGATTAGATTAATTTTCATAACTCTAAATAAAGAAATAAAGCAACATTCCTATCATCTAGTAGAGTTTTGCATAAATAATGAAGCTATATATGAGGCCCTCATGACTAGGTTAGAGCAAGCAATTCTTATAGATATTAAGAATACTAAGATATTTGGGACTCTCATCATAAACTAAGAAGGTTCTATAAGTTTTGCACTAAATTCTTAGTTATTATCAATACACAATGAAACAACTTAAGAAAATTTCATATGTAACTTCGTATAGGATATCTTATAAAGATAATTCTATAGTATATGCTTTGGTTAAGCTTGCCAAAGAAATCATATGTCCAATAAAAGAGTCTATTTCTATAGAAGTCTAGAATCAACAAATTCTGTCACTGATAGATTTAGACTACATGAATAGAAAAATTGAAATGTGAAGGATAACCATCATTGCTAAAAGTCAAGAAGAGCGTGATTGGAGGCAACCATTTATTGACTGCATAAGTAAGGGGAGGCCTCTTAAAGGCAAGTCACTAACAAATCAAATAAAGAAATGTGTGTTGTCCTTGTCTTTTAATAATGTATTATACTATAAGTCTTTTGATTAAATATGGCTATGCTATTTAGACAAGCAAGAAGCTCATAAGATAGTGATTCAGGTACACATTGATTGTGTGGTGCTCACCAATATGGACAGAAAAAAAAATTGAAAATCAAAAGACTTAGATATTATTGGCCAACAACAACAAAAATAAGCCTTTATCCCACTAAGTGGGGACTTGGATATTATTGGCCATTAATGTTAAATGAATGCATGGAAACAACACATCATTGTCATTAATGCCAAATACATGGTGTAGTTCTACATCAACCTCATAATGTAACACCTAATGATTTCCTCTTGTCCCTTTGAGAGTTAGGGAACTAACATCATAAAGCTTATTGACTTCCTTCATCAAAAGAGGATCATTTTATTTTAGTCACAATAGATTATTTTTCTAAATGGGTTGAAGTGATGCCACAAAAAGAAGTAAAAACATATCATGTGTTAAAATTCTTTCAAGAAAATATCATATATCGATTTTACCTTCCTCGTTGAATTACATTTGATAGCGCCCATCATTTAAGTCCACAAAATTAAATTATTTCATGGCTAGACACAAAATAGATTAGAGATATTGACTATTTATTCCCCTAGGGAAAATGGATTGGCCGAAGCATTTAATACAACTCTTGTGAGAATTTTGAAAAAGTACTTAATGAAAACAAATCCAATGGCATGAAAAGTTGGTTGAAGCCTTATGGGCCTATCAGACCACATGCATGACATAAACTCAGTCTACACCGTATGCTTTCATTTATGGAACTGAAGTTGTTCTTTCATTAGAAATACAACTAAATTCATTAAGAATAGTAGTTAATAATAGGATTACAATAGATCAAAATCACAAACTCTGATTGGAAGAACTTGAAAGCCATCAAGGAAGATGTTTGAAAGCACAATAAGACCTTGAACTGTGTACCAAACATGTATGGTTCAAGCACATGATAAGTTGGTTTGTCCTAGAACTTTCCAAGTAGGAGACATGGCATGGTTCTTAAACAACCAATCTTAGCCTATCATAGAATTGGCAGCAAATTTGAGCCAACTTGGGAAGGACCATTCGTAGTGGAAAAAGTCTATGAAGGAGGTTCTTATCAGTTGATTACTTGTAATGGTGAATGTTCAATGCCATCAATCAATGGATGTTACCTAAAGAAATATTATATGTAACTTGTACTCAATTTCAGAAGAATAATGATCAGTAAAATTTTGTTTCTCTTTATTGTTTTTGCATTGGATGTTATTTCTTTCTATGAAATAGTTGTCAAAATCTTATAAATTTATATAAGCCTTTTTTGAATGAAATTTCTCTAAGATAGAGTAAACCTTTTCAAGGCAACCTTTCTCATGCATACCTTGAGTTGGATAAAGCCTTCCATGGCACCCTCCTCATGTCTTTTATAGGTTCAGAGCATGCCTTTCATGGCACCATTCCTATTATTCATAGGTTAGGACAAAGTCACAAATATCTTTTCTATCAAATTGGCTATTTATATTAGAAACAAAACATGAAGACCCCTCTTTAGTCAAAATATTAAGGATTAGATTAATTCATCAAGACCCCTTTCCTTTTCATTAGCTATAAGTTGGATTAAGCCATTGAAGGCCCCATCTTAAAAGCTAATCAAATAAGAGTAAGTCCCATAATAGGCATCCTTTCACATGACAAGCTAGGATAAAGTCATCAAACCCCTTTCTTGTCAAATAGGCTATTTAAGTTAGGAATAAGTCCATATGATCCCTTTCTTATTAGCCAAAATATTGAGGAATTGGATTAAGTCAATTAAGACCCCTCTTCCTCATTATAGCTATTTAAGAAAAACTTTAGCCATTGAAGGCCACTTTTTAATAGCCAATCATAAAGAAGTAAGCCCATTAGTAGGCATCCTTATAGGGATAGGATAAAGTCATCATGACCCCTATCCTTTTCAAGCTATCTAGGTTAGAATTAAGCCATTGAAGGCCCCTTCCTATTAGCTAAATTTCATTGAGTAGGATTCAAGTCCTCATGACTCCTTTTCTAGTGTAAACAAAAGAAATTAAAGAGTGGAAGTAAACCACTGAAATCCCAATTCCTATGGAGCTCAGACCAAGAATTAAATTGATGTGATCCTTACTTAGTAGTCAAAATCTTAAGGTTTAGGATTAAGCTAATAAAGCTCCTTCTCCCCACCTTAGCAATTTAGGTTGGAATCAAGTCTCCAAAGATCCCATCTTAATATTCAACCAAATAAGAGTAAATCCCTTAGTGGTATCTTTCCCTGGTTAAAATTTCATATGGTTTGGATCAGGAGTAAGTGTTCATATTAGCATCCTCTCCAACTACTATTCTTAAATAAGAGTAAGTCCCTTGAAGGCATCTTTTCTGACTATGATGATTGTGTTAGGATTTGACCCTTCTTTGAGTCTACTCCTAATCACATCTTTATTTTTCTTTAAACTTAGTGAATTTAGGTTCCTAAGAATGAATCATTATAAATTTAAACAAATTTAAGCATACATTTTTCCTATCTTTCAAATCAAAATGATTTGAAATTAAAATAAGTCTAGTTTGTAGTGTTGATGTTCACCGATTATGTGCAAAGATACTTTGGCTGATCCACTACACATATTGGGGGTCCATTTGTTAACCTCAGTTTTGAAACTAATAATTAGGATACCTAATCCTAGATTAGGAGTCTCCTAATTAAGCACTTAAAACATCATACCTTATGACCCAGTGCATCCTCCTTGGGTTTGATCTAACCTAATGAATTTAGATGAAATCAACCCAAATTTCAAACATAAATTAAATCAAACATATTTCAATTCAAGCTTGAATTCATTTAAGCTTAAAATTAGATGATTAAAGGGATTAACCTAATTACCCTATTTAAGCTCAAAATTAATTAAAATTAAAAGAAATTAAATAACACCAAAATAAATCCAAATAAACTAAAACAAATTCAAATTCAAATCAAATGAAGATATCAAATCCAAATCAAGGTCAAATATTGGTCAACTCTTTTGCCACAAGTTTGACTTATGTGGATCCCACTAAGTCAAGGGTCAACCCACCAAAATTTGACCAAATAAAATCATTCCAAATGGTTTAAATGATAATATATTCATGTCTAAAAATGAATTTAAAATAATATAAATCCAATGAGGCCTAATTAGGCTAAATAGGTCATTTGACCTAAATGAGTCTAAATGGACCTATTGGGTTCAAACTCAAATCAACCCAATTTGACTGCCCACAATAACTTTGAAATGATAATCAAACATAATTCAATCCATCATTGGGTTCAATTTGACCAATTTGGTCATTTGACCCAAATGAACTCAAACTTAACCCATTAAGCCCAATTTGGATCAAATGGGTCAAAATTGAAACCAACTAGAAATTAAATAAAATTAATCTTTCTAAATCATCTCACATATGTGATTAAACATGATTGGAGTCCAAACATCATTTATTGAGTCAAAATTGGTCATTTGACTCAATCAAATTTAACATAACCTATTTAAGTTAAAATGGTTCAAATTGACTCAAAATCTAATTAAACCCTCATGTGGAATAGGCTAATTGAATTCTCAATTATGCAATGGTCAATCAATGATGATTTAAAACTTAAAACTAAAACAAATCAATCAAGATAAACATGATTAAGCTTTAATTAAATTCAAATGACATATTAAAACACCAAATGAACAAGATTGAATCAAACCCATTCAAACCCCATCTACGCTCATTTAAACCTATCCTAAGATGGGTTAGGGGCAATTGCAGCAAGTTTAAGCAACCAAACTAATCCCAAATTAAAATCTAAAATGAAAGAATATACCATAGGCAAGCTAATGGAGCATGAAGTAAAATTTAACTTCCCAATCCCTCATTCCCTTTGTCCATCCACCTCAGCACCTCTAGACATGTGTGAAATAGTTGATCATCTTTGGAGCTAGCCTCCAAGGATAGCAATCAACCTTGTCCATTAACAAGAAGAGGGAAAATAAAAAGAGGCTCTCAACCTCTAATGGAAAACTAAGGGAGAACCCATTTCATGCCCAATTGAGCATTGCATCACTTTCCACAAGTGAAATGACGAGTGCACCTATACCCCAATCCCTTTGCTGCCGAGAGGATGGAGAATGATCGAGCTCACCAAAATCCATTCGTGCTCTATAGGCCAATCCACAAGGAGAGAATCCAATTCCTCCTTTCCACACCCTTGTTTCATCATTCTGAAGCTATTAAATTCAATCCCATCGCCAGAGATCACCGATGATGAGGTACGCCATTAACCAACACCTTTAATCTTTCAATTTTAGTCCTTTGTGAATGAAACATGATCTCAAAGGAGATCAAGCCATATATATGTGATCCTCATGACATCTTGATGGTTTTGGAAGTGAAATCAAGTGATTTCAACTATCAGATCCTCAAAAATCATCTTGAATTAACGGATGGCTCTCGACTACCATCATCGCCAAAGGAAGTAAAACCTTCGTCATCTATTCCTTGTATTAGGAACAAACAAATGAGATCTAGTCAAACCATTGGATTAAAACCTTTATAGGGAATCTGCAAAAGCATTTGAGTTATCCGATCTTCACTCAAAAGGTCCAAAATGAAACCTTGTGCATTACCATTTTAATATAGGATCCACGTGGATCCCACGTGAATGAATGGTGCGGCACTATGAGGAAAGCGGTGCCACGTGGTGCCGATGAGTTTTAAAAAAAATTGACATTTCCAATTATAAAAATTATTTAAAAATAAGAGAAACTTTTAAAAATCATAATAAACCAAATATTAAGACAAAAAATTGAAATAAAAGCTCTATAAATTCATCTTAGTAAGAGTAAATTATTAAAATAAAAATTTCCAAATTTTGTGGGTGTAATTTTTGATTAATTTGGGTTTAAATAAAAATTTTTAAACCTAAATTAACCCTAATCTATTAATATTAATGATTTGAAACTTTAGGAAACTAAAATTGATGTTAAATATTCATTAGAGAACATTTTCATCATTTAATTCATAGGAGATAATGAATTTTCAATCATAAAACATAATTTTAATGAAATAAATAAATATTAATAAAAGAAATTATGAAAAATTATATAAATAACTTAAATCATTATAATACACTTTAATAAACTTAAACACATCATTGAAACTTTTTGAAACTTAATAAAACACAAAATGCCTAATTTAGCATTTAATTGAATTAATTAATTCAAATAATGTACTTGAACTTAGAAAAATCATAGTAAATCAACTAAAATTTTAAAAATTATGAATAAACCTTCTATGGAAACATCTTTTAGAGAATATTCTAGAAAAAATAAAACCCCTAAGTGTTTTCTTTAAATTAAGCTTACTTTAGGTTTTAATGAAATAATTAAAACCTTAATTAAACCAAAATTACACATATAATAAAGATGAAATTTTAGAGAAATCAAATTGGCAAGGAACCCCACTTTCCATAAAAATTTGATACACAATGAACCTCTAGATTGGAAATTATTTAATTTTTAAGCCTCTAGGTTAATATAAGTGAAATAATAAAGTAGAAAATTAAAATGTTATAAAATCTATGAAATAAGTTTGAAACATTATTAAATATATTAGGTCACTTGAAAATTAGTCATGCTTTAGATTTAATTTAACATTAAGATAATTAAATAAAATTCAAAATTGATCAATTCACTTTCAATAATAATAACTTGAAATATAAAATTCATTAATCTCTAAATTAAAGTCATTTAAATCAAAATAAAATAAAGTGAATATGATTATAAATAAACTTGTTGGCCTCACTTTTGGAGTGAGGATTGGCTCATCCTTCCTTAGACTTAGGAGTCTTATAGACACTAGAATCTCCTTAGCCATAGAACACTTCTAGTGATTGGGAGACACTAAACCCAAGCTTAGAGACATAGCAAGGCATACCATAGGCTTAGGATAGCCCTAGGGTAAATAGGTTCTACTTATCTTATGGCCTACACCATATCCCATGCCTATCCACTCATGCAAATCAACCCCAAACCAATACAATCAAATCCCAATTGGATTTCTTTTCATATCCAAGCTCCAAGCCAAAATAATTTTAACCCAAACCCATCTTAATACCATGAACCAGTCCTATGGACTCAACCCAAACATCCTTCAACTAAACCAAACCCAATTGATTTTCACAAAAGCACTCCAACCATTCAATCATCATTTCAAGTTCTTCCAAAACCTATAATCAATCCTATTAACCCAAGTTAGCCCATTTGTCCCAATATGTTCAAATGAGCCAAAATCTAATTAAACCTAAATTAATTGCAATCAAAGACAAAAATCAATATTAAACCCATCATTGGACTCAACTCAACACTCAATTCCATCAAATTAACTCGATTAGCCCAATTGGTCCACTTGACCCAAAGTGGCCAACATGATCAAAATGAACCAAACTTCAATCCAACCTAAATTGGATAGAATCAACCAATTCAATCTCCTTTATAATGATTGTTGATCATCCTTCATTGATCAATTGTATCCAATTGAGCTAAACCAAGTCCAATTGGACCTCTGATCCAAGTTGACCCAATTTGACCTAAAAGGCCAAATTAGGCTAAACCTCAATCCAATCCAAATGGATTGAAACCAATGCTTTCAAATAGTCATGAATTGATTATTGAACATGATCAAGCCCTTAATCAAACCCAACTTGACCAAGTCAACCTAATTGACCAATTTAGCCCAAATTGACCTGTAGGGTCAAATTGATCTAAGTCATTCCCAAATCCAAATTAATTGAAATCAACACCTACAATAAACTCCAAATCATCCATTTAACCTAAACCAACCCCTAACCCAAGTCAATTTGGTCAATTTGACCAAATTGTTCAACTTAGCCCATTTGACCCATATGAACCCATATGTGCCAAATTTAAATCCACTTCAAATCAAATCAAACCAATTGAACCTGAACATCCCAAATCATCATTTGAATATGACCTACCCTTTCTTTGACCCAATTTGACCCATGGGATAACCTAGCCCAATTGAACCCAATTTAAACTAGATAGGTCAAATTGAGCCAAACCCAACCATAGCAACTCCAAACCCAACCAAACTTGGCATGACCCATCCTTGGATCACCATGGGTCAGCCCAAATGAATCCAACATATGCTTGACCTGAATTAGACCAAAACCCATTGGGTAAACCCCTTCAAATGAGATAAAATCCCCATTTGGATGGTCTTACCTACCCTTTTTCCCTTGGCAACCACCCTAAGCTTGATTTGGACCTCTAACCTACTGACTAACCTGACCCACGGCTAATTTGGTCAGCCATTGGTCAAAGATGGTGAGCTAACCAAAGCCATTCCATTGGCTCACTTGGGGAGAAAGTGCACTCCACCTCAGCCCATCTTAGACCCTTAGCCACTCAAGGGCCTCCACCTCAAGCAATCCCTAACATCAATGGCGCCGATCGGAAGACTACCAAAAGCTAATGCAATCCCCACCATCCGATCCCTTAGGGAAGAGGATATACTCCTCCCATCCCAATCCAAACACACACACGGATATATAGAGCTTCAACGAGTCGACATGAGCTTCCTTAGAGCCTTCCTGACCTCCTTTGAGCTTCCCGTCACTGGGACACCAAACCCGAGCGAAAGAGAGCCTCTTCTCTATCCAACTCCACCTAAACTCCACCAAATCTAAATTAACTTTACCCACACTTCATGCAGCTCTGGAGATCTAAAATGAATCAATTCTTGATCGATTCGAGCACCTGAGACCACTACTAGACCAACTCTGATGACTATTTTGATGACGTTTGGTCCATAGAGCCACAGGGGGAGGAAAATCTCAAGCTTCTCAACAGGGCTTTATCTCTTCAAGATGAAGCTACCTTAGTTATTGGACCATCGATCGTGAGCTCCAACGAGGTATTTTTTTGGAAAATTGTAAAAATCCCTCTTGGAGTTGGTCTTTTATAAAGAATTTTATAATTTCATGTAATTTCTACCATAGGATCTATTTAGATCTCTTTCCCAAAGGTTTTGGAGTCGATCCTGATGCCTTACAAGCTCCGAAGAGCTTGGATCAAGTAGAGGAGGGTGGACGGTGTTCCTCTTCCATCCCTCGGGGATGAAGGATCATCCATCATCTATTCCGCATGATTGAAATGGATGGTCATGATTAATTTAATAGAAAATCTCAATTTAATTCATTAAGAATCACGAGATTAATCCCCACCATCCAAGATCGATGGGATATGAGTAGCGTACCATCGACTCAACATGCCACATTGAATGGTTTAAGTGGCCAATCCCACGGTGCAATGTGGAAAGAGTCACCACGTCAGCTCCCGCATGGCACCGATAGGATTAGGGATTAATTAGGCTTCAAAATGTCATTAATCACCCTGAACTTCAAAAATTCATAACTAATTATAGAAAAATCATTAAAATATAAGTAAACCAATTTTGGAAAGGGCGAATAGAGGAGATTTTAATAAAAATAATATACCTATAGTTTGAATAGTGAATAGAGCTTAATTAAAATTTGAATCTTTTTTAATTAGCTTAGTTAATCTTTAATTATTTGGTGAGTCAATCTCAACTTTGAAATGTTGATCTAATGGGATGTCCTTTGCCTGCCTTAAATTTCTTGAGATTTATTGGCTAGGTCATTAGGAGAATTTGAAATCTAAACCCTAATCACCCTCATTAAGTTATTTAATAATTATTTAAAATTCTAAATAGTAAAAATTAACTAATTAAACTTGATTAATCATTAATTAATAGTGGAATGATGAAGTGGAATGATTAGGGCCTACTTCCTAATTGTTTCCCTAAGTTCATTTCATTTAGGAGGATTAATTAATTCATAATTTGATTAAGTATATTTAAGCAATTTAAATGGCCAAATTAAATCTAATTAAAATGGTTGTTAGATTAAATAATTTAATTTGATGTATGTATATGTTAGTTGGTGGTGGAGTCAGAGTGTGCAAGGAAAGATAAAAAATAAGAAGTATTGTTATAAAACTTGGTTTATATGTAAAAACTCAAAGAATTGGGAAAGATATAAAGTGGCCTATAGAGATTCTAAGAAAGAAATATATGATGCAAAAAATTTAGCTTTTAGTGATGATTTATATAATTGATTAGATACCAAAGAAGGAGAAAGATGTATGTATAAGTTAGCCAACCAAAGAAATATGAGAAGTAAAGACATAGTTCAAGTGAGGTGTATTAAGGATGAAAACAATAAAATGTTTTTTTATAAAATTATATTGAAAATAGGTGGAGGAGGTATTTTGATAAACTTTTTAATGAAAGATCTGAAAGTACAATTGATTTTAGCAACCTTAATACTCTAAACAAAAATAGAGAATTTCATTTTTATCGTGGTATTAGTAAATATAAAGTTAGTGAAGCTATAAAGAAAATGAAATGTGGAAAAGCAGTAGGACCGGATAATATTCCAATAGAAGTGTGGAAATGTTTAGGAGATCAAGGAATTTCTTGGCTTACAAATCTTTTTAATGTCATTTTAAAGACTAAAAGATGTGATGAGTGGAGAAAGAGTTTGTTGGTTCCTATATTTAAGAATAAAGGTGATGCACAAGAGTGTGCAAATTATAGAGGAATTAAGTTAATGTGCCATACATTAAAATTATGGGAGAGAGTAATTGAGCATAGGTTACGATGTGATACGTTTGTCTGTCAGTTTGGTTTCATGCTAGGTAGATCTACTATGGATTCTATACATTTGTTAAGGGGTTTGATGGAGAAGCATAGAGAAAGTAAGTAGGATCTACATATGATATTTATTGATTTAAAGAAAGCTTATGATAAAGTTTCAAGAGATGTTCTATGGAGAGTTCTAGAATAGAAAGGAGTTAATATTGGTTATATTCAAGTCATTAAGGATATGTATACTAGAGCTATTACTTGTGTCCAAACACAAGGAGGATTGACAAAATATTTTCTTATTTCAGTTGGATTACATCAAGGATTAGCTTTAATCCCTTATCTTTTTACTTTAGTTACGGATGTTCTCACTAGGCATTTACAAGAAGATGTACCTTGGTGTATGCTTTTTGCTGATGACATTCTTCTTGTTGATAAGACTAGAGAGGGAGTCCAAAAGAAATTTTAATTATGGATGTCAACTCTAGAGTCTAAAGGTTTTCGTTTAAGTAGATCTAAAACTAAATATATGGAGTGTAATTTTAGTTGTAGAAGTTTTAGTGGTAGTGTTGTGACATTAGGTGAACAAGTCATTAATAAAGTGAGTGTTTCAGATGATATTTAGGCTCTATTGTTCAAAATGCTGGTGAAATAGATGGAGACGTTATTAGTAGAATTCAAGTTGGATAGTTGAAGTGGAGGAATGCATCTAGCCTATCATGTGATAGAAAAGTTCCACATAAACTTAAGGGAAAATTTTATAAGATGGTGGTAAGACCTGAAATGACTTACGATGCAGAATGTTGGCCAATAAAAGAGAAGCATAAGACTAAGTTAAGTGTTACAGAGATGAGGATGCTTAGGTGGCTTTACTCTTAGAGATAGAATGCAAAATGAGTATATTCGGGAAAAAGTTAGAGTAGCTCCAGTGGTAGATAAGATTAGGGAGAGTCCTTAGATGGTTTGGCCACATAAAGCGTCGGTCCGATGACCCAATTAGGAGAGTAGATGCATTAGATTTGCCTTATGTTAAGAAAGGTAGAGGTAGACCTAAAAATACTTGGTTAAGATGTATAAAAAATGATCTTAGTATACTTGATTTAAATGAGAATTTGACACATAATAGGGTACAATGGAGACGAAGGATTCATGTAGCCAACCATACCTAGTGGGATTAAGGCTTGTTGTTCTTGTTGTTGTATTAGATAATTTAATTTGAATTTATGGGTTCCTATTTATGTGTTTAGGAGAATAAAGACCCTTTAAAAATTATGATTAACCCATGGGTATGGGAAAATCATGTAAGTACTTAACTAGATTCTTTAATTTAATTAATACTTAATTATGAGCTTCATTGCATTAGGTCCCTATGAGCATTGCAATTTTAATTTATCATTTGCATATCATTGGAAGCTCATAATTAAATGATTAATTGAATTAAAGAAGCATAGGAAAGGGTAATTAAATGATTTGATTAATGATTTAAACTTAAATAATTCATAAAATCCACTTAATTATTTCTTCTGAAACATATTAAATCATTAACATGGGATGGGGTAAAAATAGTAAATATTATTTTTCCTCTTTGAGTTAAATGATTCAGATCCAAAATCAAACTTCATAACAAGCTTTGGTTTTCCTTAAGTGATTTTATTCAACTTAATTGTCCTTAGGAACTAATGTAGTTGAATGAATTATGTGGAAGTGTTCAATCATTCCTTTTCAAACATTATAAATTTGCATGCCATTCGCTTCATGTATTCATTTTTTCAAATCAAATTATCAAATGAATATATTTATGTAAAATTGCATGTGTTGGATTAATCCAATTATATGTGTGACTATTATCACTAACAAATTTCAAAGCTATTTTCAAAATTATAAATGAAAAGTTAAATTAACATTAACTATGAATACTGTGTAGGATTTACATGAGCTTATGGCCTAAACATTGCAAAGGCTTATTCTATCATCATGATTCATGTATGGGTTTTAAGTAGCCCCACAGAGGTTTTAGATTACCTCACTTCCCTGGTTAACAAAGGCTCATACTTATTTAATTTCATTCCTATGTGTACTTATATGAGGATTTGGATAGAACTTTATTTTACATGTGTAAATAATTCACAAAAATATAATGTTTAGCATGATTTTCATTCTCATAGTTGTGTGTACATTCATATGTATTTAAGATAGAAAGTATATAGTATGGACATCTCCAGAGCACGAGGATTTAAGTAGCCCTAGGGAGGTCTTAGATTATCTCACTTCCCTGGTTTAACAATGACACGTACTTGCTAAAACTTTAATACATGTGTGTGTACTTAGCTAAGGAAAATCTCTCTTATTTTTACCAAAATATATGCATTCATCATCATCTAAGTGTGCTAAAATACATTGTATGTATAGATTTTCTATGTTTAAAATCATATGCATGTTATTGATGATGAAAGGGAATGATGCAACATTATCTATGTGATGGAAATTCAACCTCATTAATCTTAAGATGTATTTCATGTTAGATAGGATTCTTTAAGATTGACACAAACTTAGGATTAACAAAACACTTAATAAATCATTCACTAAAAGAAACTAAGTCATAACAACATGCTTTAAAGGATGACTTAGGATCGGGATGAAGAGGGTTGAGTCTCTTTTCTTCTCTTTACAATACTTAGATGCTAAGAAAAGACCAAATGAAACAAAAGAAAATATAAGTTAAAAATCCCCCAATTCTCTAAGTAACTTGAAATGAAACCACCCTTATGTTTAACTTAAACAATTCCAAACATTAGCCAATCATAATTTAAAAGGCCTAGCTAAGTCATACTACACTAAGCCTAAGAACACATATTAGATTACTAAGTCACCACTTCTAGCTCTAAGTTAAGATGGTGCATAATGTGATGTTGGGTTTTGTTTTGTGATGTAATATTTTAGACTAGATGGTAGGATTATGGAATGTAGACTAGATGCTAGGCTGTTGTTTTCCAAATGTTGTTTCCTATAGGGGATTATGCTAATGGGGTCACAAAAATAAATATAAATGTGTCTACTTGCAGGTTTCTTATGCCCCTAAGCATAATCCATGTTAGGATAGGTGGGCTTGGTTACCCATGTGTAGGGTGTTAAGTCCAAACTACATAATATAGCTTCTTGGGTTTGTATCTATGTTTAGCTAACATTAATTTTGCAAGTGTAGTTAGATTTTAATTTCTATAAAAATTTAATTTTTGCAATAGGAATTAGGATTGATGCTATGGGGTAAATTTAGGATGAGTAGTAGCTAGAAGGCATAGTCTTGGGAGGCCCTTTGAAGCCTTGAAGCAAAATCAAGTCAAAGGAAGAAGAAAGAAGAGTAAGAAATGAAGACCCCCATAACATCTAATTTAATTCTAAATTGTAATATTCTTTTGTAATCCAGGTTGTATAAGGGTAGAGCTCGCCTACCCAATTTTTCTGACTGTACTAGCCTCTTATTAATTTACAAAATTTATGAATGGTTGTTGTTATGCTTAGATTGCACAATAGAACATCATGATTTTCATAGGTTTTATAAAGGTTGATGTTTGGATGTGTGGCCTGGATGCGGTAGGTTCTTTAGGAAAAAATTAATTTGTCTACCCCAATTAACAACTCATAACTAAAAATTTAAAGCAACTCATAACTTCATTCTAAAGCCTAAGATATAATCAAGATAATTAAAAGATTTAGCAACCCCTTAACTAAATGTCGAATGTCTAACATCATGCATATCATCTTATTTCACTCTTGAATATGGAGGGTCTCCATTCTTGCACTATAGGGAACACTTCACCTATGAGAGCACCCCCTCATCGTGGAGAACACCTCCTCTCTCTAATTTGGCCAATAACTCAATTTCATCATGTATTTAAGCATAATTTTCCCAAGCCTTTGTCCAAATGAATGTGTCAAAATGATATAAAATTTATAAATTTTGCATTTAGCTTAAGTGATAATTTCATACCAATCATGTTCTAGTCTCTCATAGAGTGAGTTTAACTCTCTAATCTTCTTTCCAAATTAAATAATAAACCTAGCTATTTTGCACATACATAAGACTTGTTAATTTGCTATCTTAGGCATATTTAGATTTGTTTATTCAAATTGAGTTTAACTTAGTTAAGTATTTAGTTGTCATAATTTAATTAAGGGTAATTTAAGTTTTACATAATTAATTTCATTGAATGCAAAATTGATTAAAGAGTTTGGTTAATTTGGTTGAAGAGTTTAATTAATTTGATTAAGGAGTTTAATTAATTTGATTAAAAATTTTAATTAATTTGATTAAAGAGTTTAATTAGATTTGTTTATAGAGTTTAATTAATTTGATTAAAGAGTCTAATTATATTTGGTTAAAGAGTTTAATTTATTTGATTAAAGAGTTTAACAAGATTTGTTTAAAGAGTTTAATTAATTTGATTAAAGAATTTAATTAAATTTGTTTAAAGAGTTTTATTAGATTTGTTTAATGAGTTTAATTAATTTGATTAAAGAGTTTAATTAATTTAATTAAATAGTTTAATTAATTAGTTTAAGGAGTTTAATCAAATTGATTAAAGAGTTTAATTAATTTTCTTATGGTAGGCTTTATCAAAGTTTAATTATAAGTTGATCATAATCTTTTATCAATTTAATTAGAGTTTGTTTAGTTGTTGAAGCTTTTAATTTAACTATATGTATTTGATTAATGATGTAATTAATTATTTGATGATTTAGGTTCATTCACTCAAAATTTGATGTGAAATTTAATTAATGTTTAGTTGAGCTTCATTAGTTAATTTAGTTAAGTTCAAGTTTATGTTGGGTTTAAGTTCAATTTAGTTTAATTTTGTTTGATTCAATCTAAGATTCAGTTAATTAGGGTTTAAGTGTTATTTTATTTATGATTTTGTCTTGATATTTAATTTCTTTCTAATTTAGTTTTGATATATTCAATTAATGTTGGTTAATTAAAACCCTAATTTTAAGTGATTTTTAGGTTAATCAAGCTTCACAGGTTTACTTCTTAAGGTTCTTTGATGCTAATTAAAGTGATTTGACCTATTTTAATGATTTATATGAGTTTCTTGACTTTTAAGTTAATTATTTCATGAAATTAGATATTAGAATTTTCAAAATTTGATAAATTTTAATCCATTCATTATTTTGACTTGAAATTTTTATGGTACATAGGGTTCTGTTCCATTTTCATTTCCGTAAACCTTCATCATGATTTAAGGTGTAATTTAGGGATAATTAAGGTTTTGATGTTCCAATAAAACTAAAATTAAACCTAACATATTAGAAACTAATAAAGGATTTTAATATTCTTTCATTCTTCTCTGAAAGACAAATTCAATAAGGGTTTATTTATACTTTTTTAGAGTTGTAGTTGATTTATTGTGATTTTTCGTAGATTAGGTCAATTAATTGATTTATTTAACTCAATTAATCTCTTAATTAGGTCATGTTGTGATTTACTAAGTGTCAAAGGCTTTTAATATTTTTCTAAGGCACGTTAGAGTCATTTATAATGGTTTTAGCTATTTTTATTATTTTCTTAATTTCATTGGATTTTTAATTAATTATTCCACAAAAATGGTCATTTAAATTTTAAAATTCAATAAATTTTAGTATTATCATAATTTGGACTTGAAATTTGTTTGGTAGATGTATTTTGTCCTCAATTTAATCCACTAAAAATTTCAAATCAATTTAATTATTATTCTAAGATTAATTAAAGAAATTCAATTTTCACTAAAACCTAAATGAAGCCTAAAATACCTAATAAAAATTTGGGTTTTTGGGTTCATTAGATTTTTCTCAACAAGATGAATCTAACGAGCCATAATTTGTAATTTTTTGTTAAGTATTTTAGTTCTAATGATTTTTTAAAGTTTTGGATAATTTTATATAATTTTTAAATCTAAAAAATCCTATATTTTATTACTTAACCTAGCCAGTGCTAACTAGGTTGCATTTCCACATGTTGCAGCCCGATTGGGCAATGCTAGTGTTGGTGAGGCAGATGTGCAGGAAAATGCGAGTTTGATCGATAGATTTGGACCATCCGATCGCAGATTAGATGGCTTAGATTGATCCGATGGTCCAAATTGAATCCACCGATCCAAGGGTTGAAATTAAGAAGATCTAGTGCTCTATTCTAGGCTGTCCATCCCTATTAAGGGAGATCGGACGGCCGAACCATTTTCTCTCTCCAAATCGGCAAATTGAGCTATACAGACGGACAATGCTGCTCACACAAGCCAGTTCGGACCTCATTTTTCAACGATCTTCATTAGAAAATGGGGTATTTTTGGTGGGGAAGCTTAGAAATAAAAAATTTCAAGGGTTTTAAAGAAAATTCCTAGAACTGAGTGAGTGTTCATGTAAAAGGAAATGCCTATTGGTCTTCTAAGTTTTGGAGAAATTACCTTGCTGGAGCCAATGTCTGTTAGATTTTTCAATTTGAGCATGCTTTTAGGCATGAGATGAATCTCTAGAATTAATACGCCCACATACCTCCTTGCCAGTCACCTTCTCCATCAATGGTTGCCACCTCCTTGCCAAAATTTGATCAAAATTCATTATTTTATGTGTCGAAAGATGGGGGAAGGTGTGGCTTTGATCATATGAACTTTAAGAGTTATTTTTAGCTAACCCAGATAGAGCAAAGGTTCTATTTTCCCCTATTTTCAATCATTGACTTGACATAAAGATCAAGCAATTAGTTTAGAGAAAGATAGAATCCTCCCTAAGAAAGTAAACAAGAAAGTCTATGTTAGGAAATCCCCATTGGCCCTGAGCCTAGAGTTCCTTCACCACCTTCATCATTAAAGAGAGAGCACATCACTAGGCTTCTTTCAAATAGGCCTTCATCATCATCAGCTAGGCCTCGAGCTGAAGGGCCATCATCATCTGAGGTTTCTAGTAGGAGCATAGAGTCCCATCATCTGTCTCTCGATGATAGAGAGATCATGAGTGACACCTTAGCTTGGGAGCGAGTCACTCTTGATATAGAGGAAGACCCTATTACCTAAGAGGTTCCAAAGGGTGAAGCATCTAAAGCAAAATCCATGGATTTGGTATATGAGTCGATGTCATCCTTGATAGTAGTGGTGTTTCATTTCATCTAATAAAGGAAGAAATGGAGAACATTGTGAACAAGGATGTTGAAAATAAAAAATAAAAAATTATTCAAAAATATGTTGATTTAGAATAGGATGATTTACTTGATGATGACTTAAAGTTGCATGTGGCACATATCTACATGGTAGATACAAGACCATCAAAGAGCAAGTAGGATGAGACACAAGAAAATCATACAACCGATTCTACTCAGCAACTGATCCTTCAACTACAAAAGAAGGATGATCAGATTATTATGATGAAAAAAATATGGAAGAGATGATCACTACCATACAATCACTTCAAAGCATTATCCCTTCCTCTTCACATCCTTATCTTGTAGAGCAACCTGAAGCAACCCATCCCACTAAGGGGACATGGCTCAGTTTAGAGGAATATCATTAAGAGCGCAAGCTTGTAGATGATATATGCCTATAACTGACTTGAAGTCCTTGGAGGAATAGCAAGTCAAAGAAGCTTTAGCACAGTCACAAGGTACAACCATAGTTCTAAAGGGTATACCATACCCTGAGAAATATGATTCAATTCCATACTTTAAAGGATTTAAACCTCCTTCTTTTAAAGTATTTGATGGGTTTGGAAACCCTAAATAGCATCTAGCTCACTTTTGTACAAGTTGCTGCAATGCTGGTTGGAGCGATGCTCTATTATTTAGGCAGTTTGTTAACAGCTTGACCAAAGTTGCTTTTGATTGGTACATAAAAATTATTAAAAGGATCAGTGTGCACTTTATCTAAACTAGAAAATATGTTTGTGAAAAGACTCGCACGCACCCAACACCATATCACTGTAGGAGACTTAGTGGTAGAAATGCAAAAGCCAGGTGAGTCCCTAGTGGATTAGATTTTTAGAAGGAGAATATTTAATCTTAAGTTTGAGCCCTAGTTGCAGGAGCACCATGCTGTTGAGATCCTCCTTCAAAACATTCATGGTCCCGTGGCTTTCCTGCTAAAGGGCTTTATAATAAAAACCTTTGAAAACTCGTAAACAAAGCCTCTAGCTTATAAGAAGAGGCTCTTAGGATGACCTTCTTAAAAGAATACTCTTTCAGAGCAGTCAAGACTTAGAAAGCTATTAAAAAAGAAAGTAGGCAATGTCTCTATAGTGGATAAAGAAAAGGCCACCATTCAAATACAGGTAGAGCGGCCTTGCCCTTTAGGCCACCACAATAAGTATCACCTACCCTCAAGAAGATTCAAACAAGCCCTTTTAGTGAAAGAATAAACTAGACTTATTCTTTCAAAAGAGGGGTGATGAGGAATATCTTCAAGAATTTGAAAATGAAGATAGATTTTAAATTACCCAACTTGAAGACACTAAAGGAAGTTAGCAAGGTGAACGACCCTAACTATTATCCATATCACCAAATGTTAGGGCACACTATTGAAGACCATTTTACCTTCAAAGACTGGCTCGAAAAGAACTATAAAAATGGGTTGGTGATAATTCCAAAAGAATATCTTGTGGACCATGGACAAGGGTCTATTAAAGTAATTACATATAATTTCATTTCTTCTACTCCTTCTTCTTCAAATAAGTGGGATATAGTCTTATCCCATTCTTTTAAAAAATATTTAATGAAAAGTTTTAAAAATGCAATACAGGATTCAATGAAAACCTGGAGGAAGATTATCCAGATTGATCCATCGATGTGGAGAGTGAATTCCACCTCGACCCCGTTGAGCATCTTCAGCTACCTAGATGACTGGATAGAGCGGAGAGGGAGGGATAAATTCTATACATGATAGAGTTTTGTAAGACAAGGATGGAAAGGCTAGGCCTTACATTCCTTTTTCACTATGTACTCATTTCGAAGAAATAAATAAAAAAATCTATCTCCAAAGGTGTTTCTTATATTTATGTTATATATGATGAATGTGTTATTGAAAATGTAGAAAAAGAAAAAGATCAAAAAGGAAATCCTCATGATGATGTGTTCTGTTAACCAGGGTCAGATGCTGATAGTCCTATGGATCATTTACAATGCAATCCCATTATCATAGAGATTGAATTATCAGACTCTGGCCAATCTCTAAAAAAAACATGATGGAGGAGGGTCAGGTTGATACAACCCCTGAAGATGTCACTGAAGTAAATCTCCATAGAGAGAAGGTTTTGCCACCTCATATACCTCCTACTCATATAAACAAATAGAATTAAATTGTTGATTAAATTTTAAAGCCTTTATAACAAGAGCCAGTAGTAGAGCCAATTATTCCCAAAGTCGAGTACAACATCTTAGCCTATGTTAGAAAACTTCCTGCTAGGCTAAGTATCTATGATGCCCTTATTCTATCAAAAGAATTAAATGAATCATTAGTACAGGCATTACTAGGCCCAAAGATATAGCTGACTCAGCTAGCAACAACTTCCTTAAATGAGGATTCCTACTTTAAGGAGATCCTTGGAGTTAATTTCTCTGATGAAGATCTACTTTTGGGGACCACTGATCACAATTGGCCCCCTTTATATTTTTGTTAAAGTGGTAAACATTAGATTGTCAATAGTTATGGTAGACCGTGGTGCTTTAGTCAATATTATGAATTCCAAAACATTGTCATTCTTGAAGATTAATACTAAAAACTCGCTCAAATAAGTTGTTATTAAATGGTTTTAATGAAAGTAGGGAGAAAGCTTTCACTCAATCACTATATTATTAGAAATAGAAAGACTGAAGATAGAAGCTAAATTTCACATTATTGACTCAGAGACATCCTTTAGTGCCCTCTTAGGCAGACCCTAGATTCATGAGTATAGAATGGTTCCTTCTTCACTCTACTAGTTTATTAAGTACACTAGGGATGGAGTGGAATACACTATTAACGTGATATACAACCATTCTTTCTTTATGAAATTGAATTATCTTAAGATGCAGCTTATTATATGCCTAAGAAGAAAGTGCACGATTCTATGAAATCTAGCATTATTGAGGCATCGAATAAAACAATAAATAAAAAGGAAAAAAATAGAAAGATAAGGAGGAAGAAATAAAAAAAGAACCTTGGTAATACAAATTGATTTGAAATCTAGTTGTGATAAAGATTCCAATCAAAGAGATGCCTCAATAAAGTTTGAGATTACACTAGAATCAGATAGTGATAAGCAATAAATCTAGACATTAAAAGATGAGCTTGAACTCTCTACATATGAAAAATTACGGAAATATGTAGACACTTTGACTTTAGTTCCTCTTGCTCGAAATAAAGTTTCACAATTAAAAGTCAAACTGGCCCCTAACATATCAGGGGAAGTGAGGAAGTTGTCTAAGTTCTACTCTATACCCAGAACTTCAAGCTTAGAAGCAGATGTAAAGCTTGAAGATCCATTATCAATTAAAATAATAGAACTTCCTTTTGATTAGTTTTCTAATTGTGTTATAAATTTTGTGAAGCGTGGTATGATTATAAATAGTTAGCCCAAAGATATAGCTCAATGCATGGAGAGCTTCTGGAATACTAAAAATAAAAATCCAAAGTTGGCATTGGGTTTGGTATCGTTGGACCTTTAGATGATGTGCAACATTATTTGATGATAAGCAATCATCTAGTATCTGATCAATTATATGAAATTCTTTCTAATTCTTTAGAGGAATTATGCCTTGAAATAATAAATGAATCTGATGATTGCTTCTTCAAAATGCTCTTGAAGAAAAATAAAGTCCACTATTAATGAGTTATTTGAGATTAACCTAGGCACTGATGAAGACAAAACCAACTTTTATTAGTTCAATGCTGGGTCCAAAGGATTCCAAAGAGTTGATTACTTTACTCTTTGAATACAAAAATTGCTTTAAATGGAGCTACATTGGAATCTTAGGTTTATCTCTAGATGTTGTAGTACATAAACTTAAAATTAAACTTGATATAAACTTGAAGTAATCCTAATAAAATTAGCACCTAGGCATATGCATTTAGAAATTGAATGTCAAGTAATTGCTGAAGTTAAAAAATTAATCGAAGCTAATTTGTATGAGAAAAAATACTCTGATTGGCTAGCCAGCATAATCCCCATAAAGAAAAAGAATGGTCAAATACATATTTATGTTAACTTTAGATACCTGAATAAGTCTTGTCCTAAATAAGAGTGCTTGCTGCCAATTTTGGAGCTTATGGTGGATATAGCCTCTTCATATGAGATCTTTTCATTCATGGATGGATCATCAGGATACAACTAAATAAAAATAGCTTGACATGATAAAAAGCACACGGTGTTTAGAACTCATATAGAGATATTATATTATACGATCATGGAATTTGGTCTTTAAAATGCAGGGGCAACTTACCAAAGGACTATGACTAGAATCTTCGATGACTTAATTCACAATCAAGTTGAATGTTATATCAATGATCGTAATCAAAAGAAGAGAAAAAGAAAATCATTTATATAATTTATGGATCATTTTTAAAATGGTTGTGTTGTTATAACTTAAAAATGAATCGTTAAAGTGTGCTTTTGGAGTGACCTTAGAAAAAATTTTAAGATTTGTAGTGAGGCACCGTGGGAAAGAGATCAATCCAGAAAAGATAAAAGCTGATTATAGAAATGTTGCCACCTAGGATTCTTACATAGTTAAGATCATTGTAGGGAAGGCTTGCATATTTAAGAAGGTTCATATCAAACTTATTAGGAAGATATTAACCATTTTTGGAACTAACAAAGAAGGATTCCAAATTTTTTGGGATGAATAATGCAAAACACGTTTGAAAGCTTAAAACAATACTTGATGAACCCTCCTATTTTGGGTGCTTCGATTCCAAGAAAGTCATTAATTTTATACACTATAGCTTTGGATGAATCACTTGGGGTCTTATTAGCTCAAGTTAATGAAGAAGGGAAAGAAAATTCCCTCTATTATTTAAGCTAAAGACTTATTCTAGTGGAAATGAATTATTTTCCTATTGAAAAGCATTCTTTATCTTAAGTTTTCACGCTTAGAAACTAAGACAGTACATGCTTTCTCATAAAGTAAATTTATTTTTCAGAGTAAATGCATTGAAATATCTTATGACTCGCTTGACATTGTCTGAACGTGTAGCATGTTGGTCGATGATTTTATTGCAATTTGAGATTACCTTTATTCCCCTTCACACTATAAAATGGAAAGTCATAGTTGACTTCTTAGCAGCACATCCTCTACCTGAGAGTTCCCCTTTAAATGATGATCTTCTAGATAAGAAGATCATGACGTAAGAAGATGAATCTAATGGCACATGGGAATTATACTTTGATGGTGTAGCATCATCAAAGAAAAATAAAGAATTAAATTCATCTATCTTATGGAAGGCAAGGATTGGATTAATTTTCATAACTCCAAATAAAGAAATAATGTGATATTCCTATCATCTGGTTGAGCTTTGCACAAACAATGAAGCTGAATATGAGGCTCTCATAATTGGATTATAGCTAATAATCCGTATAGATATTAAGAATACTAAGATCTTTGGGGACTCTCTATTGGTTATAAACTAAGTGAGCAGTGTATATAAGGTTTTGCACCTTAAGCTCTTTAGTTATTATCAATACACAATGAAACAACTTGATAAAATTTTATATGTAACTTTGTATAGGATATCTTGTAAAGATAATTCTATAGTAGATGCTTTGGCTAAGCTTGCCAAAGAAATCATTTGTTCAAAAAGAGTCTATTTCTATAGAAATCTAGAATCAACAAATATCACTCATAGATTTAGACTACATTAATAGAAAAAAAATGTGAAGGATAACCACTATTGCGAAAGTCAAGAAGAGTGTGATTGGAGGCAACCATTTATTGACTACCTAAGTAAGGGGAAGCTTCTTTAAGACAAGTCACTAGCAAATCAAATAAAGACATGTGTTGTCCTCTATTTTATTTAATAATGTATTATATTGTAAGTCATTTGATTAAATGTGGCTATGCTATTTAGACAAGCAAGAAGCCCATAAGATAGTGATTGAGGTACACGTTGCATTGTATGGTGCTCACCAATCTGGACCCAAAAAAAAATCAAAATCAAAAGACTTGGATATTATTGGCCATCGATGTTAAATGACTGCATGGAAACTACACATCATTATCATCAATGCCAAATACATGGTGTAGTTCAACATCAACCTCCTAATGTACTACACCCAATGATTAACTCTTATTCCTTTGAGAGTTAAGGAACTAACATCATAAGGCTGATTGACTTCCTTCATCAAAAGAACATCATTTTATTTTAGTCACAATAGATTATTTTTCTAAATGGGCTAAAGTGATGCCACTAAAAGAAGTAAAAGCATATTATATGTTAAAATTCTTTCGGTAAATATCGCACATCTTTTGACATTCCTCATTGAATTATATTAGATAATGACACATCATTTAAGTCCACAAAATTAAATTATTTTGTGGCTAGACACAAAATAGATTGGATATATAAGTCCATTTATTTCCCTAGGTCAAATGGATTGGCTGAAGCATTTAATAAAACTCTTGTGAGAATTTTGAAAAAAGTACTTAATGAAAATAAATGACAATGGCATTAAAAGTTGGTTGAAGCCTTATGGGCCTATCAGACCACATACAGGACATAAACTCAGTCTACACCATATGCTTTCATTTATGGATCAAGTCGTTCTTTCATTAGAAGTACAACTACCTTCATTAAGAATAACAGTTAGTAATAGTATTACAATAGATCAAAATTACAAACTCCGATTGGAAGAACTTGAAAGCCGTGAAGGAAGATGTTTAAAAGCACAACAAGACCTTGAATTGAACAAAGCATGTATGGATCAAGCACATGATAAGTTGGTTGTCCTAGAATTTTCCAAGTAGGAGACTTGGTCATGGTTCTTAAACGAATCTTAGCTCATCACAAAATTGGCAGCAAATTTGAGCCAACATGGGAAGGACCATTCATAGTGGAAAAAGTCTATGAAGGAGGTTCTTATCAATTGATTACTTATAATGGTGAACGTCCAATGCCGTCGATCAATGGATGCTACCAAACGAAATATTATATGTAACTTGTACTCAATTTTAGAAGAATAATGATCAATAAAATTTTTTTCTCTTTACTATTTTTGCATTTGATGTTATTTCTTTCTATGCAATAGTTGTAAAAATCTTATAAATTTATGTAAATCTTTTTTGAATGCAATTGCTCTAAGATAGGAGTAAACCTTTTCAAGGCACCTTTCTCATACTTAACTTGAGTTGGGATAAAGCCTTCCATGACACCCTCCTCATGTCTTTTATAGGTTGAGAGCAAGCCTTTCATGGCACCATTCCTATTATTCATAGGTTAGGACAAAGTCACAAAGATCCCTTTCCTATTAAATTGGTTATTTACATTAGAAACAAATCATGAAGACCCCTCTTTAGTCAAAATTTGAGGATTGGATTAAGTCATGAAGACCCCTTTCCTTTTCTTTAGCTATCTAAGTTGGATTAAACCATTGAACCCATCTTAAATGCTAATCAAATAGAGAGTAAGTCCCATAGTACACATCCTTTCACATGACAAGCTAAGATAAATTCATCAAGACCCCTTTCTTGTCAAATAGGCTACTTAGGTTAGGAATAAGTACATATGATCCCTTTCTTATTAGCCAAAATATTGAGGATTGGATTACAACATTAAGACCACTCTTCCTCATTATAGCTATTTAAGAAATGCTTGAGCTATTAAGCCCACTTTTTAGTAGCCAATCATAAAGAAGTAAGCCCATTAGAAGGCATCCTTATAGGGATAGGATAAAGTCATCATGGCCCCTTTCATTTTTAAACTATCCAGGTTAGAATTAAGCCATTGAAGACCCCTTCCTATTAGCTAAACTTCATTAGAATAGGATTTAAGTCCTTATGACTCCTTTTCTAGTGTAAAATAAAAGAAATTTAGGAGTGGAAGTAAGCCATTGAAGGCCCAATTCCTATGGACTACTTAGAGCAAGAATTAAGTCCATGTGATCCCTACTTAGTAGTCAAAATCTTAAGGTTTAGGAATAAGCTATTAATGCCCCTTCTCCCCACCTTAGCTATTTAGGTTGGAATCAAGTCTCCAAAGATCTATTCTTAATAGCCAACTAGATAAGATTAAATCCCTTATTAGTATCTTTCCCTAGTTAAAATTTCATATGGTTTGGATCAGGAGTAAATGTCCATATTAGCATCCTCTCCAACTACTATTCTCAAATAGGAGTAAGTCCCTCGAAGGCATCTTTTCTGCCTATAATGATTGTGTTAGGATTTGACCCTTCTTTGAGTCTACTTCTAATCACATCTTTATTCTTTTTAGAACTTAGTGAATTTAGGGTTCCTAAGAATGAATCATTATAAATTAAAAAAAGTAGGCATGTTTAAACATATCTTTTACAATCAAATCTAAACATATTTTGAAATCAAAATCAAACATCAAATTTCAATTTGAACTCCTTCAAGTCTATGTAGTGTTGACTAGTTCTCAACATAATGTGCGGTACTCGTCCATCCACTATACATATTTGGTGTCCATTTGTTGACCTCATTTTTGATGAGGTTAACATCATTTTTGAAACTAATAATTAGGATACCTAATCCTAGATTAGGAGTCTCCTAATTAAGCACTTCAAACACCACACCTTGTGACCTAGTGCATCCTCCTTGTGTTTAATCTAACTCAATGGATTTAGGTGAAATCAACCCAAATTTCAAACATAAAATAAATCAAACACATTTCAATTCAAACTTGAATTCATTTAAGCTTAAAATTAGGTGATTAAGGTGATTAACCTAATTATCCTCTTTAAGCTCAAAATTAATTAAAACTAAAAGAAATTAAATAATATCAAAACAAATCCAAATAAACTAAAACAAATTCAAATAAAATAAAATGAAAGATATCAAATCCAAATCAAGGTCAAATAGTGGAAAACTCTTTTGCCATAGTTTGACTTATGTGGGTCCCACTAAGTCAAGGGTCAACCCACTAAAATTTGACCAAATAAAATCATTCAAATGGTTTAAATGATCATATATTTATGTTTAAAGATGAATTTAAAATAATATAAATCCAATGAGGCCTTAATTAGGCTAAATAGGTCATTTGACCTAAATGAGTCTAAATGGACCCTATTGGGTTCAAACTCAAATCAAACCAAAATCAACCCAATTTGACTTCCCACAATCACTTGGAAATGATAATCAAACATAATTCAATCCATCATTGGGCTCAATTTGATTAATTTGGTCATTTGACCTAGATGAACTCAAACTTAACCCATTAAGTCCAATTTGGGTGAAATGGGTCAAAATTGAATCCAACTTGAATAAATAAAATTAGTCACTCCAAATCATCTCACATATGTGATTAAACATGATTAGAGTACAAAAATCATTTAACAGATTCAAAATTGATCATTTGACTCAATCAAATTCAACTTAACCTATTTAAGTTAAAATTGGTCAAGTTGACTCAAAATCTAATTATACCCTCATGTGGCATAGGGTAATTGAATTTTCAATTATGCAATAGTCAATCAAGGATAATTTAAACTTAAAACTAAAACAAATCAATCAAGATAAACATGATTAAGCTTGAATTAAATCCAATTGACATATTTAAACACCTAAATGAACAAGCTTGAATCAAACCCATTCAAACCCCATCTACACTCATTTAAACCTATCCTAAGATGGGTTAGGGGTAATTGACAACAAGTTTAAGCAACTAAACTAATACCAAATTTAATCATAAAATGAAAGAATATACCATGTCAAGCTAATGGAGCATGAAGGAAAATCTAACATCCCCAATCCCTCATTCCCTTTGTCCATCCACCTCATCTTTGGAGCTAACCTCTAAGGACAACAATCAACCTTATCAATTGAGAGGTAGAATAAAATAATAAGTGGCTCTCAGCCTCTAATAGAAAACTAAGGGAGACCCCATTTCTTTCCCAACTGAGCATTGCATCACTTTCCACAAGTGAGATGAAGTCGAGTGCACCTATACCCCAATCCCTTCGCTACCAAGAGGTGGAGAACGACCGAGCTCTCCAAAATCCATTCGTGCCTTACTCTATAAGCCAATGCAAGGAGAGAATCCAATTCCTCCTTCCCACACCCTTGTTTCATCATTATGAAGCTATTCAATTCAATCCCACCGCCAGAGATCACCGATGATGAGGTACACCATTAATCAACCCCTTTAAGCATTTAGTTCTAGTCCTTTGTGAAGGAAACATGATCTCAAAGGAGATCAAGCCATATATATGTGATCCTCATGACATCTTGATGGTTTTGGAAGTCAAATCAAGCAATTTCAACTATCGGATCCCAGAAAATCATCTCAAATTGCTAGATGGCTCTCGACTACCGTCGTCGCCAAAGGAGGTAAAATTTTTATCATCTACTCCTTCTATTAGGAATGAAAGACTGAGATCTAGTCAAACCATTAGATTAAAACCTTTATAGGGAACGACTAAGATCTAGTCGAGAGCTAGATGGCTCTTGACTACCATCGTCACCAAAGGAGGTAAAATCTCTATCATCTGTTCCATCTATTAGGAACGAACGACTGAGATCTAGTAAAACCATTGGATTAAAACCTTTATAGGAAACTCGTAAAAGCATTTGAGCTGATCTTCACTTAGAAGGCCCAAAATGAAACCTCATGCATCACCATTTTAATGTGGAATCCACATGGATCCCGCATAAATGAATGGTGTAGCACTATGAGGAAAGCGATGCCACGTGGTGCCAATGAGTTTAAACAGAAAAAATTGACATTTCCAATTTTAAAAATTATATAAAAGTGAGAGAAACTTTAAAAATCATAATAAACCAAATATTAAGCCAAAAAATCCAAATAAAAGCTCTATAAATTTGTCTCACTAAGAAAATCCATTAAAATTAAAATTCCCAAATTTTGTGAGTGTAAATTTTGATTAATTTGGGTTTAAATGAAAATTTTTATACATAAATTAACCCTTATCAATTAATATTAAAGATTTGAAACTTTGGGGAAATAAAATTGATGGTAAAATATTCCTTAAAAAAATTTTCATCATTTATTCGAAATAAATTAGGAGATAATGAATTTTCAATCATAAAACCTAATTTTAATGAAATAAATAAATATTAATAAAAGAAAATTAGGAAAAATTATAGAAACAACTTAAATCATGAAAATACACTTTAATAATCTTAAAAAAATCATTGAAACTTAATAAAATACAAAATGACCTAATTTAGCATTTAATTGATTTAATTAATTCAAATAATGTACCTGAACTTAGAAAAGCATATTAAATCAACTAAAATTTTTAAAATTATGAATAAACCCTCTATGGAAACATCTTTCAGAGAATTCTAGAAAAAATAAAACCCCTAAGTGTTTTTCTTTAAATTAAGCTTGCTTTAGTTTTAATGAAATAATTAAAACCTTAATAAAACCCAAATTACACTTTTAATCAAGATGAATTTTAGAGAAATCAAATTGTAAAGGAACCCCACTTTCCATAAAAATTTCATTCTCAATTAACATCTAAATTGGGAGTTATTGAATTTCTAAGTCTCTAGGTTAATATAAGTGAAATAATAAGCTAGAAAATTAAAATTTTTTAAAATTTATGAAATAAGTTTAAAACATTATAAAATATATTAGAACAGATGAAGAAAACTTCCAAATAATCTAAAAGCAAAAAGATTTAATTAGACATAAGCTTGGGTTTAACATTAAAGATAATTAAAATAAAAAAATTATGAAATTCAATTAAACTTCAAAAATTCAATAATTGATCATAAATTCACTAATAACTTGAAATATAAAATTCATTAATCTCTAAACTTATGAACCTATTAAAGTCATTTAAATCAAAAGAATAAAGTGAATATGATTATAAATAAACTTGTTGACCTCACTTTTGGGGTGAGGATTGACTCATCCTTCCTTAGACTTAAGAGTCTTCTAGATAGTAGAATCTCCTTAGTCATAGAACACTTCTAGTGATTAGAGGAACATTAAACCCAAGCTTAGAGACTTAGAAAGGTATACCATAGGCTTAGGCTAGCCCTAGCATAAATAGTTTCTACTTATCTTATGGCCTAAACCATATCCCATGCCTATCCACTCATGCAAATCAAACCCCAATTGGATTTCATTTCATATCCAAGCTCCAAGTCAAAATGATTTGAACCCAAACCCATCTTAATCCTATGATCCAATCCTATGGACTCAATTTCAAGCTCCTTCAACTAAACCAAACCCAATTGATTTTCACAAAAGCACTCCTACCATTCAATCATCATTTTGAACTCTTCCAAAACATATAATCAATCCAATTAACCCAAGTTAGCCCATTTGACTCAAAATATCCAAATGAGCCAAAATCCAATTAAACCCAAATTAATTGCAATCAAAGACAAAAATAAATATCAAACCCATCATTGGACTCAACTCAACACTCAATTCCATCAAATTAACTCGATTAGCCCAATTGGTTCACTTGACCCAAAGTGGCCAATATGATCAAAAGGAGCCAAACTTCAATCCAACCCAAATTGGATTGAATCAAATTATTAAATCTCCTTTACAATGATTGTTGATCATCCTTCATTGATCAATTTCAACCAATTGAGCTAAACCAAGTCCAATTGGACCTTTGACCCAAGTTGACCCAATTTGACCTAAAAGGCCAAATTGGACCAAACCCCAATCCAATCCAAATAGATTAAAACCAATGCTTCCAAGCAATCATGAATTGATTATTGAACATGATCAAGCCCTTGACCAAACCCAATTTGACCAAGTCAACCTAATTGATGCATTTAGCCCAAATTGTCCTAAAGGGTCAAATTGATCTAAATCATTCCTAAATCCAAATTAATTGAAATCAACACCTACAATCATCTCCAAATCATCAATTGAACCTAAACCAATCCCTAACAAAGTAAATTTGGTCAATTTGACCAAATTTATCAAGTTAACCAATTTGATCCATATGAACCCATTTGAGCCAAATTCAAATCCACTTCAAATCAAATCAAACCAATTGAACCTAAACATCTCAAATTATCATTTGAACATGACCCAACCCTTGGTTTGACCTAATTTGACCCTTGGGTCAACCTAGCCCAATTGAACCCAATTTGACCTACATAGGTAAAATTGAGTCAAACCCAACCAAACTAACTCCAAACCCAACCAAACTTGGCATGACCCATCCTTGGGTCACCATGGGTCAGCCCAAATGAACCCAACTCATGATTGACCTAAATTATGCCAAAACTCATTGGGTAAATCCCTCCAAATGGGATAAAATCTCCATTTGGATGGTCTTACCTACCCTTTTGCCCTTGGCAGTCACCCTAGCTTGATTTGGACCTCTGACCCACTCGCTTACCATACTCAAGGCTGATTGGATTAGCCATGGGTCAAATAAGGTGAGCTAACCCTTGCCATTCTATTGGCTCACATAGGGAGGAAGTGGACTTCACCTCAGCCCATCAAAAGCCCTTAACCACTTAAGGGCCTCCACATCAGCCAATCCATAATGTCTTCGGCTGCCTGCACTAGCTGGATGACTGCCAAAAGCTGAGGCAATCCACCATCTCATCCCTTGGGAAAGAGGGTATACTCCTCCCCATCCCATTCTAATCACACACAAGGATACATAGAGCTTTAGTGAGTCGAGATGAGTTTCCCCAGAGTCCTCCCGACCTCCCTTGAGCTTCCCATCACTGGCGACACCAAACCAGAGCAAAATTGAGCCCCTTCTCCATCAACTCCACCTAAACTCTGCCAAACCCAAATTAATTTCACCCACACTTCCTGAAGCTCTAACAATTTAAAATGAATCGATTCTAAATTGATTCAAGCACCAAAGACACTCATAAACTAACTTTAATGACTATTCCAGTGGTGTTTGGTCTATAGAGCCACCGGTGGGGGCAGGGGGGTGCGCAAGTCACGAGCTTCTCAACAGGGCTTCATCTCTTCAAGATGAAGCTACCTCAATCATTTGGATCGCCAATCTTGAGCACCAGATATTTTTTTTAAAAAATCATAGAAATCCCTCTAGAGTTGGTCTTTTATGAAGAATTTTAAAATTTCATGTAATTTTCACCATAGGATCTCCTTAGATGTCTTCCCTAAAGGTTTTGGAGTCAATCTTGATGCCTCACGAGCTCTAATGAGCTTGGATCAAGTGGATGAGGTGAAACGGTGTCTATCTTCCATCGCTCGGGGGATGAAGGATCATCTTTTGTCCGTTCCGCATGATTGGAATGGATGGTCATGATTAATTTGACATAAAATCTCAATTTAATCCATTAAGAATCACGAGATTAATCCCCACCATCTAATCCAAGATCGGATGGTAGGGACAAAAGCACATCTATCGCCGTTGACTCATCATGCCACATCAGATGGTTTAAGTGGCCAATCCTATAGTGCTAGGTGGAAAGAGTCACGCCGCATGCCAAGGATTAAGGAATAATTAGGCTCAAAAATATTATTAATCACCTTGAACTTAAATAATTTATAACTAATTATAGAGAAATCATAAAAATATGAGTGAACCCATTTTGGAAAGGACGAATAGAGGAGATTTTAATAAAAATAATTTTCCTATAGTTTGAATAGTGAATAGAGTTTAATTAAGCTTTAAATCTTTCCTTAATTAGCTTAATTAATCCCTAATTATTTGGCCAGTTGATCTCAACTTTGAAATGTTGATCTAATGGGATGTCCTCTGCCTATCATAAATTTATTGGGGTTAATTTGCTAGGTAATTAGGAGAATTTGAAATACAAACCCTAATCACCCTCATTAAGTGATTTAATAATTATTTAAAATTCTAAATAGTAAAAATTAACTAATTAAACTTTGATTAATCACTGATTAATAGTGGAATGATTAGGGCCTCTTTCCTGATTATTTCCCTAAGTTCATTTCTTTTAGGAGGATTAATTAATTCATAATTTGATTAAATATAATTAAGATATTTAAATGGCCAAATTGAATCAAATTAAAATGGTGTTTAGATCAGATAATTTAATTTGAATTTATGGGTTCTTATTTATGTGTTCAGGAGAATAAAGACCCTTAAAAAATTATGATTAACCCATGGGTGTGGAAAAATCATATAAGTACTTAGTTAGATTCTTTAATTTAATTAATACTTAATTATGAGCTTCATTGCATTAGGTCCCTATGTGCATTGCAATTTTAATTTGTCATTTGCATATCATTAGAAGCTCATAATTAAATGATTAATTGAATTAAAGAAGAACATAGGAAAGGGTAATTAAATGAATTGCTTAATGATTCAAACTTAATTAATTCATAAAATCCACTTAATTATTTCTCCTAAACATATTAAATCATCAACATTGGATGGGGTAAAAATAGTAAATATTATTTCTCCTCTTTGAGTTTAATAATTCAAATCCAAAATAAAACTTCATAACAAGCTTTGTTTATCATTATGTGATTTTATTCAACTTGATTGTCCTTAGGAATTAATGTAGTTGAATAAATTATGTGGAAGTGTTCAATCATTCCTTTTCAAATATTATAAATTTGCTTGTCATTTTCTTCATGTATTCAATTTTTTTCAAATCAGATAATCAAATGAATATATTTATGTAAAATTGCATGTGTTGGATTAATCCTATTATATGCATGACTATTATCACTAATAAATTTCAAAGCTATTTTCAAAATTAAAAATGAAAAGTTAAATTAACATTAACTATGAATATTATGTAGGATTTACATGTGCTTATAGCCTAAACATGTCAAAGTTTTATTCTATCATCATGATTCATGTATGGGTTTACATATGTTTGAATGATAATAAGTATATAGTCTGGACATCCCGAGAATACGAGGCTTTAAGTAGCCCCATGGAGGTCTTAGATTACCTTTCTTCTTTGGTTAACAAAGGCACATACTTATTTAATTTCATTCCTATGTGTACTTGTCTTAGGATTTGGATAGAACTTTACTTTACATGTGTAAATAATTCACAAAAATATAATCTTTTTGCATGATTTTCTTTCTTATAGCTGTGTGTACATTCATATGTATTTAAGATAGCAAGTATATAGTTTGGACATCTCAGGAGTACGAGGCTTTAAGTAGCCCTAAGGAGGTCTTAGATTATCTCACTTCCCTGGTTTAAACGAAGACACGTACTTGCTAAAACTTTAATACATGTGTCTTGTACTTAGCTAATGAAGATTTCTCATTTTTTTACCAAAATACATTCATTCATAATACTCTAAGTGTGCCAAAATATATTGTATGTATAGGTTTTCTATGTTTAAAATCATATGCATGCTATTGATGATGAAAGGGAATCATATAACATTATCTATGTGGTGTCAATTCAACCTCATTAATCTTAAGATGCCTTTCATGTTGGATAGGATTCTTTAAGATTAAGCCAAACTTTGGATTAATAAAAAAACTTAATAAATCATTCACTAAAAGAAACTAAGTCATAACAACATGCTTTAAATGATGATTTAGGATAGGATGAAAAGGGTTGAGTCTCTTTTCTTCTCTTTACAAAACTTAGATGCTAAGTAAATACCAAATGAAATAAAAGAAAATACAAGTTAAAAATCAACCAATTCTCTAAGTAACTTGAAATGAAACTGCCCTCATGTTTAACCTAAACAATTTTAAACCTTAGCTAATCATAATTCAAAAGGCCTAGCTAAGGCATACTAAACTAAACCTAAGCACACACATTAGAATACTAAGTCACCACTTCTAGCTCTAAGTTAGGATGGTGCATTATGTGATGTTGGGTTTTGTTTTATGATGTAATGTTTTAAATTGGATGTTAGACCATTATTTTCTTAATATTATTTTCTATAGGGGATTATGCTAATGGGGTCACTAAAATAAATATAAATGCATCTACTTGTAGGTTGCTTATGCCCCTAAGTATAAGCCATGTTAGGTCAAGTGGGCTTAGTTACCCATGTGTAGGGTGCTAAGCCCAAATTACATAATATAATTGCTTGGGTTTATATGTATCTTAAGCTAACATCTATTTTGCAGGTGTAGTTATATTTTACATTCTATAAAAATGTAAATTTTGCAATTTAATTAGGATTGATGTTATGGGGTTTAGGATGAGTGGTGGCTAGAAGGCATAGTCTTGGGAGGCCCTGTGAAGCCTTGAAGCAAAATCAAGTCAAAAGAAGAAGAAAAAAGAGCAAGAAATGAAGACCCCCATAACATATAATTTAATTTTAAATTGCAATATTCTTTTTGTCAGTTTGACAGCGGTGTTCTACCTAATTTTCTCTTTTCCGATGTAGGGCTGCAGACCGGCCTCTTATTATTTTACAAAATTTTTGAATGATTATTAATATATTTAGATTGCACAATCGAACATCATGATTTTCATAGGTTTCTTAAAGGTTGTTGTTTGAATGTGTGGCCTAGATGCGGTAGGTTCTTTATGAAAAATTTAATTTTTCTACCCTAATTAATAACTCATAACTAAAAATTTAACTAGCAACTTCATTCTAAAGCCTAATATCTAATCAAGATAATTAAAAGATTTAGTAGCCCCTTAGTTGAATGTTGAATGTCTAACATCATGCATATCACCTTATTTCACTCTTGAATATGGAGGGTCTCCATTCTTGCACTATAGAGAATGGTTGACCTGTGAGAGCACCCCCTCATGGTTGAGAACCCCTTCTCTCTTTAATTTGGCCAATAACTCAATTTCATCATGCATTTAGGCATAATTGTCCCAAGCTTTTGTCCAAATGAATGTGTCCAAATGATATAAAATTTATAAATTTTGCATTTAGCTTAAGTGATAATTTTATACCAATCATGTTCTAGTCTCTTAAGGAGTGAGTTTAAGACTCTAGTCTTCTTTTCAAATTAAATAATAAGCTTAGCTATCTTGCACATGCATAAGACTGGCCTACATAGTTTTGAATCATAGGAGGTGTTAGCTGGCAGCCACTCTAGGCGGTTGTAAGTCTAGAAGAGTCAGATGAGTTTATTCTCTCTTGCAGAGGTAAACTCTTATGTCCCCCTTTCTTCTTAGATTTAGGTCATGCGTCTAGCTTGTTCTAAAGTTCTCTAGATTTAGGATCCAAGGTTGCTTATTTTATTCAGGCTATGAGCATAAATTCTAACCTCTTAGGAATTTTCACAATCTTGTGATGATGGATTGTAAGGCCTAACATTCTAATAAAATTTTAATTCAAATGAAAATAATCTCTCATTCAAATATATAAAGCTTCACTATATGGTAGATTGGAGTGCTCACTAGGCTTCCTAGTATCATGAATGCTCTTTCCTATCTTCCTTTGGTTTCCAAAAATAAGTCTCTCCACTTGAACTTTCCGACACGATTTTTCAAAAATACCCAATTCATTGATAGTCTAGCCTTAAAATCATTGAAGATAATTGATTGACTACTTTAATCAAGAGTATTCTTAGGAAATTTAACTTTTTAGGATGTAATTAACTATGAAATCTTACTTCATAGGGAACTAAAGAACCCGGCATAAAAAAGAACCTTGTTTTACTTTTTCATGTAAAGTAGGAGAAAAATCTTTGGTATATAGGAAGACCCATCTACCTTAAGAGTCTTTATTAGGTGATTAGGTCCATTATAAGGTGATGTTTCTATCTTTTGAGATAATACATCATACCTTAATGTTGTACCTGATCACTTCAATAAGTATCCCCTAAGATCTGCTTGGTGTCCACCCGACATCCGAATTAAAACCCCATAAAACTTATTAAGGATGAATTGATTAAACCCAAATGATATAAGCATTAAAACAGATTAGGATAGGTTAATATACATGAGAATCTCTTCTTAGACTTCTTAGATCAAAATAATAATCATACTAAATCAAATGATAAGAAGAACCTAATTGAAATAAAGAAGATATTTCTTCTGAAGAATTTATAATTGGAGATAAATACATAAATATTAATAAAATCATAACTTTAAATTAACCATTTAAACTCATTAACAAATATTAGAATATAATGGAAATAAAGAAAATCAAGATAAAACTTAGGCATACCAACTAAAAATGAAGCAAAAAATTTATAAAATTAAAATATAATAAAATGTTGACATCTAAACTAAGATTGAGTATTAAGTTCATTTATGTTAATGAACATTAATGAACATGAAACATAAAGATAAAAGAAACATTAATCAACAAATTAAGTTAATCTAAAACCAATATTAAATAGATAAAGAAATTAAAATGAAAACTAAATCAAAGTAAATTACAATCAAATAAAAACTAATATAATAAATAAACCTAATTAAGTTAAATAAATAATACAAATCAAATAATTGAAATGAATTTAATCAAATGAATTAACAAAATCAAATTATAAAACTTAAACTATAAAAATAAATAAATTTTAATTTAAATTGAAAATTAACTTAAATTAAATTATAACAACACGAATAAACTTTAATTGAACTTAATTAAAAGAAACAAACCAAATTAAAATGTGACCAATCATGTAAAATAAAGAACAAATAGATGAAGAGAAGAATTCAAAATAAAAATTAAGACATTCATTGAATTAAACTTAAATTAAATAAAATCATCTAAATAAATAAAAAAATGATTAATTAAGATCCTTAGGATCTTAGTTAAACCTTTAGAATGAATCCTCACTTTATGGTCAAGGTTTCATTCTATTAGGACTTAGGATATTGAATAGAATGGGTTCCACCCAAAATGCAACTTATTGTATTCTTCATTCTTAAAAATTTAATTTTACCTTAACATAAAATACATCTAAAATGAAATGGAAAATCATTAAATCACTTAAATTAGAACCACTTACGGTAAATGAAACCAATTATAAAACTAAAAATAAAAGAATAAAAATAAAAAATTTTATAATTAGCAATATATGGTATATAGTTTGGACACCCGAGGTCGAAGGGCTATTGGTTCAAATGAGGTCTTGATACCTCAAATCTCTACTATAACAATGATACATACCTATAAAGAAAAATTATGAAAAATTAAAAAGTCTAAAAATTAAATTAAATTAAAAAAAAATTGGAAACTTAAATTAAAACTTGAATCTAAAAAGGCCTAGCAATGTCTTGCCACATAAACCCAATTCTTTCACACACTTGATTATTATGTCACGAACCCTAGACTTAGGTTAGGTTGATCTATGATCTTCTGTAGTATTCTGTGATGTAATGTGATGTATTTTTCTTATTTTATAGTGTACTATTTTAGACTGGATGTCTAGGATTGTTTGCTTGTTAGAGTTGATGGTAGGACATTCTTTTAGAACTAATGTTGTCTTCTATAGGGGGCTATGCTAAAAGGGACTGCCATCATAAATAAATATATATATATATGGGTTGTTCTCTTGTAGGTATGCTTAAGTCCCTAAGCATTGTCCAATAGGATAGGTGGGCTTGGCAAGCAACTAATTCTAAGACTATATTTCTATAAATATAATTATTGGTGTGTTGTTTGCATTTTCCTAATGTTTATTTTGCAGGGCTTAAATTTATTTTTGAATTAAAAATATAATTTAATGCTTAGAATTAGGTTTGGATCTATGGGATCTTGGAATTGCAGGAGCTACCAATAGATAGGTTCAGATGTCTCCTATGAAGATCAATGGAGGTCCCTAAAGAAGGAGACAATCTTGGAAAGAAGAACCCCATAGATTTAAACTTGTAGTTCTATGCCGAGTTGTATATGGGCAGAGCTTAGGTACTCAACTTCTCTTTCTTTCGAGGTGTATAGCAGTACCTAGTCGCATTGGTCTATTCTTTAATTTAAAATTAGTTTGATTTACTTTGGGTGTGCAATAAAATGAACCTACTTTTTTAGGTTTCTTTTTGTGCTATGTTTTCTATGATGAATGCCTAGACGTTAGGCTCTTAGAAAAACTAAATTTTCTACCTAGTTTAAATCTAAACAACTTAAATAAAAATAAAGAAACTCAAAACTTCACATTAACTAAAGCACTAGAAATAACTTTGTTGACCTCATTTTTAGGATGAGCTCTTAACCTCTCCATCTTAGACATGGGATTCCTCTTAGACTTTAAGAGTTCCTTAATCTTAAGACACATCTAGTGATTAGGTGACCACTCAACCTAGCCCTAGAGACTTAGAAGAGTTAGCCATAGGAATAGGTCATTCCTTAAGGGTGTTAGGAAAACTTGCCTACCTTTAGCTTGAACCATTCCTCACCTTCCTTCCTTCAAGTCAAACTCCAAATCAATCTTATTTGATTTTCTCCACATTCAAATCAATGCCACATGATTGAAATCCAAATTGAAATCCATGATTGAAACCCATGAATGAAATTCCTAAATCCTTAATCTCTTCTTAAGGACTTAGCCTAAATCATGATCAAACCAATTCAAACTCATGAGATTTTCTCATAATTCATTTATATTCTCATTTATATTCACATATATAAATCAAATATAAATTCAAAACAATCAAACTAAATTCAAAATTCAAAATCAACTTCCAAAATTTTCCTAAGTCCTTCAAATTTTCCTTCATGGACTTAGCCTAAATCATGATCAAACGAACTCAAATTCATGGGATTTTCTCATAACTCATTTATATTCTTATTTATATTCACATATATAAATGAAATATAAAGTCAAATAAATCAAACCAAATTCAAAACTTCAAGCTTCAAACTCTAAAAAATCCTTAAGTCCTTTAAATCCCTTTTAATGGACTTAGCCTAAATCATGATCAAATCACTTCAAATCCTTGAACTTTTCTCATGATCCTTTTATATTCACATATATAAATGAAATATAAATTCAAGCAATCAAAACCAATTCCAAAAATTAAACTCAAATTCAATCAAAATCCAACCTAAGCCTTCAAGTCAAAATCTTGAACTTAGCCAAATCAACTTCAAATCAAACTCTTGATTTTCCTTCATGAGTCAATCAACCCTACAATCATGAATCAAATTATAAATACAAACTTCAATCACCAAATCAAAATCCAATTCAAAAATCAAACCCCAAATCCTTCAATATTCTTTCTTTGAATATGAAATTATTAAATGAATCAAAACCCATTTGACTTCAAACCACTTGTAAATGGATTTATATTTCAGTCATAAGTTCATATACAAGTTCAATCAAACTCAAATCAAGTTTGACCAAGCCATTTGATTTGTTAGGCTCACGACTCAAAGTGACCTAAAGTACCCATGATCCAAATTCTAATCCTAACCAAATTGGATTGAATTAAACTCACCTATGCCTCTCATCATGATCAACAATCATCATGGGATGATCAATCAACCAAATTAGGTCAAACCAAGCCCAACCTAAGGGTTGACCAAGTCAACACTTAACCAAAAATGAAACCTAATATAGCCAAAATGTACCATAGGCCAAATTGATTGAAACCAATGATCTAAGTTCATTCATGAACTATGTTTGAACTTGACCAAGTCAACATTTCAGCATAACCTAGCCCAATTGGCCACTTGACCCAAGTTGACCCAACTTGACCTAAAAAGTCAAAATGTGTCAAAACTTGATCTAATCCAAATTGATTGAAATCAATGGGTCAAGTTCATTCCAAATCACTTGTTGAGCAAAGCCTCAATTAGCCAACTAGACCCAACCCCTTGGCCAACTTGAACTTGATAAAGGGGTCATGTTGAGCCAAATTCAAACTTAACCAAAATTGATTGGAAACAAATATACCAATCCACTCCATATGACTAACCAAACCTAAACCTACACTTGACCTAGCTCAAATAGGTCAAATTGGTCAACTTGACCCATTTGACCTAGATGAAGTCATAAGAGCCAAATTCAAAAATAAACCAAATTGAATCAAACCAAAGCCACCAAAACATTTTAAATAGTCATATGAACTTGACCCAACCCTTAGTTTGACCCAATTTGACCTATTAGTCAACTTGACCCATTTTGACCTAAATGGGTCAACATGAGCTAAACCTTATCAAATGAATTTCAAATCTCATGAAACATGACCAAACCTAGTTTCTCCATATACCCAACATATCCAAAGTGGTAAATCCATAAATTAACCATTCTACCCCTAGGACATGGAACAAAATTTGGTCTAATCCATGGGTAATTTGGTCAAGCCATCTTCATATCAACTTGATGCCTTCCTAATAGCTCAAGTGGACCTAATGGAGAGTGGTGCACCCAACCTAATGGGTTTGGTAAGCCCAAATGGGCCCAAGGCCAAACCAACCCCATGGGTCAAACTGGCTAATTCAAAAACTTCCTTCCATTCAATTTGAAGCACATGGGAGGTTGACAATCCACTCCTTGGCTTAAACTGACCATACGCTAACTTCAAACAGCCTAAACAAACCTTTCCATGTGGTCAATTGGATCAAAATGGCAAGCTAAGGCTCGACCATCTGATTTCCATAGGGGGAGATATACTCTCCCTAATTCCATTTGAATTCATAATTCCCACATTTGATTGAAGCCTAGAGAGTGTTAGGAAAGATTAGAGAGCCATCCTAAGCTTTCTAAGAAGGATTTGAAATAGATATTTCTCAGTTTTCTCCATTGAAAAATAGGGGAACTCACTTCAATCCTAAACTTCCTCTATACTCAAATCCATTCCAATTCCTCTTGCACACTCCCTCAATGGATCAAACTGAGTGTACTCAAGCACTCATTCAAGTTCCCAAAGAAAGGAGAGTATCAATTGGATCAAAACTGCAAGCAAGGTAAAGTTGTGTTGGTCCATAGGGAGATCCACTCAACCCCAAGGCCTGAAAATTTCAACAGGGCTTCTTCTCCACTAGACGAAGCTACCTCATCGAGCTTGAGTGCCGGCGAGGTATGGAAATATTTGACTACTTAGCTTAGGGGGTGTTGGTCTTTTGTGAAAGCAATTTTCATTTCATGAGAAATCCACCGTTGGATAGGCTTCTCATTAGCTTTAGATGGTGTGAGAACAATCTCATTCCAATCCAAGCTCAATCGAGCTTGGATCTTCCATAAGATCATGGATGGTCTCTATTGATCCTAAGGAAGAACTTGAGTGATCCTGGCCATCCATCCATGCATTTTGGATGGTCGACTAAGATTATTCCCATATTTAGAAAATGAATTATTCCTTTTTGAAACTGTGGGGTGATCCCTGGCCATTCAATCCTTGATTGAAAAGTGAGATCAAAGCACATCCGTGTAAGCGTGCAACATGCTTGTTGCGTGTGCGTCGTGAGTTGAGGGATCAGTTAGGGCATTTAATTAATTTTAATTAATCTCTTCATCTTCAAAAATTCATATCTCCTTCAATAAACTTCAAAAAAATATGAAATAAATTTTTGTGGAAAGATAATTCAACCTAGAATATCTTAAAAATAATTTCAATGAATTTTAAATTATCCTTTTCTCTGATTTTAGGTTTTAATGGAAATCTTATTTTTCTAATTATCCCTTAATTAATCTTCTGATTAATCCCAAACTTATTGGGTATGTTTTAGGGGATGACCTCTACCTCCCCTAATTTTCTTGGGATTTATTTGAGGGTTAATTGGGGGAATTAAAAATATGTTTTTTCATTACTCCATTAATCTAATTAATGATAAATAAGGTTTGGATTAGTGTTTTAATTCCTAATTAGGGTTGATTAAGGTTAGATCCAATGAATAAGAGGCTTAGGGAATAGTTTTGGGGTATTTCCCCTAAGCTATTGCCTAAATCCCCTTTTCTTTCCTTAATCCTCTCTTAATTAAGGGTTAATAAATTAATTATCCTCTTAATTAATTTCTAAAAATTCTAAAAACTTCTATAACTTAATTAATCTACTTTAGGTAGGTTCTTAGATCTTTAAGAGCCTAAGTTCAATTAAGTAAATCAAAACCCAATTCATATGTGTGAAGGGGGTTTTCAAATTACTTAAGTTAAACCCCATAGCTTAATTAACAATTAATCATGAGCCAAATTGCATTAGGCCCTTTTCTTCTTAGGAGCATTGCAAGTTTAAATTCCTTATGAGTTTTTATGTCATCTCATTGGCTCATAATTACTTGGTTAACTATGTTAAGGTGGTGTAGATAAGGGTTAATTAACTTTCTTAATTCATACCTTAACCTAACAAAAAATCTAAAATGAATCTAATCATCTAAAAATTAAACAAAAATGTCAAACACATATGGGAATTGGTTAGGAATTGCAAACTCAACTCACCTTTTCAAAATTAAATCAAACTCAAACTCAAACAAAAATCCTTAAACAAACTTTGGTTTACTTTAAGCTTTCTTATTTTCTTAAGATTGTCTTTAGGATTTAATTAAAGTGAATGTGTTTGCATGCTTTCATTTCTTTAATTATTTTCCAACATGCTAATTATGTATGTCATGTGGTTTTATGCAATCATACTTTTCAAAATATAAATTTAAAATGAAAATGTTTACTTTATGTCAAATTTGCATGCATTGGCTAAAGTAGAAATATGAGTGGCTATTATCACTACTAAATTCAAATTATTTTCAAAAATATATGAATAAATTATCAAAACTGAATGTGTGCTACTTATATTTTAATTATAAGTTTTCATGTGAGTAAAATATAAGGATGTGCTTAGTATAGGTTTTCCTTCTCTTCTCTTTTAGTGTAGTTTTGAATAGGATTTGGTAAGATGTATGGTTCATTTGAAAAGAACCTAACACTTACCTAATTCTATACCTATTCATTCCTATACTATTACTTAAGAAGGTTACCTATGCTTGCACACATAAATTGCATAAATAAAATAAATCAACTAATACAAATTTTTGCATTCCTTCTTTTCAATTCATTTTTTTAAACACATGTTTGTATTTAAGGAAAGTGGTATATTAGTCTGGACAACCCTGAGGTTGTGAGGCTTTAAGTAGCCCTAAGTAGGTTTTATACCTTACACCTTTGGTTAACAATGGTGCTGTACTCACTTATGTCTTTCTTACTCTCATGTGTGTATCTGAAAATTGGATAAGAAACCCTTTTCCACTTAATGAAAATCATGCTTCATAAGCATTCAAATTTTCATAAGTAACTTTCTTAGCATGCATCATAAAGTGTGTTAAATATTCTCATTTGGTATGCATAGATATGCTTAGGAGATATTCATATGCATGTTATACATGTTGGGAAAAAAATGAAGAAATGTGTGTTTTTTGAATTTAGTTCATTTTACTTAATCTTAAAATGCCTTCCTTTTGGATAGGTTTATTTAGAGTTCATCTAAACTTAGGATTAATCAAAACACATAATAAAACATTCACTAAATAAAACTAAAAATATGAATCCACTTTAGAAATTACTTAGGTTAGGGAAGGAAGAAGAAGTCATCTTCTCTTTCCCTCTCTTCATAACTTAGTAATTAATTGTGAGATTCACTTGAAACAAATCAAAAAATAAAATAAAATCAACCCAAAATAATTAAAAAACATAAATGAAACCCTCCTCTAAGTTGAACATGCTTCACTATTAGAAAATCTCAACTTAAATTCATAGCTAAGCATACGACACAAACCTTCAAAGCACACACATTAGGCTATGTCACCACTTCTAGCTTTAGGTTAGGGCGGTACTTGGTTTGATGCTTGCTTTTATTTTTTGATATATGTTTTAGACTAGATGTTAGGGTGTATGCTTATAGAATGAGTGGTAGGCCAATCTTAGTCTAGCCATTATTTTCTATAGGGGATTGTCTTAAGGGGCACTATCATAAATAAAAATATAAAATGCTTTTGCTTGTAGGTGCTTATACCCCTAAGCATAATCCAATAGGCCAAGTGGACTTAGTCACCCATGTGTGGGGTAATAAGTCCAATATACATGCTTGGGATTTGGTGGTTTGTTTAGCTAACCTTCATCTTGCAGGTGTTAGCTAGATTTACTATTCCTTTTCATGTAAATTTGTGCAATTAGGATTTTAAAATGATTGTTATGGGGATTAGGATGAGCTTTGGTCATAAGATCCTATCTTGTGCACCATATGAGGCCTTGGAGCATCCACCTTCCAACCAACCAAAAGAAAGAACCAAATAAGAAGAAGAAAAGAAGAAGAAAGAAGACAAGAAGAATGAAGAAATGAAGCTTGAAGACCCCCATAACAATGAGTCCCTTGCTTAATTGTATGTAATTCATTTGTAATCCGAGTTGTATAAGGGTAGAGCTTGGCTACCCAATTTGTTTTCAGGTTTATGCGACGGTGCCCGACCACACTTGGCCTCTTATTCTTTTGTTCTTAGCTTTATAAATTGATTGATAAATTATTTAGATTGTGCATTAAGTGGCATCTTTTTCCTAGTTTCTTCCTTGCTTTATGTATGGCCTGGATGATGATTAGGCTCTTAGGGGAAATTAAATCTTTTACCCAACTTAATAACTCAAAACTAAAATTAAAGAACTCATAACCTCACCCAAAGCTTAGGCTTAAAATAAAGATAAAAGAATTACCAACCCTTTAGCTGGATGAGTATTTTTTTTTTATAACATCATGCACAAATGCATCTTGTTTCACTCTTGATTGGAGGGCTTCCACCTTTGCCAGAGAAACTTGGCTTGACCTGTGATAGCCATGGTGGAAACACACCTCCTCCCTTCTCACTGATTTTGGCCAATAACCTTATTTCTCATGCATTAGGCATATGAATCCTATTAGCATGAGTCAAAATGATTGTCCAAAATAAAAAATAAAATAAAATTTGAATTGCATTACATTTGGGCCATTTGAAGCATGCCCTTTACATGATCTAGTCTCTTTAGGGAGTGAGTTTAAGGACTTAGTCTCTTTCTAAATAAAAACAACATAGCTTATCTTGCATTAAGCATATGACTTGCCTACATATGTTTAAAATCATAGGAGGAGTTAGTTGGCGGCCACCCCTAGGCAGTTGAATGTCCAAGCAACCGGGTGGTTTGTCCTCTCTTATGGAGGCAAACCAAATTCTCATTTTTTCCTTAGATTTATGTTGTGCTTTTGGCCCACACCAATGCTCCCTAGATTTAGGTTCTAAGGTTATTTTTCTCTTTATGGGCCCTAAGAATAAATCCTCACCTCTTATACATTTCCATAACCTTGTATCATAGAATTATAAGCCCTAGTATTCTAATGAAAAATTCAATTCAAATAAATTAAATCAATTTCAAAAATGTAAAGCCCAATCATAGGATTGTTTGAGATGCTCGTTAGGTATCCTAGCATTGTGAGCATCTCCTACTTATCTCCATTTAGCTTCGATAATAAATCTCTCTTTGATCAATCCAATTTGATCTTCAAAAATAAACCAATCGATTGATAATCATTTTCCTATTGAAATCTTTAAACACAACGATCATTTGCCTTAATCGAGTGTTTTCCTAAGGATTCCCCATTCCATGGGATGTAATTAAATATGGGGGCTTGGCCCTGTAGGGAACTTAACAAACCCAATTTAAAATAAACCCTGCTTTACTTTTTCATGTAAAGTAGGGGAAGAATCGCTAGTACACTTCAAAGACCCAACGTCATTAGGAGTCCTTATTTTGGTGATTAGGTCCATTGTAGGATGGTGACTTCTATCTTTCAAGATAGTACACCTATCCTCATATGTATACTGATTACTCAATAAGCACATTTGTGGATCTGTGTGGCATCCCAAAAAGATGAATATTTATAGTCTTCCCTCTCTACCAATTTGAAAACTATAAAATATTTTTCACGATTTTAGTGACTCTAGGGATGGTTCCTCTCTCCATCTTTGGTAAATGATCATTGTCTCTAAGTATCGATAGTGGGTTTGTACTTTTGTATGAACCCTAAACTATCTTACTTTCTGTCAGCACTTTGCTTATTTCATTCTTAAGTTAAGCTAGCCAACATCTTTAGGTTTTAGGACCTCAGCCCGTGTTGGTCTTAAAACCCCCGTTGGGTTCTCCAATGGGTAAAAATAAAAATATAAACAAAGAAAACATTTGAAGACTTCCTCTTTATCATACTTATGATAAAGAAAGGTTCATTCTAAAATAATAAAGACAAAATCAACTTTTCATAAATATTTTTCTTTTAAAAGCACTCTTTCGAAAATGCACATAATAAAATCTTTCACAAAATTTTCTTAAATCACCCTCATCTAACATTATTGTAATTGTTACATGTAGGAATGTTGAAAAATAAAAATAACAATCTTTTCCAAAAGCACAAATGAACATCTTCCTTCAATTCATTTTGATGAAGATTTCATTTACAAAAATAAAATAAACAATCATCTTTCCAAAAATCAAAATAAAAAATAAGACATTCAAAAAACACAAATGAACCTTTCCATTCAAAACACCCATACTTATTGAATGGAATTTTAATTTTCAAACAAAACTAATTTTTCAAAAGCACAAATGAACATCTTCCTTCAATTCATTTTGATGAAGATTTCATTTTCAAAATAAAATGAAAAATCATATTTCCAAAGCAAAAATAAAATTTTCAAAAAGCACATATGAACCTTTCCATTCAATACACTCACACCTATTGAATGGAAGTTTCATTTTCAAATGAACATCTTCTTTCAATTCATTTTGATGAAGATTTCATTTTCAAAATAAAATGAACAATCATATTTCCAAAACAAAAATAAAATTTTCAAAAGTCACATATGAACCTTTCCATTCAATACACTCACACTAACTGAATGGAAGTTTCATTTTCAAACAAAACTAAATTTCCAAAAGCACAAATGAATATCTACTTTCAATTCATTTTGGTGAAGATTTTATTTTCAAAATAAAATGAACAATCATCTTTCCAAAAATCAAAATCAAAATCAAAGATAAAGTTTTCAAAAAGCACATGTGAACCTTTCCATTCAACACACTCACACCTATTGAATGGAAATTTCATTTTCAAATAAAATCAATTTTTTTTCAAAAGCACATAAGAACAACTCTATTCAATATACCCAAATTTATTGAATGAAGATTTCATTACCAAATAAAAATAAAATCATTTGTAAATCCCACTTAAACATATTCCACATATGATTAAGTTGGAACTCCCTCTTTCAAAAAAGTAATAATCACACACAAAATAAAAACTTCCATATTTCAAAAATAAGATTGACTTACATTATTACATACCCAAATTTGTTGAATGGAAGTCCTCTTTCAAAATTAAAACTTAACAATCATATTTTCAAAAAAAAAAAATTCAAACACTTTTGGAACTTCATTCAGCATACTCAAATTTGCTATGTGTAGTCTCCAAATCCAAAATCAAAAAAATTTCAAAACACATTTGGAACTCCATTTAGCATATCAAATTTGCTAAGTGAAGTCTCCAAATTCAAAATCAAAAATTTTCAAACAATTATTTGGAACTTCATTTAGCATACCCAAATTTGCTAAGTGAAGTCTCCAAATCCAAAATCAAAATTTTTCCAAACCATTATTTGGAACTTCATTTAGCATACTCAAATTTGCTAAGTAAAGCATCCAAATTCAAAATCAAAAATTTTCAAACAATTATTTGGAACTTCATTTAGCATACCCAAATTTGCTAAGCGAGTCTCCAAATTCAAAATCAAAAATTTTCAAACAATTGTTTGGAACTTCATTTAGCATACCAAAGTTTGCTAAGTGAAGTCTCCAAATCCAAAATCAAAAAATTTCCAAACACATTTGAAACTTCATTTAGCATACTCAAATTTTCTAAGTGAAGTTTCCAAATCCAAAACTAAAACTTTTCAAATAATTGTTTAGAACTTCATTTAGCATACCCAAATTTGCTAAGTGAAGTTTCCAAATCCAAAATCAAAAAAATTTCCAAACAAATTTGGAACTTTATTTAGCATACTCAAATTTTCTAAGTGAAGTTTCTAAATCCAAAACTAAAAATTTTCAAACACATTTTTGGAACTTCATTTAGCATACTCAAATTTGATAAGTGAAGTCTCCAAATTTCGAAATTAAAAAATCAAAAATTTTCAAAAAACATTTGGAACTTCATTTAGCATACTCAAATTTGCTAAGTGAAGTCTCTATATTCAAAATCAAAAATTTTCAATCACATTTTGGAACCTCATTTAGCATACTTAAATTTGCTAAGCGAAGTTTCCAAATCCAAAACTAATAATTTTCAAACACATTTTTAGAACTTCATTTAGCATACTCAAATTTGCTAAGTGAAGTCTCCAAATTCAAAATAAAAAATTTTTAAACACATTTTGGAACCTCATCTAGCATACTTAAATTTGCTAAGTGAAGTTTCTAAATCCAAAACCAAAAAAATTTCAAACACATTTAGAACTTCATTTAGCATACTATTAAATTTGCTAAGTTAAGTTTCCAAATCCAAAACCAAAAATTTCAAAACATATTTTGGAAACTTCATTTAGCATACTCAAATTTGCTAAGTGAAGTCTCCAAATTCAAAATCAAAAATTTTTCAAACACATTTGGAACCTCATTTACCCTACTAAAATTTGCTAAGTGAAGTTTCCAAACTCAAAATAAAAAATTTTCAAGCACCTTTAGAACTTTGTCCTTTAACATACCATATTTGCTAAAGAGAAGTTTCCATTTTCAAAACCAAACTAAATCAAAAATTTTGAACACATCTTTTGGAATTTCATTTAGCATACTCAAATTTGCTAAGTGAAATTTCCACTTGACAAAACAAAGTGGGACTTCATCATTAGCATACCGTATTTGCTAAAGTAAAGTCTCCACTTTCAATTAAATCAAAATAAAAATGAAACACATTAGGATTTCCTAAGCATACCCAAATTTGTTAAGGATCCTACATTTTCAAAAATCAAACAGAACACACTTCAGTTCTTCACTTAGCATACCTAAATTTGCTAGGTGGGAATCACAACTTTCAAAATAAAATAACAATTCACCAAAAAGAAATAATTATTTTCAAATACCTCACTTAGCATACCCAAATTTGCTAAGTGAGTAGACTTCCAAAACACCAAACAAAAACAAAAATCAATTGACCCTTACTTTAACATACTCAAATTTGTTAAAGGAAAGGGTCCACAAATCAAAATCTCTAAATTCATACAAACAATGAACCTATGGAAGCATCCTTCTCAAAATATTTGAATCCATCTTTCAACATATCCAAATTTGTTGAAGTTGGATTCGTATTCAAAAATTCCTCTTTAAATCAAATCTTCTCTAATCTATTTGAACCCCACTTAACACTTCCAAGTTGTTGGATGTGGGTTCAAATTTTCAATTCAATTTCAAAAAAATTAATAAAGACAGAAATTTGATACAAGCACATTTCTTATTACAGATTCTTACAGTCAATTAGCGATAGTTGGTTTTAATTTTTCACAGTTGTTGATGGTAGTAAATGAAGTTCATTTTCACTTTCCCCATGGTATGGATTTGGCTTTATACCGCCAACTTCCCTGACCATACACATCATCCACTTTGGTGGGGATTTGAGGGAGCGAGGATTACTTGTGAGGGCACTCCCCTCACTACAGTCAGTAGGACCATGGTGACTGGGCAAAAGCCAGTCATCAGGATTGATCTACCCTCTGACTCTGATGTCTCCTCGCTGAAGAGGAAAGTAGTGGTAGTCCCACAGGCTTCAATTATGGTAGTACCAGTAGTACCAGTAGCCCCAGCTTCAGTGTGCCCCATGGTTTCTCATGCTGCCCCAGTAAGGGCTAGCACCCTCTCATCGGTACCCTCTAAGGGTAAGGCTCCCCAGATCCCAGGGATTGCCTCCCCTACCTTTGAGTATGGGTCTAGCTCTCACTCTTCCCATCCTACCAGAATGCAATGAAGAAATAGAAACTGCATGATCAAGCGGTATCACACCAGGATTGCAAAGGAGATGGAGGCAACAGCCCATTCAGCTATTGAGGAGTTCCCTATTATTACTTCACCACTGGTTACATCAAAATAGTTTCATCCTCTCTCTGGGTCAGATAGAAAGGATGTTAGGAGGATTCGCTCATCACCTCCACCAGTGATGTAGTATAGCCCATTACTAGGAGCGGGGAGGTCGTGCATCGACTGATCTCTTTGGTGGCGAGCTTCGGATGTTCGAGTTGAGCTTAGTTTGATCTTCGATCCATCATCCCCCATAGTGTGAGGAAGCATATCCACCTGGAGAAGGCTAGAGAGGACCATACAATTCATATTTCTAGTAGGGAGAGGTGGAGGTTCAGTCACCTGTCAGTAGCTTCCCCACTTATTGATTTTCCAGCTTGGTGCACTTGCAGCGACCATGACAACATCCTGCGGGACTAGTCATCATAGGAGGGGCTCCATGCATAGAGAGTCATTGGTGTCTCCACCCCACCGCTACCCCCATGTCGCCATCACCTCAGTCATAGCATCTCCATTCAACAAAGGCCATGAAGGCCATATCAGGAGAAGCGCACCCCATTGGTGATCGGCTACGAGGATCATACCCATCCACACCACCCAGTGGGGAGCTCTCTCTGCCTTCGCCTAGTGGTGGTGCAAAAGGAGTGGCGACCCCAAAGCATCATGGTCATCCCTTCATCAACTCCACCAGTACATTAGGATATAGAGATGGTGACATTTATTTCAGAGGTGGCAGATGATAGTCAAGCTACACCAATGATAGTGGAACATCCAAGGATTGTTACCCCTCTCATAGCTAGTAGTAAGAGTGTCATTCATCCAAGTGATAGTCCACATAGGATTGACTCATGAGGTGTCCTCTCATTACATGATAGTGATCACATCAGTCAACCGAAGATATTTGTACCTGCATAGATTGATCATTCTTTAGATGAGATAGTGGCTCATTATTTCATGGAAAAGAAGGAGATTCTAGGGTATGATTTATCAAATGAGGAGAGTCAATTTTGATCCCAACAAAGATGACTTGTTGGGAGACTTCGTCATGGTTGATAGAGGATCTCTTCTCGAGAACAAAGCCATGGAAGGTGATGAGTGATTAGGAAGACCTATCAACACCTCGACTCGTTGAAACAAAAGATGGAGATAGATAGGATGGCACAGAAGTTAGAGGACTTGTTTGAAAAACAAGCCCCAGTTCATCCTACTACAACATTAATTCACTGAGTTAGTGCATATCTTGGACCCAGCTAAGACCTTACCTCTCGTTGAGCAAGATAGCACTAGCATGTATAGGAAGGTAGTGGAAAGTACCTCCATACAAGAAAATGACATCAAATCCATGGTTGAGCAACAAGTGAAGGAAGCGCTGGCTCAAGCCTGGGGAGGATCATCGATTCGAAAGAGTAGACCCTACCTAGAGGAATTTGATGTTATCCAATATCCCAAGGGTTTCATGCCAACATCCTTCAAAAGCTTTGATGGCAGTGGAAACCCAAGGCATATATAGCGCACTTCAGGGCCATTTATTGCAATGCTAGTGGCGATGCTTTGCTATTCCGCCTCTTCATTAGTAGCCTAGCAGGGATTGCTTTCGATTGGTATGCTGAATTGCCCAATGGTTCATTAAAGATATTTCTTTGAGTTAGAGCAACTCTTTATCAAGAGGTTTCTTTGCTCAAAGGGTTTATAGGTGATCTTATAGCACAATAGCACCGGTGAGTCCCTTATTGATTATATTCTCAGATGGCTAACTGAGTATGAAATGTGAATTGCACGTCAAGAATATGCATTGAGATTCTTTGAAGAATATCCATGGCGGTCATCTTCATGCTTAAGGGCTTCACTATCAAGACATTTGAGAAGCTAATCAACAAGGTGGCTAGTCTACAAGGAGGCCAAATAGTTGCCTTTTCAAGATCGGTTGCCTAAAGCAAAGCCATAAAGGTCTATAGAAGAAGCCATGAGCGATGCATGGTAGATAAGGGAAGCGACTAGTAGAGATCGGTCGAGACCATGACCTACCTCCACCTCCTTTGCCACCACCGAGGCCCCTACCCTCTCCATAATAGCCTCCATGGCCGCACCACCTTCTCGGCCACACCACTAGTAGCGGCATACCGCGCATTAAGTAGCTATGGTCCTACTCTTTTAAATAAGTTAAACAAACCTTATTCTTTTAAGAGGTAATCAGGAAAATCTTTAAGAATCTCTTAAAGAAACTAATTTTAGCTAGCCTAGGAGACCGGAGGAAGTAGGTAAAGTCATGATCCAAACTTTTCCCTTACCACCGTATGCTAGGCCATGTTTTGGAGGATTGCTTCACATTTAAGGACTAGCTTGAACACATTTTCAAGATCAGTGTTGTAGTTATCCCAAAGGAATACCTTGTGGAACAACCATCCAGTTCCATCAAGGTAATCCTTGGGGATACATGTGATCCTACCAAAATAAAAGAAGGTTGGGATATTTCTTTATCCAAAACCTCTAAGAAGATAGTCTAGAAGATCAAAAAGCTTTTCTTGTAGGTGCCTGAGTCATCTCAAACCTCCAACATCAAGGATGGTTTGCAAGTTGCCAGTGCCAACTCTAGGAAAGAGGGAGCTTAGCAGCAGGAGCACTAGCAGCATGTATCGGCTCATGATAGCCCATTAGCGCAGCTATTGATCGTGTCCAACCTCCAGCCTACAGTTGTAACTTCCACATTGGCAGCTTCTTCCACTTCAGCTAGTTCTTCTTTTTCTTCTACTAGTAGAACTCTTATATCAACAAATATGGGCACCAAATCCCTTACCACCCTCACATTACTTGATTTATACTTTGTACCTCCAAATAATTCCAAGAAATTGAAGAATAAAGCTAGCTTGAATTACATCTGTGTCACTTCTGATGGGTTATCTTCTTCTATTCCTAATGATAAGTCTTTAAGTCAAAATGACTATAATAATTTCGATCTTCCTCTTTCGATTAGTTGGACTTTCTACTCGAATATGAGTTCACCTCTTGAGATAGACTTGGAATCATCCGATTGAGGGTCCCATAGGAGAAGGCTAGGTGAGCCGATGTGCAGGTAGAACCTTCCATTACCTTCCACAAGAGATCATTGAAGTCAACCTCCGTAGTGGCAGGTTACCTCCTGGGGCACCTCAAGATAGAGGGAAATAAGTCATTGGTACAGAGGATCGAGAAGCCCCTCCACAGGATGCTCCACCCTTGGATATGCTTGTGGAGGATCAACCCAAGGTGGACTACAATGTCCTTTCTCATCTAAGAAAGTTGTCATCTAAGCTAAGCATATACGATGCCTTGTCTTATCCAAAGAGATGAGGGAATCACTAATCAAAGCTCCTTGATCCTAAATATGCTTAGCTCGGTTGATACTAGGTGAGGAAGCACATTATACAAAAGAAGCTCAAGGGATCACCTTCACGATGAAGACCTTCTTAGGGACTTGGAGCACAACCATCCCCTCACATCACGTTGACATGGATGGTTTGACTCAGAGTTCTCATTGATCCAGGTGCATCAGTGAACATTATGAGTCTAAAGGCCCTTGCTTATTTGAGGATCGATATCTCCACACTCTGAGGAGATCGGATGATGTTGAGAGGATTCAATGAACAAGGTGAGCGGGCTTTAGGTTCTATAGTGTTACCTTTGGAGATAGGTGATTGGAAGACTAAAGCCAAGTTTTACATCATTGATTTGAATACTTCGTTCATTGCTTTGCTCGGTAGGCCTTGGATGCATCAGAACAAGATCATTCCATCCTCCCTCCATTAGTGCATCAAGTTCAAAAGATGGAATTGAATATATGTCAATGGTGATGAAAAGCCATTTTAGTTAGAGGTTGAGATTTATGAGGATGCGACCTACTATCTTCCTCAACACACCCTTTCTCATGAACTTGGATAAAATTCAAATTCAAAAACAAAAGAAAAAGAAAATCAAGAAAAAGAAAAGTCAAAAGAAAAAGAAAAGAAAAATGAAAACCCAAGTCCACAAGAAAGGGGAAATGAGAAAGAAATAGACTGCATCTTACTTTCCACCCACAGTCCATTCCATTATATGGACGTGTGGGTAGAATTACTCAACCACCACCAGGCAGAGGCAAAGGTAGAAACAGAGGTAGTTTCAAAGGTGGGAGACCCCCAAGTTGGCCATGTCCCAATAGAGGTCATGTTCTAGTTCGCAGGAGTAACCTTACTATTCACATAGACTTGGAATCTAGCTCAAAAGATGAGTCTAATGTGATTAGTATACCCAACCAACCCTCTCAGTCCATTGAGGTGACTTTCGATCTAGATAGTGATGAAGACCAGGCCTCCAAACAAAGCAAAGTATTCGAATATGGTTTATGTAAAACTATTAGGCAGCAGTTGGGAACCTTAGCTCTAACCTCACTTACATCTCAGAAAGTTGAAGGTATGGTAGTTAAGGAAGCCCCTAAGTCTTCCAATGACATGAAGTAGAAGAGGTTCTTTTTGGGATCATCATCCTCAAGTCCTAAAGTGGATGTAGAACTTGAGGATAATACTTTTAAAGAATTAATGGAATTACCACTTGATTTTTACTCGCCTTGTGTTCATAATCTTATACAAAAAGGTTTGGTTCCTCACACATGGTCCAGGCATAGGTCAGAGTACTTTGAAAAGCTATGGAATAATACAGGCAGGAAGCACAATCAAGAGCGGGACTAGGATTGGCAAGTGGGTCTGATGATGATTACTTGCTTGGTTGTTACCAATCATTTGAGTCTGATAGGTTCTTCTCACACAACCCCAACTCTTATGAGAATGTGTGTTTAGAAACCTCAGATGATCTAGATGATCTTCAAATCAAGGGTGCACCTTCAGAATTTGAAGAAGAAATTCATTCAATAATAGACAAGCTTAAAGAAATCAACCTTGGGATAAAAGAAAATCCATGCCTGACATACATCAGTTCATTATTGAATGAAGAAGAAACCAATGACTTAGTTAGGCTATTGACTGAGTTTAAAGATTGCTTTGCATGGAGTTATGAAGAAATGCATGGATTATCTCCTAACGTAGCAGTCCACAAGCTAGTAATTGACCCTAATGCTACCCCTATTAAGCAAGCTCCTAGACGCATGCGATTAGAAATTGAATAACTGGTCATTTTTGAAGTTAAGAAACTGATCGATATTGGTTTCATCAGGGAAGAAAAATTTCCTACTTGGTTAGCCAGTGTTGCACTAGTTAAGAAGAAGAATGGCAAATTTGCATATGCGTTGATTTTAGGGACTTAAATAAGGCATGCCCTAAGGATGAGTTTCCTCTTCCTATACTAGAATTAATGGTGGACATCATCATCTCATGCGGTCTTCTCTTTCATGGATGGATCAGCTACAAATCAAGATGTCTCCAGATGAAAAAAAACACTTTTTTTCAAACCCTCGAATCTTTTATTATAGGGTCATGCCTTTCGGCCTTAAAAATGTTTGTGCTACATACCAACGGGCCATGACTCAGATCTTCAATGAACTCATCCATCATCAAGTTGAGTGTTACATTGATGATCTAGTAGTCAAGAGCAAAGAAAAGGAAGACCACCTCTTTGACTTGAGAGTAGTTTTCGAACGGTTAAGATAATATAACCTCAAGATGAATCTCCTGAAGTGTACATTCAAAATAGCTTCAGGAAAATTCTTTGGGTTTGTTGTTCAACTCTAGGGAATAGAAATAGATCCTGAAAAGATCAAAGCTATCTTAGAAATGCCACCTCCTAAGAGTTTAACTCAACATAGATCCTTTCAAGGATGACTGGCTTATCTCAGACACTTTATCTCCAACCTATCGAGGAGATGCAAGCCATTCTCAGCACTTATCAAAAAGGATGCTAAGTTCAAGTGGGATGATAAGTGTCAGCATGCATTTGAAGACATCAAGCATTTATGAAGCGCGGTTCTCAGCCCCTATCCGGCCACTCATCCTTTACACTCTTGCATTGGGGACTTCTCTCTCAGCCAAGCCAATGACAAAGGAAAGGAGAGTGCTCTCTACTACATCAGCCATCATCTGATCCCTGCTAAAGCAAATTATTCACCTATTAAGAAACATTTCTTAGCTTTGATCTTTGCCTCCCAAAAGCTATGGCATTATATGCTTTGTCATAAGGAGAACTTGATCTCTAGGACAAATCCACTGTAGTATCTCATGACATGGCCAACGTTATCCAGATGTTTGGCACTCTGGTCCAAGATACTTTCATAGTTTGATATTATATTTCCCTTTGCGGTAAAAGGGCGAGCACTAGCATTTCTTAGTAGCACACCCACTTCTGATTCTCCCTTGGGATCTCCCTGATGAACAAATCATGAACTTAGGGGAGGCTCGCAACCATCGATGGGAGATGTATTTTGATGGTGTAGCTTCTTTTCATAAAAGGGAGGCACCACAATCTATTCTCCCAAGTAAGGTAGGGGTAAGAATAGTTCTTCTAACTCTAGACCGTGATGTGATGGGATTCTCATACTATATTTCCAACCTATGCACCAACAATGAAGCCAAGTATGAGGCTTTGATTGTCGATCTGGAGTTAGTCATTACTATATGTGTCAAGAGCATCAACATCTATGGGGATTCTCAATTGGTTATCAACCAGATTGTCGGGTCCTACAAGGTTCTCAAACCCAAGCTTCATCATTACCATGAGTATACCATGAAGCTGTTGGCCCAAATTCCCAAAGTCACCATCTACAAGGTTCCCCGAGCAAAGAACGTAGTAGCTGATGCTTTGGCCAAACTTGCCAAAGAATTGGCATGTCCGGAAGATGAGTCCATTCCAATAAGGGTCCAAAATAGACAATCATGCCCCTTATTAATGTTGAACTCATCGAGAGACTTTCTCTTGAAGGGGAGGTTATCATTGCCAAAAGGATGAGGAGCTGGATTGGAGGCAACCGTTCATAGACTATTTGAACACCGACAAACTACCTCAAGAAAAGTCACAAGCCCATCAGGTGAAATAGAGAGCTCTCTCCTACATTCTCATTGATGGCACCCTGTACCACCGGTCCTTTGACCAAATGTGGTTACACTATTTAGGTAAACATGAAGCTCATGACATCATAACCAATGTACATGTAGGTCTATGTGGAGCTCATCAATCCAGTCTAAAGATGAAGATGAAGATCAAGAGACTAGGATACTACTGACCTTCGATGATCACAGACTACATGGATGTAGCTAGAAGATGCCATCAGTGTCAGCTACATGGTGTGGTCCTCCACCAACCACAACATTCTACACCTACATTGGCTTCATGGCCATTTGAGTGTTGGGGTACGACATTATGTTGTCGATCCTACTTATTCGAAGGGTCATCGGTTCATTCTAGCTGTCATCGACTACTTTTTTAAGTGGGCAGATGCCATCCCACTCAGAGAGGTCATAACTCAGCATGTGCTTCAATTTTTTAGGAACCATATCATATATAAGTTCAGGGTGCCTCGATGAATTATATCTGAAAATGGTACCATATTCAAAAGCAAGAATATCAACAACTTTGCTAGAATACATGGTATAGATTAGAGATACTCCACCATCTACAAATGGCTTGACTCTTGAGAACAAATTATAGTGGCATAAGTAGTTGGTTGAAGCTTTGTGGGCCTACCGCACCATATACCGGACTCCAACTCAGTCTACCCCATTTTCCTTAGTGTATGGGTCTGAAGCCATTCTACCTTTAGAAGTTTAGCTCCCATCACTAAGGATAGCATTCGATAGCAAGATCACTTCATAGTAGAATATAAAGTTGCAGTTAGAAGAGCTCGAAGGTTTGGAGGAGAGTCGCCTATGGGCCTAAAAATCTTGAGTTGTATAAGAAAATGATTCAAGCTCACAACAAGGCAGTCCCTAGGTCTTTCCAAGTAGGAGAACTTGTGTTAGTCCTAAGAGACCATTATTTCGTCAAAAGATGGGAGGCAAGTTTGAACCACTTGGGAAGGCCCCTATGTTATAGAGAAGGCCTACCAAAGAGGATCTTATCAGCTTATTGATTGTAAAGGGGAACACCCGATGCTTCCAATTAATGGGCTCTACCTAAAAAAATATTACCCATGAAATAAATCATGTTTGAAAATAATTATTAATAAAAAAATAAAAAATTGATTCCATTCATCAAATCTTCTCTTCTTTTGAAGCGTTGTTTGCTTATCTTGCGAATCCTCCATGATGTGTCTTAGGGTAGGTGTAAGAGTCCCCCAATGGTATCCTATTCCTCTTTCACATCACACAATCTCCCGCTATTAGAATAGGTGAGAGAACAAGAGGCATCCTATTTTGATTAGCTAACTAAGTTAGGTGCAAGAAGAGCAACATCCTTTCTTAGTGGGAATCCTGTTTTCCATCTGTGGCACCACTTCATCAAAATCCCAAGTGTGTTTAGGATAGGTGTGAAAGAACCCAAGAGGCATCCTATTCTTGTTAACACATACACAAAATAAACACAAATCTTTTATCTCGAGCTATTTTGATGTGGGAGCAAGCCCCCTGTGGCACTCACTCATTAGCTGCTCTAGGTCGGGTCCACATGCTACCTCGCTAGTATGTCACCCTAGTGGTCACTTTTTGGAAGATGTGAGTCTCTACACTTTCTTCTAACTTGATCATTACAAACCAATGAGCAACTTGTTAGTATGGTAGCTTCTTGCAGGCCCTCATGTTGACTTTGCTTAAGAAGATGTGAGTCCCCATGCTTTCTTCTTGAACTAGCCATCATGCATTAACTAGGTTGAGTATATTTGAGGTTTAGGGTAAGTTCCCCGAGGCTCCTTTCCTCTTGACTATGTTTGAATTGATCTAAGTCCCCTAGTGGCATTCACTCGATGGTCCCTAGGTCGGATGGCTTCGAGGCGAAGATGACTATCCACCAATCAATTTACTATAGAGGATGTGAGTCCCAGCTTTCTTCTAGGCGATTATTGCAAATCGATGGGCACCTTTAGTTGGTTGATGTTCGCTATACTGATAGCGACTCACCCAGTGAGTACACCACTCTTGGAAAATGTGAGTTCCCATGCTTTCTCCTTAACTTGGACACCGAATACCTATTGGATACATGACTAGCCATGTCATCTTCTCCAGGGTACTGGATTAAGCCCTTTAGCGGCCCAATCCCTTGTGAGCATTCTATTTGGATCACGTCTTTTGCAACCCCATTTAGACACTACCTGGGTTACTCTTGGATTGGATAGTCCCCCTTTCCTAGTAGCCACCCCTGTGGTTGGAGAATTTGTTCAGCAGATATGTTGATTCTCCCTTAGTTCAATAAATCTGAGATATGTCTAGGCTGATATAAGCTCCTTCTCAGTTTGATCCTGCAAACTAATGGGACCATGATAAAACAAACTAAAATAAATAAATAAAATTAATTCACTTGTGGATTAGGAATTCAAGCCCCTAAAGGGCCCCTTCTCCCAAGCAGGCATCCTATTTTTAGGTCTGAGAACTCCCATAGGAATTGCGACTACAGTTGAGATAAATCCCCAGGTCGGTTCTCACTCCGTAGTTACCCTTAGGTTGGGTTCAATCTATTTTTCCATAGACAGGTTACCCCGACAGTCATTTTGCTTTGGAAGATATAAGATTATGACGCATTCTTTTCTAGCATATGACATAAACCGCGACCCTAGGTCGGGTTCGATTTATTGCCCAAAGTAATTGATCATCCTAGTGGTCTTTTGTAGTGGAAGATGTGAGTTCCCAAGCTTTCTTCCCATAAATTGATCATTGCAAACCAAAAGGTGCTCCTTTCGTCGGATAGCTCTCCTATCGGCCAGGAAGCTACTCCCTTTGGTTCAATAAATTTGAGTTACATCTAGGCTGATATGAGCTCCTTCTCAGTTTGATCCATTGCAAACCAAAGATATCCATCATAATCAAAATAAATCTAAAAATGAAATTAATCTTTGACTATCCTTGAGTTGATATAAGTCCCCCAATGACATTCACTCAATAGTCAACCCTAGGTCGGGTTCGATTTGTTGCCTAAAGTAACTGATCACCCCAGTGGTTCCTTGTTTCTAGAAGATGTGAGTCCCTATGCTTTCTTCTTAAGACTTGACCATTATAAACCAAAATGCACCCCTTTGGTTGGATAGTCCTACCATATGGTTGGTAGACTACTCCCTTTGAATTGGTAAATCTGAGTTAGGTTTAGGTTTCCATGGCCCCTACTAAGTGCAGTTCATCGTAAACCAGTAAGATCCATCATAATCAAAATAAATCTAAAAATAAAATTAATCTTTGGCTATCATTGAGTTGATTTAAGTCCCCTAGTGGCATTCACTCAATAGTCAGCCCTAGGTTAGGTTTGATTTGTTGCCCAAAGCAACCGATCACCCTAGTGGTTCTTTGTTTCTAGAAGATGTGAGTCTTCGCGCTTTCTTCTTAAGACATGACCATTGCAAATAGAAAGGCACCCCTTTGGTTGGATAGTCCTACCTTGTGGTTGGTAGACTACTCCCTTTGAATTGGTAAATTTGAGTTAGGTCTAAGCCTCCATGGCCCCTACTCAGTGCAGTTTATTACAAACCAATAAGATCCATCATAATCAAAAAAAAAAATGAAATTAATCTTTGACTATCCTTGAGTTGATTTAAGTCCTCCAGCGGCATTCACTCAATAATCAGGCCTAGGTCAGGTTCAATTTGTTGCCCAAAGTAACCGATTGCCTAAGTGGTTCTTCATTTCCAGAAGATGTGAGTCCCCATGCTTTCTTCTTAAGACTTGACCATTACAAACTGAAAGGCACCCCTTTGGTTAGATTGTCCTACCTTGTGGTTGGTAGATTACTCCCTTTGAATTGGTAAATCTAAGTTAGGTCTTGGCCTCCATGGCCCTGAGTCGATCATCACAAACCAAAGATCCATCATAATCAAAATAAATCTAAAATAAATTAATCTTTGACATCCTTGAGTTGATTTAAGTCTAAGCATTCACTCAATAAAATCTAGTGATCTTTGTTGCCCAAAGAAACCGATCTGTTCCTTATTTTTCTAGAAGATGTGAGTCCCCGTGCTTTCTTCTTAAGACTTGGCCATTGCAAACCAAAAGGCACCCCTTTGGTTGGATACTTCTACCTTGTGGTTGATAGACTACTCCCTTTGGATTGGTAAATCTAAGTTAGGTCTAGACTTTCATGGCCCCTACTAAGTGTAGTTCATCACAAACCAATAGGATCCATCATAATCAAAACAAAAATCTAAAAATGAAATCAACCTTTTACTATCTTTGAGTTAATTTAAGTCCCCCAATGGCATTCACTCAATAGTCAGTCTTAGGTTGGGTTCAATCTGTTGCCTTGCCAATAGATTACCCCCAACAACTGGTCCTTACTTTGGAGGATGTAAGTCTACTATGCTTTCTTCCTAGTACAGTTGTTGTATACTGAAAGACATCCCTTTGGTTGGCTAGTCCTACTATGTGTTTAGTAGACTACCCCTTTGGATTATGAGTTAGTCTAGCCTATGGTTCCTACTCATTTGATCCATCAACCAAGGATCCATCTCAAAATCCAAAAATCTAAAAATTTGAAATAAACAAATCTAATGAAACAAAGTAATAAAATAATCAACCAGTCTAAATCAAATTCTTTTGCTTCTCCTCAGTGAGTTGCAAATATTTCTAGTCCCCTAGTGGATCTAGAATTCTAATCCCTTAGTGGATTCCATAGCCCCTCCCTTGGATGACTTGAACTTGCCTCCCTAGTGGAGAGTTCACTTTTTTATCCCTCATGGAGTCTAAGAAAAAATAAATTAAACAAACAATAAATCAAAACAAATTCAACCCTCTTCCCCAGTGGAACTCAAATCAAACCTCTCATCCCCTTGTGGATGACTTGAACCTGCTTCCCTAATGGAAGGTTCGCCTACGCTATGCCTTAGTGGATACTTACCTCTCTCTTATGTCTTGGTCATAAGTAGAGCCATGTTACACTAAGCTCTGGATTCTTTCTACTCCTTGGGTTAGAGGTAGATTATTTATATTAGTGCTTGTGATCTTTCGGTGTTGTTGATCATTTCAATCAACACTAATATCGTGTTCCTTATAAGTCACACCCTTTGTTGTGTTGACCTCATTTTTAGGACGAGCTCTCAACCCCTCCATCTTAGACATAGGGTTCCTTTAATACTTTAATACTTCCTTTGTCTTAAGACACATCTAGTGATAGGTGAACATTAACCTACAAGACTTAGAAGAGTTAGCCATAGGAATAGGTCATGCCAGTGTTACAAAACTTGCCTACCCTTAGCTTGAACCATTCCTCACCTTCCTTCCTTCAAGTCAAACTCCAAATCAATCTTATTTGATTTTCTCCACATTCAAATCAATGCCACATGATTGAAATCCAAATTGAAATCCATGGTTGAAACACATGAATGAATTCTAGTCCAAAATCTTTCCTAAATCCTTAATCTCTTCTTAAAGACTTAGCCTAAATCATGATCAAACAAATTCAAACTCATGAGATTTTCTCATAATTCATTTATATTCTCATTTATATTCACATATATAAATAAATTATAAATTCAAACCAATCAAACTAAACTCAAAATTCAAAATCAACTTCAAAATTTTCCTAAGTCCTTCAAATTTTCCTTCATGGACTTAGCCTAAATCATGATCAAACCAACTCAAATTCATGGGATTTTCTTATAAATCATTTATATTTTCATTTATATTCACATATATAAATGAAATATAAATTCAAATCAATCAAACCAAATTCAAAAATTCAAGCTTCAAACTCCAAAAAAATCCTAAGTCCTTTAAATCCCTTTAAATGGACTTAGCCTAAATCATGATCAAATCACTTCAAATCCTTGAAATTTTCTCATGATCCATTTATATTCTTATTTATATTCACATATATAAATTAAATATAAATTCAAACAATCAAAACCAATTCCAAAATCAAACTCAAATTCAATCAAAATCCAACCTAAGCCTTCAAGTCAAAATCTTGAACTTAGCCAAATCAACTTCAAATCAAGCCAAACTCTTGATTTTCCTTCATGATTCAATCAACCCTACAATCATGAATCCAAATATAAATACAAACTTCAATCACCAAATGAAAATCCAATTCAAAAATCAAATCCCAAATCCTTTCATATTCTTCCTTTTAATATGAAATTGTCAAATGAATCAAAACCCATTTGATTTCAAACCACTTGTAAATGAATTTATATTTCAATCATAAGTCCATATACAAGTTTAATCAAACTCAAATCAAGCTTTGACCAAGCCATTCGACCCACTTAGGCTCACTTGACTCAAAGTGACCTAAAGTACCCTTATGAGCCAAATTCTAATTCTAACCAAATTGGACTGAATCAAACTCACCTATGCTTCTCATCATGATCAACAATCATCATGGGATGATCAATCAACCAAATTGGGTCAAACCAAGTCAAACCTAGGGTTGACCAAGTCAACACAAAAAATGAAACCTAACATAGCAAAATCCACCATAGGCCAAATTGATTGAAAATGATCTAAGTTCATTCATGAACTATATTTGAACTTGACCAAGTCAACATTTGAGCCTAACCTAGTCCAATTGGCCACTTGACCCAAGTTGACCTTGACCTAAAAGTCAAAATATGTCAAAACTTGATCTAAGCAAAATTGATTGAAACCAATGGGTCAAGTTCATTCCAAATCACTTATTGAACTTGACCAAAGCCTCAATTGGTCAACTAGACCCAACCTTGCCCAATTGACGTTGAACCCAACTTGACCTTAAAGGGTCATACTGTGCCAAGTTCAAACTTAACCAAAATTGATTGGAAATAAAGATACCAATCCGCTCCATATGACTAACCAAACCTAAACCTACCCTTGACCTAGCTCAAATAGGTCAAATGGGTCAAATTGGTCAACTTGACCTATTTGACCTAGATGAAATCATATGAGCCAAATTCAAAACTAAACTAAATTGAATCAAACCAAACCAAACAAAACATTTCAAATAGTCATATGAACTTGACCAAACCCTTAGTTTGACCCAATTTGACCAATTGGTCAACTTGACCCAAGTTGACCCATTTTGACCTAAATGGGTCAACATGAGCCAAACCTTATCAAATGAATTCCAAATCTCATGAAACTTGGCCAAACCTAGTTTCTCCACATACCCAACATATTCAAAGTGAAAAATCAGCAAAATAACCATTCTACCCTTAATCCATAGAACAAAATTTGGTCTAATCCATTGGTAATTTGGTCAAGCCCTCTTCATATTAACTTGATGCCTTCCTAATAGCTCAAGTGGATCCAATGGGGAGTGGTGCACCTAACCCAATGGGTTTGGGTCAGCCCAAATGGACCCAAGGCCAAACTGAGCCCATGGGTCAAATTGGCTAATTCAAAAACTTCCTTCCACTCAGTTTGAAGCACATGGGAGGTTGCCAATCCACTCCTTGGCTTAAACTGACCATGTGCCAACTTCAAACAACCTAAACAAACCTTTCCATGTGGTCAATTGGATCAAAATGGCAAGCTAAGGCTCGGCCATTTGATTTCCATAGGGGGAGATATACTCCTCCTAATTCCATTTGAATTCATAATTCCCACATTTGATTGAAGCCTGAGAGTGTTAGATCGAGAGCCATCTAAGCTTTCTAAGAAGGATTTGAAGTAGCTATTTCTTTTTCCATTGAAAAATAGCTCACTTCAATCCTCAACTTCCTCTATACTCAAATCCATTTTAATTCCTCTTGCACACTCCCTCAGAGGATCAAACCAAGTGCACTCAAGCTCTCATTCGAGTTCCCAAAGTAAGGAGAGTCTCAATTGGATCAATGCTGTAAATAAGGTGAAGTGGTGTTGGTCCATAGGGAGATCCACTCAACCCTAAGGCCTAAATTTCCGGTTTCATCTCACTAGACGGCTACCTCATTGAGCTCCATCATGATCACCTCAGGTGAGCTATGGAATTTTTCAACCACTTAGCTTAGGGGGTGTTGGTCTTTTATGAAAGCAATTTTCATGTCATGAGAAATCCACCATTGGATAGGCTTCTCATTAGCTTTAGATAGTGTGGGAACAATCTCGTTCCAATTCGAGCTCAATCGAGCTTGGATCTTCCCTAAGATCATGGATAGCCTCTATTGATCCTAAGAACTTGGTGATCCGTCATCCATCATTTTGGATGGGCTAAGATTATTCCACATTTAGAAAATGAATTATCCTTTTAAAATCACGGGATCCACGGCCATTCGATCTTTGATTGAATGGCGAGCATCACCGCGCTACCACCACGATGTGACATTTAAGTGGATGCTCATGACACGATGTGCGACCTTGTATATGCCGTGTCGTCTTGTGGTGAGGAATAGTTAGGGATTTAATTAATTTTTTAATCTCCTGATCTTCAAAAATTCATATCTCCATTAATAAAATTTAGAAAAATATGAAATAAATTTTAATAGAAAGATAATTCAACTTAAAATATTTTAAAAATAATTTCAACAAATTTTGAATTATTCTTTTCTCTGATTCTAAATTTTAATGGAAATTTTATTTTATTAATTATCCCTTAAATAATCCACTGATTAATCCCAAACTTCTTAGGCATGTTTTAGGGTAAGACATCTACATCCCCTAATTTTCTTGGGATTATTTAATGCTTAATTGGGGGAATTACAAATATGTTTCCTAATTACACTATTAATATAATTAAGGATAATTAAGGTTTGGATTAGTGTTTTAATCCCTCATTAGGGTTGATTAAGGTTAGATCCATTGAATAGGAGGCTTCAAGAATAGTTTTGAGGTATTTCCCCTAAGCTATTCCCTAAATCCCCTTTTCTTTCCTTAATCCTTTATTAATTAAGGGTTAATACGTTAATTATTCTCTTAATTAATTTCTAAAAATTCTAAAAACTTCCATAACTTAATTAATCTACTTTGGGTAGATTCTTAGATGTTTAAGAACCTAAGTTCAATTAAGTAAATCAAAACCCAATTCATATGTTGTGAAGGGGTGTTTTCAAATTACTTAAGTTAAACCCCTTAGCTTAATTAACCATTAATCATGAGCCAAATTGCATTAGGCCCTTTTCTTCTTAGAGCATTGCAATTTAAATTCTTGTGAGTTTTATGTCATCTCATTGGCTCATAATTACTTGGTTAACTATGCTAAGGTGGTGTAGGTAAGGGTTAATTAACTTGCTTAATTCATACCTTAACCTAACCAAAAATCTAAAATGAATCTAATCTTATTAAAATTAAAAAAAAATGTCAAACACATGTGGGAATGGGTTAGGAATAGAAAACTCAACTCACCTTTTCAAAATTAAATCAAACTCAAACTCAAACAAAAATCATTAAATAAACTTTGGTTTACTTTAAGCTTTCTTATTTTCTTAAGATTGTCTTTAGGATTTAATTAAAGTGAATGTTTTACATGGTTTCATTGCTTTAATTCTTTCCCAACATGATAAATATGTATGTCATGTGGTTTCATGCATTCATACTTTTCAAAATACAAATTTAAAATGAAAATGTTTACTTTATGTCAAATTTGCATGTATTGGCTAAAGTAGAAATATGAGTGGCTATTATCATTACTAAATTCAAATTATTTTCAAAAATATATGAATCAATTATCAAAACTAAAATTGTGCTACTTATATTTTAATTATAAGCTTGCATATGAGTAAAATATAAGGATGTGCTTAGTATAGGTTTTCCTTCTCTTCTGTTTTAGTGTAGTTTTGAATAGGATTTGGTAAGATGTATGGTTCATTTGAAAAGAACCTAACACTTATCTAATTACATACCCTATTCATTCCTATACTATTACTCAAGAAGATTATCTATGCTTTCACACATAAATTGCATAAATAAAATAAATCAACTAATATAAATTTTTGCATTCTTTCTTTTCCATTCATTTTTATACACATGTTTGTATTTAAGGAAAGTGGTATATTAGTCTGGACAACCTCGAGGTTGCGAGACTTTAAGTAGCCATAAGTAATTTTTATACCTTATACCTCTAGTTAACAATGACGCTGTACTCACTTATGTCTTTCTTACTCTCATGTGTGTATGTAAAAATTGGATAAGAAACCCTTTTCTACTTAATGAAAATCATGCATCATAAGCATTCAAATTTTCTTACGTAACTTTTTTCGCATGCATCATAAAGTGTGCTAAATATTCTCATTCAGTGTGTATAGATATGCTTAAGAGATATTCATATATGTTATACATGTTGGGAAAGAAATGAAGTAATGTGTGTTTTGTGAATTTAGTTCATTTTACTTAATCTTAAAATACCTTTATTTTAGATAGGTTTGTTTAGAGTTCATCTAAACTTAGGATTAATCAAAACACATAATAAAACATTCACTAAACAAAACTAAAAATATGAATCTACTTTAGAAATTACTTAGGTTAGAGATGGAATGAGAAGTCCTCTTCCCTTTCCCTCTCTTCATTACTTAGTAATTAATTCACTTGAACCAAATCAAAACATGAAATAAAATCAACCCAAAATAATTAAACAACTTAAATGAAATATCCTCTAAGTTGAACATGCTTCACACTTAGAAAATCTCAACTTAAAACCATAGCTAAGCATACCACACAAACATTCAAAGTACACACATTAGGCTAAGTCACCACTTCTAGCTTTAGGTTAGGGAGGTGCATGGTTTGATGTTTGTTTTAATTTATGATATATGTTTTAGACTGGATGTTAGGGTGTATGCTCATAGAATGAATGGTAGGGTGATCGTAGTCTAACCATTATTTTCTACAGGGGATTGTATTGAAGGGGCTCTATCATAAATAAAAATGTAAAATGCTTTTGTTGGTAGGTGCTTATACCCCTGAGCATAATCCAATAGGCCAGCTAAGCTTAGTCACCCATGTGTGGGGTGAGAAGTCCAATATACATGCTTGGAATTTGGTGGTTTGTTTAGCTAACATTTATCTTGCAGGTGTTAGCTAGATTTACTTTTCCTTTTCATGTAATTTGTGCAATTAGGATTTTGGAATGATTGTTATGGGGATTAGGATGAGCATTGGTCATAATATCCTATCTTATGCACTATGTGAGGCCTTGGAGCATCCACCTTTCAACCATTCAAAAGAAAGAACTAAAGAAGAAGAAGAAAAGAAGAAAAAAGAAGAAAAGAAGAATGAATAAATGAAGCTTGAAGACCCCCATAACAATGAGTCCCTTGCTTAATTGTATGTAATTCATTTGTAATCTGGGTTGTATAAGGGTAGAGGTTGGCTACCCAATTTGTTTCGGGTTTATGTGGTGGTGCCTGAGCACACTTGGCCTCTTACTCTTTTATGCTTAGCTTTATAAATTGATTGATGATTTATTTAGCTTGTGCATTAAGTGACATCTTTTGGTAGTTTCTTCCTTGCTTTATGTATGGCCTGAATGATGATTAGGCTCTTAGGAAAAAATAAATCTTTTACCCAACTTAACAACTCAAAACTAAAATTAAAGAACTCATAACCTCACCCAAAGCTTAGGCTTAAAATCAAGATAAAAGAATTAGCAACCTTAGTTGGATGAGTATTTCTTTTATAACATCATGCACAAATGCATCTTGTTTCATTCTTATTTGGAGGGCTTCCACCTTTTCTAGAGAAACTTGGCTTGACCTGTGAGAGCAATGGTGGAAACACACCTCCTCCCTTCTCACTAATTTTGGCCAATAACCTTATTTCTCATACATTAGGCATATGAATTATATTAGCTTGAGTCAAAATGATTGTCCAAAAATAAAAAATAAAATAAAATTTGAATTGCATTAGATTTAGGTCATTTGAAGCATGCCTTTTACATGATCTAGACTCTTTAGGGAGTGAGTTTAAGGACTTAGTCTCTTTCTAAATAAATAATAGCTTAGATATCTTGCATTAAGCATATGACTTGCCTACATATGTTTAAAATCATAGGAGGAGTTAGTTGGCGGCCACCGCTAGGCGATTACAATCAGGTGATTTGTCCTCTCTTATGGAGGCAAACCAAATACCCATTTTCATGTTAGATTTAGGTTGTGCTTTTGGCCCTCGATAAAGCTCCCTAGATTTATCTTTTGAGGTTGCTTTTCCCTTTGTAGGCCCTAAGCATAAATCATCACCTCTTAGGCATTTCCATAACCTTGTATTATGGAATTATAAGCCCTAGCATTCTAATGAAAAATTTAACTCAAATAAATTAAATCAATTTCAAAAATGTAAAGCCCAATCATAAGATAGTTTGAGACACTTGCTAGGTTTCCTAGCATCATGAGCATCTCCTACTTATCTCCATTTGGCTTTAATAATAAACCTCTCTTTCATCAATCCCATTTGATCTTCAAAAATAAACCAATCGATTGATAGTCCTTTTTCGATTGAAATCTTTAGAGACAACAATCATTTTCTTAATCGAGAGTTTTCTAAGGAATCCCCATTCCTTAGAATGTAATTAACCATGGGGGCTTGCCCTTGTAGGGAACTTAACAAACCCGAGTTAAAATAAACCCTGCTTTACTTTTTCATGTAAAGTAGGGGAAGAATCTCTGGTACACTTCAAAGGCCCAACGTCCTTAGGAGTCCTTATTTTGGTGATTAGGTTCATTATAAAGTGGTGACTTCTATCTTTCAAGGTAGTACACATCTCCTTAATGTCATACCCGATCACCTCGATAAGCACATCTGTGGATCTGTGTGGCATCCCAAAAAGACTAATTTTTATATTCTTCCCTCTCTTTCTACTAATAGATTTGAAAGGCGACTCTATAAAAAATTTTCACCCACAAACTTCAAATCAGCTAATAACACTAAGTTTTGAGAATCTTGCTTGCATATTATTCTAAACCCATGAATTGGGCACTTCACCCATTACATATAAGGGCATCTAACCTTTAAGGATGACCACCTTCTTGGAAAAGTTTGCCTTCTCTTCTTAATTTGGTCCATGATCACTTCTAATTGCATGTCATTTAGGCATAAAATATATACCCCAAGATCTTAAATGAATCATGAGTCAAAACATTTAAAAGCTAGAAAATATGCATTGGTTAAGTGCATATCATACCCTACATGATCAAGGGATTAGGGAGTGTGTCTAGGTTCTTAGATTCTTTCCTAAAATGCAATAGCCCAACCATCTTGTATACATGAGACTTGACATCATGGATTTAAAATTCACTTAAATGGCATTAGCTGGCAGCTTTTCCACATGGGTTATAAGTCCAAATGAGTTAGGGATAGGTTTATTCCCTCAAATGAGAGGAATAATCAATAATTTCCAAAATTGGAACTAGGTCAAGCATCTAACTTGTGTTAGAAGCACTTATAGACTTACGTTCAGTATCCTATCAGAGTAAATCCTCAATCCTAGGTATTTCTACTTTCTTGTATTGTTAGAATCTAAGTCTTATATTTCTAATAAAATGTTAACTTAAAATTTTATTTAAATTCCAAAATTTAAAGCCCAATGGTAGGATAGTTGAAATGCCTACTAGGCATCCTAGTATCAATAGGCATTTCCTACTTAATCTTGATTGGCTTCTAAAAAGATTATTTCCACTTTATAATGCTCCCCATTGAAATTTCAAATTATCATTTTCTTTGAAAACTAACTTAGAAATCCATATAAATGATATATTATTTCTTTAATCTAGAATATTCTTAAGAAGAGATCCTTTATTTCTAGGATGTAATTAACTATAAGGGCTTTCCCTTATAGGGAACCATAAGCTGAGTTTAAAATAAACCTTGTTCTACTTCTCACTTCTCATAGTTCAAAAAAACCCTCTAGTACATTAAAGACCATTAGTTTTAAGAATCTTTTATTAAATGATCAAATCCATTATAGATATTATGTTTATCTTTCAAGATAATATGTTTACTCCTTAATGACACATTTGATCTTCCAAATATAAAATTTTAATATCTATGTGGTGTCAAAAAATTTTATCACAAATTTAAGATGAAATTATGAGTTGCATAAATTTTTAATTATAGTTGTTAAATTTGGTTGAAATTTTAATTTATTTTTTTCTAAAGAGCTTACCGTATCTAGGCCACATAGCAAACAATCATATTTTAAGAAACTATAAAAAGCATATCATTTATATTGCACAATCAATCTAAACACAACAATGATATATTAATCACATAAAAGAATAAAAGGCCGGCTTGGTACCCGCACCTAAAAAAGAAAAGAAATTAGGTGGTCCTACCCTTATACACACAAATATAATTCATAATGCAAATAGATTTATGGGGGTCTTCAATTTTAGTTTTCATCTTAACTACATTGAACACTCCTTGCATCATAGGGCCTCCCAAGTTTAAGCCTTCTGGCCATTGCTTATCCTAAATCCCATAGCTTTAATCCTAATTCTATTACAAAAATTATATTTTTATAAAATAAAAATTTAATTATACCTACAAAATAAGGATTAGCACTACATAATCAAACCAATCAAACCAAGCAATTATGTCTCACACATTTGGGCTTAGCACCCTACCTTGGTTCACCAAGCCAACCTATTTTAATGTATTATGCTTAAAGGCTTTAGGCAACACCTACAAGAAAAGGCATTTATAATTTTATTATTACACTAGTCCCTTAAGGATAACCCCTTGTAGAAAGTATCATTTTCTAACAAATAATGACCTACCATCTAGACTACTATACAAACAATCTTAACATCTAATCTAAAACATTACATCATAAAATAAGAAAATCAATACACCATAACAACACATCAACCTAATCTAAGTCTAGTATGTGGTTTAACATTATAGTGTGTGGGAGTAGGGGCCTGTATGACATTACTGTAGTAAGCTTTCTTAAATTTAGGTTTTGATTTCATTTCAAGATTTGTTTAATTTACCATTAGGTGGTATCACTTTAAATGGTTTAGTTAGTTTATGATTTAATTTTAATTTTGATGCTTATTTTATCGTTAAAGTTGAATTTGGATTTTAAATAATAAAGAAGAAAATAAATTCCACTTTAGGTAGAACCCATTCTATTCAACATCCTAATCCTAGTAGAATGAGATTTTCCACCCTTGGGTGAAAATTCATTCTAAGGGTCAAACTAAGAACCTACATACATTATTTAATTCATTTGAATTTAATTGAATGATTTAATTGGATTGATTTGATTTTATTAATGTTTTCTTGATTTTGTTTAGATTTGTTTAACTTCATATATTTTTTGATTGATTGATTTTGGATTTATTAGGTCATAATTAAATTTTAGTAATTCAATATCCTTTTAATTAATATCTAATTCCCTTCTCTTTGGTTTCAATTATATATGATTATTTCAATGTTATTTGTATTTTTTTAATTTTTTCATTTTTTTTGAACTCATTTTAGATTAGTGAACATACCTCAATTTAATTAACTTGTGACTTGATTTTAATGTGATCATTTATTTGAATACCAATTAGGATTTTACTCATTTAGTTTATTGAATTTAGTTATTTGACTTACAAAAGTGATTTTAGTTAGATGATTATTTGGTTTAATTTAATCATTTTGATTTAATTTAATTAATTTTATTTACTTGTGTTTTATGTTGATTGATTTACTCTAATGTTGTTTGGAATTGATGTGATTTAATAGCTTTTATATTAAATTTTATACTTGATTTCATCATGATTTAAAGTAAATTTATTATGATTATTTGATTTCATGTTTTAGAATGATTGTTTCATTTGATTCTTTCTACTGAACTTAATTTGATTATTTATTAGATTTAAATACTTTAAGTTGATTAGTTTAGTTTACTTATTTATTGGTTTAATTGGATTGAGTGAATTTAAGGTTTGCTTTGATTTCAATTAACTTTAATTAGGTTTTCTTTTATTTCAATTAACTTTAATTATTTATAATTAGAGTTTCATTTAACCTCATTCATTTATTATATTTTTAAATAGTTTGATTAATGTTTTAATCAAGAGTTCATGTTTTAATTTGATTATTTGATTTATATGTTTAATGGTTAATCAATTCATCTTAATTAAATACATTAAATTAGATCTAACTTAATTATTTATTGAATTGATTAAAGATAATCTTAGTCATATTTAATTTGATTTGGTTGATGTTCAATGATCAATTAAGATGAGTTAGATTTATGATCTATTTAATTTAAAGTTTAATGGCCTATTAAGGTTTGATTTTGTTTGGCTTATTGAATTTAAGTTATTTTCTTATGTTGCGAAGATTCAATGCTTGATTAGATTGATATAGAAAAAATTGATTAGATGATTTATGATTGACTTGATTATTTTATTCATTTATCTGAGATTTAGTTCAAGTGATTGATCTCATTAAATTTCATTCATAATTCCTGCCATTTTGATTAATCATATTAAGTATCTATTTTAATTAAAACCTTAATTAATTTTTAATTAAGTTTAAGTGACCAATTCAAATTAGGTTCAATGATTTGTTAGGGTATCTTTAGATGGTTATTTAATTAGTTTGAATAGCTAAATTAATAATTGATTACTATTTAACTAATCATCTTGGTGACATAATTATCTTAGTTAAGATTAGTGAAAGATTATTATATGTTATCGCTTAAGTTCTTAGTATTGTTTAAATCTTATTTAAATGGATTACATGATTAATTTAACTAGGGTTTAGTTCCTAATGATTTGAATTTGTTATAGCCTACATGATTATGATCTTCATAATTTTCTTATTTAATTAGTTTAGACAAACAAACTTTGTTGCTAACTTAGTTCATTCTATTTAAATTTGTTTATTCAAATTAACTTAGTTAAGCATTTAGTTGCCCTAATTTAATTAAGGGTAACTTATGTTTAACATATTTAATTTGATTTAATAAATTTGATTAAAGAGTTTGGTTTATTTGGTTAATGGGTTTAATTAATTTGTTTAAAGAGTTTAATTAATTTGAATAAAGAGTTTAATAAATTTGATTAAATAGTTTAATTAATTTAATTAAAGAGTTTAATTAAATTGATTAAAGAGTTTAATTAGATTTGTTTAAATAATTTAATTAATTTGATTAATGTGTTTAATTAATTTGTTTATAGAGTATGATTAATTTGTTTAAAAAGTTTAATTAATTTGATTAATGAGTTTAATTATTTTGTTTAGAGAGTTTAATTAATTTGATTAAAGAGTTTAATTAATTTGATTAAGGAATTTAATTAATTTAATTATAGAATTTATTTAGATTTTTTTAAAAAGTTTAATTAATGAATTTAATTTTTTATTTGAAGTGCTTAATTAATTTAATTAAAAAAGTTTAATTTATTTTTTTAAAGAGTTTAATTAATTGGATTAAAGAGTTTAATTTGATTTATTTATAGAGTTTAATTAGATTTGCTTCAAGAGTTTAATTAATTTGTTTATGGTAGGCTTAATCAAACATTTATTATAAGTTGATCATAGTCTTTTATCAATTTAATTAGAGTTTGATTAGTTGTTGAAGCTTTTAATTTGACTGTATCTATTCAATTAATGATGTAATTAATTATTTGTTGATTTAGGTTCATTCAGTCAAAATGAAATGTAAAATGTAATTAATGTTTAGTTAAGCTTCATTAGTTAATTTAGTTAAGTTCAAGTTTATGTTGGGTTTAAGTTTAATTTAGTTTAAATGAAAGATTATGTGATATTTATTTGATTTAATCTAACATTCAGTTAATAAGAGTTTAAGTGTTATTTTATTTATGAACTTGACTTGATATTTAATTTTTTTTTCTAATTTAGTTTCAATATATTCAATTAATGTTGATTAATTAAAACACTAATTTTAAGTGAATTTTAGGTTTATTAAGTTTCAAAGGATTACCTTACTTTCTTAAGGTTCTTTCATGTTAATTAAAGTGATTTAACTTATTTTAATGCTTTCTATGATTTTCTAGACTTTTAAATTAATTATTTCATGAAATTGGATATTTGAACTTTGAAATTTGTTAACTTTTAATCCATTGATTATTTTGGCTTGAAATTTTTATGGTACATAGGGTTCTAATCCAATTTCATCTCTCTAAAGTTTCATTATGATTAAAGTTTAATTTGGGGTTAATTAAGATTTGATGTTTCCAATACAACTCAAATTAAACCAAACATATTATAAACTAATAAGGGCTATTCTTTGATTCATCTCTAAAAGAAAAGTTCAAAGAGGGTTTATTTATAATTTTTTAAAGTTTTTGTTGATTTAATGTGATTTAACATAGATTTGGTCAATTAATTGATTTATTTAATTCATTTAATCCCATAATTAGGTCATTTTGGTTTACTATGTTTCAAAGGCTTTGAATATTTTTGTAAAGCCTATTAGAGTCATTTATAATGGATTGAGCTATTTTGATTATTTTTCTTAATTTCCTTTGATGTTTAATTAATTATTTCACAAAAATGGGCATTTAAATTTTAAAATTCAATAAATTTTAGTACGCTCATCATTTGGACGTGAAATTTTAATGGTAGATGTGTTTTGACCTTAGTTTAATCCTCTAAAAGTTTCAAATCAATTTAATAATTATTATAGGACTAATTAAGAAAATTAGATTTTTACTAAAATCTAAATTAAGCCTAAAATACCTAATAAAAATGAGGGCTTTTGGGTTCATTATATTGTTCTCAAGATGAATCCAACAAGCTCTTCTTTGTAATTTTTTATGAGTACTTTATTTTTTATGATTTATTGAAGTTTTGGGTAATTTTATATAATTTTTTAATTAGAAAATCTTGGATTTTCTTACATAACCTAGATAGCCGAGGGTGTTTGATACCACCTGACATATGCAAGTGCTGACGAGGCAAACAAGCAAGAAAATGTGAGCATTTTCTCCCTCATAGCCGGTGAACCGAGTCATACAAATGGATGAAGCTGCTTGGGAAAGCCCATTCAGCCCCCAATTTCCAGCATTTTTTCCCAAAAATGAGGTATTTTACATAGGGAAGCTTAAAAATGAAAATTACAAGGATTTTCTAAGGAAAATTTTTAGAATGGAGCGAGTATTCAAGCAAAAGAAAGGTCCACTTGCCAAAGTCGATGATCTTCTAAGTTTTGGAGAAATTACTTCACGAGCCAATTTTTAACAGTTTTTTTAATCTAAGCATGCTTCTAGGCATGAGATGAAGATCCAGAATGAATACATCCACTTGCCTCCTTGTTGGTCACCTTCTCCATCGATGGGATCCACCTCCACACCAGAATTTCAGCCAAAATTCATTATTTTATGTGTTAAAAGAGGGGGGAAGGTGTGGCTTTGATAAGAGGAAATCCATGAGTTATTTTTAACTAACCCGGAGAGAGAAAAGGCTCTCTTTTCCCCTTTTTTTAATGGTGGCAAAAAATCACCATTCATGATGGTTGGGGAGGTGACGGTCAGCTGGGAGGAGGCTTGGAGAAATCAAATTTGGTGGTTTAGCTATTCTAGAACTTGGTAGATGTTAGCTATGAGGAGATATGGCTTGGGTTTAAGTGGATCTTGGATTTTTGTATATTGCCATTGATTCTCCTCTCACCCATGACCTCCATTATTGACTTGAAACACCATTCCACATGGGTTGAAGTGTTAACCTCCATGTAATAGATTTTGGGTGTGGCTTGAGTCCATTTAGATTAATTTGAGTTGGTTTGAACCTATCTCGACCCATTTGACTCATGTGAGCAAAGTTAGGTTTAGTGCATCAATTTAGCTCACTTAGGTTTGGATTGGGTTATAATCATGTTTGATTAAATATTTGAAATAATTTTGAGTAATTGATTTTGATTGATATGAAGTTAGTTTTAACTTGAATCGATTTTTATGCAAATTGAGTTGAATGAGCCGAATTGAGTTCGTTCAATCAAATAATTGATATGACTTAAATTGAAGTGTGTTTAAGATTTAAATATATCTGATTAAGTATTTGAATCAATTTGAGGCAATTGATTTTAATTAATTTGAATTTAATTTTTATTTAGGCCCATTTGGCCTAAATTGGGCTTAATGGGTTGAATTGGGTAAGGTGGCTAATTCGACCAAATCAAGCTTAAGGATAAGTCAAATTATTTTCAAATATGATTTTAAAATATTTTAGAATGTTTAATTTGAATTATTTCTGATTAATTTTTAGTCAAGGTTCAATAGGGTCGAATTATATTTCAATAGGGTCGTTTTAGTTCGCATAAACTAGGTGACCCAATTAGGCTATTTGACATTGGCTTTAGACTTATTTAGTTTCATGTTTTATCATGCTAATTTAATAAATTTGAGCATTTAGAATTAATTAAATTATCAAAATTTGATTAGTTTGACTTTTGACTTAGTGGGGCCCACATGGGTCAACTCTAGGTCAGAAGACAAGATTGTCCACTTTGAACCCCATCTGGATTTTTTGGGTTCATTTATACTTATGTATTGATTATATGCTTTTGATTTGGTTTGATTTGATTTAATTTTGAATTTATAGGATTTTCTTAAATTTGGATGATTTTGACCCAAAATGGGTTAATTGAGGTTGTTCACTTAACCACTAATCGTAGTACCTTAAGTGCCTAATTAGAAAGTTCTTAATCTAAGGTTGGAGATCTTAATTTTTTGAGATTATGGTGATTATTAACCTCACTTGAGGTTAATAGACCCCTAGTGCCTAGATTAAATCCTAAGTCTCAGAGGAGGGTTGTAAACCTTACTAAAAGTGAGGTCAACAGTCCAATTACATGTTTAAAGAGATTTGGAGTGTTTAGTTTGATTTAGTTACAATTTAATTTGATTTAGGGTCAATAAATCATGTCACATTACATTTCTTAGCTTAGAATGTTTACAATATGAAGAAATTTTAGTATTAAAATTTTCAAGCTAAATAACATATAAATGTAAATGCAAAAGAATATAGAAAATTTGCTTTCAATATTAGAATTTGCATGCTTACTAATCTAACAATTTATCTTCACTGAATGAGCTATTTGAGATCTCTTTCTAACATAAATAATTTTGACATGACTTGTCATTAAAATTTATAATCTACAAACCGATTAAAATAGATCAATTAAAATAATTTTCAAAAATTATTTTTTAAATCAAGTTACAAACTCTTATCTTACATATTTTCCTTCTTCTCCTATTCTTCTGCTCTTCTTCCCCTTCTTCTTTTTTCTTCATCATTCCCTTCTCTTCTCTCTTCTTCTCTTCTTCTCTTCCTCTTCCTTCTTCTTTCTCTCTTTTCTTCTCTTTTCTTCTCTTTTCTTCTCTTTCTTCCTTTTCTCATTTTCTTCTTCTTCTTACCTATTTCTTTTGTCTGTTCTCTATTTCCATCATAAAATTCCCTTTCTCACAAAATGGTAGCAGCATCTCACAAAAATGAGATAAGTATTAAGGAATTAATGCTTTAATTTCATTGAATATATATATATTATTTTCTCTAAGTAAATCATCATTGTTCATTAATATCCTGGCTAATGCATGTTCTGGTAAGTGGAGAAAGGCTAAAATTCATTATTATGCTATAGTACCACATAGTTACCATGAACATTAATTTTAATTAAAAACATTAGGAAAATTTAATCAAAAGGAAATAATTCAATAATTTTCTTGTCTTTAAGATTTAGCATATAGTTCTACATATCAAAACAATCATTTTAAGAGTAGAATGCAATAAAATGGTTTTTAATGATTTTGTAAAAGTTAAAAATTTGGGTATAATTTATTTGAGGTATTTTGTAATTGTATCACATCAAAAATTGGGTATCACAGAACTTCTTTGAATATAAAAGCATTAATCCATTTGAAAAAATAGTCAATTGTTGCTATGATGAAATGATGAGCAACAAATGATATTGATTGAAAGGCCCAATCATATCCATATCCCAACACTTAAATGACCAAGATGCAATTGTTAGGTTTAACAAATTTAGAGGTTAGCCTATAACATCACCAAGAATCGACATTTATCACTTGGCATGATCGATATAGTCTTTCACCATTGATAGCCAATAATATCTAATTCTCTTGATCTTAAGAGCCATTTTAGGACCTGACTAGTGTACACCAAGAAGACCTTCAAAGATTTTAGCTATATATTTATTAGCTTTTTTTATCCTAAAATATCATAGCCACATGTTCTCAAAGGCTCTATGGTAAAGGGTATTATTGGTAAAGCATTGAATTGGATTATCTTCTCCATTTATGTAGCCAATGATTTATTGGTCAATAGTTTACCTTCCTAAAATAATTGATAAAAAATCATCTCCGACCATCTGTCTCTTATTATGAAGGTTTTTTATTGCTTTTTGGGGGACCCCTTCTTTATCTAAATCACAATATATTTCTCTCAAACTCCCTCTCTCTTTATTCTCCCTCTATATGGAGAAAATTTCCTCTCTATAATTCTCTTCCTCACTATCTATATTATCTCTTTTAAAATATAAAAAAATTTCCCTACCCACCTCTCTTTCTTCTCTAAACACACACACACACAGATAATACTCCCTCTTTCTAGTTCATCCTCTTTTCGTTCACTAGGTTGCAAGAGAAATCACACTCCTCTCACTCCACTATCACTTTCTCTTTCTAAATAAAGAAAAATCCTTTTCTCTCTCATTTATATTATTATTACAAAAAATTAGTGAAAAAATATTACAAGAAGAAAAGGCCTTTATCCCACTATGTGGGGTTACATACATGTATCCTTCTTCTCCATTGTGTCTTATAAATGATCAAATTCTCATTTAATTATAATAAACAAAGGTCATTTTTCATACATCCTGATCAAGTCTTTTTAGGTCTTCCTCTACCTCTCTTAATATAATGAGAATCTAATACATCTACTCTCCTAACTAGGTCAAGGGATGGTTGATGCTTTACTTAACCAAACCATCCAAGGAAACTCTATCTAATCTGCTACTAGAGATACTCAAAATTTTTAACAAATATATTTATTTTGCATTTTATCTCTAAGAGTAAAGCTACTCATCCACTTGAGCATCCTCATCTCCACAACACTTAATTTTATGCTTCTCTTTTACTAACTAACATTTTGCATTATAAATCTTTGCAGGTCTTACCACAATAATTTTTTCTTTTTAGACCCTTTTTCATGTCGATCATGACATGAAAAAATATTAAAAAAGAAAAAATTGTGTATATTTGGCCTCATAAATTTCATTGTTCCTACCTCATTTATTGTTATCATCTATCCTCTTGACAGCATAACACCAAATCCTTAAAGTGAAGTACTAATGTGTGCCTTTCTTGGTATGGTCAAAAAACTCATGTTTTCTATTATATAGTAACATTTAAAACCATGATACTATATAAAATAAGCATAATGTCCCATGATAAGAGATAAGGGAAATACTTTGAAGGCAATTGGATGGTCTAATAGGATCATGGGGAGTAATTAGAGCTTGGAGCATGAAAGCTTAAATGTTTATACTGTATGGTGAATGTAGTCTGTGTATGTCATATAATTGTGCATTGTTTCATATAATCCATGCTTAATTGTGTAGTGTAAAGTCATATTTAGTGTAAGAAGGGCATAATTGAAATTATGATTAAATTAAATAAACATAATTAATTATATCTAAGGAGGGGCCAACAATTAGTAAGAGGGAGTGGTTAGAAAATTTGGTTGGCCTACCATCACTCTCTCCTTTTCCCTCAAATATTAGAGTTTGCAATGTTGTCACATATATAAAACACCTAATTTTTATATAATGAAGTTTTAATATCATCTTACATTAAATTGGGAAGAAGAACCTCCATTAATGAAGGCCTGATAGCCGGACATCTCAAGAAAAAGTTTGGTGATCTTTTTTGCATAGAAAACATTAGTGAGTTGTCATAATTTTATCTCTTGATAATATTTTGTGAATTTGTTATGGTGTGTAGTTGAAGTCCCTTTTATGCTAGAAAATTGTCTCAATAATATTTATCTAAACAAAGTGATTTTCTAAGTGTTTTAAATGGTCTGCTAATCCTAAGGTTGAACTGATTATATAGAACCACATGACACAAAGCTATACACTAAACTAAAACCCTACCTTGGTAAAATAAATCTTTATAAGATAAACTCAAACTTTTGATGTGCACATATATACAGATAAAAAACATAAACTTTCTAATGCAAATATAGAAATTTGAAAACTAGCCCAACTATTTTTGCATCCACAACGGTTATCATAAACACCAACCTTTGATAGTTACCCTAAGAATAGCAAAATAAACACCTAGCAAATTCTTTGCTTATTTCATGAGCCTTTTGTTCTTATCATAAGTTTCACTATCTTTCAAATACTTCTTGTTACCTAATCATTCCTCTCTCTATATATTCTCTTTATTTGCAAAGATTAAAAAAAATTGTAATCAACTTTCTTCTTTTTGTTTGAAAGAACAATCAACTAATTTGAGTATAAAAACAAATACAAATCTTAACTATAAAAAATGATTTGTTGGGTGTAAACATTTGTTTGTAATAAAGCAATGCAAAATATACTATATTCTTTTAATACTATGAAGCACTTCTTTTCCATATATTTAAGAAAATGCACCCACCCATTTAACATATTAAGGAGAAAATTTAGAATGAGATATCTTATACTAAATTTGGTTAATACCCATAAACTTTCAATGTATTTTTTAATCATATGCTTGAATTATGACCAACAAATGTTTCAAATATGGGTTTAGAATGAAATTCACTAGATTTTACAAGTAGAGAATTGAGATAATTGTGCAAAAAAAAAAGCTATTACCAAAAGAAAATCAAAACTTTGCATAATAAAATTTATCATTCTTAAATAAGAAATGCACTAAAAAAAAATTTAACAACCTATTCCTATGCATCTACAATTTTGTTAATTCATGTAAATATTCTAAAATATATCAACCTAATATATCCACAAAATAATATACTTTTAATAAAAAAAGCATTTAAAATCATTTAATTTTTATTTGATTCTATTAAATTTTAATTATTTTATCTAAGTACAAACAAAATATGAAATACTATTTTATGTTTTGTAGTGAAGATAATTTTATAAATAGAATAGATATAGTTGAATGCGTATAGATCTCTATAAAAAAATATTTCTAAATGAGCATGTATAAAAAATCATATAATAAATTCTTGTATATTACCAAATATTTTTTTAGATACATTAAATCACAAGAGTTTTAAAGCTATATTTATATATATTTATGTTATATCAAAAAAATTATCTAATCAAAGATCTCATGTTTTTGTTGTCTCGAGTCATCATGGCCCCTTAGGTACTTAATCAATGGTAGTTGATCCAATTAGATGGTAAGATCTTTATCAACAATCATGAGTTGTATCATCCAAGGAGGTCTTTTAGACCTTAAGTGGATGTGTCTAAGGGGATAATTTTAAATTGACTTATGTTTGCAAAGAGGTTAATGTCATACCAAACGTGTCGTATAATTCATAACTCAAAGAGCAAAGACATTAGTATACATATAGATTATAGCAATGACCATAATTTAATAGTGTTTTTCACAATAAACCATCCAATCAAAAGACTCTGCCGAAGACACAATCTTTAATGATGTCATTTCATGACATAATCATGCAAACAAAGAACACAACCATGTTCTTATTGGTGTGAGATCTTCTAACAGTGACTACAAGAGTATACATATATGACATTAGCTATTTTTTGAGCTTAGATAAGTTATATATTTGTCACCACCAATGAAAAATGCTGGAGGGTGGATGAAATTCTATTTTATGCTTTAGTGATAGTTTTCTCTTGATTAGTTTAATATTTATAATTTTAACCATTTTTTATATTTTCTTAGTTTTAGGTATATTTAAAATAGTATCCCCTTTGATTAAGATTTTCTACCAACAAGGCCAAAGTCAATGTATAATTGATTAATTTAATTTTGCTAACTTAGATCATATCAACTTTACTTGCATTTTGATAGAGGATTGAGTCCACAAATAGTGATTTAAATTTTATTTTCTATTCAAGTGTTCATCATATTACAAACCTTGACAATTCTATCTCTATAAATAGAGAATTAGGTTTATAGGATGAACATGTTACTACACTTCATCGATAAAATTTAGACTTAAATTTAAAAGAGTCAATTTTTAAAATAGTGGAATTATTTTCTAGCTATATGCTCATTATCAAGACAATCAAATTCAAGTCTATCTCTTTTTTAGCCCACATAACATTATAAAATGTTAGAATTTTGTGTTTAATGCATTCATTAGAGCACATGCAAACTTTAAATTTCATGGGTTTGATAAATTCAACAAATTTAATAATCTTTTAGAGCAAGTTAATTTTGAATTTCACATATTTTAACCATGCAGTATTCTTTGATTGTCCATTTAAACATTTAACAAGCTAATCACAACATATGTGAACATATTATTTTCGATGATTTGATATGATGTGTGTGCCTTATTAGAACTGTGTCATGCTCATCTCATTTGAAAGTTTTTTATTCATGGGAATATGTTGTTGTTTATGAAAGTACACTATTTCATTAGAGTGTTCATTAATAATCATTCATCACTGAAATTTTCATTTTGATATTTAGTTGTGATTTTAAGTTGAAAAGTTTCTTTTAATTTATTTTGTTTAAAGTCCTATCACTAAAAAATCCATCAATATTCATGCATTGGGCCATCTTTGGGAATACTAGGTTGTCCTACCACATTATGAAAATTGTATATAAGTGTGTCCTAAACACTATGATTGAGTCTTTTACTTCTATTGCACCAAGAAAAAGTGCATATAAGTTTTTGTGTACTTGCATAAAAATATACACGCAAAATTTTATTTTATAAAGAAAGAAGTGTACAAATACTTATTTTATTGGTTTAGGTCTTCTACACCCACCACACCAAAAAAGATGTGTACGGACCTTCTTTGACAACACAAAGAGAGTCGTGTATGTATTTTTTTCTCCCACTTGACTAAAAATGGTGTGTATTGCTCATTTTATTTTAATGTTAAGAATGACATGTATAGGTCACAAAGAAAATTAGCAAGAAAAAATATATTTTCATGGCCATGTCAAAATGATACATGTATGTACTAAGAATATCAATGACATAAAATTATACCTATATGTGCAATGTTGACAATGATGAGGCATCAGGACATTGATGAGTGAACTAGACAATAACAACAACAACTAGCTTTTATCCCACTACATGGGGTCGACAACATGAATCTTTTTCTCCATTATGTTTTGTTAAGTGCCAAAGTTTCATTTAAATGTAATAAAATAAGATCACTTTTTATACTACATAACCAAGTTTTTTGAAGCCTACCTCTACCTTTCTTAATATAGGTAAATTCTTATGCATCTCTTCTAATCATCAGATAGCTGATGTTTTATGTGGCCAGACCATCTAAGGTGACTCTCTTGAATCTTATCTACCATTGGAGCTACTCCAACCTTTCCATGTATATATTCATCTTGCATTTGATCTCTAAGTGTAAAGCCACTTAGCAATCTGAGCATCCTCATTTTTGAAGCACTTAATTTAATTTTATGCTTCTCTTTATTGGCCAACTTTGTGCATAATCATTACTAGTCTTACTTCTATCTTATAAAATTTTCTCTTAAGTCTTCCACACAACTAGATTGAAAATTCAAAATTTTCTCTTTTCTTTCTATATATATATATATATATATATATATATATATATATATATATATATATAATTTTTTCTTCTTCTTTTATTCTTTTGTATTTCTATTTTATTTTTGGTATCTTTCTGTTAGGTATGAAGGGTAAAGGGGAGCAAAAGAGAGATGGGCGCAAAAAGAAAGAGAGTCAAAGGGAGTACTAAAGAGAGGGTGAGCATGGAAAATATAGAAGAATATTAGAGAGAGAATGGGATGGGTGGAAGAGGAAGAAGGATGAGGTTGGAAAAAGAGGGAGAGGACAAAAATAGAGATGTGATAAGAAGAGGAAGGAAGAATGTCTTTGATGGTGATATAAATAATATTACAATATAGCATCAACAATAGATGATGTAATAAAGGAAATAGTCTTTGATGGAGAATATGAGATACAACATCTGATTGATATCAAAAATGATAGATGTACACTAGTGTCATAGTAAATGAAGGAAAGAAGGAAACAATAGATGGAGAAGCGATGAATGATATACTTAAAATTGGAATGAGAATGCAATAGTTTATGTTTTAAACTTTTTTTTTATATATAAATAGATGATGCTTTATCTTAGTAGAGAGATGAGAGAATGATTGAGAGAAAATAGAAGGGTTGTAAAGAGAAAGAAGAGAGGAGGAAGAGGAAAAAAAAGAGAGAGAAAAAAAAATCTGTTTGGATATGATAAGTAGAAAAAAGAGGAGAAGCTCTGGTGACTAAAAACAATGCATCAACAATAATAGTGGATGTGTAGCCTAGAGTGGCAATGACAGGCTCCCACATGGAAGTGAGAGAGAGGAAAAGGAGATCATGAGGAAGAGAGGGAGAGAGGGAGGGTGTATATGAGGGATAGGGGGCTCATGCTTGCATCTAAGAGGGAGAATAGATAAGTAGTTTATATTTTTCAGCAATTTTTTTAAATAAAAGGGTTGTTTGTTCCCCACATACCCTCTAAAAGGCAAGAGGGGGGCATCCATTCCACTCCCCCCAAAGAAATTTTCTCTTGTTAGTTTAAATCAATTAACAAAAGCACCATTAAGTAAAATACTATTTTCTTTACCAATAACATTATCTATAGATTTAGTGTCATGTTGCATTATCTCAAACAAATGACTAGATTTTAAAAGCACAAAGATATTTATTAACAAATATAAAATCAATTAATGACACTCCTTTTTTTTTAACCTACAAGAAAATGACTTAATGGAGGCCATTAATAGAATACTAATAAAGCTACTTAAGATGATCTATACCAAAAACAATTAACAATGGTATGCTAAAATGATAAAAATATTATGAGCATAGTGCACTACCTATAAAATTTAAATAAAAGCTACTCCTTGTGAATTTGTTCTTGGAGCTAAAGTAATCCTAATGCTTGAGATTAAGTTGGCATCACTTGAAATAGTTGTATAATATAATCTCACCTAAAAATAAAATGTTAGTTTGTCAATGAAAGAGCTTGGCATGCTTGAAGTTAGTTTCATGGCTCAACAAAAAATTATATTTTTTAGCAAGGATGCATAAATTCTTTCAATTATAAGTTGCATCCACAAATATTTGAGAAAAGAGATTTAATCTTAGTACTAAAGTTTAATCATTCTCCATCACAAAATTAGAGGAAATTTTGAGGCTAACTAAGAAGGCCCTTTTGTCCTTAAGAGAGCATATAAAGTGTAGCCTAATTACTTAATAATTTGAATGGTCATTGATTGATACAAAAAAAGTATACTACATAATGACTTAATGAAGCAAATATTATACCCAATTTTCTTCTAAGATCTCTCTCTCTCTCTCTCTCTCTCTCTCTCTTTATATATATATATATATATATATATATATATATATATATATATATATATATATATATATATATATATATATATATATATATATATATATATATATATATATATATATATATATATATATATATATATATATATATATATATATATATATAAAGAAAAAATAAAACCGAATAAAAGTGAAAAAGAAAAGAGGTTTTAAAAATAAAAAAATTCAAAAAAAAAATTTGTGTTTGTCCTTGCTGAACTTGACATATCCCTTCACCAACTTCATCAGTTGCCTCTCTCAAAGGTCAAACTTAAATTCTCATACATAGTGCACATGCTTTAAAAAATGTGCAAATGCATTATATTACAATGAAAATTAGGCAAAAGCATTAAGTAGGTGCCCTAGAATTCATGCAAGTGAATTATCTTGCACCAAAATTGTTGTAACGTATTAGATATAAAACAATCCATATGTGATCTGGCCTACATGACAACAATATTCAAACACAAGATCTATAATGTTATGTAGGCTAATATAAAATAAATTCAAATTATCTCATTTAAAAAACATGCAAATTACTTAAAGTGCATCTAAATCATTAAAACTAAAGTCATTCAGAGATGTGAAAAGGCTCATACACAATATATAAGAATATTATGGGGACAAAATATGAATCAAACTGAAGTTTAACTCATCTTAAAAAACACAAATCTTTAAAACTACATAGTTGATCTCTACATCAATTCCAAAATGCAATTTGACCAAACACAATGAAAGTGATGAGCGATAGAAGTATTATTGTATGATTCTAGTGATAATCGCACAAATTCGACTAAAATCTTTTGAAACATTGCCCATTTGCAAAGTAAACTTCATCTCTTAGGATTTTTTCTACTAGTTTGTTTGTTGTTTTGATGAAAATATCACCCCATGGTAATAGCATCTCATTTGCTTTTGATTCCACCCTAGGGATATACACACCAAATATTTCCCTTTAATTCTCTCAGTATCTATTGATTTTTACTCTTAATGTTTATGGTCATGCTCGATTTCTTCTGTTGATCATAAGTAGACAATTTCTAGTGTAGTTTCATTTGCATATCTTCAAATGACTCCCCTAGTTATTTGTTCTCCAAGAGTTTTGGCAAACCATATAGTGAGGTCTCCATCTCCTTCCTAAGTAATTCCTATCTTTTTCAAGGATCTTCCTTATTTTCCTCCCTGAAGATTACACCACCTTCACAACAACACTTGTGCTCTTTTATGAATGTTTCTTGTGGCTTGGGTGATGTCGGTAGTTTTCCTCACCATTTAACAATTTCTCTCATTTTTCCAATAGAACATACAACTTAAACAATGCCAAAGATTGAGGTAAATCTGCTCTCTTATTTTCTAATGCGGAGATTTATGTGCTTTCTAAGCCATTCTCCCTCTCACTTATTAGAAAATTTTAGCATGGAGGTAATTCACAAGTTCATGTCAAATTTATAGCTAATGGGCAACTATTCTATTGGACCATCAGCTATTAACATGTCATAATAAATTTTTCTTTAGAAGCAAATTACATTAGACTCTATTTAGGACATTCATATTATATTGATGGGTTCTTTATGAGCATGCTAAATTGTTCTCCCCAATTTGTTTGTTCGATAAAGCCTCACATTACTCTTGTTTGAATCTCTTTTCCATGACTTCATCAACACTACTTAAACTAGATTATAACATTTCTTTGGCTTTTATTTTGATAAGCCTTTACATGATAATGCTACGACAACTACTCTTTTTCTATGGCTACTATGTTAGTGAGATGGATGTTACAACTCTTTTTCATAAAGAGGTAAGGACTGGATCTTCGTCATTTGAAAATTAGACAAAAAAAAAGAATTTTAAAACTTCTAACATATTGCTCCACTTTCCATATATTTGGATATAAATACTATGATAAAGCTCATCTTGAACTTAAAATAATGAATTTGAAGCTCAAGACTGCTCACTTGATCCCCACCTCCACTAAAAATTCTTCTTTCTTCAAAAATATTTGGAGTACCATCAAATGACATTGTTCATACCTCTGTATCCAAATATGTTTGGAGCTCATTAATTGGGCTTATATGTTGTAAATTTTAAGAATTGTAATATCGCATATTTTTAGGATAAGATGTGGAACATCTTTAGGATGAAAATTGGACTATGAGCAGTGACATTATCAAAAGATATCATACTCTTTAAGCATTTTATTTTATTTATTAAATAGCCTCCCAAGATTGCAAGCACCTATGGCTAATTAGTTCGTTATGTGAAGGGCAATGGACATGGTGTGTCTAACAGGTAAGTTTAATTATTTCATTAGTTTAGAGTTGAATGTTTTTTTCTACTTAAGGCATGATTGTAATTTTTCGTGGATGTTTCTTGAGGTCTTTAAATGCCTCCCTTGTAGAAAGGATAGGGGTCTTTTACTTTTAGTTTAGTTCAGGTTATCCTGAGTGTAGGATGGATTTCCCTTCTTGGAGAGTTGTGAGGAAGGGATCCATAGTGAGGCAGGTGGCCTTCATCGCTTCCTTTGCCATGAGGGCTGTTGTTTTCCTCTCTGATGTGGATTCCAGCAAGGAGGATAGATCCAGGCCACTGATTAGACATTGCGGGATCAAGCTACCAATGGGAGGAAAATATAACTGCCTTCTATTCGGTTCTTTGGAATACTAGGAACCCGCAATATAGCAGTTGGTTTAAGTTCTCCCACAGTTCTTATAGCTGGCTACCAGGAAGAATCAAGTCAATCCAGAGGTCCAACAATTGCTGAATTCATACCTGCCAGATACAAGAAGGCCAGCAATAACAGCTCAGTTTGAATCAAGAATTACAGCCAATCAGGTTCTCTGTGTCCCTACCTAAGTTAGCTAATCTTTTCTTTTATATTTCCCTAAAACCTGCAGTCGTTTCCTGTGTTTATTTTTCCCTACAGGATTCCACTGAGCTGCAAACTAAAAGTTAATTCCAGTAGTTAACAGAGAAAGATAATCTGAAAAATTCAAAATTTGGATTCTTTTCATCACCACTTCTCCCAGTGATTAAAAACCACAAATCAGGTTCTCTGTTTTCCAATTCCTGATTTGACGACAATCTTTTCTTCCAAATCAATAGTTGCCAGTATTCTTTATTGATTTCTAGATTATGGGAGCTTTCCAACTGCCTCAACAAGCTGTCTTGAAGCCAGCAGTTGGCTTTCCTGTTCCAGGCAATTTCAGTCCAGCAATTTTCATCAGGAACCGAGAATTCCTAAGAACTCCAAAGGAGGAGGAAGACTCTCGGTAAAATTCAAAATGTCTTAAGCCACCTGCAGTGGCTGTTTTTCTTTTTCATGGCGCAACTTCATCGGCTCTCAGCAGAAAACTAAATCAACTCAAATAGACAGAATGGAGTCTTAGAAGCAAATCTTGAAGCAAGAAACGACCAAGCAGAAGTACTCAGGGATTTACAGAAAAATTTTGGCTTTAGGATGAAACAAAACCTCTTAAAAAAGCCTGACTTAAGTTTTCCCAGGTTTCAATTGTAGAGCTTCCACCAAAAAAGAAACTCCAGGCTTCGGCTTAAGAAAGAATGATTCTCAAATGGCATCAAGGAGGTAAAATCCAACCAATTTTGAAGGGTCTTTGCATCAAGAACATTTCTCTACTCAGAATGCTGGAGTCTTATTGCTAGAAAACAGTAGTTAGGCCAGAAAAAATCTTGGCGTTAGACAAGAAAAAATGTGTTTAACACTCAAGGGGTATACAGTGTTATTCTCATCAACTCAATCCCCTCAGGGGTGGTAGAGGAAGGTTATCGACCCTGAGCGTGAAGACTGAAGTGAAATAGAGCAGTTGACAACAGCTCCAGCTGTTACCACCATTTTTTTCTTCCAGCCGGGAGCGTGAAGACTGAACTAGAGCAGTTGACAGCAGCTCCAGGTGCAGCACCATTTTTCTTCTTCCAGCAACTGCTTATACCTGGCAATATATCTGGCTGAAAAATTTTTGATAACGGGAAGTTTTTTATTTGGGTTGAATGTAAGGTTGGGATAGTCCTATTAAAGAGATAGGTGCTGTTAAGTTTGGAAAATTGTTGCAAGAGCGTTGCTTTTGCGTCCAAGTACTATAACTTGGTATTTTTGTATTTCTTTTCTTATTCCATGGTTGAAGATTGTATAACTCTTTGGACTTATTATCATGCATTTTATTTCGAACGTTTGAGATGGTGTTAGCAATGCTTTAGATTAAGGTTAGTCATACAAGCTCTTGCATAAATTTGGTCTTGAAAATGCCTCATATATTTGTTATTACAATTGATTTCAAAAATATAACATAAGTATCAACTCTATTGTACAAAGCAATTTCATTTAGGCGATGGGATGATAACTGCTCTTTTGAACAAAATTCTATGATTATGTCATCCCAAAAAAATCATAGACCATAATATATTAAGTCAACAAAAGTAATCAATCCAACTTGACCCAAAGATTCATGTTAATAATCATGAGTTGCATCCTCTAACTAAGAGGCCAATTGCAAAGCAACAATTAAGATAAAAAAAAAAAATTTACTTTGTACCCAATTGCAAAGACATGCCTTTTTAAAAAATACAAATTATTGCCAACTTTTGACCACAACCACCTATTAGAAAATGCTGTCATATTCCCAGTAGCTTGAAATTTTGAGCTAGTGTATATTTAATAGCATTTGATATGACATTAGCTCTTTGAAGAGAACGACTTAATTTAAATTTCAAATAGATTCTTCAAAGTTTGGTTATTTCTAAACTAATACCCTTAATGTGTCATAGCTTCACTCTAACATTGAAAATTATTATAAATTTTTAATTGCATTTATTGTATTTTGTTGAATTTTTAATGATTTGATTTTAATACATACAAATGCATGATTTGCTATTTTATATTTAAAATTGATGATAATTTATAAATATAATATATTTTATGGCATGTGTAGATAATATCTCTAAAAAAACAAATCCCTTAATTGACAAGGGTAGAAAATCTATAATCAAATCTTGTAAATATATTTACAAATATTTTTTACATTCATACAATTATTTATTTTTTAAAATTATGTTTATATATGTTAATGTTATGTCAAAATAAATTAGTCTCACCATCTTGGATTTCTTTTTTATTTTAGAAAATACAGTACTTAAAATGTATATTAAGTTATAAGTAAGGATTATTGATCACAATATTGGTCAAGACTTTCAACTATTAGAGATGCTTATGAAGCTATTCTCTGAATTTCTATTTCTCATCTTCCACAAATCTCCATCTTTGTTGAGTTGCCTTAGTAACTGTCATTGTCTCTTCCCTCAACCATATTGATCCCTAAACATTGACATTAACACAACCATTGTTTGCGGACCACCTTGCTTCGTCTCACCTCTATTGCCACTCACCTCTTATAACACTTTGGTTGTATGGTTGAGATGTCATGTGGTTGCAATTTCTTTAGTTTCTCTTGATCCATTTGTGAAAGCATCATGTTCTACCTAGATTTCTAGTGTATAGCCTAACCAAGAGGTTTTTAGAAGCTTTGAAAGGGAGATGTCCTATTGACATGATTTCAATTAAATTCATATATCCTTTTCTTTGGTGACACTCCAACAATTCTACTTTGTGATGAAGAGGTACAATCATTGACTAAACCGTTTGAGTTTTATATTTGTTGAAATATCTTGTGATAGTTAAATTATTGCTACAAACTAATGTAAATATCTTTAAATTTTAGAACCATAAGGATTTTGCTAATTTCTTGCTATCTTCAACTAGATATGAAGAAAAACTCTTCCATTAAGAAATAGACAAGAAAAAAATTATTAGATAGGTATAGTCTCCATCATATCACACCATTAGCAAACAAATTATTTCGACCAAAAAAAATCAACGAATTCCCAATGCTACTAAATTTAAAGAGCCTCAAATGTATCTACTAGAATATACTTGAAGCAACAGCATAACATGGAAAATTTACGTTCCTTAAGAGAAAAAAAATTAGTCCCATAAAATAATCATGTTAATAAATCATGTTTATCTTCTAACCAAGAGATTTTTAAAAGCAGGCATCTCTTCCTTTCTTGACATCCAACAAGCAATCTTTGGCTAAGCCTTTTGAATTATACATTTGTTAAATCTTTTTTAGAAAACTAAATTAATGCTTCAAGTTCGAAGATTAAGAAAACCAATACATAAATATTAAAGTTTCAAAAACTTAAGAGTTAAAACCAACACATTGCTAATTTATTTCCATCTTCATTAAGAGATGTGAGACAACTTCATTGCCATTAAAAGAGAAAAGAAATTGTTGGGTTGATGTAAAAATATTTTAAAATTCATCAATAACCAATTTAGACATTTATGGTATCAAGAATATAAAAATTTTAACATACAAATAATTATCGGAAAAAAATGTTTCCCATGCTATTAATTTTAAAGAGCATGAGTTATATCTAATGAAAATAGATAACACTTATCAGAGTATAGAAGAACCAACGACACATATTTTATCACAATTTGAAGAACAATGATAAATACATACTTGAAACAAAAGTGAGACATTGAAAACTTTCATTTCTTAGAAGAAGAAAAGTCTTCTTTTAAAAATCATATTAATGAAGTTGTTAAACAACATAAATAAAACTATTAAAATTTAAAAACTTTTGAAAGAAAAACAAAAATCATTAGAAGAATCATTTCAGCCCTAAGCAATTTTACTATGTTAAACTTTCCCTATCAAGAGACAAACATCCAGCCATTTAAAATGCAAAGGCTTTCAAAAACTAAAATATTGATTAGATATTATATAAAACTATTCTTGTATTTGTTAAAATATAATAAAGACATAATTTGCAAAGAAAAATAGATGCCAAAGTACATCATTTACAAGTTGGCATATACTTGGGTGACAATAAATTTTTATATTATAACACAAAGCATAAAATTGTAGAAAAAGTAAGATGGATATGTGACCCAAAACAACAATTCATAACTTCCCTTTTATTTTTTATTATTGATCTAACATTTTAAAGACAAAAATTTGAAGACATATGCATTTATGTTTTAATTACACAAAGCTTCCTAGAAAGCAAACTAAGATACATTCTTTTAGCAGGCATTTATAAAATTGAAGTGGCTATGAATAGACTAACAAAAATCTTAGTACAAAAATAAAATTATATCTTTCAGGGACAATGTTGTTCTAATATTTAATGGAATTGCATTCAACTAAATATACATAAAGCAAATTATTCAATAGGTAGGGAAAATAAAAAATTAGTAGTAAAAGTAACAAATGCTATAGTAACCAATCACAAGAAAGTACATAATGTATGAAGTTAGCTAAATGGAATTGACAAAATGCTAGTAACCAATTTCTTAATGACCTCCAAGGACAATGTGGTTTTAATAATTAAAAGAATTCCATTCAATTAAATGATCATAAAGAATTCCATTCAACAGGTAGGAGAAAAACAATTAGAAAAATCGGCAGTGCACCTCAAAAAGTAAAAAAATGCAATAATAACCAAGTTACAATGAACTACATAATTTATAAATTTTGCTAGACAGAATTAACAGGAAGCTAGTAATCAACTTCTTAATGAGCCACAAGATAAAATATCTAGGGATAGAAGATTAAAACAACACAAATTATCATTTGCATAATTGATCTTTTGGGAAAGAACTAGAATAATAATTATAGATAAGAACAAATAAAAAAGAATTGAATAGTTTATATTAATCTTTAAATGTACTCAATAGTCAGAGTTCTGAACCATGAAGCTACAGTAAGAGTGCAATTTGGAGGGGCTTAAGATATGACAAAAGATCATTTTACAAGAGACTAAAATACTATTGCTACTAATCATATAAGATAACAAATCACATTCTACTAATAAGTACCACAACTAGCAAGGCCTTCAAATTAACCACTGCCTTTTTCTAGGTCTTATGGATATAAGCATACTTGAAGTTAAACTTAAAGCATTCAACAAATTCATAAGTGATAGAATAATGCTAAAAGGTGAGATATGATAAATATAAATTGACATCACAACTAACTAAACTTATTTGGTCAAATAATTACAATAAAAGTCACTTACAAATGATGAATTGATGACTCAATGAATGTGAAACTATCATCCTCTTTTCTATAACGAAAGCAAATACACTTTCAAGGAAATATTTAATATCTACTTATATTATGTGGCACTCCCCAAGACAGCTAGAAATATGAGTTCTAATCTTTTTGTTTGATACTAAGAAACAATATTTTTATAATATATCAAAACTATAATGCCCTTTAAGCATTTCTATAAGCAACTAAAAAATAATATACATGCTAATTTAACAAAATAAACTATTCAACAAGAAAATCTAATTATCATAACGTATAAAAAAATACATTATTCTAACATGATCAGCCTCTGTAGCATGGAAATTGAAATCGTCATCAAAATATTGATCTATAAATGCACCTTATTTGATATCAAAATAAATGTGTTAATGAATAAATATACCAATTTAGTGGAAAAAATATGATCCTTAATACTAACCATAGATTTTATTCCAACAATTTTTCTTAGAGATTATAGACAAAAGGCACAAAACATACAGTTTAATTGAGGAACTGCATGGCAGAACTCTAGAGATTATATTACAAACCCTAATTTGGTAAAAGGAACTTTTGTAAGAATAACTCAAGCTGTTGATACAAGCATATATAGAAGCTAAAAATAAAAAAAATTAGCTAATCGAACAAAAGCAAACAAAAATTCAAATAAATTTTACTAAAGAACACATCCAACATATAAGTTTCAAAACTAGGTAAACTATTCTTACTTCTAGTGTGGTTATCATAAACATTAACCTTTAATGATTACCCTAAGCACAACAATGATACCTTTATCTAGCAATTATGCCCACAACCACACTCCTTGCTATTTCCATGCCCATTTCTTGAGCCTTTGATATATATCATAAGCGACATTATCTTTTAGTGCTCTTCATTGACTAATTTTTCTGCTATATATATTTTCTCTTTACTTCCAAAGATCAAAATACGCCTATACATTAATTTTCATCCTTTTTTCAAAAAAAAAAAAGTGAATCAATCATTGTATAAAGACAAATACAAATTTATTTATGAAAACAATTTCATGGATATATTAATTCTTCTACAAAAATAAATACAAATGTAGTCTATTTAGGAAAATCCATCTCTTAAAACACACTCAGTAGAAAATTTAAATCCAGTTATTCTTGCCTAAATGAAGTCCAGATGGATTTTCAATTTATTTCGAGATTGTAATACAAAAATTCTTCGAGAGAACAAGTAAAACTAAAGAAATAATTAAATTTATTAGAAGAATCACTAAATCCAAAGCAAATCTACAACATTATACTTTCACCATCAAGAGATGATCATCCAGCCAACTATAATGGAAGGCCTTCAAATACTAAAACATGGATTAGATATTATATAAAGTTAACTTCAAGTTCATTAAAACATAGTAAAAAATAGTGTGCAAGAAATGATAGTTGTTAAAATACATCTTTGAAAAGTTGACGAATGCATGGGTGATAATAAATTTGAATTTTATAACATAGAGAGAACCTAAAAGAAAAATATAATAAAAATATTTGGTCTAAAATACAATTTACTACATCCAAGTTAATTTTGAAGTCAAAAATATAAGAGTTAATGTGTTATTTACATATAGCTTAATAGCAAACAAACCAAGGTACCTTCTTTCAATTGACAAAGCATCTAATAAATTGAAATGTTTATGAATAGACTAGCAAAAAATTTGGATCAAAGACTAAATTAAGTCTTCCAAGGACAATGTGATTCTAATAATTAAGTGAATTGTATTCTATTAAATGAACATTACCTTAAATATTCAAGAGGTAGGATAAAAAATACAAAGCTAGTAGCACACCTTGAAAAGTCAACAAATGCAATAATAACCAAGTCACAATCAAGTACATAATGTATAGATAGAGTTAGCTAGATGGAATTAACAAAATACTAATAACCAACTTCTCAATGAGCTACAAGATAAGATATTTTGGGTTAGGAGATTTAAAAAACACAAATTAATGTCTACATAATTGATCTTTCAGGAGACAAGTAGAATAAAAAATTGAAAATAAGAACAAATATAAAAGAATTGAAAGGTTCTTATTAATCTTCAAAAACATAACTATAATTTTACAAGAGAAAAATAATATTGACTACCTATTTTACAAAAGAATAGAATATATCTTACTATTAAAGAGCACAACTAGAAAGACCTTATGTGTTTTGTGCTTTATGGATGTAAGCATACTAAAAATTGAACTTTAAAGCATTTAGCCTGCACATTATTGAAAGGATAACAACAAAAAGATTAGATAAAATAAATATAAATTGACATCAAAGCTAATTGAACTCTTTTGGTAAAAATATCAATAACTTAGGTCACCTTCCAATGATAAGTTTATAACTCAATGAATTTGAAACTATCATCCACTTTTCTAGATCAAGTGCAACTATTCTTTCGAGAAATTCTTTAAGATATGCTTATATTATGTAGTACTCCCCAAGACATCCAGAGTGCTTATAACCTTTTGTTTGATATAGAGAAACAATTTTTTTTATAGTATGTTGAAATCATGATGCATTTTAAACATTTGCATAAACAACTAAAAAAGTAACATAATTGAACTTTAAAAAAATAAACTCTTCAATAAGAAAATCCAAAAGCATAATGTATATACAAATGCATGCTTCATAACATGATAAACATCTATAGCATGGAAATTCATATCCATAACCTCATCAAAATGTTGATATATAAATTCACTTTATTTTACATCAAAATTAATGACTTAAAAAATAAATATACCAAATTAGTAGAAAAAGCATGCTCATTGAAATTAGCCATAGGTTTTGTGCAAACAATTTCCTTAAAAGATTATAGAGAAAAAAATCACTAAATAATCAAGCCATATAATTTGATGAACTACATGGCACAAAACTAGACACCATATCAAAAACCCTACTTTGATAAAGGATATTTTGTAAGATAAACTCAAACTATTGATGCACAAATATATAATTGCTAGAAATGCAAACTTAGCTTGAAGACTAGGTTACGATGTTGCAAGACACAGAGCATTATACTCAAAATTGCGTGACGAGTAGGTCAAGTAGCCCTATGGTATACAAACACTCTCCATATCTGTGTGCTAAATTTGCAATGTATGAAGCAATGTGGAATTCTTTCTTCTTCTTCCTTGCATAACATACACTTTGATGGTAACTGCAATCCTTTGAGTTTAAGTATGCCATCCATTAGGTTGAAACTGTGAAATAGCCTCCAACAAAAAAATGAAATCGATGGCTTGATGGTTGAGTTCTAAATTATTTATCCCCTATAATTGTCTTGGTTTCTCTCCACTAGTTCTAGTATATGATTTTGTGGATGGTTGAGTTCTTAGATTGACCTGTATTAATGAGAATGTCTTTCTTGTTTCCTTCTATTGGTATATTACTGATCTCCTTACATATGTCGAGGGGGAGGTGTTCTTTCAGTTTGTCTATATTCTAATCAAAATCAATCCAAAATTTTGAAATATATTGTGATTGTTGTGGTCTTCCATCCATTTTTCAAATGAAAAGTGCCTCTTCCCCGATGTAATGATCATTACAGAACTCTATGTTTCCATATCCCATGTCCTAAAATATTAGATTTTCAACTTCCTATCTATGTTGCAGCATTTGTTTCTATGTTGATGAGTATGATTTCTTCAGTTTGGTAATCATTGGATGAGCTTGTTGGCAAAATTTCTTATGCATTAATTCAGCCCAGAAAGAGTTTTTTTCTCTAAATTTGATCCACATCTTGATAGTATTACATTTAGTATTATTTTCTATTATTTTGAATCCCAGACCACCCTTGCTGATCGGTTTGCTTATTTGCTTCCAACTGGCCTAATGGATTGACTTGTGTTTGTGGCTACAAATGAATCTATTGAGCATCATTCTATTCTTATCTAGATGTTTTTAGGGATTTGTTGTACCTGAGTGGTGTATAAAAAATTGAGTTGAGGATACTCTAAGCCAAAGTGATCCTTCCACCAAATGAGAGGAATGAATTTTTTCCAAGAGTTTATTCTATTTTGTATTTATCAATAAGCTCATAGAAGAGGGAAGATGTAAGTCTTCCTTTGTATAGTTTGATGCTAAGATAAGTAAAAGGAGCATTGGAATGAGTGGAGCCTATTTTCTCACTAATCCATTCGATTTTGTTCTTAATAATCCACTTCCCTTATCACAAAGCAACATTTGTTAGCCTTTTTTTTCATATATGATATTGTTGTGAATTCTTTGATGATTGCCATTTGTGTGTTACTTCATTATTTTCTTCCATTAAAAAGAAGTAAAAGAACATCTACAAATCCCAAATGTATAATCTTGAAGTTACTTGAGGTGTGAAATCTGATATCTATCTTGGAGGCATCCTCTTTATTTAGTTTTCTTGAGAGGAGGTCTAAAGCTAATATAAAGAGGGATGGGGAGAGAGAATCTCCTTGGTTAATAGCTCTATTTTCCTAGAATAAACCATGTGATTGTCCATTGAGAAGGAGTTTATGATGGTTGTTCTCAAGAAGTCTATAAATTAGTGTGCAAAATCATTAGATAAACCTCTTTCCTTAAGTGATCTGAGGATGAAGTTCTAGCTCATAGTATGTAAAGCTTTCTTGATGTTTATTTTCATAATCACATTTCCTCCTCTACCTTTTTTGTTAATGTCCTTGATGAGTTCCTATGCAAGTAGTATATTATCAGTTACGTTCATTCCTTTGACAAAACAACTTGATTTCAAGAGATGAGGACAAGAAGAAGTTTTTAAATTCTATTTGTAACTATTTCTTTCTTTTGAAATCAAGACAATAGTAAAGGTAGAGAAAAAGTTATAGAAATTCTATCCTCTAAAGAAGCTTTGTATAGTAGTGATAACATCCAATTTTACAATGTGCCATACCTATTGATAGAAAAGAGTAGTAAATCCATCAAGTCATGTACTTTGTAACCATCCATTGAATTTAGTGCATTCCAGATTTCCTCTTCCAATGTGATAGAGGTAAACTTCTCATTATAAATTGGTTCTCTATCAAACATAAAAATGTTATGGTTGAGCTGGTGGGTTGTGCTATTTATGGGTGGTTGGTTGAGTAAGTTTGAGAAATAGTTCTTGCAATCCACTATAATACTATTGAATATGGATTCATCTTCCATCTATATTTTTTATCTTGGTCACCTATTTTCCTTCTCTTTTCTTTCTAATACATGCATGGAAGTATTTAGAGTTCTTATCTCCTTGGAGAAAAATGTTTGATGAGGCTTTTTGTCTAAAGAGATCCCCTTCTCTATCAATGCACCCCTATAAATCGATCTGGTGCTATTCTAATTTATTTTCAAGTTCATGTGCATCCCTTATATCCATTCCAAACATTTCTCTATCAATAATATTAATCTTGTTCTTAGTAGATTTGATTAGATGTTGAATGTTGTCGAATATCTCTATTTTCCATTTTTTGAGAGCACGGATGGTAGTTTTATGTGATGCCCATAGCTTGACCTAGGGGTTGTTGCTTTCCACACCTTGCCAAGATTCTGATATGCATTTGATAAATTTAGGATGCATTTTCCACATATTTAGGAACTTGAAAGGGTGGTGCTTTAGTTTGGGGATAAGATTGAAGCTAACCAGGATTGGATAATGGTCGAATGCAATTCTAGCTAGGCGCTTTACCTCCATTGTCTAGAAGTGTGAATACCAGGCTAAGTTTATAAGGATTCTATCAAGCCTTTCTAAAACTTTTCTCCTCCTCCAGATGAAAGGAGTACCACTATAACCAACATAAAAAAGATTAGCATCTTTAATGTATTCAGCGAATTCAAAGATGATTGACATGTTAGGCTTTTTGCTACATTCTTTCTCAATCGGGCTTGCAAACATATTGAGATCTCCTCTAACCATCAAAGGCCATGTTGTGTTGGAGCTAATGTGCTTTATATCAGTCCAAAGCTCCTTTCTATGAAGCCTATTACAAAAAGCATAAATTATGGTAGCATAAATAATTACATTAATGTCTGGGATGTGGATATGGAAGTATTGACTGGAATCAATGAAGACTTGGATTAGAAACCTTGGTTTTCTAAACAGCCATATTTTGTTACTAATATTGGAATGGATGTTGAAATGGGAAAATCTTTTTTTGATTTTGGGTAAGTTGTGGGTGTTAACTCGTGATTCCAAAATAACAAAAAGGTCAAGCTTATGATGTCTTACAAGGCTATTAGTCTATTAGTGGCATTTGTCAATGCCCTAATATTTCATATCATGATATTTGGCATGAGGGAGTAGGTTTATTCATAGAGAACCTTTTAGATGACCCTTCTCCGTATTACTTTTCTTTTGCCTTTTGATGTTTACTAACCAACAAGTTTTTGAATTCTTTAGAGCCTTTCTGGTTCTTTTTTTTTTTACTTGCTGGTTTACCATTCTTCCATAGCTAAATGAGCTATATCATCATAGTGTTATTCCACTAATTTCTCTTCTTATAATTGTATTTCTTCTTCCTACTAACTAGTCACGGCTGGAGTTGTTAGCTATTGTAAAGTATTTATGTTATCTAGTTTATTTTGGTTCCTTGGTTCATCTATATTGTGTTTAATGGTACCAATTTTAGATCTTCGCTTGGCCATGTGTGTAATGTATTCACTTGTGTCATCGTCATTTGGATTCTTTTAGTTATTCATATTTAGTTGTTCACTGTGAATTAGAATTGTAGGTGCAAGTGCTGTGTTGGCTAATTGAATCTTATCTTCATTGAAGACCCCATTAGTTTGGCTCTTATTTTCTTTTCTAGTTGATGATCTATTTCTCTAATATTGCTATTATAAAGTAGTTGTTGACAACAGGTATTCTCCATGTTCTATTCTGGAGTGATGCATTGGTGGGCTAAGTTTGTGTTATCCATTATGGGTATGTCTTCAGTGTGCAATAAGGTTGATGAGTGCTGTATATTCTAGTCAAAAGTTGGCTATTTCCTTTTTTTCTATTCTACTGTCTCTTAACTCTGGATGTGAAATAAAACATCTCACCAAGCAATGTCCAAAAATCTTACACTGTCCATAATATAAAGGTTTCTATTCAATCTCCACTTTTTTCCAATATCCATTGATGGTGAGACAATCTAGATATCCTCATTATAGATGGCTGTTATATCCATTTCTACTAAAATTCTAGCAGTAGATGCCTTGTCAAATTAAAGGTAGGGATGTCTAGTTTCAGAGGTATATTAAAGATGGCAGCAATAAAGTATAAGATTTTCTTATTAAACATGAGTAATTTTAAACAAAAAATTTAATCCAAATTGGCGCAATAGGGGGCTCAATGCTATAATCCAAGGATGGTCTCCATTTAAAGAATTTGACTAAAATTTTTTTTGATGTGATATAATTTCTTAGAGAATATCTTGGCATAATCCTTTTCCTTGGAAAGTTTGATCATAATGTCTCTTGCATCAGGAAGACCAACATTCCACTATCCACCTAGTTTAAGGTCCTCATAATGCTTCCTAATGAGGTCCATTTTAAGGTGCATATAAGTAAATTTCCCAATAAGTGTGAACTTGAATGGTTCAGGTAGATTCCAAGTCTTAGCCTCAATTAGAGGTATAGCTGGATTACCACACTTCTAAGTGGACTTCTTCAAAAAACTAGCACCACAGCTTTCTGAAAAGGAGTCGTGATAGCTTTGTGGAAATAGAAAGATATTTGGGTCAACTTTGCTTTCAGAAGGGGTGGAACTCCCATCCACCACATTAGCATAGGAAGGCATATTGAAAGGGAAAGTTGAAGAAAACTTGTGTGGAATGAAGGTTGCTACATAAAAAACCAATGGAACAGGGAAGCATACCCAAGAACGTCAACATCATCTTTCTTCCTGTAAGTTTAATATATGAAAAGATATGACAAGGCTCATTGAATCCATATCTGCATGATGTGTTACATCAACTCTCTTAGGTTTAAATGAACTCTACTATGTAGAGTTAAATCTAAGAAGCTTTGTACTAATTATGGAGTTGGAGTCACCAAATTAGTGTCGGTCAACCATGTATCTTCAACTAGTGGCTTATTCTTCCATAATATTTGAAAATGATGCTCATTGAGTGGATTATGGGTGTCTCCTCAGTGATGATATATTTAACATTAAAGAAAGAAGTTCTTGCAAGTATGAAGCTATATCTCTTACTAATTAAATAAGTGGAGGTTTGATTAACTCCTTCATATGATAAAATATCTTAAATATTAATAACTAGATGAATGAGTATATCACTAGGAAAATTAATGTGATAGAATTAGTTCTAATTTTTATAGAAATTTTAAAAGGTATATAAGCCTATTCATGTAATTTATATTTAGTGGTTTAATAATTAACAGAAAAGATAGATTCAAAATATAATCACATTTGTTATATTCTATTATTGGATGATTATGATTTAAAGAAAAAGTATATTTTTTTATTACTTATAGTAATTTACTTTCTTATATCTTTATGGAGGCTTTAAATTTCTTTAGAAAATAAGAATGTTGAATTAGAAAAATGAATGAGATGATAGGTTTGCTACATCAGTCAGTCATCTTAGCCTTTAACTATAGACTTATCTAAAAAGGTGATTTACTCATAGTTATAGAGATAGTACTATTACATGCAATTTTTGGGGTTGGTAAATGTAAATCCTAATTTTCTAAATATTTATGTACCAAACACTTATGCTAGTTTCCTAAGGTGTTGTCGATAGCTTCAATTGGTGGATTAATATATATATATATATATATATATATATATATATATATATATATATATATATATATATATATATATATATATATATATATATATATATATATATATATATATATATATATGTCTAATAATTTTTATAATTTTTTCTAAAATATGAGATAAGTCTAACATCACTTCTAGAAAAAATGTTTAAGGGAGACCATGGTGTTACTATATTTATTTGAGAAATAATTTGACTATGTAAGAAGCATCATTTGTTTTAAAATAAGACCAAAAATGAGTAATTTTTAGAACCTAACAAGTACAAAAAAAAATTATGTTATGTCCTTAAGCTATTATAGGTACTCCTAAAATTAAATCCATTAAAGGTCTTTCAAAATCCTGTAAGGAAAGGGTAAGGCAGTGCACTATTAAGACCTTTATTTAGTAGTTTCTGCCCGTTAACAAGGTAAGCATTGAGTAACAAATTTTTGAACCTCCTGTTTAATAAGAGATAATAAAATATATTATTTAATAAACATATTATTTCATTAATCTCAAAACAACTAGCTACTCCTCTAGAATGTAACTTAATGATATAAAATTATAAAAGATAAAAAATTATCTAAGAAAAAATTAAGGAATATATTGTTGTTTTCTCTTATACAAATGTCTATTTATTTTGATGAATGATTTTTAAAAAGTTACTAGTTTTTCTATGTTTTTAAGATAAATTAAGTAAAAATTAAGGCATACTATGTAGGCCTGTTTATTTTTCTCAAATCATAGGATCTTAATTTCTAAAGATGAAATCATTAAGTTTACCCAAGATAAAGCATCACCTAGATTTTTCTCAATTTTGGGTTTATGCTTTTGAATGAAAGAGTGTTCTTATAAAAATTAAACTTATTTCTAATGCCTATGACTAAAATTTTATTGAGTATTGATAAATTTTAATGCAAGATGATCATAATTAAATATAAATTTTTTATGTAAGTAATAGTGTTGCTAATGTCTTGAGGATTGAATCACAACATAGAACTCTCTGTCATAAGTGAAATATCATTATTTGGCTTCATTAATCTTTTCACTAAAGAATGTTAAACGTTGATTCTCTAAACTAAATTTTTTTGTTATCCAATTCTTAAAACATCACATGTTACATCGAAGGCTTTAGAGAAATCTAGAAGTCTAAGGACTGGTGTAAAAGTATAAGAACTTTAATATATTCTTAAGGCCTTTCGTGCATTATGAGTTTAATAAATTTATCCAATTTCAGTATATCAATTATCAGGCAGACAATAATACTAAAATTCTTGATGAATCTCATGTGAATGGTGGCTAAATAATGAAAGCTTCTAACTTAATTAAAACTATTAAGTGATGTTTAATCTAGGGTTTCTTCTACTTTGGAGGGATTAGATTTAAGTCTAATAATGGATACAATAAAGCATAAAAAATTACCTCAGTTTGCATAACAAAAACACTTTTTTAAAATTGATGTGTCTTTTTCTCCTATCTAACTATTTCAAGGACTTATTGTAGGCGTTATAGATGATCACCTTCTATCCAAGTAAAAAAGTAATAATAAACTACACCATCAAAAGTTTAGCTATATAAGGTTTAAGAATAGTATTCAATAATCTCATAGAAGTAATTAAAACTCCAAAGGACATGATAAGCCATTTATAAAGTCCATTAGATGATATCCACTTTTAGATCATTCTTAAAAAAGAAAATTTCCCTTAATATTAAACTTAACATATCACTTAATTAAGGAATTTAACATAAATACTTGCTAGTAACTTTATTTTTTACTAATTAATAACACATATTTTCTATATGGCATCTTTCTTGGGGATTAATAGTACTATAACTGCACATGGACTAAGACTCTCTTGAATAAAACCAATTTTTAGTAAATCTTCAACTTGTCTCTTAATCTCACCATTCTTAGTGAGGTTCGTCCACTATTAAAAAAGGTTAAGAAGTTAGGAACTATATATAAAATTCATGGCACGTTGAATGTCTCTAAGAGGAGACAATTCATCAAGAAGCTCATTAAGCACAACTTCTTTAGATTTATTCAAGAGAGATGAGATCATAAGTATGTGAATCTTATCATGTTCTAGGGTGACTTCCTTTACATGTAATAGGTAAAGATTGGTTAGATTATAAAACTCACTTCTTAATGTCCTAAATCATATTGACATTTTTTTAGATGCATAAGAAAGATTAGATGATCTAGAATCAAAATCACTAATGATGGCAGTACCTTTAGTAAAAATGGTTTCCTATGGAAACTAGTTGAAGCTTAGCATAGTTCTTTAGAATGAGCAAAGTTTGTAGATCAAAGGTTTTCTTGTAGGGTGATATAAATGGTGTCTTTTTTATAGGTTTTATTTATAGTAGTTTAATGATCTTATTATTATATTTAAAAATATAAGAACTTTTTCTACTATTATGAACAACACTCTTATCATTCTATTAATGTCTTACTAAGAAAATATGGGTGATATCCTTCTAGAGGACATCAATCCTAATTTGATCTTCATAGCTTTCTGTTTTAATTAAAACTAAGCATTGATTTATGATGGGAAGAGATGTATGATTTAGCCAACTAACATGAAATGGTTTAGAGTGAGGTTCACATTTTAGGTTAGCTCAAGTGAATGAGTGTATTGAAATGACATTCATAACACTTTGATCATCTATAAATAACCTACATCTCTTTTCATTAAACATAACATATGTGCTAAATTTGTTCTTTCATCTATAATCTTCTACTTCATTTTTATTTATAGTAAGGTGCCTAATCACATTAACTTAAGGGTCATAAGGAAATTTCAAATTTTTATTAGATGATGGAGTATAATTATAAACTTTTTTTAAATTATCAACTCTTAGATCCTCAACTTCATTTAAGAATAGAATATGGGCTTTATGCTGATTTTGAATATGACCTTTTTGTTGCATTTAAAATAGATTACTTCCCAAGTATTCTCAGAGCTCCCTTTAGCATGTGTTTTGGGCATATGGGCCAAGCATGTTGGATGGATAGGTCTAGTAGTAGACCTATGGGATAAAGTGGAAGGTTCTTGACTTTTAGTTTTAGAGATCAACCAAAAAGGCATTATGAAAGGCTTCCTCTAGGGTTTGTGGTTCAAATAATTCAAGCTCATTTCTAACATTAGTCCTAAGTCCAATGAAAAAAATATAGGTCAATTACTAATCATTATCAGTATAATTAGTTTTAGAAATTAGTTCCTCAAAATTAATCAAATATTTAGTTACAGGAATATTACCTTTCTTAAAATTAATAGTTAATCTAGTTTCTTATCATGGTGCTTAGGATATTACTATACTCTTAACATTTCTATCATTTCTATCCAAATAAGATTTGTCCTTTCCTAATATTATTCTTTAGCGAATGTATTTGTCGAACAAATTTTAGTATGTCTTATCAATTTTATTTTAGCAAAAGTAACTATTTGGTAATCATCCATTTTATGATAATCATAGAAGTCATGCATTTAAACTAACTAATCCAAAATTTTATTTAGGTCATGTACACCAACATATTTGGGCTTTAATTTTAACTCCTCATGATGAATCATTAGAGTCTTTTATAGTCTTAAAAATGATTTTATCCTCTTCTTCTATTTTTTAAAGTTTTCTAGTTTTTTTATGGTTTGGGTATAAATCTTTTCGTCTATTCTTATGGGTATAATTTAAGTAAGAATTGGAGGAGTTGGTATTATATTTTTCTATAAATGGATTATGAGAGCCTAATTTTTTTCTTTAACTTATTGCATTTGATTCTTAGTTTCTCTTATGATTTGTTGAGTCTTTAATTCATTTTCATGGATCTTACAGTCTAAGGCATAAACTAACTAGCCAAATTTTCAAATTATTACTAGGATAGTAATTTTGTTCCCATTAAAATTTTGTTTAAGTAATATAAACATAGTGAATAAAAAGGTTAAATGGTAGGAAGAAAATATAAATATGTAATCAAAGTAAAATTGTAGGTTAGGATAACTTCTTGATTAAGAGGAAGTGTAAAAGACCAGTTCTTCTTTTAAAAAGAGAAAAATTTCTTTGCAAAAAAATGTTTGGATATAAATAAGACTAAAGGGGTTTATGAAATATTAAAAACCTTAAAAAAAGGTAAATAAACATTGTCACTATGTATCAAATAAGATATAAACCTATCTAGTATCTTTTGAATCTTTATTACGTCTAATGTAGCTCTATATTTAGCTAGATGATCTGCTAGTCTATTTCCTTCTCGATGGACATGTGCGAAGCTTAAATGCTTTTTGGCTGAACATAGCTCTATCCCTTTATGAAGATTGATTAAGTCCCAAGGAGCTAAGGTTTCTTGGTGGAGAGTTTTCAGCAATTGTAAAGAATTAGTTTCAATCCAAAACATGGAAATCTTCCTAAAAACTCCACCAATCCTTGCATTATAATTAGATGAATGAAAACATCCATCAATAGTGATTTGGATACATTCGTTGATTGGTTTCCCCCCTTGACTAAAGTTGGAGATTGTGTAGTGGTTCCAAACTTGTACTTAAAAACTCTAGCTCAAGTAGCTTTACTAATATATGCATATACTTGTCTAACCATCTGACATGGCATGACTTTACATTCTTCATGCTTCATTGCATTCTATGCCATCCATATGAACTAAGATACAATTATAGGTTTAATAACTAAATATTTTTTTAGTATATTACATCACTTTGCATTCTTCTAGGCATATAAACTATCAAATTATGAAATATATTATTTGTTAATTATAACATGAAATTCTATCTCTAATTGGTTTCATATTTGTACACTGAAAGGGCATTGGTAAAATAAATGTTGTATACTTTCAACCTCCCTATAGCACAACAAATATATAAAAGGAAGTCTAAGCCTTTTAATTTCAAGATATTATCCGTGGGTAGAATATTATGCAATGGTCTCCAATTAAAGAAGGATATGGACAATTTTAGTGCTCCATTCTAGATTTTATTCCCCTAATTGATAGAGATGTTTTTTTTTTGCTTAATGGACATGTGAATAGCCTTAGACGAAGGCATGAATTCATGTCTACACTTTACTACAAGTTTGTCTCATCTATCATCTGTTATGTGAATTTTTGTAATTTCTCACACTTGTTGTTGATCAAAGTATTGGTTTAGTTCAGCCTCATCCCATTTCCTATTGTTCCAAAATTCCTTCACATGAAGCTATTTTGGAATATTTTGTTTAGCCACTTGCTTGATGAATCCCAAAGTAGGCCACTTATGTCCTAATATCTCCTTGGATGGTTTATATCTTCTTGAAAAGTTTTGTTCAACCTAAAAAATCACTAAGCTTACCACACTATATTTTTATGCATGTAATACAATGAAAATTTCATATAACTATTAAGCCTCTTATACTTAAGAAAGCAAGTTATCATAAGTTATTGAAAATAAACTTCTAAAATTATCCATATTGATTAACAATGTAAGTAATTAAAATTTAAATTATACTAATGGTTAGATGGGGATATCTCTTTTTTTAGAGTGGAACACTCTCTCATTAAGGTGTCCTTTCAAAAGAGATTTATGGTAAGTTCACACAAGGGAGAGAAATACTTAGCTATATGATGGAGCTCACAAAATAGAATTTTATGCTACCACTATAAGCTTGCAAGCCATATACATTTTTTTTCTAGATATAACCATGAATTTAAGATATCATGAAAGAAATTAATTCACCTCTTAAGTTAAAAAAGCTCACAAGTTTGTAGATAATCTCACTCTTTGGAATGCTCCTGTTGTTGAAGAAAAAGTTATAATCAAAATCTTTTCTCCATGCTTTGCTTTGATACCAAATATGATGGTGGTTGGTGTATTTTTCATGAGATTTAAAAAAAGTAAAAGGCATAATATCTTTAGTTTAATGTTTAAAAAATTATTATAGAGTTTATGGTGGAGTGATGAGGGGTTAGAGGGGATATAGTAATAGAAATACCACACTAGTCTAAATTAGGCTAGTTTGGGCTAATATGGAAGAACTTTTTAAGAAAGTGGTTTATAGTTAAGAAAAAGGCCAGTAATATTTATGGTTAGTTAGCTTAGGATGTGTACTAGTGATCTAGAGTAGATGGTGACGTTGTATGAATTTACAAGAATGTTGAGGAGTAGAGAACATGACTTGGTCTTAGTATTCCCTATCTTAGTTAAAAGCTTTGAGAAGGTATTTGGAATCATCAAGTGGCTTAGTTGCTTGCTTATTCAGCTTAGAAGATACTTTTAACATAAGAAAAAGTGAAGAAGAGTTTAGACCAAGTGTTACAGAGAGATAGGAATGACTTAAAGAGAAAAAAAGGTAAATACCCAATCTCACCTAACAAAAGGTGCACATTTATAAAAAATTTATGATGCCACATAGATTTCAGAAAATTTTTATTTAGATAATCAAAAACATCATTAAGGAATAACATATTATCTCGAAAGATAAACATATCATCTTATAATTGATTTGATTACTAAATAAAAACTTCTAAGGCTAATGGGTCTTTTAATATTTCATAGATTTTTCTTTTGAACTACATGAAAAAGTATAACAAGGTTTATTTTATTCCATGTTCATAGTTTCCTATAAGGGCAAGCCTCTATAGTTAATTACATCTTTGGAATGAAGGATCTCTTCCAAAGAATACTCTCGATTAAGGAAGTAGATTATTATATTTATGGATTTCAAAGCTTATCTTAAAAGAATGGTGATTTAGAAATTTAATATGGAACATTTCAAATGGGAAGAGTTCTTTTGGAGGCCAATTGGGATTAAGTAGGAAATGCTTATCAATATTGGGATGCCTAGTAAGGATTTCAACTAATCTAGCATTAGGATTTATAATTTTGAGATAAAATTATTAAGATTTAAATTGATAATTTATTAGACATCTAGGGCTTAGATTCTAGTAGCACATTAATATAGAAATGCTTAGTAGTAGAAGACTTACTCCAAAAGGATGCTTTAAAAGCTAAGTATACAAATACTTCTGACATAAATTAGAGGCTCAACCTAGCTTAATTTCTAAAGATTATTGATTCTTTTTCTTACTTAAGGAAATGAACCTATCCCTGACTCTTTTGGACTTATCACCTGCCTGAAAGGGTTACCAGCTAACATCACCAAAGTGATTTTGAAAATCATGAGTCCAACCGAATGTATATAAGATGACTAGGTTGTTGCATTTAGGAAGGAAGCTAAGAGCCTAAGATAATGTTTGGCATGTTATGCACCTAACTAATGCAACAAATTTCTTTTTTTTATGTAATTTGACTCATGATTCATTTTAAGGCCATAGGTATGCAATTTATGTCTACAATGATATATAATTAGAAGTGGTCATGGGGCAAATCAAAATGAGATGACACACTTCCCTCAAGAAGGGTGGTCATCCACATAGGTTAGATGTCCCCATATGTACAATGGGTGAAGCATCCAATTCTAAGGAAATGAATAATATGCTATCATGTTTTACATAAACTAATTATTTCTAGTTACTTTTAAGCTGTGCCTGGGGCTTTTAATTAATGTGAGGTTTTAAGTTTCTTTATTTTATATTTGATTGTATAAGTGTAATGGGGTAGATAAATTAATTTTTCATATGAGTCTAATGTTCCAAGCATTTCATCACTGAAACACACCTCAGAAAGAAACCTAGAAAAAGAAGGTAATATCTATTGCGTGCACAAAATAAATCAAGCCAAATTAATAGAATAGGCTAATGTAGTTGGGCAATGCTGTACACCCTAGAAGAAAGAAAAAATGGGTAGCTAAGCTCTATCCTTATATAGCCCAACCTAGGACTAAAAGTTTGATCTATGGGGGTCTTCTTCAAGGACCGCCACCTTCTTCTAGTACCTCCACAGGCTTCATAGGGGACCACCAACTACTAAAGTTAGCTCCTACTATTCTTAGCCCCATAGATCCTAACCTAATTCAAGGTTAAAATTATATTTTCAAAATATAAAATAAATTCTTAACCCCTGCAAAACAAATATTAATAAATACACATAGCACACCAACAATTTACATTTCAAATATATAGGCTTAGCAATAGTTGCTTGCCAAGCCAACTTGTCCTATTGAGCTATGCTTCTAGACATAAGCATATGTTTATGCAAACAACATTTATATATATATTTATTATAGTGGTCCCTTTTAGCACAAACCCCCTAGAAAATAATATTAGTCTAAAATGAACTATTGACTATACACATTGTATATCTCACCATTTGATTTGATGATAACAAACCTTGTGTAATAAGAACTAATTATCTCTTTGCATGATAAATTATTCACATTAATCATTATAAATGTCATTCTTAATTTAGATTTATAATTATATATATATATATATATATATATATATATATATATATATATATATATATATATATATATATATATATATATATATATATATATATATAATGCTATTAATCAAGTTAATCCAAGTGTGAAGGAAAATTCTTTAACTCCACATTCTTTAGTCAATTTAGGATGCTAAAGCAATTGGACATGAACTGGGTGGGAATTTTATAGGATTAACTATATTAAGAAAAATGAAAATCTCACTAAAATAAAAGAGATCATTCATTTATTTCAAAATAATTTACTTGAGAATTATTCATAAATTTTACATTTCATATTTACAATTATTCATTTTGGATAATGTGAGCTAAATGCATAAACTTTGTTACATTTATTGTGCTTCCATGCAAGTTAAATTAAATTCACATCTTATTAAACTATTTTCATGCTAAAATATATTCATTATCCATTTATCACATGCATAAAATCCAATTATCCTAAAATTATTCTTTATATTATTTTTCTCTCTCCTTTTATCCTAATTTTCTCTCTCTTATCCTATTTTGCATTTTAAACCTTTTTGGCCTAATTTTTTCCTAAGTATTTTCTAAATAAATTATGTGAGAGCAATTCAAATAATTTCCATAATTACCCCATATTTTTTAAATTAAAAATTTCATTTATTTGAATCTTTATGTTGAATTATTTTTGAATTCAAATTGAATATTCTCTTGATTACATGTGCAAATTTGAACTCTCCTCTTTATGATATGTTATGTGGCTGATCATATGCAAATCTATTTGTTTTAATTTGAATAAATTTGAATTAATTTGAATTAATATGAGTTAATTTAAATATAATTAAAATATGCCATGGAATTATCTTCTTTCCTTTTATATAAATTCTATTTTTTGGAAACCTCCTTTGGCCAACTATATCTTTATTCAAATTCAAATTAATCTCTTAATGAAAATTGATATAAACTCTCCTAAGATCTAATCCATCATAATTTAATTCAAATTAAGTACATTAAAATAAATCTAATCAATTTTAGGAAAGTAGCTTGGTCAATGTTTTGAATATTCCTTAGATTTTATTAAATAAAGCTTGTATGCTATCTCTTTTCCTTCATTCAATTAAGATGAATTGATAGAATATTCCATCATATTGCATCAAATACTAATTGAATCTCATCATGGAAACTTCCTTTTTGTCATGACTCATTTGGTAATAATTGAAACTCTTCTCTCCTCTCTCTCTCTCTCTCTCTCTCTCACCCACATAAGTATTAACTTCTTAATTATATTAGAAATCAGGTCATATGATGAATTGATTCAATTTAAATCTCTTTCTAAATTAATTTTCCCTCTATATCCCCTTTTTGTCAATTTTCTTCATCATCCTAAATTAACTTAATTTAATTGATTCAAATTGAATCAATTACTAATTCAACTTTCCCTCTTCCTTGCCTTGGATGAAATCCCTCTTATATAATTTGAATTTCAAATTTATTTTTAATTAAACCAACCTACCATATTAAATTCCCACCTATTTCTCTTTGGCCAATTTTTTTATCTCATTCTATTTATTTTTATTTTGATTGGTTTATGTTTAAATTAATTCCAAATGTGTTTCCCTCTTATTTTTTCTTCTCTTGGCTGAACCTCATGACCCCTTGTCTTATAAATAATGTTCCTTAGACTTGGTTAACTTCTCTTGGAAAAATCTCTCTGGGCCGAATTTTTGCAAAATATTTGGAGATCTCTTCTTGGTGAATCAAGTAATAATTTCTTCATCCTTTTTCCAACCTCTAACCTACAAGTGATTGGCTTGAGGATTTCACAAAATAACTTGGGGGATTGGTGGATTTCCTTGTGGCCAAAAGCTTAATAAGGTCCATTCATTCTAGTTTATGATTTTACATGCTAAGTGACCTTGTTCTCCTTCTTGAATTGAGTTTCTTATGCATTTGGTCAATTTGTTTTGTGCTTAACTTATCTATTTCTATACTTTCTCAACTTGGTCGAAAGCTTTATGGTTGATGAATTAAAGAGTATTATTACAAGTTGTTTTCTCTTTGTTATTCCTACATGTTCTAAAGAGAGATTATTATCTTTGTGATTATTTCATATAAAATACTTGTGAGTAATAAGTTTTATTACTTCTAAATCTTCTCATGTTTTGCATAAATAATAATTTCTTTAAAATAGATTTGATTTGAGTTTATGTGATTTAAGATTTTATTTTCATTTGATCTTTTGAAAAACTTTAAGTCTTTTTCTAACAAGTGATTGATTCAAGTTTCAAATAATTACTGTGTTATATTTCAAACCATAAATTAAATCACCTTGATTTCAAGTTATCATATTCACATCAAATATTTTAAAGATTCATTTACACCATATATATATATTTCAAGTTTAATTATTGTTTAAATTTAAATATTAATAGAAGTGAGTTATCTTTTATTCCTTTGAACTCACTTGCTTTAATATTACTATAGTTGGGTTGTGAGAGTAAAATTATTTTAAAATTGAGAGTTAGATCCTTCTTTATCTTTTTTTTTATTGTTGGGTTGTACTTGGCCATTAAGGAAAGTTTGTTGTTGAGTTGTACTTGCCCATTAAGGAAAGTAAATTCTTGGATTATACTTTCCCATTAAGGAAAGTATGATGTTGGATTGTACTTGCCCATGAAGGAGAGTACTTGAGATTTGTAGTAATCTCATTTTGACTTAGTGAATTCCTATCCTAGGTGGCTAGGTGTGGATGTAGGCTGATTTTGGGATTTGGTTGAACCACACAAAAATCTCTGTGTTCTCTTTCTTTAATTTCTGCACTTTACTTTTCTATATGATTTTTGATTGTTGTTTTATTTCTCTATAGCTTTATCATTAAAAATTTAAGTTTTATATAAGAGTTTGAAATTAAGTTTTCTGAAAATTATTTTATAAACACCCAATTCACAACCCCCCACCTCTCTTTTATTCCATAGCCTCTTAACAAGAATTTCCTAGCATCTAGACTAGCAGGCAAATAGTCCTGGCCATCCAATCTAAAATATTACACTACAAAATAAGAAAAAACATCACATCATAAAACATCACAGATCATCAGCTTAACCTAAGTCCAGGTCAGTGACCTAACAATCTAGTGTGAGAGAAAGAGGCTTGTGTGGTATGACTTTACTAGGCCTTTTAAGTTTATGTCTTATTCTAATTTAAAATTTAATCTTTCACTTTTCATAATTTTGCTTCATAGGTGCATGTCATTGTTAAACTAGAAGTTTGAGTTATTATGATCTCCTTCAATCCAAAAGCTTTGTGACCTCAAGTGTCCAAACTATATACCATATGATCACTAATTATGGGAAGTTTTGTTTTAATTTATTTGATTTCTTTTATTTCATTCTTAGAATTTGTTCAATTTTTCATTTGGTGATTTTAATTTAAGAGATTTAATTGATTTATGAGTTTATTTTCATTTTTTTAGGTTTACTTCTATGTTAAAGTTGAAGTTTAGGTTTTAAAGAATAAAGAATAAAATAAATTATACTTTAGGTAGAACCCATTCTATTCAATCATCCTAAATCCTAGTAGAATGAAATTTTTATCCATTCTAAGGGTCAAACTAAGATCGTAAGTATCTTAATTAACCTCTTTTGAATTGATTTAAATTGGTTTGTTTTGAATTAGGTTTGATGTGATTAATGTTTTAATTTTTTTTGAAGATTTAGAGTTTGTGTAATCTAATCTTATTAAGATTTTGAAGACTTCCTTCTTATTTTATTTCTTTTATTTTAATTAATGTTTCTTTAGTTTGATTTATTTTCTTTAATTAAAATTTAAAATATTTTATTAAATCTTAATTAAAAGTCTACATTATCATAATTCAATTTAATTTTTATTTTTAGTTTGATTTGATATCAGATGACTTCATTCATTTATATTTGATGTTATTTAATTTTTATGTTTGTTTAAGATATGTATATCTATATATAGCTTCACAATTTAAACTTATATTTAATCTTATGTTTCTTTTTGATTCATGGTCTTTTAATTAAGATTTAGGGTTATTCCTTAAACCATAACTAAGAGTTTAATAAGATATGATGATTGAATTTGATATTTACTTTTAAGTTCTTTTGGGGTTTCAAGTAATGACATTTACTTAATTCATGCCATTTATCTTATATAGGATGTGTATAATTTCAAAACTTAGGTTTCTTGATTAAATATTTATATTATTTATTTGTTTCATCAATATTTATGTTTATTAGTTTGAATGAATTAACTTAATTCACTTAAGTTGTTTTTTTTTTAATTCAAACTTGATTTATAAGTTTTAAATTCATTATTTGAGTGATCCTTTATGTTTCTATTTTGTAACTTAAGAGAATTCATCAACTCATCAAAGCTTTATTATTTAATTAAATCCTTTAAAATGAAGTTTTACCTATCAACTTCAACCTAAGAAACTTAGGAAATGAACTACTTTAGGCACTAAACTTAGCCTAGGCCATTCCAAATTTTTAGCTTATTTAGGTTTAATTAATTTTATTAATCATTTTTATTTTATTTGAAAATATGTTATTCATTAACTTAAATGTATTTAAGGAATTTCCATATTAAAGAATCCCATATTTGGGTTAATTAACTTTGATTTTAAATTACAAAATTAGTTTTTTTATCATTTTATTAATTCCATAATTCTAGGATTTGTTAATTTCATATATCTTTAATTATTCCACAAGCCCTAGATGTATAACAAATTGAATTTTTTTAACTTCAGAGAGTTAATAATTTTTTCTTAGGTGTTTGGTTGTTAATGAAAATAATTTTGGTTGATTTTGTAAATTTTTTTAATTATTGTAATATTTTATTTATAATTTTATTTAAATTAACTTAGGGATTGGAAATTCAACAACTTTTAATCTGGAGATCAATTGGCCTTAAAATTTTTATGGAAACTAGGGTTCCCTTCTAGTTTAAGTTTTCTAAATTTTAAACTTAATTACATGTGTCATTTCAGATTAATTAGCATTTTTACTATTTGAATAAAACCTAAATTAAGCTTAAATTAGATAGAACTAATTAGTGGTTTTAATTTTATTTAAGTTCTCTTATGGAAGATGAATCCATAGAGGATTTTTTAGATTTTGTAGAGTTTTGGTTAATTTATTATGATTTTTAAAGTTTAGATTAATTAATTAAATTAATTACTTCATTTCATCCCTAATTATGGTCATTTTGGGGATTATGAGATTTTAGAAAGTTTTAGTGGTATTTTTCAATTCCTTAAAGTTCATTATGATGATTTAAAATGGTTTCATATTTTTTTCATACTTTTATGACATTAATATAAATTAATTATTTTAAATTAAGATTTATAGCTTACAAATTTCATGTTTATGAATTTAATTTCCAATAAATTATGAACAAATTTATCTAGGGCATGTTTTAATATTAATTGCAATTCCCTAAAGTTTCAAATTGATTAGATTAATGGTTTAAGTTTAGTTAAATTTAATTATTTTTAATTACACCCAAATTAACCCAATACAATTTAAGAATTTTTGGTTTAATGGATTTTTGTCAATGAGATGAATCCATATAGCCCTTATTTATATTTTTGGGTTGAGTATTTTATTTTTATGATTTGTTAAAATTTGAGACATATCTTTTACATTTTTTTAAATTAACAAAGATCAATTTTCTTATTTAATCCAATTAGTGCCATGTGGTGCTGATGCGACGCTGCTTTACATGTGGCATTGCAAGATTGAGCCTATTGGATCCAGCTCAAATGGCTACAGGGACACGTGATTCATCACGTCTGTCCGATCTTTCATCGGACGGTCATGATTTGTCTTATAATTTCCTATATATGTTTTAATCAATTCATGTGGTTAAATCTTAATCGTCCATTCCCAATAGATGGAACAGATGATGGAGATTCTATCTCCCCCATCAAAGACATCATCCATCTAATCCTCATGATTTTGGACAATCTTGTCGATAAAAATGCTCAATTTTGATTGCAAATCCATCAAGACTTCATTTGGAATGCATCTATATGGCTTGATATCACTTGAGATAGAACCAAACTGATACAAGGGTGGTCAGCTTTGAGGCATACCTCATTGCCATCGATCCTCAGCGGTGGAAATGCTTTGAGCACCTTCATGGGGATGTGGCAAGCCTCTGGGTGTAAGAAATTGGATTACCTCCTCATAAATTATTCTATAGGCCAAGGTCCTCCTATTTTCCGCATCTTTGGTCAAAATCTAGTTTGTCGATGGCATGATAATTGAGGAAAGGTGGTTTCTTCTTCATTTCATTTGAGAAAAGGTGTGTGAATGCTCAAAATGCCAAGATAGGGTCTCTCTTGTTTCTTTCTACATGTGGCTGAGAGCTTCCTTATGGGGAGTTCAAATAAGAATTGTCCATGGTGATTTCCATCCTTGGAGGCTAGCTCCAAGAGGTGATTAACTGATTAGGGTCAATCCAAATTAATTAGGATGAGGAGTAGAGGAGGAATGGAGGAAATGTCTTAGAATGGAGAGGATTTGTCTTCATGTTCCACATCACTTTCCCATGGCATATTCTTTTTTTTTGGATTGACTTGAGACCTTTAACTTCTCTCAAATTTAGCCAACAATTAATTTAGACTCATCTTAGAATGAGTTTTCATTGATTTACTTGAGACCTTTAACTTCTCTCAAATTTAGCCACCAATCAATTTAAGCTAAAATGTTCACATTTAGTCCATTTGGGTTTAGTTTGATTTGTAATAGGCTAATCATGGAAAATGCTTATTATTCATTTATTTAGATTAATAATTAACCATCCAAGTCAATTTGATGATTCACGAGTCAAACAAACTCATTTAAATTAGGCACAAACACCTTAAATTAGTTCACTTAAATATTAGTTCCTTTTGGTTTAGCTTAATTCATTCCATTTGATGGATTAGACCTAAGTTTAGGTTTTAGTTGTGTTTATTTAAGTATTTGAGATAATTTGGATTAATTAATTTTATTTTATTTGGAGTTTATTTTAAATTTAAACCCACTTTGACATAAATTGGGCTTAATATGTTCAAATTAAATTCCATAATGGGCTGAGTTATGTTTAATGATGATTTCCAAATAATTTTGCATGTTTAATTTGAATTGATTTTGATTTAATTTAAGTTTAATTTCATAAGGTCTATTTAGGCTTATTTAGATTAAGTTATCTAATTAACATATTTAACATCTTATTGGATTTAGATTTGTCTAGATTCATGTTATTCAAGTTCATTTGATAGGTTTGAGCTTTTGGGATAATTTAATTTGGTCAAATTTTGGTGGGTTGACCTTTGACCTGGTGTGACTCAAATAAATCAACTATTTATCAAATGGTTGACCATTTTTCACTTTTATTTGAATTTAGTTTTAAATCCATTTATGTTTATGTAAAGATTTTATGCTTTCATTTGATTTAATTTTAGTTTATTTTGATTTTATTTGAATTTTCTTAGGTTTAAGAGGTTTTGAGCTAAGTAAGTTAGTTGGGTTAACCACCTCAATTACCTTAGTCTAAGCTTAGTTGAATTTAGATTTCAATTAGAATGTGTTTGATTCAATCTTTTGTTTAGATTTTAGTTTGGTTTGGGTTCAACTAATCTTATTAGGTTAGGCTAAACACTAGAAGAACTCACTAGGTCACCAAGTATAGTGTTCTAAGTGCTTGAATAGGAAATCCCCAATATGTGATTAGGTATCTTAATCAATAGGATTGAAAATGATGTTAAACCTCATCCAAAAATGAGGTCAACAACGCATTTGAAGACATTATGCACTAAGCAAAAGAGAGAAAAAATTCACTCAAAATTTTATTTAATAATTAAAAAACTTCATTACATACCAACTTTATTTATAGGTATTATATTAACCAAAAAAAAAATGGAGGGAAAGGTAGATAACCATTAAACAAAGGAAGGTGCCAACTACCTTAGTAACTTTAATTTTTTAAATTAAATGGAAAGCCAATATGTCCCTCTATATTTAAAAAGTCAAAGCTTTTAGAAAATATGTTTAAAAAGTAATTAATAAGATTTAAAATTTTAACTATTTCTTTTTTTTTATTAGGCCCATGTGATATGCATTGATTGAGCACTAGATTGGGCATTATCTTTGGGTCCTATTTGGACTATTGTAAATAGACCTTTTCCTTCATTTGCTTAGTGTACATAATTAGATATATCACTTAGATTTAATCACTTTACTTCTTTAGATTAGAGGCTTAATGACTAAGGCAAAGTTCCACATTATAACTTAGAAATTTCTTTTAATGTTCTATTGGAAAGATCTTAGCTCCATAAGAACAAAATGGTGTCTTCCTCACTTCACTAGTATATCAAATTCCTACATGGTGATGTGTTGATTTATGAAAATGTTCCCTACTTCCTCACTTAACAATAAATATTATTCTCTAAAGACATTCAATGCACCAACAAGCAAAGAGAAGAATACTAAAGATAAGAGTTAAAAAATAAATAAATAAAATAATAAGATTCTAATATCATAGAGATAAGAAAAGATAAAAAAAAGTGATAGAAGAAAAAAAATGAAAAGAAAAAAAGAAAAGTAAAAAAAAGAAAGTTTAAAGAATGAAAATATATTAGAAAAGGAAGAATAATTGGGGAAATGAAGTAAGCCCTAAAAACAAAATTTTGGTAGCATATCACCTCTCCATTACAACAAGAATGTAAGGCATCCAAATGATTTAATAGGCAAGGTTGAGGATGATGCAAAATGAGAGGTGGACGAGCATTCAGATCAGTAGCCAAAAAGCCAGAAGTGATAAATACTAACTTGGCTCAGAGGACAAGCCATATGTAGCTTGTGCATCGATCAATTCCACAAACTAAAAAAGCCAAGTTCAAGGTGTCTTTAGAAGAAGATAATGATGAAGATAGGGTCCCAAAAGAAGGAAGACAATTTATCTTATCCATCATTATTTGAAAGGATTAATGAGCATGTAAGTGCTCTAACTCTAATCCACTATCATAACATACTATTGAGCATTTAAAAATTGGAGCTAAACCATAGCTAAGTGGTGACTATTAGTCTTAAAAGTTTTATTTTGGTTCATCATATTTAGGTAAAGGAGTCAATGTAGAACTTCTAGAAGAATCTTTTACAGAACTAATAAAACTTCTTTTTTGTTATTATTCACCTTGTGTTCAAAGATTAACAAAATAAGGTTTAATACCACATATGAGGTCAAAGCATAAATCAAACTACTTTGAAATCTCAATTAATATCTAAAATAAGATTTGGCATAACCAGATCAATTGATGATGATGAATATTGCAAAATTTTCCCTAATAATCTAGACTTTAATAAGTTCTTTTTATAATATTTAAACTCATTTGAAGAAATTTATTTAGAATCCTCAGACAACCCAAATGACCTTTAGTTAGAGAAGTAAACTGAAAACTAAAAGATGAAATCAAGTCAATTATAGATTAGCTAAAAGAAATTAACGTAGACATTGAAGAAAATTCTCCAACCTACATTCATCATTAGTTTACTTATACTTGAAAAGGAAGCCAATGACTTGATTAGGTTACTTTCAAAGTTTAAAGATTGATTTTCTTAGAGCTATGATGAAATGCTTAGAATATTTCTTGAAGTAGTGGTCCATAAAATTAAAATACAATTAGATGCAAGCTCTGCGACGCATGCAACTAGAAGTTGAAAAATAATTTATCAGCAAAATAAATAAACTCATTGATATTGTCTTTATCAAAGAGTAAATAAAGCTAGTATGAAAATTTATCACTAATGCCCCACTTTGTTTGCCAACTTCATTCAAGTAAAAAAAAGGATAAATTTTTATTTGCATCAGCTCTAAGAGATTTGAATAAGGCATGTCCCAAAGACTTTCTCATTTCCCAGAGTGGAGCTAACGGTGGACATAACCTCTTCACCTGAAATCTTCTCATAAAGGATGGGGCATTTGGTTATAGCTAAATTAAAATGGTGCTTAAGGATGAGAAGTTTTCTATATCTTAAACTTCCATCAGATCTTACTACTACAAGATCACACCTTTTGATCTTAAAAAGTTGTTGTAGATACCAATGGTCCATGTCCTAGATTTTCAACCATACACAATCAAGAAAAATGTTATGTCAATGTTCTAGTTGTCAAAATTAAAGATAGGGTAGGTCATCCTTATTATCTGAGATGTTCTCTTTCAGTGTTAATGATAATACAACCCAAAAAGAAAAACTTTCTATAGTACACCTCTAGAAAAACTTAAGAGAAATTTTTTGAGGTTGTTATAAGGCACCTTGGGATAACTCAAAAAGATTTAAATGATTTTAGAAATGCAACCTCTAAATAAAAGGAAGAAAGGTAAGAAGAAATGAATAAAGAAAAAGGAAAGGAAAAAATAAATATTGAAAAATAAGGAATATAAGAGCATAACTCAAATTCATTCTTGACATATATAAGACACTTTATCTTGAATCATTCCAGTAGGTGTTAGTGATTTACTATGCTAACAAAGAAGGACACCAAACCAATAAAATATAAAAGTTCCAACATGTTTTAAGAGCATAACATTATATCAAGACACCTCTTGTATTAGACTCTCCATTCACCTTAGTTAAGGGGTCCAAGGTTGTTCTTTCATCGAAAGTAGAAATTCTTTCATAAAAAATTATTATTGATAACCAAATTATGATTGAACAAAATACCCAACTTTGGTCAGAAGAGCTTGAAGGTTATAAAAGCTCAATTGGACCTTGAGTAACATTAAACATGAATGGTTTAGTCTTTTCCCAAATTAATATATCTAAGAACTTTTAAATTAAAGACATGAACTTGGTTCTTAAATTACTAACTTTAGCACATCGAAGGATGGTGAGTAAGTTTGAATGGTAGTGGGAGGCAAACATCCCATGCTCCATGTTGATGGGCATTATTTATAGAAATACTATGCATGATTGTATCTAAAAATGAATCTAATTAATAATTTAACTTTATAATGCGCATGGACTAATTTTTATTTTTACTAGAGCCTAAAATTCTTAACAGTGAAACACTACTATGAGTTTCTTTACTAGCATTCAATAAGTCATAACAAAAAAATGTTGGCCCTCCTTGCCTCTTCCCTTCTTAGGTTAATGAAAACATGGTGTTTCGTCCCTAGTGGGAGAACACACTATTATTTTATAATTATCCCTAGAAAAACAAAATCAAAATCAAGTCATCAATTAATCTTTAAATTATCATATCAATTTCAAAATCATTAAAAAAAAAACAAGATGTCAACAACACAAATTAAGATCCCTTTATTATTTTCCTTTCATGTGTGTCAATCCCAACCTATTTAAGGTTAGAGTAAGCCATTATGACACCTCTCCTATTAGCCATCCCATCTAGATTTTGATAACTTCATTATGACCCATGTCTTGGTAGGTAAAGAAATTTAAGATTGGTGTAAGTCATTATAAGCTCTCCCAAGGTATTTAAAATTAGAATAAGTCATTGTGACACCACTCTTATTAGCCAACCAACCTAGGTTAGGATAAAGTAATTTCAACCACTATCTTCGTAGGTTATGAAATTTAGGATTGGAGTACGTCATTTTCGATGCCATTTCTACACTATAAAGGGATTAGAGAAAGTTATTATGACATCTCTTCTGCTTAAAAATTTAGATATTTGAGTAAGTCACCATATTAGCTTTTTTATTAGCCAACTTACCTAGGTTTGGATAAAGTCATTATAACCACACTCATAGTAGGTTAAGAAATTTACAATTATAGTAAGATATTGCAACATCATTCCTAGATTACTTAAGGATTTGAGCTATTCATTGTGACACCTCTCCCGGTTAGAAATTTAGGAATTATAATAAGTCATTACAACACCTTTCACATGTTAGTAAAGATTAGAGAAAGTCATTTTGATGGCTCTTCTATTATCCAACCTACCAATGTTAGGATAAATTCATCGAGACTCCTTTCCATGCAGTCCAAGAAATTTAAATTAGAGTAAGTCATTATGATACTTCCTACACCATTTAGGGATTAGAGCAAGTTGTCGCCACACCTTTCCCACTTAGAAATGTGTGACACCTCTCCCACATAAGCTACTATAAAATTGGATTATATCTTCATCACCCTCATCCTATTACTTAGATTATTTTGGATACGATCAAGCCTCTTTAGGCCCCTCTTCTATTATTCTAATTATTGAGGCTTGGATCAAGTTCTTATGGCCCCTTTTCTAGTATAATATACAAAAGCCTTAAAGTTCTCTTTTAAGCTTATAAGCTTAGGTTAGGATCAAGTATTTAGATCTTTTTCATAGTATATTGAAGCCTATGACATCCCCTATCAAGCCTAGTAAATCTTGGTAAGATTAAAGCATTTAGACCCCTCGTAGCTTAATTCATTATAAGCTAAGAATGACCTATCATTAAGAAAGCCTCATCTATTCCATTGGATTAAGCTTTAATAGATCTAAGATATTGAATCTTTATGCTTATATTCAAATTCAAGTGTTCAAATCAATTTCTTTTAAGAAATCTATGTTTCCTGCCTTTTACATGAGTTTTAATAAGTTTCAATCTTGAACCTTCTAAACTTAGTCAAAGTTTAAATTTCCTAATAACCAAAATCCAAATCCTCTAAATCAAATCAAATAAAAGCTTAATTCAAAATTCTATAATTTTAAATCAAATGAAATTCAAGAGGTTATATCATTAGAATCTCTATAGGTATTATTACTTACAATACTCTGGATCTGCTTAGCAAGTTCAATTAATGCCAATATATACAGTGTACTCTAGTCAATCCACCACACCTATTGCGAGCACCATTCATTAACCTCAATTTAAAGATTTTGACATAATCTCCCTAATTTATAAGAATCAATCATAGTATAAGAATTCTATTACAAAGATCCATTGAAGACTATCTTAATGATTAAGTAGACACTAAATTCAATGCAAAAGCAATTTAGGCTATGTTGGGCTTGTGGGCCCACTTAGCCTATTATAACTGAAAAAAACTAAGTTAAACTTTTGCATGTTAAATGTAAGATCAAGTATACCAAATAGTTTCTAGGACTAAAATCAACTTAATTGAACAAGGTTATGCCCAATTGGATTAATTGGGCCAAATTTGAGCTACATAAACCAGATTAGGAAAAACTCAAGTTAAATTTAAATTAACTAATATTTAAAAATCTTTTGAGTCCCAAATCATTAATCAAATATAATTTTGGCTTAATTAGGGCATAATTTGGCTAATTAAGTCATTTAACCCAAAATGACCTATCTAAACTCTACTGAGCCAAAATAAAATTAAACCAAATTAACCATTCCAATTCATTATAAAATTTTAAATGGACTTAGCCAAATAGTCATTTGGGTCCAATTTGTCCAATTAACTAAACCCAAATTGACCTCAATGGCTCACTTTGAGCCAAACTAAACAAAATTAGGGTTAAATCTAATCAAACTTTGCTATAAACTTTAATTATATCCTTAGTGGTCTACCCAAGTGAGCTTGACCCATGGTAAACTTAAGTTAGACTAAACTATGTTAAACCAAGGGACCAAATATGGTAAAATATTAATATAGGTAATTCCACTCCTTTCCTTTGCTCTAAATAGTAATTTAAACATACTTTGAGCTCATCTAAGATACTTAAAATTAGCCTAAGTATGGTAGTGGCTGACATGGAGCCGAAAGCACATGAGAAAAGCCTTGGTTCTCCAACCTTGGCTTGTCTCCTTCACCCCTCTACCCAAGACTTATCCAACCAATAGTAGGTGGTTTGTTGGTCAATCCCCACTTAACTTTACCTAAAGAAACTAACCTAATACTTCCCCATTCTTAAACTAACCCAAAAGCTTATTTAACTTGGAGAATTTTTTTTAGGCATCATTAGAGGGAGTTCAGCACTTAAAGCATTCACCATACTCTTATAAACCATCCCCATATGATTTTAAGTCCTAGTTTTCAGTCAAGCTAAAACCATCATTAATATCACTTGGTTGAAAACCACTTTCATCAAATCAAGTACTATGATTTAAAGAGAAAATTTCTCTCACTAAAAACCTTCACCTATATCTAAAGAATTAAACTGAGCCCTCTCCCTTCTGAAGCTTGGGAAGTGAGAGATCGATCAAGCTTCGATGTAAGGAGGTGGAGGGTAGATCTAAAGAGCAATCAGTGAGGAGGGAAGTAGGAAAATACTAGCCAAAGATTTGTCTTAATCCAAAAAACTTCTTAAATTGAGAAATCCACTAAACATTAACTCTCACGAGGTATTAGTTCTAAATGTAAAAAAGACTGTAGGTTCTCCATAGTTTGTGATGTGAATTTTTAATAGCATCCAACCAATAGATGCCTTGTGTTTCATTTTTTGATCTTTTCTAGTCAATAAAATAATTATTTATTCTTTTAATGTTCGAGTCAATGGACTTGAGATGGACAAACTTTGTCTCGAGTTGGAGGTAGGAGACAACATCACCATTGCCTATTCTTTTATTTGGAATGAATGATAGTGACTAAGCCATATATTGATCGATTCAATCTCCCTTTATAAATTATAGGTCTAGTAATGGTTGTTTAATATTTGATCAAATGACTAGGATTAACCCCATATTCATCTTTTACATGCATGATATACACAATCTAATGTCTTCCTAAAGCACTATTACATCATCCACCTCATGGGTTAATAGATAAATCCACCTCTAAATCAATTAAAATACTTAAGACATAATAAAATAATAATTAATTAATGAATAATCTAAAAATTACAAAGCATTTTGTGAGGAATCTAAGAAAAGTAAAAGCCTTAATTTTTATTAGGCAGTTTTAGAGTAATTAAAAAATTTAAAAATATTTAAATAATAAAATTAATTTATAAATATAAATTCATATGGGTTGAATTTTTCAACTAATGTTTTTAGAGGTTTTCCCCACCCCTTGTAAATTTCTTGAAACTTTTAGATGAGTCTATGGTTAGTTAATGAAATATAAACCCAAGATAAAGAAATATCATAAATAATTAAATTTTAAATCATTAAAATTATAATAATTTATTAAAATACCCTTAAACAACATATGGATACATAAAACCAAAAACATAGTTATAAAGTTTTTTGTCTTCAATTTAATAAAAGTAGTTAGTTAGGCCTAATGAAACTCTAAACTAATCTAGTTAATTACCTATAATGTCAAAAAATACATAACTAATTCTAATATAACTCACAACAAATATAAACTAAATTTATATATAACCTAATTAAAACTTTAAATCAAAGAAAATTAGAAACACAATCCAAATGAATAATATTTTTAATTATCATTATTAAATAATCTAAATCATTTAAATAAAATATATAAAATCCAAAATAAATGATTTACAAACTTTATGGAACTTCCAATAAATCAATTGTAACTCTAGGAAAACTTTCATAAGGTTTTAAATTAATTTAATATGTATTTTGAAATTAAAATGAAAGGTACCTGTATAAACAAAAATCAAATATATAATTTTTATCGATACAAGGTTAGAAGGAATAATTTGATAGTTTTTATAGTTATTTTCATATTAATTTTAATTATCAGTTATTTTCATAATGATTTTAATTTTCCCTTAGAAAATAGTCAAATAAATCATAATAAAATAATGATAAATAATAAATAATTAAAATGTTTATTAAAACTTCATGGAATATCTTGAAGGCTCTCCCTTACCTTAAAAAATAATTTCAAATAGCTTGGTGTTTGTTAAGTTACTCAAAGTGAATTTCAAATGAGAATCAAATTATTTTTTATTATAATAACTTATTAATTAAGTCCTTTAACTTGAAAAATTAATAATAAGTTAAGTAAAAATAGAATAACCATTAAACCTTTTCACTGACTCATGTAAACAGAGAAGACTTAGGAAAATTAGAATCAACCTATTTTAAATAATTATATATTTTCTAGAATTTAAATATTCAAACAAATCTAATAATTTACAAAAAAATCAATGTGACCACCAAATCAATTGAAATTTATATTGGAGGGTTAGAATGCCCTTTCAAACATTCCTATAAATTTTTAACATTAATTAAAATGGAGCATCTTAATTATTTAAAATCCATAAAATCATCTTAGTTAGATCGTTAGGATGGCTTCTCATCCTTTGGTGAGGTGTCTATCTTATTAGTATCATGGTGTTAGGAAGAGTGGTCCCTATTAATGAGTGAGACCCACTATTCCTTACACTCTTTAAAACTAAGCTCAACTTAAAGCTAGTCAAGGCTTAAAATTTACTTCTAAAACATTAATTGTAATCACACAATGGTGGTAATTTAGACCTCGAACTTGAATCAAAACTTAAACTATAAAGCCTAGCATAAGCCTACCATACTTTCCTTACATGCACCTGACTACTAGATCACAGACCCTATACTTATGATAAGATGGTTACATTTGATTGATATGCATCATTTTATCTTTTATGGTGTGTTGTTTATTCAATCAACTCAATGGTAGGTTAGTTGTTTGTGCATTAGAGTGGATGTTAGGCTGATCATTTTATAGACTAATAATGTTATATTTTTGTTGATCATGCTTAGTGAGGGCTGCTTAAATAAATTTAAAGCTATGTAAGTGTTCATTGCTTATGCCCTTAAGCAAGACCTTCTTGTAAAAGGGGATTTACCATTCACAAGTGCTAAGACCATATGTTTGGATTGCATACATACTTATGTGTATGGTATGTGGTGCCCTATAATGCTTAAAGAGCATGTACCACGATGAAGAAAGAGAAATAAAGATGAAGAATATGACTATAAGTGATTTCTTTAGTTTTAGGCCATACTACATAAAAGAAGAGCTCAACTGTCCATTTGTCTTTTCTTTCTAGGTGTATAGTGAAACTTAATTGCACAAGAAATTGTTTACATATTATTTTAGGAATTGCTTGTTTGATTTATTACTCTATGTTGCACACGAGAGAATGAATGTTTTTATAAGTTTTTTTATATGATGATTATTGTGTTTGTGAAAGCCTAGTTTTTCATGGGCTAGAGTCTTAGAATAAATTAAGTTTTCTACCCAACTAATCAATCAAACAAAAAAACTAACCAACTTTAACAATATTATATTTAAAGCCTTAAGAAGTAATCAATAAAATCTATTAAAATCCCTTTAAGAATATTGAATCTTATAACATATTTCTTCATATTCTTGCTTCAGCCTTGACACATTACACATAAGTGGCATATGACTAATGAGGATTACCACCCTTCTTAGAGAAATATGCCTAAATATGATTGACTATTAAACTCAATCAGAAATACATGCATGTAGACATAATTATATACCTATTACCTTCAATAGAAAATTTAAGTCTTTATTTAAGTGATTGAATCTATTATAGGGTGATTTATTCACTTTTTGAGGTGATATAGTATCCATTAATGTTGTATTCAATTACTTAAATAAGGACCCTCAAAATCTATGTGGTGCCCCACTTTAAATCATCAAATAATTATTATATAAAAGGCTGATGGAAAATAGAGAATATGCTTCAACTTAACCACCCTCAACTCAATATGCCTAAAAGATGGCTAAATACTAACATAAATTGACCCATTAGTTGACTTGGTAGTTGGTTATTCCATCATGATCTTTGTCTAAGCATTCATTAGATTCCCATAAGATTATAATTTATATTTAGTCAACATAAGAAAATGGCAAGGTGATCTCATTTGGCATGATGAATGCTAAGGAGGCCTATTAAAGTAATGATAGGTCTTCAAAGAATAAGAAGGGAGAAATATGGAGGTTTACATCTATGGATTGTTGGTGAAGACTATATCACCTGAGCAAAACATACTCATCCTCAAGAAGATTTTCCAACCTCAAAATGTACAATAGATGACTCAATCCCTTAAAGTGTACCTTTAGCATAGGGTTAGACAAGTTCCTTTGACATGTTTTCATAGATGAATGTATACAGATTAATCTTGATACGAAGGCAACACTTGACATGCTATCAACAATAATATTGAAGAAAGCTCAATAACTTATTAAGTGTGTTAATGGACCCAATCGCTTCATCTTAAGAAAAGATAAATTCTACTCACAAATCTTTTAGATTCTTAGAAATGCTAAGTAGTTTGAATGAACAAGAGAGTGTTATAATATATTTTAATAATTAAAGTCATTACTCACCTCACTATCATTACTAGAAAACCTATATCTAAGAGAAAACTTACTCATTTACTTGGGAAAAAGTAAAGACAGATCAACCTAAGTTTTTATCTAAGGAAAATATAAAAAATAATAACTAGAAGGATCTGAGTTATGATATCCATTCATGGATAAACTTACACTCACCCTTCATTTATACTTCAAAGCCCATTCAATCAAAGTCATCATTTGTCATCATCTTAAAGATGTATGTAGGAAGTCTAATTATTATGGAAAATTGCTTAAGTGGTAAGTCATGCTAAGTAAATTTTACATATCTTAAAAACCTTAGATGGAGATCAAGGCCTAGCACTCACCAACATCTTAGCTGACTTCAGTATTATTAAACATGAAGGAGTGATGAGTTCAATGTATGCATGATAGTTGTATTTAGTTAGTGCATCATGAGAGTAGGGCAAAACCAATAGTTTTAAAGAGTTCATTGACTGTGGTGTTTATTTTTTGGATGTAGGGGGACACCACACAGATCACAGGGGGTACTTATTGAGTGATCGAGTGCGACATTGAGGTATAGTGTACTATCTCAAAAGATAGAGACACCACCCTTCAATGAACCTAACCACCTAATAAGGACTCCTAAGGCATGATGGGTCTTCAAATATACCAGATATTTTTTCTCTACTTTATATGAATGAATAAAGTAGTGTTCATATTAAACCAGGTTCTAAAGTTCAAGATGGAGGCAAGCCTCCATAGTTAATTACATCCTAAAGAAGGTGAATTCCTTAGGATTACTCTTGATTAAAGTAGAAAATTAGGGTCTCCAAAGATTTCAAGGTTAGACTATCAAAGGATTGACTATTTTAGAAAATCAAGTGGGAAAGTTCAAATGGAGAGACTTATTTTGGAAGCCAAAGGGAATGAGTAGGAAATACTCATGATACTAGGAAGCTAGTGAGCATTCCACTCTATCCTATAATTGGGCTTTATATATTTGAAATTGAAGAAATTTATATGTTTTGAGTTGAAATTTTATTAGATTACTAGGGCTTATAATCCATCAACACAAGATTATGGAAATGCCTAAGAGGTGAGAATTTATGATTGTAGCCTGAAGGAAATAGCTACCTCAGATCCTAAATCTAGGGAGCTTTAGCATGAGCTAAAACATGACCTAAATCTAAGTGAAAGGTGGACATAATGATTTATCTCCACAAGAGAGGATAAACCATCCAAATTATGGACTTATAATGGCCTGGAGTGGCTGCCAGCTAACACCTCCTATAATTCAAAACCATGTAGTTTGGTCTTATAAAATTGCAAGATGGTTGAGCTGTTATTTAATTGGAAAGAAACTAAAGTCCTAAACCCACTCCCTAAGAGACTAGAACATGAGTGGTATGAACTTATGAATTAATCTACAAATGCAAAATCTTTTCAATTTTTATTTCATTTTTTACATAATATTTTGGACAAGGTCTTAGGATTTTTATGCCTAAATGCATGATGAAATAAAGTTATTGGCTAAATCAGCAAGAAGATGGTGTTCTCCACCATAAGGGATGCCCTCACAGGTCAAGAATTCTCCTATCATGCAAAGATGGAAATCTCCCTATTCAAGGAAGAAGGAATATGCATGCATGATGTGAAACACAAAAATTCAACTAGGATTTCAAAATCTTTTAATTATCTTATTTAAAGCCTAGGCTTTATGATGAGGTTATGAGTTGATTAAAATTTAGTTATGAGTGATTAGTTGGGTTGAAAAATTTATTTCATCCTAAGAGCCTATCACATCCAAGCCACACATTCAAACATCAAACATTAAGAAACTATGAAACGCATGATGTTCTAATGTGCAATCTAAACACAACATCAATCAAACACGTATAAATTGTGTAAAAGAATAAAAGGTCAGTGTGGTCGGGTTCTGCGGCACACCTCGAAAAGAGAAAAGATAGGTAGCTGAGCTCTACCCTTATACAACTTGGATTGAAAAATAATATTACAATTAAAATTTAATACATTCTACGGGGTCTTCATTCTTCACTTCTTCTTTCTTTTCTTCCTTTTGATTTGATTTGCTCCAAAGGCATCACAGGGCACCCCAAGGACTAAGCCTTCTGGCCACTGCTCATCCTAATTTCCCAAAACACTAATCTTAATTTCTATTTCAAAATTACATTTATACAGGGAAAATTAAATCTAACTATAACTACAAAATAGATGTTAGCTAAACATACATACATACTTAAATTATTAGATTCATACATTTAATAGTTGATTAGTTTATATTATTTAAGTAGGGTGAATTAGATTTAATTTGATTATATTTAAAATTGATGAGAGTATTTCTTAATTTGATTTAATTTGATTTGATTAGGTTTAATAATTAGTTTAATTAAGAAGTGTGATTATATTAATTATTAGATTAATTAGAGATTTATTTAATTTTTAATTTTATTTCATGTTTGTTTAGGTTAATGATGTAATTAATAACTTAATGATTTTGGTTTACTTTAAGATTTAATTGACATTTAATTACATTTTAATTAAGTTCAAATTCATGTTTGATTAAACTTAAGTTTAATATGATTAATTAAATTAACTTATTTTAAGAAGTGTGATTAAATTAATTAGTGGATTAATTAAGTATTTGATTTGAGTTTAATTTAAAAATTAGTTTTAATATGATTTATTTAAATCAATTTGGTTCATTTAGATGATGGATTAATTCATTAAGTTTGCATTAATTAGTTATTTAATTGATTAGATTTGATTAAGGATAATTAAATTTTCAATTGTTTTTAGATTAATTAAAGATTTATTTAATTAAAAACTAATGATTTAATTTCCCATCTCACTGTTTTCATTTAATAAATTTAATTAAGTGTTTTACTTGAATTTGATTTGATTAAAGGATTATTATTATCATTATTTCTATTTGATGAGATTAAGTGAATTAATTATTTATTTTAATTTTATTTAAACTTGATTATTTATAATTATAGTTTCATTTGATTTTATTCATTTATTATGTTCATTTAATTTCATTTAATACTTTAATTATGAATTTATGTTTAATTTAGTTATTAGGTTCATGTATTTATTGATTAATTAGTTATCTTATTCCTAATGGATTGAATTAGGTTTGATTTAGTTATATATTAACTTGATTAAGTTTGGCTTAATTTTATTTAGTTTAATTTGATTAATATTAAGTGATTAGCTAAGATGAATTAGATTGTTAATCAATTTGATTTTTAGTTTATTTAATGATTAATTAATGTTTGAATTATTACAATTTATTAAGTGGTTTCATGTGGTTAGATTCAATGCTTAGTGTAGGTTTGATTTATATCAAAGTTTCATTGTTTTGTTTAATTTTTGAGTTTAATTTAAAATTTAATCATTTAATTGAGTTTCATTAACTTAATTAGGATTATTTATGTTTAATTTAATTTCATTGAAGATTATGTAATATTTGTTTTGATTTGAAGTTTGATTAATTATTACTTAAGTGTTATTTTATTTCTAATTTTGATTTAATATTTGGATTATTATGAATTTTATTTTAATTAATTCTTTAATTAATTTTATCTTAATCTTAAGTGTTTATTTTAGGTTTATTAAGCTTTTGAAGATTATATCATTTTCCTAAGGATCTTAGATGATAACTAAACTAATTTAAGACATTTTGAAGATTTTTGTAATTTTCTGAATTTTGTTTGATTTATTTTATTAAAATAGATAATTTGAACTTCAAATTTAATATCTTTCAATCCAGAAGTCTTTTGACTTGAAATTTTTATAGTAGGTTTATTTTAACTTCATTTTCAATCCCTAAAAATTTTAGATCAATCTAATGTATATTTTTGGTTTAATTGATTAACTTTGATGTTTCATGAAAACCTAAATTAATCTCAAAATACCTAATAGAAATTGGGGATTTTAGTTTCATTGGATTCCTCTCAGAAAGACAAATCCATTAAGCTCTTATTTGAAATTTTTATTGAGTATTTTATTTTTTTATAAATTTTTTGAAGTTTCAGGCAATTTAATTAATTTTTAAAATCATAAAATGGTCGATTTTCTTACTTAACCAAGTCGGCGCCATGCGGTGCTGACGGTGCAACGCGGCCATGCAGCGTTGCACGATTGGATAGCATGATGCTGATGCAACAAAAGAACGAGAATGTACATTTCTACTCGGGATCAGAGTAGACCTTCCGATCACAGATCAGACGGTCCAAATCAAATTGGGTGATTAGAGGGCTTAAACTATGAGAAATTTGGCACTAATCATAGTCGTCCATTTGTCTGAATGGGAGATCGGATGGCGGTAGGATTTTCTTCCTCCTAGCGATGAAAGGGATAGGTAGAATAGTGATCTTCGCAGATTTTATGGGATTTTTGCAAAATTGAACGAGCTCGATTTTGTGTCGATTCTCACCAGAAAACTTATTTTTGCATTAGGATCATGTAAGCTAAAATTTGCAAAGGATATCTAAGGGAAAATCTTAAAATTCAGCAATCATTCTCACAAACAAATAATCATGTGGCCGGTTACAAGATTTGAAAATTACCTTATCGGGGATGATTTTTGATGGCTGAGAGGATTCAAATACACTATTGGATGTGAGATGAAGCTTTGGAATGAATCTAGACTCTTTCCTTACTTTGGATCATTGTAATCACGAACCTCCACCACACTTCACCAGAATCCACTCAAATTTGATGATTTTTCATCAAAGGGAAGTGGGGAAAGGGTTGCTCTTGCTTGCTGGAGTTCCTAAGAGCTCTCTGATGCAGGAATTGGATCTCTTTGATGCTTCTTTTCCTCCTCTCTTAATAGTGGTCAAAAATCACTATTAATGATGATGGGGAGGATGGTTGGGTGGTGATGGTTGATTCGAGACTTTGTATTTAGCTCCCAAAGTCCCCTTTTGTGGTTGTGAAGTCAATCCCATCAATGCAAGTGATGGGAAGATTGAATGAAGAGATTATGCAAGATTGTCTTCTCTCTCTCTCTCTCTCTCTCTCTCTCTCTATCTTCTCTTGGTTTCACCTAGCCATAGAAATTTGATTTTAACTTTTTACATGATGGTTTAAGTGTTTTATCCAATTTAGGGTCAATTTGGGATTAGGTTAAGTCATCTTGACCCAAATGAGTTGGGTTGGGTTCAAGCAACCTAATTTGGCTCATTGGCTTTGGATTTGTTTCAATTATGTTTAATTTATCATTTATGATGGTTTTGATTGATTAATTTTATTTATTTGGATTAATTTTGAATTTGCCCAAGTTTGACCAAGGTTTGACCAACTTTGACCAAATTTGGTTAAGTTAATTTATGTGATTCAATTTGTCATTTTATGTTTAGATTATGTTTCAATTATGTTTTATAATTATTTGGAATATTCTTGATCAATAATTTGGGTTAATTTGGCTTAGATTTGGATTTGTCCCATTTTGAGTTCAAATGGGTCAAATCGGGTTCAATTGAGTTAAATGTTTTGTTTGACTCAACCAAGATGTGTTTAAGCTTTAATCATGTTTGATTAAGTGGTTATGATGATTTAGAGTGATTGGTTTTATTTGATTTGATGTTAATTTTGATTTGAATCTATTTTAATCCAAATTGAGCTTAATGGGTTAAATGATCCAATTAACCCATTTGAGATCTCATTTAATTTAGATTTATTTAGTTTTATGTTTAAACATATTCATTTGATGGTTTTAATCCTTCAGAGTGATTTACTTTGCACAAGTTTTTGGTTTGTTGACTTTTGATTTAATAGGGCCCACATGGGTCAACTCTAAGTCAAATGACTTAATTGCCACTTTGAACTTCATTTGAATTTATTTTTGTGTTCATTTATGTTTATGCATTGATTCTTTACTTTTGGTTTGACTAAATTTGCTTTAATTTTGATTTAATTTGATTTAATTTGATTATATTTGGACTTAAGTGATTACAGGTCATGTGTTAGGCCATAGGGTAGGGTACGTATCCTTAGTCTTAATGCTTAGCCTAATCCTATGGAAAACCCTTCTAAAGTCTCTAGGTTTGGTTAAGTGTTTACTTATTTACTAGAAGTGTCATATGACTAAGGAGCTCTTAGTGTCTAGAAGACTCATAGACCTATGATAGGAAGATTGAATCCTCACTCCAAAAGTGAGGTTAACACTAACATAACTATTACTCTATCTATGAAGATAAAAGTTAAAGTTACTATAAGTTTGAGTATGAAGCACTATTGACTAAACTAAGGGGAATATGGCCAAGTAGTTGATATTCTACTTAAATTCTTAACTAATAGTGAAGGAAATGTATGATGACTTGAAGTTTGAGATGTAATACTTTAGAGATAGTTGTTTGAAGTGGAAGTAAAGATTTATAAACAAAATTATTTATAAGTAATTAAGATTCTTTAAAAATAATATTATCTTGTTGACCTCTTATCTGAATTGGATGACTTTGGTGATTGACCACCTCTAAAATTGGCATATACCAACTTAAAAGGTGAGCGAATGCAAGCAACTAAAGTTGGGGCTAGTTGCATCAAGTGTCAAAGACTTAGGGTGATTTAAGATCAAAGCTACATAGTATAGTTAACATGGAGGCATATAAGAATGTGAGCAAGAGGTCCTTTATAAAGCACATTCAAGAGAGTGTGGCAATCACTTCAATAAAAGAACACTAACCCATTGCCTCTTATAGTAGGAATAAATTGAGCCAAAATTGAAGGATGATGTTGAGAAATTATAAGAAAATATGAACCATGTGAGGAGTTCACACTCATGTAGTTACAAAATTTATATAAGTTGCAGCCAACCAATAGCCCATCACCATTCAACATATGTGGCATGAATCTAATCAACTGATTACCACTCATTGGGGTAAAAAATAGTCATGCTAGTCATAATCAATTACTTATCCAAATAAGAAGAGGATATGTCACTTGCTAAAATAATAGCTCAAGCTATCCATAACTTCATTTGGCCTGGCTTCATTTGCTAATATCAACCACTAATAATTTTTATAATAGATAATTGGTCTTAATTTACTAATAAGAGACTCAAAGAGTTTTGCTAATTTTAAGGCATTTCCTTGAAGTTTAGCTAGATCCATCAACAATAAACAAATGCTAAGTTAATGTAGAGAATATGCATATCCACAACTTTTAAAAAAAAATTGGAGGAGCCAAAATAAAGTGTGTGAAGGAGCTAACCTCTTTCATGTGGCCACATAGAATAATCCTCTCATTGACGATAGACTAAACCTTGTCCACTTTACCTCATGAAACAAAGACCCTTTTATTTATTTTGTATGAACTACATTCCTAGAAGATCTTGGTTGCTATCAACTACAAGGAAAATATAGTAAAGTGAGATGAATCTAATAATGAAGGCATGAAGACAATACTCAATTATTAGAGGATTATAGAACACAAGCTTCATTAAAGCATGAAGAGACTAAAAGATGGATGGTAAAGTAATATAATGCAAACATTAATGGGAGAAGAACTTTTGTTCTTGTTATTTGGTACTAAAGAAGTTAGATACATTAGCTTAGTGAATGAGACTCTTGAATTTTGTAATAAGATGTGGTAGAATATATATATATATATATATATATATAGTATATATATATATATATATATATATATATATATATATATATATATATATGTTAATATGCATTTATCAACTATGAACATATGATAGCCATGAAATCTACATCATTTTCTTTCCTTAGAATATGAAATTAAAATATGTTTTACATGCATTTTGAAATTTCATAGCATTAATTATTTGAATTTCAAAATTTTATAACTATGTACTGAAGGATGTTAATACACAAAATCATAAGAAGATTTATCTAAAGAAAATTTGGGAGTGACCAATGTGATCTTTGGTTCAATTGATGCTCACATCTTAGCTAGACACTTAGGTTATAGTCACTATGTGCCTAGGTGCCTAACTATAAGAAATAAATAAATGTTAAAGCTTAAGCATCGAACTTTGATTCCATCATAGCCTAAGAAAAAAAACTGAAATGCCTAAGAATCTAATCCTAGCATAAGCATTAGAAATGGAAGTTTCTAATGAGTGTAAGATAAAGAGCATGGTGTCAAAGCACCTGACCCAAGCAACCAAGTGCTTGTGTTCTTACAAATTTCTTTAGATTTCATTAAATTCTTGCCTTTCTAGGGAGATTTAATGTAGCTCTATTTAAGCAAATCAAAGTGATGAATTTGAAAACATATCGAGCCAATATTCCATAGTTTTTCTTAGGTTATTAGAAAGTTCAAATGAAGATTTTTTGGAGGCTTCATCAAGGTTCTTGGAAGGGCTATTAAAAAATCACAAGAGCAAAATACAAGGCAACAAAATAGGCATTTTAGGTGTAATTTTCATGTGTTTTTCCATTTTTTTTCTTCTTTCTATTATATTAATCCTTTATTATTTTATTTTATTTCATCATTAACTAAGCTTTCCTTTCTAGGTGTTGGGTGAAACCATGTTATATGTGTGTTTATTTTGATTTTAGTAGAAGTTTTGAGTTCTATTTCTCTTAATTACTCATATTTTATTTTGAGATTTATGGCCTATTAAATTAATTGGACATAATTTTTATAAATTAAGGTCCATTTGGAATTGAGAGGTGGAAATTGATGTAGCAAAATACTGGGTCAAGAGAATCCCCATTTAGTCTTTATTATGATCCAAAAAGATTTAATAAATTTTTTTATATTGAATTTATTTCAATGTGATAGGTAGGTTTTAAAAAATTAAGAATCTAAGCTGTCAAGAGAAAGACAACAACTACTTTGATCAAGCTTCGATAAAAATCAGCTCCCAACTTTGTAAAACTGTTAACTACATAAAATAAAATTAATAAAACTATGGGCCTAATCTTATTATGGTAGACATAGGTATAATTTGTAGGTAATTTACCTAATTTCAAAACATGACATACCATCCTTGTGGGAATAGTATTACACTCACAATTTATTACTTGATGCAACCATGTATTCTTGCACGTATGATTTAACCCACACCTCATCAACTTTTTGGCAGTGTTGTTAGATATTGCAATGCTACTATTAATATCAAGTTAATTTTTGTTACTTTGAATAGTTTTAAATTAATTTACTCATTCTATTTTATTGTCTTTGTACATATACTCTATTTTGCAAGTTGATCATTGTGTATGCATTGATTTGGTGGTAGACATTTACATTTGATTTATTCTACAAGTTTGTTATGTGACACCTTCAAGTGCATTGGATTTTCTAATGATGCCATTAGATCAACGTCTTTTTATTTTCATTGTAAGATTTATCCAAGAGTAGAGTTGTCTCTATTCATTGCTTAGTGACTCTATCACTAACTAGGATGATCTTGCATAGAAGTTCCTGTACAAAGTACTTTTCATGACCAAAAAAGAAAGAATGAGAATGATGATCTCAAATTTTATGTAGATAGATGGTAAGACACTATTTGATGCATGATAAAGGTTTAAGAATCTCATGATGATATGCCTCCACCATAACCTAGCCAAATGGATACTAGTGCAACCTTCTAAAATTAGTTGGCCACATTGACAAAGATAAGCATTGACACCACATATGGTGGTACTTTCATAAGAAAGACACATGAGGATACTTATGACATGCTAGGAATAATGGCCATGAAGAATTACTAATGGCCAACTAAAGACTCATGTTAAATAAGCTCATGGCTGTAGCATTAGAGGTAGATTATATTGATGCCCTCATATTGCATTGCTTCATTGTTGAAGTATGTAGTTCTCTCATTGCACTTAGAACACATGCCCATATCATTTGCTATGATACTTTGAAGGAAACCAAAAAATCATAGACTGCCAGGCAATAATCTCTTTGCACAACATTATTTGGAGGAAGTAAACTTTATAAGAAATTAGCAACCTAATAACCCTTACTCTAATATTGAGTTTTGGATTTAGTAGCCTTCACAATAGCTTTCAAGCCATCAACCAGGAGCACTCCTAAGCAATATTGGGGTGAAACACAAGGTGTATGTCAAGATTCTATCACAGAGGAGTGGGAGACAGTTGGAAAATATTATGGGAAAAAAGGCCTAAATCCAATAAGCTAGATGAAGAAGTTGTGAGTGAATAAATGACAAAATAAAAAAGAAACAGGGATCAATAAAGGATGAGTAAGGAGCATGAAAGGAGATCAAAATCAAACCTACTCTTAGACAACCTCCCACCTATATTACACCTCTTCATTACCCTTTGATGTTTTAAAAGAAGATGATGGATCAACAATTCTCAAAATTTTAGAGGTTTTGTTGATGTCTTAGAAAAATGCCTAGCTATGTGAAGTTTATGAAGGAGATTCTAGTTAAAAAAGAGAATATTAGAAGATCATGAAATTGTAACTCCCATTAAATGTTGCATTGATATGCTGAAGAAGAAGTTGTACATAAAGAGAAAATATCAAGGTAGCTTCATTATCGCTTGTGTCATAGGAACAAAGTTATTTAAGATTGTATGATCTTAGAGCTAGCATAAACTTGATGTCACTTTCAATATTTAAGCTATTAGGAATGGGGGAGGTGAACCACCACAGTGTCTCTATTATTCGTTGATAGCTTTGTCAAGCAACTAGAAGAAATTATGGAAGAAATTATGAAGTCCTATTAGAGTGAAATCTTCATCAAAGGATGAAAATTCACTCTAAGGGTCTAACTTAAAGATTTATGAATTTAGATTTATGATTTAATGAAATTAGGTTAATTTAATTAAATGCAAATAAATTTAATTGATGTTTGATTTTATTATTTAGTTTAAGTTGATAATTGGGTTTCAATTTAAGGTTAATTTATTTAGCTATATTGTTAATGAATTAATGATTAATCAATTAATTTATTAGGTTTCTTTAACTTATATGATTTATATTGACTAGATTGATTTTATTTGCAATTTATGCTTTAATTAAGTTTCATTGATTTAATAATTCAATTCATATAATTTTAGGTTAATTAAAGGTATTTTAGTAATTTTGGGGCATATTACTTAGTTAAATTTTGATGATGATTAAAATTTATTTAGTTTAGTTTGATAATTTATTAAAATATTTTTTTGTTGAATTTGATTATATTGGATTGAGATGATTATGATTTAGTTTAAACTTGATTGATTTAATTTAATTAGTTGAATGATTAATTAAATGTTTATGTTTATTTTTTTATTATAGTTTTTTTGTTAATGTTCAATTTTATGTTGGTTAATGTATTTCATATTATTTTCAATTTAAAATTCATTTAATTCTTAATCCTTGATTTAGAGTGCATTTAAAATATTTATTTAATTCATTGAAATTCATTTTTATGTGGTTTATGGTGATTAAATTAGTTTAATTATTAATTTGATGTTGTGATTATATATTTTTAATTAATTCAATTAATTTAATTTACATATTTTCAGGTAATTAAGGGCTTTTTTATAACTTTGTTCTTTGATGAAGTTTCATATACTTAGACACTAAATCTAACCTAGACAATTTTAAAATTCTTTAAGTGTATGTTAAAGGTAATTGATCAAATGTTCATTTTTAAAAAATTCAATTATTCTTAAGTTATTAAGTGAATTTTGATGATTCTAATTTTAATAGATTTCTATTTGAATACTATGTTTAGAGAATGACTAATTATAATTTTTAGCCATTATTTAGTTTATTATGAACTTTCTTAATTTTAGCTTAAAGGTTTTAATTAATTAGATTTTCTTAATAATTTATTAAACATAGGGGTTTTGCTAACTTCAAAGTTCTTAGTAATATTTGTTAAGTCCTCTAATGCTAATAAAAATGTTATAAACTAAATTTTGGGTACTTTCACAATTCTAATTATTTTATAGTTATTTTTTCACTAAATTATCCTAAATAGCTTCAAAAATCATTTCTTTTGATTCAAAGATCATTTTGAGTTGAAAATTTTATGATGAGTAAGTTTTAATGTTAGTTTCATTCTCTAAAAGTTTAACATTCAATATATTAAAATTTTAAGAATAATTAAGCATTTATTATTTCTATTAAAATCTTATTTAGTCTTAAAATTTTAAGCAAATTAAAGCTCTAATTTTTTATTCTCATTTGAAATAAGAATCTTAAGATGGCTTGTTTGTATTTTTTTTTGAATTATTTGATGATTTACTATCATTTAATAAATTTCATCCTATTTAAATGAATTAATTAATGCTTATTAATCCCAAATTAGGTGATTTTGATTTAATGGATTTTAGATTGTCTTAATATTTTTCTAAGTCTCACTAATGTTGACTATAATACTATGAGTTATCCATATAATTTTTATTATTTTTCTAGATTTAATATTAATTAATTTCAATAAATTAGGAGAACAAAATAAAAATTATGTAACTTATGATCCACTAGATTTAACCCTTAAAAATTTTTATGTTAGATGTGCCATAATAACAATTTCAATCTCTAAAAATTTCAAATTAAGTGGATCATTATTTCATGTTTAATTAAGTTTGCCAATTTTTTAGTAGAACTCAAATTAGACTAAAATTAGCCAACAAAAATTGGGGCACTTTGGTATAATAGATTCCTCTCATTGAGTAGAGCCTTATTTATATTTTTTGTTTAAGTAATTTAATTTCTATGTTTTCTGAAAGTTCACATTTTTTAAGAATTTTAAATTCAGAAAATCCAAAATTGTTACTCAGTTATAGCACCTAAGAGGGGGGAGGGGAGTGAATTAGGTTTTAAAAATAAATTTCAAAAAACTTAATTTTAAACTTTTGTAGAGAACTTAAATACTTATTGATAATGCTTTAGTAAAATGAAACAACAATTAGCAATAGAAAAAAATTAAGTGCAGTAAAGTAAAGTAAGAGAATACAAAGATTTTTACGTGGTTTAGCCAAACCCCAAAACCAATCTAGGTCCACGCCTAGCCACCCATACTAGAAATTTACTAAAATAAAGTTGAGATTATAACAAATTTCTCATACTCTCTTTCACGGATAAGTACAACCACACATACTTTCCTTAACGGGCAAGTACAATCCAACATGTACTTTCCTTAATGGGCAAGTACTACCCAATAAGAAAATAAGGAAGAGGAATATGAAAGTATCTAACTCTCAATTTTAAAACAATTTTTTTCTCAAAACCAAACTACATTAATATTAAGGGAAGTGAAAACAAAGGTAAGAAAGATAGCACACTATAGTTGATGTTTAAACTAGAATGCAATGGTTTAGCTTGAAAGATGTATATGATGTAAATTAAACTTTTTTAAAAAATAGAAATGAAAGTGATTTAGTTAATGATTTAAAATGTAACACAATGATGATTTGAAAAACTAAACCAATCAAATTATTACAAAGAGACTTGAGTTTAGGAAATATCAAATGTATATGCATTATGAAAGCACATAAACTCAAAAGAATTATCTTGTAAAGGAATTATTATTTATGCAAAAGATGAGATGATTTACATGTAGTAAAACTTGTTACTCACAAGTATTGTATATGAAATAATCAACTAGAAAATAATCTCACTTTAGAATATGTAAGAGTAAAGAAGAAAATAAATTGCAATAAAAACTTTAATCTATAAACCACAAGGCTTTTAGCCAACTTGAAGAAATATATAAATATATAAGTTAAGCACAAAACACATTGACCACAAATGCATAAGCAACTCAAGCCAAGAAGGAAAATAGTATGTAAACTAACAAATAGGAAGATTAAACCTTGTTAAGGATTTTGGTCACATGTAAATCCAACCAATCCCCTAAGTTCTTTTGTGCAAACTTGAAAGTACTCACTTGAAGGAAGAAAGAGAAAGAATTTTGAAGAGGTAGCACTTGATTCACCAAGAGAAATCTCCAAGGGAAAATTTTTGCAAGGGTTCGGCTAAGAGGAGAAAAAAATCCAAGAAGAAGTAACCCTAGTCTAAAGAACTACATATATAGGTTGAGCGGTCAATGGGGGTCAGCCAATCCAAGGAAAATAGGAGGGAAAACATATTTGGAATTTATTAAACACAAATCAATAAAAAATAAAAACAATTTACATAATGAAGGGTTCGACCAAGGAAAACAAGAGGGAAATCCACTTAGTAAGGAGAGTTGATTTGAATTAATCAATTTGAAGTTCAATTTGCATGAGAGGGATTTTGACCAAGTCAAGTAAGAGGGAAATCCAAATGGAAAGTAATACAATTGAATTAATTAAATTTAATCAAGAGGGATATTTGGCTAAGGGAGGTTTGAAGAAAAGATCTAAAATTTGATTAATTAGATTGGCATGATAGGGTCAGCCAACGGAGTTTCCATGATGGGATTCAATTTGAATTCAATGCAATATTAAATTGATAGAACTTGATTGAATGAAAGAAGGAAAGAGATAATTCTAAAATACATTAGATTAAATCTATGGGAAATTATGAAAATTTGGCCAAGCTTATTTCCAAATATGGATTAAATCTATTTTAATAATACAATTCAAATTCAAATGATGGTGAATTAGATATTTGGAGATTTTAAATCAATATTTATCATGTGATTCATTTGAATTCAATTTTTGATGTGGTCATGGAAGTTTCTAAAATAAAGCAAAAAAATTGAAAATAATTACATGGGTTAATTTAATTTAGTTTGAATTAACTCAAATAAATTAAAATTAGGGGCTTTTCAATTCTTGTTCTTCTTGTCTTCTTTGATTAGTTTGCTTTAAGCTTCATAAGGCCTCCTAGGTCTTTCCTTCTAGCCACTGCTCATCCTAAACATAACAGCACTAATACTAATCCTATTGTAATTTTGTTTTTTTAAAAAGGAAAATAACTCTAACTACACCTTCAAAATAGAGATTTGCTAAATAAACATACAAGCCAATCAATTATATTTCATATATTTGACTTAGCACCCTACACTTGAGTAACCAAACCCGCCTATCCTAATTGGATTATGCTTAGACTTAAGCATCACCTACAAGCAAAAATATATTTTTTATATTTTATTATCACAGTGGTCCCTTAAGCACAATCTCTTGTAGAGAACATCATTAGGCTAATAATGGCTTAATATCCAGTCTACGCACAAGTAATCCTAACATCCAATCTAAAAATATTACATCACTAAATAAAACATATCACCACAAAAAACAATGTCTAACCTAATACTAAGTTCAGAACTTAGTATTCTAAAGTGTGTGTTGAGGCTAGCATGTGACATGTCCTACTTGGGTTTTAGAGTTAGAATTTTTTAATGAGTGAGCATTCAAGTTATCAGTTAGGGGTGATTGCATGTAAATTCATTTATTGTCCTTGATTGGATTATAAATTATGCATATTTTGTTCATTTCTTGTTTAGGATTTAATATTTTAAAGAGAAGAAAGAGTTAACTCTCTTTGATTCCCTAACCTAGGTTAATTTCTAAAGAATAGATTTTTGTGATTTTTGAACCTTCATAATGGAATATTCATAAATTTTAATTAATGTTATATTTAGATTTAGCTTAATAAATTTTATTTAGACATGGAAGCACTTTATGGTTAAAAAAAGCTAAATTTCACCATCAAATCCATAAAGTTTTATTACTTCAATTTCATTATCAATAAATTCTCATTTTATTTTATTTTTTGTTTTAATTTAATACATATGAATGTATCACTTATATGTATTTTTCTTTATACACTCGATATATGAGCATGCATGAATTTGATAGCAAAAGGATTTCACTTCATATTTGAACATATATATACATGTAAAGAATCTATGCAAGTATATGTCATTGTTAAACTAGAAAAGTAAGATTATCTAAGACCTCCTTGGGGCTACTTAAATATTGTATTCTTGTGATGTCCATACTATATACTTGTTAATTCAAATACATATACACATATGTATAAACATAAAGATGAAATCATGAAAAGTTGCAAGTATCGAGCTAGGATTCAAATCACTTAATTAATAATTAGCACCTAATTTTAGAATAATTTAGGATTTATTAGAGATAATAGCCACATCATATATTTATACTTATCCAACTCATGCAATTAAATGCAACATATCCTTTTGAATTATAAAACATGTATATATGAAACATGTGGCATGCATATTTATGGTAATTTAAATAAAGTGATTAAATATTATCAAATGACATACTTAGCTTTATTAAGACCTAAGGGGGAATCATACTAAATAAATGTTCCTTAAACTTAATCAAAGCTTCCTTAGGAATTGATTTTGTATTTTGGATTATTTAATCTTAAAGGGGAGAAACAAGAATTAAGTTATAACCCACACACATGTTAGTTAATTAATTAGTTCAAAGAGAAGTTAAGTAAATTTTAGAGTTTGATTAAATTTGGTTTATTAATAAATTACTTAATTACCCTCCCAAAAAGTCCCTTAATTTAATTAACTATTAATCAAAGGCCAATGAAACATGATCATTCAATTGAAAATAAAAATAACAATGTCCTAAAGATTCTAATGCAATTAAGCCCATGCTTAAATAATTAATTAAATTAAGAGGATTAAGCTAATTACTTCCATATTTCCTAATCTTATGAAAAATCATAATTTCATTAAAACTCTTATGTTAATTAAGCACATAAGGAGGATTAGCTAAATCAATCTTGCTAGTTGTATTAATTATGAAGATGATGTAATAATTTTTAATTCTTTATTTTTAATTTCTATTTTTTTTAATTCTATTTGACTATTTAATCATTTAGTTGTTTAATTAAAGGGGTTTAAGAATGAACTTGAGAAAATAATTAGGATGGGAGGTCCTAGTCATTTTCTTAGTAATCCTAACTATAATGATGATTAGTTAACCTTCCTAATTAATTTCATTATTTTATTAATTTTAATAATTATTAACTTATTTAAAATAGGTAATTAGAGTTAAAAATTATGAAATTCCTAATACACTTGGTAAATAAATCTAAGAAAATTATGGGATCCAAGGGACATCCCATGTAATTGGCAGACCAAACCTTAAATTAATTTACTAACTAATTAGGGCTTAATTAAAGTAATTAGTGAAAATTTTAAACCCTAATTAGTCACTATTCACTAGACAAAGCCTAAATATTTTATTTTTACTAGATTATCCTCTATTTAACTTTCCAAAATGGGTTTATTTACATTTTAAAAATTTTTCTATAAATAGTTATAAATTTTTAAAGTTTTGGCTAATTAATTACATTTTTTTGCCTTAATTAACCCATTTAATGGTCGACACCATGAATGCCAACACGGTAGTGTTTACATGTGCCATGGGATTGATTATTTAAACCATTTGATATGGTAGCTAACTTAACGATAGATGTGATTTTATCTTAGCCATTTGATCTCAGATCGAATGAGAGATTAATCACATGATTCTAAAGGGATTAAATCAAAAAATCTAATGCAATTAATCATGGTCGTCTGTTTTAATCACATGTAATGGATGGGTGATGATCCATCATCCTGTGAGTGCTGGAAGATGGACATCATCAACCTTTTGCTACTCGATCTAAGCTCGTGGAGCTCATTCAATGGAAGATCGATTCCAAAATGTTCAGGGAGAAAATCTAAGGGGATCCTATGGTGGAATTTTACAAGAATGAGATTTCTTTAAAAGACCAACAATCCAACAATTTTCTTTAGTTTACTAGATTTTATCTAGATGGAGCTCAAGACCGGTAGTCCAATGACTGAGGTAGACTTGTCTTGAAGAAACAAGCCTATCGAGAAGATCACGAGCTGCCTCCTCGTCTATCACTCTATGGACCAAACGCCACTGTGAAGCTCTCCAGAGTTGATCTTGAGTGGCTTTCGATGCTCGAATCAACAAGGAAATCGATTCATTTTGCCTCGTCTTAGTGTGGTGAAGGTGTGGGGAAGGTTAATTTGGCTTTGGTGGATGTTTGGTGAGATTGGATGGATAGAGCTTGGTCTCGCTGGTGGTCGAGTGCATGGGAAGCTCGGGAGAAGGTTTGGGACTGTGCAAAATCTCCTATGTAAGGTCGCTATGAAGTTTGAATGGATGGGGAAGAGTATACTCTCCTCGGAACCAAGGTCGTCGGATTGGTCAGCCTCTGAGTTGGCTAGAGGTGGTAGTGGACATATGAGGTGGAGGTGCTTGAGTGGCCAAGTGAGTTTAGTGGGCTTCCATGGAGTGTGCAGCCCTCCTTAGGTATACCAATGGACAGCTATGGTGAAATATTTCTATTATTTCTAAGAGGAATACTTCCATCTTCAATCTATGCGGATAAAATGAAGATAGAAATATACTCTTTTATGCATTTTGGACACCACATAGATCTGCTAAATGTTCTTATTGAGGGTGATCGAGTATGACATTGAGGAGAGGTGAACTATCTCGAAAGATAGAAGTCACCACCCAACAATGGACCTAATCACCTCAATAAGGACTCCTAAGGATAATGGGTCTGCATATGTACCAGAGATTCTTCCCCTACTTTATATGGAAAAGTAAAGTAGGGTTTATTTTAAACTGGGTTTGTTAAGTTCCCTATAGGGGCAAGCCCCCATTACATCCTAAGGAAGGGGATTCCTTAGGAATACTCTTGATTAAGGTAAATGATTGCCTCAAAGATTTCAATGTATAGATTACCATTAGTTTCTTATTTTAGAAGATCAGTCGGGATTGATCAAAGAGAGAGAGTTATATCGAAGCCAAAAGATAAGTAAGTGAGAGATACTCACGATGCTAGAAAACCTAGCGAGCATCTCAAACAATCATATGGTTGGGCTTTACATTTTTTAAATTGATTTATTTGTTTGAGTTGAATTTTTATTAGAAGTTTAGGGCTTATAATTCCACAATACAAGGTTATGAAAATGCCTAAGAGGTGAGGATTTATGCTTATGGCCCATAAAGGGAGAAGAAACCTGAAACCTAAATCTAGGGAGCTAGCACAACCTAAATCTAAGGCAAAATGGGTATTTGGTTTTCCTCCATAAGAGGACAAACCACCACTCTTAAATACAACGCCTAGGTGACCACAAAGTAACTCCTCCTATGATTTTAAATTCATGTAGGCAAGTCATATACTTTATGTAAAGTAGCTAGGCTATTTTTTATTTAGAAAGGGGGCTAAGTCCTTGAACTCACTCCCTAAAAGATTAGATCATACAAGGGCATGAAAAATGACCTAGATCTAATGCATAAAACATATTACATTTTTTTTTAATTTTTAGACAATCATTTGACTCAGACTTATAGGATTCATATGTCTAATGCATGATAAATAAGATTATGGGCCAAAATTAGCAAGAAAGGGAGGTGTGTTTCCACCATGGCTCTCAAAGGTCAAGCCAAGTTCTCTGACAAAGGTGGAAGCCCTCTAATCAAGACTGTAACAATATGCTTTTGTGCATGATGATAAAAGAAATACTCATCTAGCTAAGGGGTTGCTAATTCTTTTATCTTGATTTTTAGTCTAAGCTTTAGGTGAGGTTATGAGTTATTTATTTTTAATTTTGAGTTAATTAATTTGGTAGAAGATTTATTTTTTTTTGTAAGAGCCTAATCATCATCCAGGCCATACATCAAAGCAAGGAAGAAACTAGAAAAAATATGCCATCTTAATGCACAAGCTAAACAAAACATCAAACATTTTATAAAGCAAACACAAAATAATAAAAGGTCATTTATGGTCAGGCACCACTGCACAAATCTGAAAATAAATTGGGTAGTCGAGCTCTACCCTTACACAACCTGAATTACAAATGAATAAATTTACAATCAAGTAAGGAAGTTCATGTTATGGGGGTCTTCATTTCTTCTTTTTTCTTTCTTCCTTCTTTCATCTTTCTTCTTTCTTCCTGCTTCTTTCTTCTTTTGGTTTTTCTTTTGGATCTTTGGAAGGTGGTGACTTAACCTAATGTGATGCTTTATTTAGATTTGAATGAATCCTTCAATTAATTACTAAGTGTTGTAAAGAAAGGGAAAAGAGAAGAGAACTTCTCTTTCCTTCCCTATCCTAAGTAATTTCTAAAGTGGATTCATGTTTGATTTTATTTATTAAAAGCTTTATTATGTATTTTAATTAATCCTAAGTTTATATTTTCCTTAAACAAGCTTATTCAAAAAGAAAGGCATTTTAAGATTAAGTAAAGTGAATTAATATCACAAAACACACATCACTTCATTTCATTCCCAACATGTATAGCATGCATATGAATGAATCCTAAGCATATCTATACATACAAATGAAAATGTTTAACACACTTTATGATGAATGCTAAGAAATGTGACTTAAGGAAATTGGAATGTTTTATGATGCATGATTTTCATTAAGTAGAAAAGAGGGTTTATTTTATCCATTATTCACATGCACATGTATATGTATGAAAGGCATAAGTGAGTCTGAGCCATTGTTAACACCAGTGTAAGGTACAAGACCTACTTAGGTTTACTTAAACCTGCAACCCGGGTTGTCCAGGACTAATATACCACTTTTCTTAAATACAAACACATGTATAAAAGAAATTAAAAAAAAAGATGCAAAAAGTTTATATTTGTTTGTTTATTTTGTTTATTAAATTTATATGTACAAGTGTGGATGTCCTTCTTAGATAATAGCATAGGAATGAATAGGAATAGGGTTAGAAAAGTTTTGTGTTCTTTTCAAATGAACTATATAATTTGCCAAATCCTATTCAAAACTATGCTAAAAGAAAAGAGAAAGAAAGCCACACTATGCACATCTTCATATTTATATCCACATGAAAGCTTATAAATAATTATAAGTAGCACAATTTTAGTTTTAGGTATTTGATTTATAGATTTTGAAAATAGTTTTGGATTTATTAATGATAATAGTCATTCATATTTTTACTTCAGCCAAAACATGCAATTTGACATAAAAAAACATTTCAATTTCAATTTGATTTTTGTAAAGCATAAATGCATGAAATTCATATGACATACACATTTAGCATGTTAGGAAAGAACTAAAGTGATGAAATCATGTAAACACATTCACCCTAATTAATTCTAAAGATAATCTTATGAAATAAGAAAGCTTAAAACCAAATCAACAGTTATTTTAAGGAAGGTTTGATTTTATTTTGAGTTTGATTTAATTTGAGAAATATGAGGTGAGTTTACTACTCCTAACCCTTTCCCACATATGTTTATTGATTTAGTTTATTCTTAGGATTATTAGATGATTTTTATATATTGATTAGGTTAAGGTATGAATTAAGTATGTTAATTACCCCTTACCTATACCACCTTAGCATACTTAATCAAATAATTATGAGCAAATGAGATGACATAAAACCACACAAGGAATTTAAACCAATAATGTACCTAGGAAAGAAAAGGGCCTAATACAATTGGTTCATGATTAATGATTAATAAAACTAAGGGGTTTAGTTTAAGTACTTTCATAACCCCTCTCACACATGTGAATTTTGATTTCCTTAATTGTACTTAAGCTCTTGAACACCTAAGCATCTACCCAAGATAGATTAATTGAGTTTTGAAAAGTTTTAGAATTTTATGAAATTAATTAAAGGGGGTAATTAGTGATTAACTCTTAATTAAGGTTGGATTAAGGAAGAAAGGGGGTTTAAGGAATATCTTAAGGAAAATATCTTAAAATTAATTCCTAAACCTCATATTCACTTAAGCAAAACTTAATTGACTCAATTAGAGGGTTAAACCACTAATTATACCCTTAATTAAGCTTAATTATATTAAGAGTGATTAAGGAATGAACTACCAATTCCTCTAATTAAACCACCAATAAATCCCAAGAAAATTAGGGGAGGTAGGAGTCATCCCATTAATTATGCACAAGAAGTTTTGGGGTTAATCAATGGATTAATTAGAGGGTAATTAGCAAAATAATATTCCCAATAAAACCCAAATCTAGAGAAAAGCACTATTCAAATGCCATTGAAATCATTTTTGGACAATATTCTATGTTCAATTATCTATCCAATGCAATTTATTTCATATTTGTTTGATTTTTATAAGCTTAGATATGAATTTAGGAAGTTTCCATGATTTATGTGATTTAATAGCCTAATTAAATGTTTAATCCCATCGGTGCCACATGGACTGCTGACGCGGCATGCACTTTCCACATGGCATGATGAGATTTGATATTTAAGTTATCACATTAGTGGCAGCGCTACGCACTTTCTCCTCACCCGTCTGATCAAGGATCAGATGGCTAAGGTTAAAGCTATAGTTCTAAAGGATTAATGATGGGATCTATGTGTCTTTGAACATGGTCCATCCAAAATGCGGATGGATGGCCCATGATCCTTACCTATTCTTCTCAGTGAGGAATAGACAACGTCCATCTTCTAGGAGAAGATTCGAGTTTGATTGAGCTCGGATTGGATTGAAACTCAACCCACACCATCTAAGGGTAAAGGGGATCACATCTAATAGCTAGAATCTCATGGGGTGATACTTTACTTCACGAAGGACCAGAACACATCTAGATTAAGCTTGGTTTAATGGCATACCTCATCAAAAGTGATTACCAGTGCTCGATTCCCTTGGAGAAGCTTACAGTGGAGGCAAGCTTTGTCGAGTTTGAGGCCTTGATTGGATGGATCCTTCTATGGGTCAAGTCCACCTTTACTTGAGCTAGGTCTTGATCAAGATAACACCTCCCTTTCCTTTAGAACTTGGTAAAGAGCTTAGGTGAATTTGATTTGATCCTCTGATGAAGATCAGAGGAGGAGCTGGCTTGATTTGAAGTATGGAGTAAGTTGGATTTTCAATGGAGCTCCTCTATTTTTAGTTTGAGTAAATCTGAAAATGAAGAAGTTGAAATCACTCTAGGAAGCTTGGGATCACTAGGCAATGGCTCCTCTGCCTTCCCTTAGCTCAATCAGTATGTTAGTGTGTAGATTGAATAGAATTAGGGGTAGTATATCTCCCCCTTGAAGGATCAGATGGTCATGAAAGAGCTTACCATTTGATCCAATTGACCCTATTGAATGGGTTGTTTGAGCTGTTTAGAGTGGCATGGCATTTGGTTTTGGCCAGAGGAGGAGTGGGTGAGGTGGCCATGTGCTCAAACAAGGTGGAGGGAGGATTCCATGTGGCCATTTCAAAGGAGGTGGTTAGTTTTGACCTTAGGTTAGGTTGGGCTAACCCAAATCCATTAGGCTAGGTGCACTACACTCCTTAGTGTCCACTTGGTCCACTAAGAGAGTGTCAAGTGGTCATGAAGAGGATTTGACCAAAATTTATCCTTTGGCCTAGGGGTAAAATGGTTATTTGGCTTGGGTTTCAATTTGAATATGTTTGGTATGTTTGAAAAATGGGTTAGGCCAAGTTTCATTGAATTTGGAATTGGTTTGATGTGATTTGGCTCATGTTGACCCATTTAGGTCAAAATGGGTCAACTTGGGTCAAGTTAGCCAATTGGTCAAATTGGGTCAAACCAAGGCTTGGGTCAAGTTCATATGATCATTTGAAATGTTTTTGTGGCTTTGGTTTGATTTAATTTGGTTTATATTTGGTTTTGGTTCAATTGAGTTCATTTAGGTCAAATGGGTCAAGTTGACCAAATTGACCCATTTGACCTATTTGGGTCAGGTCATGGGTTGGTTCATGTTTGGTTGGTCATATGAAATGGATTGGTATCTTTGTTTCCAATCAATTTGGTTTATATTTGAGTTTGGCTCAATTTGACATTTTAGGTCAAGTTGGGCTCATGGTTAATTGGGCAAGGTTATGTCTAGTTGGCCAATTGAGGCTTTGGTCAAGTTCAACAATCATTTTGGAATGAACTTGACCCATTGGTTTCAATCAATTTGGCTTAGATCAAGTTTTGACACATTTTGACTTTTTAGGTCAAGTTGGGTCAACTTGGGTCAAGTGGCCAATTGGGCTAGGTTAGGCTCAAATGTTGACTTGGTCAAGTTCAAACATTGGTCATGAATGAGTTTTGATCAATAGTTTCAATCAATTTGGCCTATGGTGGATTTTGGCTATGTTGGGTTTCATTTTAAATAAGTGTTGACTTGGTCAACCCTTAGGTTTGACTTGGTTTGACCCAATTTGAGTGATTGATCATCTCATGATGATTGTTGATCATGATGAGAGGCATAGGTGGGCTTAGTTCAATCCAATTTGGTTAGGATTAGAATTTGGCTCATAAAGGTACTTTAGGTCACTTTGGGTCAAGTGAGCCTAAGTGGATCAAATGGCTTGGTCAAAGCTTGATTTGAGTTTGATTGAACTCACATATGGACTTATGATTGATATATAAATCCATTTATAAGAGATTTGAAGTCAAATGGGTTTTGATTCATTTGACAATTTCAAGTTCAAAGGGTGAACATGAGTTTGATTTTTGAATTGAGTTTTGGTTAGGTGATTGAAGGTTATGTTTATATTTGGATTCATGATTGTAGGGTTGATTGAATCATGAAGAAAAATCAAGGGATTGGCTTCATTTGAAATTGATTTGGCTAAGTCCAAGATTTTGACTTGAAAGCTTAGGTTAGATTTTGATTGAATTTGAGTTTGATTTTTGGAGTTGGTTTTGGTTGTTTGAATTTATATTTCATTTATATATGTGAATATATATAAGAATATAAATGGGTTATGAGAAAATTTCATGAATTTGAAGTGATTTGAACTTGATCTAGGCTAAGTCCTTAAGAGGGAATCAAAGTGACTTAGAAAAGATTTTTGACTTGGATTTGAATTTTGGATTTAGTTTGATTGATTTGAATTTATATTTCATTTATATATGTGAATATAAATGAGTTATGAGAAAATTTCATGAATTTAAAGTGATTTGGATTTGATTTAGGCTAAGTCCTTAAGAGGGAATGAAAGGACTTAGGAAATATTTTGAACTTGGAATTTCAATCATAAGCTTCAATCAAAAGTTTCAATCATGTGGGATTGATTTGAGTTTGGAGAAAATCAATTAAGCTGGAATTGATTTAGGTTTGATGTTGATTTGATTTGGAGTTTGACTTGAAGGAAGGAAGTGAGGAATGTGGTTCAAGCTATAAGGTAGGCAAATGTTTCTAACACCCCTAAGGCATGACCTATTCTTATGGCTAACTCTTCTAAGTCTCTAGGGCTAGGTTGAGTGTCCACCTAATCACTAGATGTTCTTAAGACTAAGGATCTCTTAAAGTCTAGAGAAGTCTTATGTCTAAGATGAAGGTGTTGAGGGTTCATTCTAAAAATGAGGTCAACAATAGCCATGGGTAAGACTACCCTCTCTTGGCCATGGACTGAACCCAACAACTTTAGGTTAGGTTGGGTTAGTGGTCTTATGTTCAAAGAATGCCAAAGGTGACTACCAAGGGTAGGAGGAGTGAGCCCTTCTAAATGGGGATTTGTATTATTTTGAGGGCTTGATTCAATTGGACTGACCCAACCCGAGTTCACCATGGGCTTAGTCCACTTGAGTAAGTCAATAGGGACCTTAGGGTGAGTCAGGCCAAGTTTGGTTGGGTTTGGATCAATTTGATCCATGTAGGTCAAATTAGGTTCATTTGGGCTAGGTTGACCAGTTGACCAAATTAGATCAATAGGGGACTTGGATTATGTTCCATTGGTCAATTGGAATGAGTTGGTGAAATTGGTTTGGTCCAATTTGAATTGGATTTTGATTTGGTTCATGTGAGTTCACTTAGGTCAAATGAGCTAAGTTGACTAATTTGGTCAATTGGTTTGGGTGAGGGGTTGGTTCATGTTCAATTGGTCATTTGGGATTGATTGGAGGTGTTGGTTTAAATTGATTTAGACTAGGATGTGATTTGGCTCAATTTGATTTATTAGGTCAAATGGGTCAATTGGCTTGGTTTGATCAAACTGACTTCAATTGGTGATTGGATCATATTCAATACTCAATTGGTGATGGATGAAATCCATAGGTTGCAATCAATTTGGGTTAGGACATGATTTGGCCCAACTTGACTTTCTAGGTCAAATTAGATTAACTTAGGTTAAGAGGCCAAATTAGCTTCACTTAGTCCAATGAATTGCAATTGAGTGATCAATGATGGTCTATAATCATTAAGGAATGTATTGAACAACTTGATTTGGCCCAATTGATGTTAAATAGTTTTGGGTCAAGTGGTTTGATTGAATAGATTTAGTTCAATTGAAGTTATATAAAGGTTGGAATGTGTCCAATGATGAATTTAAAGTTGATTTATGGCTTTGATTGCAATTGATTTGGGTTAGATTGGGTTTTGACATATTTGAACCCTTTAAGTCAAATGGGTCAACTTGGGTCAACTTGATTCAATTGGGCTAATTGATTTGATTGAACTTATTGGGATAAGTTTTGATGTTCAATTGAATGTTTAGGATGGTCAAGAGGTTTAGGTTAGGTTTGATTGGCTTGAATCAAGTTGAATAGTATTTTAATCTTATGAAGTTCAAATAAGTTAACTTGAGTTAAAACCTAAGTTGGTTTGGCTTGGAGCTTGGATAAGATTCAATCAAGTTTAGTTGGATTCAAATGAGTTTGGGTATATTAAGTTTTAAATATGGTAGTTAAGTTTTGATTTTGGTCTTCCTAAGCTCAAAGAGGTTAGGCTGAATCACCTTACCCTCTTTAGCCAAGTTGAACTAAGATGGATCAAATTGAGCGTAAATTAAATTGGTATTTAGACTTGGAGCTTGGGTTGTAATCATTTGGTTTGGATTAGGTTAGTTAGTTGACCAAGAACTTTTGTTTGAGTCTTAGGGTAGGAGAGGCTTCACTCTTAAGGTCAGTTTTAGTCTTAGGGTTGTACCATATGAGTCTCTAGGCTCGTATTTAGTGTTTCTTAATCACTAGAAGTGTCCTAGTACTAGGAAATTCTTAGTGTCTAGAAGATTCCTAAGTTTAGGATGAGGATAGTCAACCTCACTCCAAAAGTGAGGTCAACACTCCCAAGTAAAGTAGTATACTTTCTTTAAGTTAGAAGCCTTTTATTCATGATAGGTAGTAAGGTGAATAGAGACTATAATTACTATAATATAAATTCGCACTCATCTGCCCACATAAATTTCTTGACACCTTCTAGGGCTTTTAAGAATAATGAAAGTATTTTCTTACTTTAGATGAAGTCATTAATCGTAATGATTCATTCATTTAGATGGTCTACTTAGTCATTCATTAAGATGGCATCTTGAGAATCATTATGTTTGTTAGGGTTAACCTATAAAGATATTCAAGAAACTTGCCTGACCTTGAGCCAAAAGAACACTTCAATGGATTGAAACACATGTTAAATTTTTTTATGGGTGGTAAACATCTCCTCAAAATCTTATTTGTCCTTACATTCTTCAAGTTGAATGACACATCTTATAGAAAAATTTGGCCTTCTTTAGTGATGAATGTTATCTTTTCATAATCACTTGGATGTATTTTGATTTGATACCAAGGGAATGCTCTAGAATATTCATAATAGGGAAGCTAACTATAAAGTTGACTAGAGCATCAACTCATAGTTGTAGGTTTGGAATTACTAATACATGATTTATGAATTCCACACACATCCTCTACTTCTTATTTTCTTTCTACACCATCACTACATTAGATATCCACTTTGGATACTGGGCTTTTCTTCTAAATTTAACATGTAATAATTTCTTATGTTTAAATAAGTTTTATGATTAAAATATATTAATTCACACATTTTGTTTAATGGGCTTGGTGTCTCCTTTGGAATTCAATCTATATTAGGTAATATAGATGTTCATTCTAATGTCTTAATGACAATCCATACAAATACATGAATATATTCTCACAGGGGTTAGATGAACTGTCTTTATCCATTAGCTATATATAGAGCTTATTCTTAGAACTTGAGGTTCTTTCATTTGTATAGACTTCTTCTATAGTCTCCATTATCTCTAGCTCAATTCCTCTATCAACCTTTAGTTATGGGACTTTTTTTGATACTCACTATAAGTTTTCTATAGTTTTGAGATAATAAGACCTTAAAACTTTGATGGCCATGTGGTAAGAGAACACTAAGGATTTAAAATTACTTATGGAGGTGGGCATTTTTTTCTTTTGATGAGATTGAGAGAACTTGGGTATTGGAGGCGAGGAAAGAAGATATGTTGGATAACTAGCGCTCCCACCAAGGATTGCCAAGGTGTGGCCACCAAGCTCTCAAACCACAAGAATAACTCAAATAATTTGTAATTGTCAAAAGGACCTTTTCATTGTAGCAAGGGGGGCTATTTATATCCATTACAAACATCTTTCAAAAGAATGGAATTCAAAATAAGGAGGGAAAGGTGGGTGGCCACATTAATGTGAAGCATTAAATTGCCTTATTATTTTATGCCATCCACCCATTTCACATGCTATTATTTTATATTGATTCAACCACCTCACATGTCATCCTTTGAATTTTTAAATTCAAAATATCAAACTTGGAGTTTCTAGAAGAAAATTAAAAATTACATAAATAGATAAAGATGAAATCATAAAATGAACCTTAGCAGGCTAATGGGCTAAGCCTTCTTCTTTCTTGAATTTTCTTGAGCTTTAGCTTGAGATCTTATAAATGGACCTTGAGCACTAATTTATGGATCCACAAAATGTTCTTCATCAACTCTCCTGGGCTCAATTGAACTCACTAGAGTTAAAATCAAGAAGTCTTACAAATTGTGGGGATAAAGTCTCCAAATCACTACAACCATGTGTCTTCTACGGTGGCTTATTCTTCCAATGAACTAAAAATAATGTTTAGAAGCTGGTGCTTCCTATAATAACATAGTCAACTTCAGAAATAGGGCTCCGCAAGTGCGTTATATCTCCTACTAAAGAGTCAGACTAAACAAGTGGAGGTTTGATAATTCCTTCATATGATAGAATATCTTCAATATTAATAACTGGATGAATGAGCATATCAACAGGCAAATCAAGGTGATAAGCATTAGTTCCAATTTTCTTAAGAATTTTAAATAGACCACAAGCCCATGCATATAATTTCTTTTATTTAATGATTTGATAACGCTCAAGCTGATGCAAATCAATACATAATCACCTTCTTTATATTCTTTCATTGAATGATTATGATTTTCCTTAGAAGTATAATTTTCATTACTTATAATAATTTTCTTTCTTATATCTTCATGGAGGCTATAAAAATCTTTACCAAAAGAGAATGATGCATCAAAAAATACATGAGATGGTAGGTTTGCTACATCTAATGGTCATCATTTGGTTTAACCATAGACTATCTCAAAAGGTGATTTTTCTAGTTCTAGAAACAGTACTATTATTGGCAAATTTTGAGGTTGGTAAATGTAAATTCCAATTTCTAAACTTTTCTACCAAGCATCTAAGTAAATTTCCTAAGGTACGATTGACTACTTCAGCTTGTCCATCAATTTGTGGGTGAAAGGTAGAAGAAAATTTTAATTTGGTACTTAATAATTTCCATAAAGGTTTCCAAAAATATGAGACAAACTTAACATCTCTGTCAAAAATAATGGTTAAAGGGAGACCATGGAGTTGCACTATTTCCTTAGAAAATAATTTGGCTATATAAAAAGCATCATTTTTTTTTGAACAAGGTAAAAAATGAGCCATTTTTGAGAACCTATCCACTATAACAAAAATGCTATCATGTCTCGAGCTATCCTAGGTAATCCTAGAATAAAATCCATTGATAGATCTTCCCAAGGCCTATAAGGAATAGGTAAGGTAGTGTATTATCCAAACCTTTGTTTGATAGTTTTAGCCTATTTACAAATTAAGCATTGAGCCACTAATTTTTTAACATCTCATTTTAATGAAGGCCAATAAAATCTATTTTCTAATAAACATATGGTCTTATCCTTTCCAAAATGGCTAGCTACACCTCTAGCATGTAGCTCGATCATAAAGAATTCTCTAAGAGAAGATCAAGGAATGCATAGATATTTTCCTTTATATAAATATCCACTTGTTATCAAGAATGTTCTTTGTAAAGTTATTAGTTTATCTAGGTGTTCAAGATAAATTAGGTGAAAGTCAGGGCACACAATATAATCATCTTTAATTCTATCAAATCATGGGATTCTCAATTCTACAGAGGAAATCATTAAGTTTACCCTAGATAAAGCATCAACAGGTTTATTCTCAATTCCAGGCTTATGCTTTAGAATAAAATAGTAGTCTTGTAAAAATTCAACCCATTTTGCATGCCAATGACTTAATTTTTGTTGAGTATTAATGAATTTTAAGGCATGATGATCATAATTAAGTATAAATTCTCTATGTAATAGATAGTGCCGCCAATGCCTTAAGGATTGAATTACAACATAAATCTCCATATCATAAGTGGAATATCATTGTTTGGCTTTATTTAACTTTTCACTAAACAATGCGATAGGATGATTCTTTTGACTTAAAATTCCACCTATCTTAATTCCTAAATCATCACATGTCACTTCAAAGGCTTTAAAAAAATTAAGAAGCCTAAGGATTAGTGCAAAAGTAATAAGAACTTTAATTTGCTCTAAGGCCTTTTATGCATTAGGAGTCCAACAAAATTTATCTAATTTAGTATATTAGTTATCGGAGCAATAATGGTACTAAAACTCTTGATAAATCTTTAATAAAAAGTGGCTAAACTATGGAAGATTCTAACTTTAGTAAAACTTTTAGGTGATGGCTAATCTAAGATTGCTTTTACTTTAAAAGGATCAGGTTTAAGTCCAGCAGTGGATATAATAAAGCCTAAAAAGATTACCTCAACTTGCAAAAAGAAACACCTTTTAAAATAAATGTATAATTTCTCTTGTCTAGGTATTTCAAAAACTTTTTGTAGGTGTTGTAGATGCTCATTTTTACTTAGACTAAAAATTAGAATATCATCAAAATACACCATAAAAAATTATCCTATATATGGCTTAAGAATAGTATTTATTAATCTCATAAATTTGCTAGGAGCATTTGAAAGTCCAAAAGGCATGACAAGACATTCATAAAGTCCATCATGGATTTAAAAGTTGTCTTCCACTCATCTTCTGATCTAATCTGAATTTGATGATATCCACTTTTTAGATCAATCTAAAAAAAATCTCATGAGATTAAATCTAACATATCATCTAATCGGGGAATAAAAAATCTATACTTGATAGTAATTTTATTTATTGCCGACTATCAACACACATTCATCATGTTTCATCTTTCTTTAGAGTTAATAAAGCTGAGACTGCATAAGGGCTAAGACTCTCTTGAATAAAACCTTTTTTAATAATTCCTCAACTTATCTTTTAATCTCAACATGCTCGGTAGGGTTCATCTTATAATATGGAAGATTAAGAAGTTAAGAACCGAGTAAGAACTCAATAGCATGTTGAATGTCTCTTAGAGGAGGTACTCATCAGGAAGCTCATTGGGTGCAATATCTTTAAAATCAGAAAGAAGGGAAGAGACCACAAAGGTATGTGAGTCTCATTAGAGTCTAGCATGACTTCTTTTATATGTAATAAGTGAAGGAGAAATGGATTAGAAATTTATTTTTGTAAGGCTCCAAAACCTATTATTTCTATCTTTGGGGTCAAAGAAGGAAGAATATATGTTCTAAAGTAAGAATCAGAAATAGTAGTATTAACCTAATATTAGAATTTTCTATGATAATAAACTGAAGTTTGGCATTTTTCTTCATTAGAGGCCTAGCAAGTCAGAAGTTATTTGTGTGGTGTTATGGAGGGTATTTTTTTCTACTAGCTTTATTAGTAGGAGTTTAATAGTCTTATTATTATGTTTAAAAATATAAGTATTTTCTCTACCATAGTGAATAACATTTGTATCATACAACCAAGGCCATCCTAAGAGAATATGAGCAATGTCCATAGGGAGAACATCACACCAAATTTGATCCTCATAGCTTCCTATTTTAATTAGAACTAACCATCGATTGGTGATGGGAAGAGATGTATGATTTATCCAGCTAACATGAAATGGTTTAGGGTGAGGTTCAAATTTTAGGTTGGCTCGAGTTAAAGTGTGTGTTGAAATGATATTCATAGCACTTCCTCCATCTATAACTAACCTACATCTCTTTTCATTACATAAAACATACATGTTAAAAATATTCTTTCTCCTCTAGTCGTCTGCCTCATTTTTAATTATAGTAAGAAAACTCATCACATTAACTTGAGGGTCATCAATTAATTCCAATTCTTCATCAAATAATGGGGTGTCATCATAAGCTTCTTCTAGATTATCATCTATTTGGTTTTCAACTTCTTCTAAAAATAAGATTTGAACTTTACATTAATTTTGCATATGACCTTTTATGATATTTAAAACATATTACTTCCTAGTACTTTTAGAGCTCCCTTCAGTTGAAGTTTTAAGCAAAAGGGTCAAGCCATTTGGATGGGCTGGTCTAACAATAGATCTATGGGATGAAATGGAAGGTACTTAACTTTTAGTTTTAGAAATGGAAGTAGATTTCTTTTGTTATTCAACCAATAAGGCATAATGTAATGCTTCCTCTAAATATTTTAGGTCAAATAATTCTACTTCATTTTTAATATCACCCTAAGTCCAATAACAAATTTATTGGCTAATTTCCAATCATTATTAGCATAATCATTTCTAGAAACTAGATCTCCAAAAGTATTCAAGTATTCAGTTACAAGATGATTATCTTATCTCAAAGTTAATAATTGATTATGTAGCTTCTTATCATGATGCCTAGGACAACATTTTGATATTAACATTTCTTTCATTTCTATCCAAGTGAGGTTTGTCCTTCCTAATCTTTTCTTTATCATGATTACCTTGTTTCAACTTGGTCTTGAGAGATAGATTTTGGTGCCATGAGATTTTTTTTAAAGAAAAAAATATATATGTGAAATGGGATCAAAGAAAAAAATGAAATAAGATAAACAAGCATAATATAATTGTGCAATCAAAGTGAAATTTTAGGCTAAGAGAACTTCCAGCTGAGGAGGAGAGTATAAGGTCAATGAAATCCCAAGCTCTCCTTAGACAATTTAGGTCTTTTTGACAAAGTTCTATTTAGCTTCCAAATTATCAAGTTTAACACACTTATATTATTATGCATGAATTTTTTTATTTTTTTTATTACAATGAAAACAATGCTCAAATTTATCAAGCCTCTTTTTATTTTTTTTTAAAAAAGCAAGTTATCATAAGTTAATCAAAGAAATTTCTAAATTAACCATAAAAAATAACAAAGATAATAAAGTGAGCAATTAGATTTTGATTTGCACAAATGGCTAGGTTATTTTTAGGGTGAAGCACTACCTCACTAAGGTGCTCTCTTAATATTTTTTTTTGGGGGCAGGGGTGTGCAAGTTCACATAATCGAAAAATGACTAAAATATATAATGGAGCTTACTAATTGAAATATTATGATATCACCATAAACTTGTAAGAAATATATATCTTTCCAAGCTACTAATATGTATTTAAACTATCATATAAAAGAAAATTAATTAATCTCATAATTCCAAAAAAAATTCACAAATTTGAAGACAAGTCTACACTTGAGATGCTCCCTTTATTGAAGCAAACTATTGACTGAATTTGCTCCTTCTAGGCTTTGCACTAATACCAAATTTGATGGAGGTGGGTGTTCTTTCTTTTAATGAGATTGAGAGAACATGGGTATTGGAGGTGATGAAAGAAGATATGTTGGATAACTAGCGCTCCCACTAAGAATTGTCAAAGTTTGGCCACCAAGCTCTCAAACCACAAGAATAACTCAAATAATTTGTAATTGCCAAAAGATCCTTTTCATTGTATCAAGGGGGGCTATTTATAGCCATTACAAACATCTTTCAAAAGAAAAGAAATCAAAACATGAAGGGAAAGTGGGTGACCACTTTAATGTGAAGCATTATGTTGCCTTATTATTTTAGGCCATCCACCCATTTCACATGCTATTATTTTATGTGGATTCAACCATCACACATGTCATGCTTTGAATTTTTAAATTTAAATTTTCAAACTTCAATTTTCTAGAAGAAAATTAACAATTACATAAATAGAAAAAGATGAAATCATAAAATGGGCCTTAGCAAGCAAATGGGCTAAGCCTTCTTCTTTCTTGAATTTTCTTGGGCTTTAGCTTGAGATATTGTAAATGGACCTTGAGCTCTAATTTTTGGAACCACATGATGTTCAACATCAATTACATAGTAGAAGTCAATCAAAAATGGCATTATTTATAGTCAGCACATTGATTATAATGAAGACATCTACAATAGTAAATTGCTTTTCCCTCTTCTCCTTAGGTGATTAAGAGTAATCATCCATTTCTCTTCTCACCACTCTTTTGAGAAGTTATGGAGTGGTTTAGTTGTTGGCATAATCCTTGAATTTTCTAAGTTAATTTTATTAAGCACTAACTTGAATGTAATATTGATAGAACTATTAGTATCTTTTAATTTATTGTTAATCTTAAAGTTGGTGATCAATATTATGACCATTAGTGAATTATTAATGAGATTACTAGTTATTGTTCTATCCTACTTGATAAATTTGACTGGTACCAATTCTATAATAAATACTTGAACATATTTATTAAGTTTACCTCTCCTGACCTTAGTCTCTTCTCTTACCATAGATTGAGGCTTGCTCATCTTGATGAGCCAATATTATCTTCTCTAAAAATGGTTGGTATTAACCCTATATTAGTTATAATAGGTATGGCCATATTGCCTTGATTTTGTATTGGCTTCTTTATTAATCACCACCCATCATTTGCTAATATGAACTCCTCCAAGTTATATTGCTTCAATAAGTTCATCATCAAAGATTTTGACATGTTGGAACATCTTAATGTCATGCTAATGGTCTTGGTGATAGGCACATTATCATTATAGGTCTTAAAATTGTATGCATGCCTTCATCATAGATAAGTGATTGAAGTAATATTTGTTTTAAATGGCCTCAATAAGCTAATCCATCAAAGCATGCAACTTTGATAAGGGTTAGTATGTTATGATTCCATATAGTGGGGTTGGAGGTCTCACTTTTAACATAAATCTTACATGAGTCTACACCATCAACAATAGATGATGTTAATGATTGTGAGAGATGTGGGACTTCTTCATTGTCTTCCACATTTATAGATGGTCTCTAATATGCCAGTAGGTGAAACAATCATATCATTTTAGCATTCATATTGTAAAGTTTACTGAAAGACTAAATGACTTTGTTATGTTCTTTTACGTTGACAAGGCTATTGTCGAGTTAAAAAAAACTAAAATAAAGTCATATGTTATTGAATGCCAATGGCATATCAAAATGGTATCTCTCATATACCTTGGGTAAGAGCCTCTACGATTATAAGCTCAAAGTATTTCACCTTTCACATCTTCTTCTAAAGCATATAATGAACACCCATAAGGATTTACCTACCTCTTAACACATTTGTGATAATTCTTGTGAGTTATTTAGCACCCATTATAACCTAGAAATTTGAGTAACAAATTTTTTTATAATCTTAATAAAAGAAATGGTGACACCTATTAAATGGCATTAAAACCACCTAGAAGCAGACTCTTTGACAATAATAAAAAAGAATTGATACATTAGTGCATCATCGAGATCTAGTAGTGAGGTCATCAACTCAAAGTAGGAATACATTTTGTTGAGTTAGACCTTTCATATGACTCTAGGTAAAAAATTTTGAACTTTAGGGGTACCCAACTTTAGTTTTTCTTTATAGAATAAGTTTATCTTCTCACATAGAAATAATGCCTCCTTATTATTTATTATTTTTGGAACAATGTGGCATTTATAGTGTGTGTTAAACCTAATATTTGGCTATTTAACCTAACTTATCATATCTATAATCAAAGGATCCTTCATGTTCTGACCATATGAGCTCTTATTATAAACTTACTCAATTTATCATTAGATTAGATGAATGATCTACTACTCCATTTTCATATGATCTTCTTGAGAGTAAAAGTGTTGATTTTCCATATAAAATGAGTTGTCCTTGATTAGTTTATTTATCTCATATAAATCTAAGCTTGAAAAAAATTTAATATATGTCCCAACTCCTTAATCATAAGGTCAAAAACTATAAGAATGCCTACACCATAAATAATTTGTGTGGCCTATGTTTGGTCACCTAAGATGACTAATTTGGTAGATGAGGGATTTTTTTATATGCATAAGAATATGAGGAATGTTATGGTTGGATTAAATTTGGAGTCAAACTTAAAATTTGAAGCTAATAAGGTTTGACTGAACTAAGATAAACTACAACCCATGTTATAGAATACCAACTTACCAATGTTAAAACCCCCTCCAAAAAACTCATAATTATATGAAATTAAATTTAAAATGTAGGGATTAAAGTATAGTTATGATATCAAAAGATTTACAAAATTTTATTATGTCTAGATTTTTTTTTGTATCTTCTCCCAAGAGTAGTTCTGAAACTTCACTAATGGACTTGTTGAATAGACACATAAGGTAGTTTAAATCTAACATTATTGTGAAGGAAAACACAAATAAACACTTGTGACTACAATTTTAGGACGTATACTACAAATATGCAATTTTTTATAAATTTTTGATGAGTTTAAACCCATAAAACACTAGTTGGAACAAGATTAGAACAAGTTTGATATATTTTAGGTTGAACACTTCAAAGATAGTTTTATATGAATCTAAATGGGTAAATTCTAAAAAATTAATTTAATTATATTAAGGACAACAAGAATAAAATACAATAATAAAAAATAATGAAATTACCATGTAAAAATAGATCACTTCCCAAGTTATCTAAGCTTGAAGATCATCACATCCTTGCACAATGTTGGCTGGTCTACAAGCCCCAACTCCTTGGAGCTTTTTTTAAAATTATTTGCTTCAAAAATCACTAACTATTCATTCAATGGAAAACAAGAGATTTATACATCCATACATATTTCAAATAAAAGGAGTGGGATTGATTGGAAGAGTGGGGAGGTTCATTCAAATGCTTAACTTCTCCTACTTTTAGATGTCAACCATCTTATTTTTGCCATTAATTACAATTAATTAATTATAAATGAATAACTAACCCTCATTCACATTTGATACATACAATTGAAATTATATGACATCAATTACATAAGTCTCATACAAATAATACAATATAAAATGACAAAATATAAATGGATAAAGTCTTTAATTTCTTTTATTCTTTCAATTCCTTCAAGTTTCATTTTTCTCGAAATATTTTGCTATTTCTTTTAATTTAATCATTATTTTTTTCTTCCATCATTCTTTCTTAAGCTCTTGCTATTAGATTCCCTTGTGGTACTTTATTTCTCTTTGGCCCCAAAGAGTTCATGTCTAGATAATCTATTGCAAGTTCTAGTGCTAGTTTCTCCTAACCATCTCTTGTTAACAAAGTTTCCATTATAGATGTCTTGTCTCTCTATCTCATAAGGTCTTTGAGTTAATTTTCTTCATCAGTAAAGATGATCTACCATAAAGAATATTAAGTTCTCTATAAAGAGTGATTTTGTATTCTTAAAAAAAGAATCATCCTATTCATTTAGACATTTACTAACTCTCTTAAATGGAATTAGATCATCCACATTAAGAATTGTATAATAGACATGTTATTTGGTAATTACAAAATATATTCATTTAAGCTAATTTTTCTAATGATCTCAAATGCCTGCATACCCTAGCTTACAACTTGAAAGAAAACCTCTCAAGATTCTTATCATCTCATAATCCCCAATATTAAATTCTTTAAAAGATTTATTTTTTTAATATAGATTAGCATAGTTATTGTTTAATTTGTTTACTATGTTCATGAACTCTTCAAAGATGGCCAGTAAAACCTATGTTCTAGTAAGTATATTATTTTTAAAATTTTAAAATATCCTGTTACTCCTAAATATAATTCCAAGATAAGCCTTATTTAAATAGAAGTTCTAGAAATGTATAATCTTTTTCCTTCATAAAGATATCATCAATCACTCCACAACCATCACATAAACCAGTTAATAATAAATCCTCTTGGGCATGCTCTAAATTTATCAATGAAATTCTAAACAAACTTGATAATCATCATTTAATTTCTCAAATCTGAGAATATAAAATTCTAAAATTTGTTTACGAAGGTGTGCTTAGAAAGTACATCTGCAAGCTTATTTTCTATGTTAAGCTTATATTTTTGAATAAAATTAAACCTAAGGGTATTTTACCCAGTTTGCAAGCCTATAGTTTAGCTTCCTTCAAGTGTCAATAAATATAAGAGCATGATGATTCTTCTTCAAAATGAATTATCTATGCAGTAAGTAATGCCTCCAATATTTCAAAGTTTAAATTATGGTATGAATTTCTCTATCATATATAGAGTAACTTTATTTTGCATCATTTGATTTTTATTATATAAAGTTAATAGATTGTTAACTATGTATGCCACCTATACAACATGAAAGAGTCATAAGCGATCTTAAATGTTTTGTTAAAGTCAAAAAGTGTAAGAGTTGAAGATGAGAATATAAGGACTCTTTTTATTCCATGGCCTTCTATGCTAATACAGCCTAAAATATTTTATCATTGTTTAAACATTTTATGATTGGACATATAATTATACTAAAATTTCCAATGGTCCTTCAATCAAAGATACCTAAACATCATAAACTTTGGTGAAACTCCTAAGAGTTGGTCAATGTAATATGATTTACATTTAAATGTATGATGAACTTTAGTGAAACTCCTAACTAGTCTAAGTGCATCTTATCATTAGACTATAGATAAGAATGAAATCAATAGTCCACTAAGAATTTTTTAATGTAATTCATCATGAGTGTATTCATTAATCTCATGAATGTGTTAAATGCATTACATAAACTATAAGTTAGGACTAGCTATTCATACAGTCCATCAGTGGTTTTAAAAGGTATTTTCTATTCATCCCTTAGTCTAATCTTGATATGCTAGTATTCATATTTAAAATCCAATTTGGATAAGTGATTTGAGTATTGAATAATATCTAACATATCTCAAATCTTTGAATTAAAAATCTATATTTAATAGTGATCATGTAGCCCGCTCTACTATCAATACACATCCTCCATATACTATATTTTTTATATTAGCATTATTGGAATTGTGTAAGCACATAAGCTCTCCTAAATGAATCCTTTTCATAGTAGCGCACTAAATGTCTCTTAAATTGAGCATCTTTAGTCAAGTTCATACAATAATGTCATAAATTGGGTAACTAAGAATCCAATATAAAATCATTATCTTATTGAATATATCTCATGAGTGGCAAACTATATGGATATAGCTTACTATACTTAGATAAGAGTGTAGAAGAAATTATAGGAATGTGATACTTAGTGGATTTTACAACTTTGTTTACATTAAGTTAATAAGATGAAGTGGGGTTAAAAAACTCTCTAAATAGTGTGTTGAATCTTACCATCTACTCTGATGTCTAAATATAAAAGTGAAGGGGTAGGACTCCCAATGTCTAGATTAAAAGTAGTCTCTCTAGCAATAGAGAATGATAACATAATCAATTATTATTTTGTGCTCTTCTTCTAACTAGGCTTTAGTTTGATCTAGGATTATGTAGAGGAGTGGATCTTTATTTGTCTATTGGCTTTCAAGATCAGTTTATGTTATTTTCATTTTACTTAAATACACAGGCATTCTATTGACCATAATAAATCACATTTAAATCCTAAGGCTAAGGCCTATTGATTAAGATATGTGTTATAATCATAGGTAAAATATACAGTAATGTCGTCTTCATAACTACCAATCTTTGTAGGCACTAGGTACTTAAATGTGATGGGTAAGAAGATGTGATTCACTCAACTGACATAAAATGACTCAAGATAAGATTCTGGCTTAAGGTTCACTTTAAGAAGAGTTTAGGTAAATATGAAATCCATCCATCACAAACTTATACCTCTGCTCCTTACATATCACATACATAGTAAAATATTCCTCTTATAATTTTCATGTCTAGCCAAGTTCATGCACCTCATCACACTAAATTAGTATCACACATGTTTTATGTCATCATATGATAGAGGGGCCATCATGGATCTCCTCAACTTTATCTTTTACTCCATCTTTACTTTCTTTGTCTCATCAAGGAACATAGTTTTATCCTTACACCGATTATATACACATCCGTTCTTATGAAACTTAAAGCAATTTATGTCTTTATTCTTTGTTAATGACTAAATTGTACTTCTATTAGGTTGGGTATTAGAGGATGAAGCTCTAGATCTAGTAGAAAACCTTTGACTATAAGAACCCTAGGATTTTGATTATGATTTGCTTTCTTAAATTTTTCCAAGAGCAAGGCATAGTGAAATGCATCCTCAAGAGTGAGGGGATCCTATAAGTTCACATTATTATTATTATTATTAGCAATCTTAAGAAGAATGAAAATTTATTAGCTAATCACCAATCCTAATTTATAGGTTCTTGCCACAAGATCCTCAAATGTGTTCAAGTATTTCATTACTTGCATATTTTCTTACCTTAAGATCATTGATTGTTCATGTAATAGTTTTCATGATTTTTAGTATATTATTTAGCCCTAACCATTTCCTTTATCTCTAGTAATGTAAGAGTAGTTCTACCTAGCCTCTCTTCCTTCAGTAAAATATTTTTCCAATAAAGTTTAGCATGGCCTACAAGTTTTGTACTAGCAAGAGTGTTTCATTGATAGTCACCATCGAGTGCCAATTAAAGAATTCATCCATCATGATAAGCTAATCTAAAAACTCATAGGGATCATAGACTTCATTATAACTTAGGCATAAACTTTCTTCATTTTAATTGGTTCATTCAAAACCATAAGGTACCTATGGTTGTCATTCTAATATGGATTCTTTGAAAAAAAATGTTTTTTAGCATGTAAGTGTTCTCTAGAATTTTCTATGAACTATTTCCCTAAAATATCAACCTTAATAAAATTATAGACTAAATGTGTGGTTTGTACCTTAATGTTCAAGTTCTAGACATAGTTTTGGTTCAACACTAAGCCTTTGATTATGTTAATTTTTTTTTCAATTTTCAAACCTAATTCATTAACCCTTCAATTTAAATTGTTCATTTGATCTTAGCTAATAGTCTTAGGTGACATGATGTTATAATAAAAAATATAATATGAAAATTTAAATTGATTTTTATTTTTGAAATATGTAATGAAATGCTTAGGATAATTTTTGATAAAATGGATGAAAATGAATGACAAAAATGATTTTTTTAAAGCCTTCACTAAGTGCAAAGACAATGTGGAAAAACTAACAATGTAACTTGAATGGAATTCAAAACACTTCAATGTAAGTTCACTTATGCTAATTTGAATTAAGTTGAAGGTTGAATCCTCTTGTTGAACACTCTCTTACTAATTTGAGCCACTATATTAAAGTAGTCATATAGTGTCTCTATATATTTTAATGTTTAGGTCAAAACTATTTAATTTGGAAATCAATTGGGATAGCTAAAATAGGGGCAATTTGTGTCAAAAGAGGAAAAGTAAAAAGTACATAAATATTGAAAAGTCTAATAGGTATTTTAAGCTATTGTTGGGTTTTAAATTGTTCAAGTTGAGATTTTATTTTATTTTACGTTGACATTTTATTGGAGTGTAAGGTCCTATGTTCTCACAACACAAGAATATGAAAATGTTTAAGAGGTAAGAACTTATCCCTATAGTGAGGAGAAATAAGTCAACTCAGGCCCTGAATCTAAAGATGCTTCCAACTTAAGTTAGAGGCTTGTCCTAATCTAACAAAAATAAATAAGGCTTTGTTGACCTCACTTTTGGAGTGAGGATTAACCTTTCTCATCTTAAACTTAGGAACCTTCTAGGAACTTAAATATCCTTAGTGATAAGATGCTTCTAATGATTAAGGGAGCACTAAACCAAGCTTAGAGACATAAAAAATGTAACCCTAAGCCTAGATGTGCCTTAGGACAAATAGGTCCTACCTATCCTATGGCCTAAACTAAAAATCCATACCTATTTACTCATTCAAATATAAACTCACATAAATGAGACACAATCAACCTCAAACCTATTTAATTAATCATAATTATTTGGTTTTTCAATCCAACTCCAAGCCAAATTAACTTGGATCTCAACCCAAGTGAGACATTTATCCCAAAAAGTTTAAATGAGCTAAAACTTAATCAAGCATAAATCAATTAAAATCAAAGCTACGAATCAACTCCAAATCCATCATTGAACCCCTCTCAACACTTAATTGACACCAACTCAACCCAACTCAACCCAATCAAACCAATTGGTTCACTTAACCCAATGTGACTTAAATGACCAATTTGATTCAAACTTTAATTCAATCCAAATTAGATTAAATCAACTCTCCCAATCTCTTCCATAATGATTGTTGACCATCTTTGATTACCCAATTGTAATCAATTGAGCCAAATCAAACCAATTTGACCATTTAACCTAAATTGACCCAATTGACCTAGAGGCCAAATTGAACCAAATCATGTTCTAAGCCAAATTAATTACAATCAATGACTTCCATCAACCACAAATTGAGTATTGAACATGGCTCAACCACCAATTGAACCTAACCAAGCCAATTTGGTCTCTTGACCCAAGTTGACCCAATTTGACCTAAAGGGCCAAATTGCATCAAATAAATCCTAAGCCAAATGGGTTGAAACCAATGCTACTAACCAATTACTAATTAAATATTAAACATGATCCAACCTTCAATTGGACCCAATTTGCTCAACCCACCCAATTGACCTACTTACGCTAAAATAACCTAAGGGTCAAATTGAACTAAATTACTCCATAATTCAAACAAATTCAAACCAACACTTACAATAATTCTCAAATGATCAATTGAACATAAACCTAACCCATGCATAGGCAAATTTGGCCAATTTGGTCAACAAGACCCATTTGACTCAAATTGGACCATATGAACCAAATTCAAATCCACTTCAAATTAAATCAAACTAATTACACCAACTCATTTCTAATGATCATTTGAACATTTTCCAATATCCATTTTAATCTAATTTGACTAATTGTTCAACTTAACCTAATTAAACCCAAATTGACCCATATGGGTCAAATTGAACCAAACCCAACCAAACTAAGTCCAAACCCAACCAAACTTGGCATGACTCATCCTTGGGTCACCATGGGCCTGCCCAAGTAGACCCAACCCATGGTGAATCTGATTTGGGTCAAACCATTGAACTAAGCCCTCCTAATGGGACAAAATCCCCATTTGGATGGGTTCTCCCACTCTCCACCCCATGCCAGCCAATTTTGGCTCTTCCTAGACAAGAGGACCACTGACCCAACCTAACCTAAGGCTATTGGGTTCAACCTTTAAACATGAGAGGTGAACTCACCCATGGCACCCCATTGGTCCACCTAAGGGAGGTTGTACACTCCATGCCAGCCACTCCACTCCCTCAGCCTCTCACCCCTACTGCCTCCCTTCCACCTCCTCACCTACCCCCCACGAGCGGCCAAAGGTGCCAATCTCAGCCCTTGGTTTAGTTGGGAGGAGAGTATACTCCTCCCCAAGGATTCAAACTTCACCAACACCTTCCTCAGAGCATTCTGCATAGTCCAAGACCATTCATGGGCTCCTCGTGCACTCCACTGCCGGTGAGACCAACCTTTGAGCGAAACTGAGATCCCCATCTATCCAAACTTTTGAAACCTCCACCAAACCCAAATTAACTATTCCCACATCTTCACCTCACTTAGAAGTCGAAATGAATCATTTCCCAAGTGATTCGATCCGGAAGGCCACCTTAGACCAACTTCGGTGAGCTTTATAGTGACATTTGGTCCACAGAGCAATCGGTGAGGAGGCAACTTGTGATCTTCTAAATAGGGCTTCATCTCTTCAAGATGAAGCTACCTCTATCAATGGACCATCTATTTCTAGCTCTGATGAGGTAAAAAATGGCAATCATAGATTTCCCCTAGGTGTTGGTCTTTTTCAAAGTGAAATATGATTTCATGAAATTTCCACTAGGATCTCTCTAGATTTTCTCCTTGATCATTTTGGAGTTGATTTCACCATTGAACGAGCTCTAGTGAGCTCAAAATGAGTGTTGAGGCGAACAACATCCATCTTCCAGCACTCGGGGGATGACGGATCATCCGCTATCCACTCCACGTGATTAGAATAGAGGATCATGATTTTTTGAACTAGAATTTCTGATTTAATCCTTTTGAAATCATGAGAATAATCTCGATCGTCTGATCTAAGATCGGATGATTGGGATGAAACTGTGTCTGCCACAGCTAAGTCAGCTTCTGGATTAGATGTTTTAAATAACCAATACTACAGCACCATGTGGAAAGCACTATCGCATCGACTTCATGTGGCACCAATGGTTTAAGTGGTTAATTAAGCTTTAAAATATAATTAATGTCTAGAACTTCAAAAAATTTTAACTAATTGTAGAAAATCTAAAAAATATAAATGAACTCATTTTGGAAAGGTTAGATAGAGGACAATTTAAGAAAAATAAAATTCTTAAGTTTTGTCTAATGAATAGTGCTTAATTAGGGTTTTAAATTTTGGGTTAATTACCTTAATTAAGGCTTAATTATTTGGCTAATTAATTCCAAATTTGGTGGAATAGTTTTATGGGATGTCTACCTCCCATAATTTTCATGGAATTATTGGCCATTTAATTTAAAGAATGTTGAATTTTCAATCCTAATTACCCTCATTAATCAATATAATATTCATTATAATTGTTAAATAGTGAAGATTAAATAATTTATGATATTTAATCACTGTGAACAATGGGAATAGTGAGAAAAATAATTAGGACCCCTTTCCTAATCATTTTTCTAGATGCATTTCCTTGGGAGGGTTAATTAACACATGTAATAATTAGGGATTAATTAATAAAAATTAATGATAAGATAAGAAATTAAACTAAATCAATAATTATTTCAAATAATTCAAATATAATTTATTAATTTTCCTTTATGTGTTTAATAGCATAAAGTCATTAAGGAATTTATGTTAACCTATTGGTGTGGGAAAACCATAAGAGTACTTAGCTTAGATTCTTTGCTTCTTTAATCTAACTAATTTTTAAGCATGGGCCTAATTGCATTGCAAATTTTAATTTCCTAAAAGCATATCATTGGAGGCTCATGATTAAATAGTTAATTAAATTAAAGAAGCTTAGGAAAGGGTAATTAAATTGATTGCTTAATGACTTGAACCTAATCAATATATAAAATTCACTTAATCACTTTCCTTAAATATATTAAATAACCAATGTGGGATGGGGCAAACACTTGTCATTTCTCCTCTTTAGGTTTTAATAATTCAAACACCAAAATCAAATTTTATAACAACTTTGGTTAATCTTAAAGAATATTTATTTGACTTGATTATCTTTAGGAGTTAATGTAATTGAATGTATTATGTGGTAATGTTTAGTCATTCATTTTCAATCATTATAAATTTGCATGTCATTTGTATCATGTATCCATGTTTTCAAAAAAATAAAAAAATCAAAAGAATATGGTTATATCTAAGTTGCATGTGTTGATTAACATTATTATATGGTATGGCTATTATCACAAATAAATCAAAACTATTTTCAAAGTTATAAATAATAATAAAAATCCAAGTTAATATTGGTTATAAATATTCAATAAAATTTTCATTTACTTATAATTTAAACATGGTAAAGGATTCTTCTATTTTCATAATTCATGTGTATGTTTATGTATGTTTGAAGATTAGTTTGGACATCCCGAGAACATGAGGCTTTAAGTAGCCCCAAGGAGGTCTTAGATAATCTCACTTCTCTAGTTTAACAATGGGATGTACTTGCTTAATTTCATTCATATGTGTGCATGTGCAATAATTTTGGATAGAACTTTGCTTTACATGAATAAATGATTTGCAATAAAATAATTTTTGCATGATTTTCATTCCTATTTTTATGTATATGTTTACATGTATTTAATATTAACAAGTATATAGTTTGACCATCAAAGGAACATGAGGCTTTAAGTAGCCCCAAGGAGGTCTTAGATAGTCTCACTTCCCTAGTTTAATAATGGCTGCTACTTGCTTAAATCTCTAATACATGTGTATATTTGCTTAACTAAGAGGTGAAATCTTTTTTTCTATCAAAATACATGCATTAACAATCATTCAAGTGTGCCAAAATGCCAAAAAAATATAAATTCTATGTATAGATATGTGTATTAAATCAAATACCATGAATAATAAAAAATGAAGAAATATGCATGTTATTGATGATGAAAAGGAGTGGTGAAATGTTATCATGTGATAGTGATTAAATTTTATTAATCCTAAGATGTCTTTCATGTTTGGATAAGATTCTTTAAAATTAACCCAAACTTAGGTTTAATAAAATTTTAATAGATGATTCACTAAAGAAATCAAAGTCATAATAACATACCTTTAGAAAACAACTTTAGATAGGGATGAAAGAGGTCAAACCTCTTTCCTCTCTTTATAATAATTAGATGTTAAATAGACATCAAATGAAATAAAAAAATACAATTAAAATTAACCAATCCTTTCAATAATTTGAAGTGAACCCACCCCTAATATTTAACTTAAACAAATCTAAACTTTAGATAATCATACTTTTAAAGCCTAATTCAGACATGCCACACAAAATCTTAAAACACACATTAAAATACTGAGTCATCAATTCTAGCCTTTAGGTTAGGCCGGTGTATGTTGTGGTGTTATATTTTATTTTATGATGTAATATTTTAGACTGGATGTTAGGATTGTTTATGCGTAGCGGATGTTAGGTCATTAACTAATGATATTTTATTAGGAATTGCTAAAGGGTTGAAATAGCAAATAAATGTAAAATATTCTTGCTTGTAGGTTGCTTATGCCCCTAAGCATAATAATTAGGACAGGAGCTTGGTTACCCATGTGTAGGGTGCTAAGTCTAAACATGTAAAATATAATTTCTTAGCTTGTATGCTTGTTTAGCTAACATCTATTTTGTGGGTGTAATTTAATTTTATCTTACATAAATATGTAATTTTTGCAAATAGGATTAGGATTAGTGCTATGGGGTTTAGGATGAATAGTGGCTAGAAGGCAAAGACTTGGGAGGCCTTGTGAAGCCTGGAGAAAAACTAATCTAAAAGAAGAGAAGGAAAGAAAAAAAGATAAGAATTTGAAGACCCCTATAGCATCTATTTCATTATAATTTTAAAATTCTATTCTAATATGGGTTGTATAAGGGTAGAGCTTGGCTACCCAATTTCTTTTCTTTTCTAGGGTATATGATGATACTCGGCCACACCGGCCTTCTATTCTTTTACGAAGGTCTAAATGTTTGATTGTTATGTTTATATTGTGCAATAAAAATGTCATGTTTTTCATAGGTTTCTTAAAGTGTGATGATTTGATGTATGGCTTGGATGTGATAGGCTCTTTAGGATAAAATTTAATTTTCTATCCTCACTAAATAACTCATAACTAAATTTTAATTTAACTCATAACCTTACCTTAAAGCATAGGTTCATAATCAAGATAAATAAAAGATTTAGCAACATCTTAGCTGAATGTTGTATGTTATCACACCATGCATATCATCTTGTTTCACTCTTGAATAGGGAGGGTCTCCATTCTTGCATGATAGGGGATATGCTTGACCTTTGAGGGTGATCCGTTATAGTGGAGAAAACCTCTCTGATTTAGCCCATAACCTTATTTTATCATGCATATAAGCATAATTGTCCCAAGCCTTTAGTCCAAAATGAATGTGTCAAAATGGTGTAAAAATATTGTAAATTTTTGCATTAGTCTAAGTCATGTTTTTATACCAATCACGATCTAGTCTCTTAGAGTGAGTTTAGGACTCTAGCTTCTTTCATAATTAAATAATAGCCTAATTATCTTACATTTATACAAGATCAACCTACATGGTTTTAAAGCAAAGGAGGTGTTAGCTGGAGGCCACTCCAGCGGTTGTAAGCCTAGATGAGTCAGGATGGGTCTACCCTCTCTTATAGAGGTAAACCATTATGATTTTTTTATTAGACTTAGGTCATGCTTTTAGCTTATGTTAAAGCATCCCATATTTAGGATCTGAGACTACTTATTTTCTTCAGGCTACGAGTATAAGTCCTCACCTATTAGGCATTTCCATAATCTTATATTGATGGATTATAAGCCCTAAGATTCTAATAAAGATTTTAATTTAAATAAAAAGTAAATCCTCTCTTTTAAATATGTAAAGTGTTACTATAAGGTAGACTGGAGCACTTACTAGGCTTCCTAGTATCATGAGTTAGCCCACTTATCCTCCTTTGGAATCCATAAATAAGTCTTTTCTACTTGAACTCTCCCACTTAACTTTCACAAATGCCCCATCCTTTGGGGATATTTATTGATTACTTTAATCAAGATTATTCTTAAAAAATTCCCATTTCCTAAGATGTGATTAACTATGGAAGCTTGCTTCCATAAGGAATTAAAGAACCTGGCATAAAATAAACCATGCTTTACTTCTCCATGTAAAGTAGGGGAAAGATCTCTAGTATATACATAAACTCATCTGCCTTAGGAGTCTTTATTAGGTGATTAAGTCCATTGTAGGGTGATATTTCTATCTTTTGAGATGATACATTATACCTTAATGTCATACTCAATCACTCCAATAAGTACCTCTAAGATCTACGTGGTGTCCTTATGACTCCAAATTAAAACACCACATGATTTATAGGTTCATTCTTAATAAGAAGTATAAACTAGGCTTGACTCACCTAGAAGGGCTACCAGTAGTACCTCCCACACTTTAAATTCATGAGTTTAGTCTTACGAAGTGCAAGATAGTTTAACATATTAATTAGAAATAGAATCTAGGAACCTAACCTTTGCCACTAAGAGTCAAATGACTCATATGAAATGCTTTTAATTAATACAATAATTTAAAATCTTATGTATTTTTCAACACATGATTTATTTTAAGGCTAATGGGTGCTTATTTTTGGCTACATATAAGTAATCATTGAAAAGGTCAACAATATAATGAATTTTAAGATGCAATCTTCTTCAAGAAGTGTGGTCATCTTCACTAGGCATATGACCCCTTATGTGCAATGGTTCAATCATCATTTCAATGAGATAGAAAAATATGGTTATGGTGCCATTATCCTAGGTTTCTAGTGAAGTTTATTATTTATGTTTAAGGTTTTAATAATGTTATGTTATCAATTAATTAATTCAAATTAAGTATAACATTTATTTTCTATATGAGCTTAATAAACAAGCTTTTCATATATATATAACAATAATCATAAAAAGAAACTTAAAAAATACATGCAGTTATAGTGCATAATATGAGGTAAACAATCAATCTATCATTATATATATATATATATATATATATATATATAAATAAAGTCAATGTGACTAGCTTCTACTATACACTCCATAAGAAAAGAAGAAAAATGGGTAGTCAAGTTGTGTCCTTACATATCTGACCTAAAAATAAGAAAAAAAAACCTATAGGTGTCTTCATGTTTTTCTCGTCACAATTCTTCATGGAAAAAGTACTTCTTAGGCTTCACAAGGCATCGCCTGGCTCCAATCTATCCCAGTACATCCTAAATCCCTAGGTTCTAGCCTAATTCTAAAACAAATTACATTTAAAAATTAAAAATAGCACCCAAACCTAGCAAAATAAATGCTAGAAAAAATAAACATGCATCTAAGGTAGGTATGATTCAAACATTAGACTTAGCACAGTGGGTGTTAATTTCTCCTATCCTAGTAAGTATGGGATTAAGTAGTAAGCACTTGCAACTAAGCACATTAGTCTTAATTATAATTAAGTAGCTCACTATGCATGGCTTTCTACTGAAATCATTATTAGTTATAATAAATAACACAGCATTCAATCAATGAATAAATAATATCCTACTATCTAGTCTAAAATATTACATCATAAAATAAGAAAGATCAATACATAATAATTGAATACCATTCTAACTTAAATCTATGATTGGTGACTTAGCAATCTAGCATATATAAAAGGCTGGTGTGGTGAGTCAATGATATGCTTTATGATTTGAGTTTTAGTTTAAATTCAAAGTTTTAATTTATTATCATTAGGTTTTTTTATTCAAATAATTAATGATTTATGAGTAAATTTTGATTTATGATTTAATTTGGATTTGAGTTAAACATAATGTTTTAAAAGAGTGTGAGGAATAATAGACCACATTGAGGGAGGGCCCACTTTTGTTAACACCCTAACCCCAATAGGATCAACACCTCATCAAAGGATGAGGACTCAACATAAAGATCTAATCAAAGTTGCATTATGACTTTAAATCAACTCCTAACTTTCTATTTTAAAGTCAATTAAGTGAAAATCTTGGATTATCTATTAATTTTAAATTGAGATTAAATGATTTCATAAATTTCATGGAGTCATTTGCTAGGGTCAAAGACACCTTTAAGAAGGCTTCAAAAATTTTGATTAATTTTTGAATTATTAATTATTAATTAGTATTTTATGAGTTGATCTTAAACAAAATTTAAATTAATATCAAGAACATCTCAAAAAATTATAAATATTCTTTAAAGTCAAGAAACATCAGATAAATATCTCCTAGAAATTTGGGATTATTTTGATTCAATTTAGATTTTCTGGAACTATTGTGCTATCTTTCTTTCTACAAAATATTTAAACATAAATATACCTCATATAATTATGAAACTTTAGAGGGATTTATATTACAAGAACTTGTAGTTGGAAAACTGCAAGGGAATGGAGTGTATATCAGATTTTTGGACTAATAGCAACTAGAATTCAGATAAGTTTCTAGAGGCAGTGCCCGAGAACATTGTAAGTGAGATTCTTAAAATCCCACTCAACCCTCACCCAAAAGATTATCTAATTATCAAAAACCACAAAGCAACTTAGCCCATATCACTGTCAATAGTTAACAGCATGAACAATACTATTAATCAAACTGCCTGGGATAACTTATGTAGGACAAGTTTTTCAAACCAACGATCTATTTCTTCTACTGGAGGATGTTTAACAAATTGGTCCCTAATGATGACATTTTAAACTTAATGGGACTTCGTAAACGATGGTTGTGTGAGAATATGGAGGAGAGTTTAAATCATGGAGACAACTGAAAGTTCTTTTGAAATTTAAAAATGGATCAACACCCCCAACAACCTGGATGAGATTTTAGTAGTTGGTACCATACCCATGCTAGATTTCCAAGAGCCCAATTGCACTCTTTCATTCCTCAAATCACTTGTTGGTTTATTTGGTGTTCTAGAAATGCAGCTAAACATGATAACAAGCAGCCTACCCCAAAGGAAATGGCAGTTCAGATTATGAACTACATTGCCAAAGCAAGCTGCTTTGGCTATTTGAAGCTAGGTCCAACCGTCCAAGATAATCACTACTTTTAAAGAACACATTAGCACCCAACCAAGGCCAACCTGGAAAATAGTTCAATGGATCAAACCAACAAATAATACCATCAAAATTAACATTTATGGCTATTTCAAAGATGACGAAAATTTTGCAGGTTTTGGAGATCTTTTTCGAGACTCATATTGGAGAAGCTTGTTACTCTTTTACTCGTCATGTACTGCTCAGTTTGCTCTCCATGTTGAATTACTTGCAGTCAAAGCAGCCCTCTCACTGATTCCAACATTCAAGAAGCCAAGTTTTTGGATTGAATTGGATTCACTACAATTGGTTAATATTATTAACGGAGGAAGCAAGGAACCTTGGCATACAACCATTCTAATGAAACAAATCAGAACTCTATTGTAGGATAAGAACATCATACTCACCCACATATTTCGGGAAGGCAACCAACTAGCCAAATATCTTGCTAAAAAGGGTGAAACATTTAAGCAGGTAATCATAACATCCACTCCAGACTCCCAACTGAAACAACTCCTACATGGTGATGACTTTAATGTACCTTTTATAAATGGTTGTTTTTAATTTTAAAGCTGTTATAACCTCCTTTGTTTCATTAATGATACTTTATTTTTGTCTGACAAAAAGAAGAGTTTGTGGGATTGAAAGGATGAGATTCAACAATAGTATAATGAAAATAAAAGACTTTAAAAATAATCATACTGAATTAATATGGCTAAGTATTTCACTTAAGATTTATTCCTAAATATATCACATCTAAATACCAATTGAAGTAACAATTAGTAGGGCATTGAATGAACTAAGATGCTCAACATTATATTTATAATGATTTAATTAGAGTTGATTCAAAATAATATAAGTAATTAATTAGGCAAAATTTTTAAACTAAGCATCATTAAAATGTTAATTAGCGAAATAAGCAGTTTTTTTCAAAAATTTAAAATAGTAGTCGCGTTTAAGCGGCGGCGGCAACAATAAACGGTAGCGCCGATCGCGTTGAACGGCAACGACTAATAATCGGTCCGCTTTCCGTTAGCGGCGATCGATTTTTTAAAAAAACCCGATCCGAGATCGATCCCGATCTCTTCTCCTAGTCATTCTCTCAGCCGAACCCGGCGTCGCTTCTTCGCTCTTTAGCCGCCTTGATCCCGCCCGTAGCTGATTCACGCCACCGCCAGATCTCGCCCTAGGTGGATCCGTGAAGTTTGGCGGAAAAGGTATTTTTTGTTTTTTGTTTTTTTCAAAATAAGCAGGTGATATAATATACATTTGTGATATGTATTTTAGTATATTTAGGTATATATATTGTGGATCTAACTAATTTTGTGTATCTCGTTTAGGGTAATAGGTGTTTGTTCTTGTTTTGGTTTATTTTTTATTTTTTGTTGTTGTTTAGGTTATATGTCATTCGCCCTCTTTTGGATTTTGTGTTTTATGGTTTTAAGTTTGTGTTTTTGTTAGATTTTAGGATGTTCCTTGTATGTGTGTGTTATTTTATTTTATTTTTTTGGTTCCATAAGATTTGAAATGATACTTTATTTAAAGGAACTGTTCTTCTTTAATTGTTGTCCATCCATAGGCCTTGTGATAATGCTGACCTTCAAGCTGTCTATCTTTTGTTTTGTGTCTAGGCTATCAAAACTTTGAGATGCTTGATAGAACCTACATTAAGTTATCAGGCAAAAAAAAAAAACAACTCTTCCATTTTCATGAGAAGTGTACATTAGAAAAATAAAAAATTGCGGTTCTGTGTATTTTGTTTAAGATAGTTATAGTGGCTTATGATAATTGAAAAACTAAGATTGAAATACTAGGAATAAATGAATTTTATGGAAGGCTGAATGTTGTTTTTTTGTATTTCACTTCAGATCCCTTTCACTTTTGGCGTATTGAGTTGTTACAAAATTCTAGATTAAAACTATGACAAGTTTCTTTTGTATTCTCATAAAATCTTGCTATAATGGTGCGCTATTATTATTGTGCCTATTTTTTTGATCTTGTAATGAGATAACAGTTTGGTAAGCTTCACAAGATCCCTTTAATCTATCTTTCTACTTTTGTCCCCCTTTTTTATTACGGTTTGTGAGTTTATTTCATATATATCTTCCTTCATTGCGATGCTAGCAAATTGTTCCTTTCCATTGTTCTTGCTCCACGTTTTCAGTCATTTGTCTTTTGTTATTTATTTTACGTATATGAATAAAGTGTTTCATTCTATGTCTATTTAGAAAGATGAAGGTTTGAAACTATTGCATAAATGTATTATTCTATGTATTATTTAGAAAGATGAAGGTTTTAAACTATTTCATTTTTTGAAGTAGTTTTATGATAGCACCATTTACATAGAAAAAGTAAAATAACACAGCACACAATTCTTATATAAACGTTCATACATAGCACACAATTCTTATATATAACATATGTAGCACCTAAACTTTCATATTTATATAAATAATACATAAATTTTTATTCATAGACAAAGTGATTTATTTTTAAATATCAAATTGTAAGTGTTAGATATTTAGATGCATAAGAATTGTGTTATGTATGTAAATTTTATTTTTTTGTGCAATTTTTGATCCATTCATCTAAATTGTGTATAAATAGTTGATGAAGAGATATATCCATTCTAGAGTTTCATTTATAGTTTCTTCATGTAATTCACCATAATAGAGGACATGGAGTTGGTACAAATATTTGATGTCATTTGTATTTTACAAGATAACTATTTAGCTAACTAGAACAAGTCGCTATTCAAGATTTCCACTGCCGTACAAATATTTGATTGAAAATGAGTTCAAGCGGTATATGCAGTGTATTAGGTGGCGAAGCGTCGGTGATGATTTTTCCCTACGATATCGGAGGGAAAATCGTCCCATATTAATTTCTCGGGCTAATTTTAACAATGTTCAAGATCGAATCATGCATTATTGAACATTGATTCACCCGGTTTGCTTGATGGTTTGAGCGTGCCGCATTTACTGCTTATTATTATTTTTTAAAATTTCATACATGACCTTAAATTTATTAAATGACTACTGTAGGTGATATGGGAACCTTATGGCCAGGAGATCCGCACTAGAGTGGCAGATGTATGTTTGGCTGGTCGTGAGATATGGCTTTCGGGTTCCATTGATCTGGAGCGCGCTCGAGTGGTATCTCCACGATCGCGTTCTCTGACAGTTGGGCTATCACCCGAGTTGATCGCGATCTATTGATCCTTCATTTCCGTGAGTCGATGGGCGGGAAAGAGGCATGTTGGGCATTTACCACCTTACATGGGGAGGCGAACACGATGCCATTGTTGATGTGTGCGGTTCCACCACGAAGCGTGAGTGGTATATGGTGGTATCGATCCGGGCCTCCTATACATGCTCGGGGCTCTACCATACCACACTACCCTCGTGCTCATGGTAAGTGTTAAATGAAATTTATGTTATTCATAAATTTATATGTTTAATATACAACATTATTTTTTTTCTATCTGGAGGAACATATCTTGACACACAGATATATTCTCGCTTATTTTGGGAGAATATGGACTCGATTTCCATTCGATCAATACTACGAGGAATTATGGGAAACTTAATAAGGACATGCACATATCGGATAGCGGTATAGAGATGCGAGGCTTAGTTCCATCGTCGCGATCTTCTCACATGCTACGATTCGATGCGGGTCCATCGTCCATGCGGGGCGTCGGTCCATACACTTACCCCATAGCACACGCTCAGGTACTCAGCGGAAGGCATGTTCCATTTCGTCTGGCGGTGCGGGCTCTTCCATGTATCCTCACCCATCCGTATACATGCCCGAGATGCATCCAGTGTACCCATAGTACTTTCGGAGCCCCGCGCGGAGATATCGAGATTACACCTCAGATGACAGCATACCAGCGGTGTGAAGATGATGTGCGCATCGTCACTGGCCATCCGGCCGACGCACATTACACACCGGAAGTGCTTCCACCATGAACCGTCGTTAGATGTACTCTAGCATACTCAGTTGTAGATTATATGTTACCTTGATGTACATTGTTCTAGTCACATTTCTTTATTTAATAAATTTATGTGATCAATAGTATCTTATATGTGATTTTAATTTTTTACATTTTTTTATTTTTTAAAAAATAGTCCAAATATTTACATATCATTAAGATAACGAACAAGCACATCAAAGTTAAAAAAAAATTGCAAAAAAAAATATAAAATTAAAATAAGCATTCAACACATTTATTTTTCTATTTTTAATATGATCAAAGTCTACTAATCAAACAAATAATTTATAGGATTCAAAAGAAAAAAAAACTCGTATAAAAAATTAATATAGTTATGTAAAAATTATGAGAGAATCATAAATTATCCTTTAAGTTGAGTTTTCTTTTATTTTACAAATATAGCTTATATGTAAGGCTCCTTTTTATTGTATGTATATATATTTAAATCATAAATGCAACTAAATTAAGATACATCAAAATTTCTTATGTAAGGCGTCACAATCTCAATTCGGGTTAACATGAAAGTCGTGGACAATTTCATGCCGATTCAAACGATACTAAGTTTTGAATTGATAACAAAGCGATTGCGATATGATCAAAACAGTGCAGTGTGTCAAAAATTTTTTTTTATTTAATAAATTCAAGATTAGTTTAAGCGGGCGTGGCGACTGAATTACACGGTCGGTAGCGATCGCCGTTTAGCGGCAGCTATGTTTACCGTCGGCGTCGCCGTTTAAAGCGGCGGCTGTCTATTTAAATTTTGAAAAATCTCGTTAATTAACGTTTTAATGATGCTTAGTTTAAAAATTTTGCCTTAATTAAACAAATTTGAACAACTCCTATAAATAATCTATTGAGAAATGAACAACTTTGAATAACTTAGCATTCAATTTATTTATAATAATAAATAATATCATTTAAAATTCATAAATAAGCTCAATTAAAGCTCGATAAATGCTCATTTAAGACTTGATTATAAATTTATTTAGTGTATAACTATATTAAAATCATCTGCTTTTGAATATTAAATTTATTTTATTTATCAATATAGGCCACTTATGCATTTTAAAATATTTGTTTATTTAATTATTATATTAAAGTCCCATTTTTCAAGCTTAATGACTAACCATTAATGTGGTTGATAAATTTTATTAAGTATTAATAAATAATATTATTCATTAATAAATTTGAAGACTCGTTTGATCATATAGCGAGCAAAACACCAAGCGAAGATAGCCATAATTTTAAAAAACCGAAATTTAAGCACCATTACAACACCCAAATCAAATTTGTCAAGCTTAATTTTGTCAAGCCCAAATTAGAGCAAGCTCATACTCAGCTGGTAGTTGAATTGCAAAAAACGGTAGTTGATAGAAAAAAAAAAACGGTTTTTTTTTTTCTATCATCTAAAAAGCCATAGTACATTTAAAATAAATCATTGAACCACAAAGGCATACATGTACGTCGTAATAATACATCTACATGAACCAAACAGCACTAAAATCTATTTGAACACGGCTTGGATAGGAATCCGAAGAAACATGAATCGAGGACCGACTCGTTGATTAAATTTATCAAGAACAAAATATAACAAAATCTATCAAGAAAAAAGGTCATCCATCCGACTGGTTCTCTACATTCTCCGTCTACTGAAGAACAATCTCACTCACTCCAATACAAACGCTCCTCCTCCTGATCATCATCCTCTCCAATTTCCGTCTCCGTTAGCTTGAAACTCATCACATCTTCCACCGCTGCCTGCCTAAACATTCCCACATCCACCGCTCCAGCCACCATATGATATCCCCTCAACTTCATATCCCCTGGCGCATCAAACGGCATCGCAAACCCCGACAGATACGACGTAGTGACCATCTCCTTAACAGCCTTCCTCAACGCTAACACTCTCCTCTCCGCCTCCCGGAGCATCGCCCTCACCTTCCTGTTCCCTGGATCCCACAAATACCCCATGCTCGCGCTCAGATCCAACGGCCCCATCTGCAAGCAATCTACACCATCAACAGCCGCGATCGCCTCGATATTGTTCACCGCTGCCACAGTCTCAATCTGGCACATAATCAGCAGATCATCTTCACAGCAAGTGAGGTAACTGTCGTTGATTCCGTAAGCAGAGGCACGAATGACGGTATGTGCCGAGCCACGAACGCCGCGTGGGGGAAAGCGGCAGAAGGAGACGGCGAGTTCAGCGGCTGGGGCATCTTCAATCATCGGAAACATTACGCCTTGTGGGCCGAGATCGAGGGCTTTTTTCGCCCAGGTGGCGGAGATTTCAGGGAGACGAAGAACTGCAGGAGTGCCAGTGCCAGCGAGGGCTCGGAGACAGGGGAGGGCATCGGAGATTCCTCCTGGGCCGTGCTCCATGTCGATCACCACGTAGTCGTAACCGGCCAGGCCAGCTATTTCGGCGAGGGTAGGGGAGGAACTAAGGAGGAAGAGGCCATACAGGATTTCGCCGGCGGCGAGGCGAGATTTGAGGGATCGGATTTTGGGGAAGAGGGGAGAGGAGATGTGGTCGGGGAGGGAGGAGCAGGTGCGTTTTCGAAGTGGTGAGGAATCGTCGACGGGAATGGGATAAGGAGATGGATTTAGCGTTTTGGCCATTGCAATTGGAGAAGGTAATGGTGGGAGTGATTCGGGTGCTTATGGATTCGGGGAAAATGGATGTAGATTTTGTTGGGGATGCCATGGAGGGGAAGGATGCTATCGTCGCCATTGATATAAGAACGAATCTGCAGCTGCAGCCGTAGAGCTCTTTAGGGTCTGTTAGGCGACTTCGAGGATTTAACTCAAATGGGACGAGTATATATATATATATATATATATATATATATATATATATATATATATATATATATTCTTAATTTACATAATTAATAGTCAAAATTTATTATTTATTTTTATAATATTCAAAATCATTATAATTTGCTCTCAGTTTTCTTCTCACTCCACAACTCTTTGCCTTTCTTCATTGAGGTACCATCTAGACATTCAAATCCAGCATTATTTGGAGCATCTACGTGGAGTGGCCTCAGATCTTGCAAATAAAGGAGATGAGGAGAGCTATATAAGAGAAGGGTTGGAAGAGGTTTGATAAGCCCTCAATAATTTCATCTATTCAGGCATGAATGATGACATATATGTGAATGGATATCTTGAAATCAAAATCTTGGTCATTCTAACTCTTTTTTAGATATTATATAATCATGCTAATTTTATTAAGGCAAACTCGATGACGCCAAAGTAGCCTGATTTGAGTCCATATGTGCCCTATCAAGCACTTAAAAAATAGATAAAAAATTTGAAATATCATTTAGATCCAAAAATGACAAGATCGAGGGGATCATTATAATAAAATTGAACATCTCGATCAGATGCATCTGATGAGTCAAGATCTTTTAATTCTAACTTCATTTACTCATCCAAATATCTAAAATATATCTCATGATCGAGGGGATCACTATGAGACATTCAATAGAGTGGTTTGAATTTTGCTTATATTTACAAAGAATGTCACTCTAAAAATTTATAACTAGGCTCCCATTCTTCACTTAAAGTGACGAAGTGAGAGATGGAAGAGAGCTCTTAAGCTTGAAGAACTTCAGACTATCACCAAACCACTACCTAACAAACATCTTCGAACCGTCGCCCTGCCATTATTCCAGAATTTCCAAAAACTACCATCATAAGTGCATTACCCAATCACCTTTGTTGAACCACTACTAGTCCACTTCCTAACCTACATCACCAGACCACCACCCGGTTGTGGTCTAAGACCACTACTACCATCAAATTTCCACTTGGCCACCATCTCTACCACTGCCTAGCCACCATAGCCAATCCACCATAGTCTATCCACCTCTTAAGCACCATCATTAGTCCACCGCTTGACCACCATTGTCGTTCTACTATAGTCTGTCCACCTCTTAAGCATTGTCATTGGTCCACTGCCCAACCATCCTCATCATACCATTATTAATCTACTGGCCAAACAACATCATCTGACCACCATTTTGACACCATCGTCAGGCCAAAGCTATCATCAGATCACCACTTAGCCACCATATCGGTCAACTGCCCGACTATTATCACTAATCCACATCTTGACCATCATTGTCAATGCACCACCTCAATATTTGCTTGACCATCATCTGTCCATTTCTCGACTAACATTAATAAGCCATCACCAACTATCATTGTTGGACATTTACATGACCATTGTTGTTAAACCACGTTTGGCCACCATCATCGGATAATAACCTAGCCACCTTCGTCAGACTACTGCCCGATCGCCCTTATTGGCCCATGCCCAATCACCATCACTGAACTATAGCTCAAACACTATCATTTGATCCATTATCTAATAACCATCATCAGGCCATCACTCAACCACCTTGGTTAGTTAACCGTCCAACCACCATTACTAGATCATCACCTGACAATATTATCCTAACCATTCGCACCTAGCTACACCATCATCAAAATACACCATTACTAACAATATTGATAGATGGCATTGATCACTAAGAAAAAATGTTCTTGCAAACCTCTGCACATCTTTTTAGGATATTTGGGAAGTTTGCTCTTCATGAGGCTGATTTATATATATTCAATTAGATTTTTCCTAACATTATTTGGGGTTTATTTATATATGGGTTTTACTTCCTATTAACATAAGAATTTATAGTTAATTACCCCTCTTACTGTAGTAAGAAAGCACTTACGATTAGGGTTGAAAATAGACAAATTTATCTGATATGAATCAATGTCTAGAGGTGTAGTGTGGATGACTATCTAAGGAAAATAAGATGGTAGTATCGATCAAGATCCCATAGTTCTATCATCTAAGGACTGACATCATTCTAATCTACTAACATGAGAGGTTTATTAGCTGTAATGTCTATGGAGTCTATTAGTATCCATGGGTTGCCTTATCTTAGATATGCTGAGTCAAATAGTAGTTTTGTGTAGGTGTTCAATGAATTAAGAGTAAACTTAATTTATAAGTTTATTCAATAATTCTATGAAGTATGCATTACAAACATATGTAGGACATATATCCATTGGAATGCCATTAGGGTGCTCACATGAAAAATATATAAATTGGACTTACATCCTTTTAGAATGCCATTATGATTTAAAAGTTTGCAAGACAAACATATAGATTAGACTTACATCTCTTGGAAATTCCATTAGGGTGTTCGCTTGGAGAATATATAGATTAGACTTACATCCCTTTGAAATGACATTATGGTGCTCGCATGGCGAACATATAGGACTTACTTCCCTTTAGAATGCCAATAAGATTATTATTTTCTTTACAAACATATATATTGGACTTACATCCCTCTAAAGTGTTCATATGATGAACATATAAATTGGTCTTACATCTCTTTGGAATGCCATTAAGGTGTTCACATGGAAAACATATAGATTGAACTTACATATCTTTGGACTGCTAGTAGGATTGGTGTTTGCCTTACGAACATATAGATTGGACTTACATCCCTTTAGAATGCCATTATAGTATAGAGTTTCTCATGGTGAACATATAGGTCAAGCTTACATCCCTTGGGAATGTTAGTACATTTAGGTGTTTGCATAACAAAAAAAAAAAAAATTGGACTTACATTCCTTAAGAATGCCAGAAGGTTTATAGGGGTGTCCGGATGGTGAACAAAAAGGTGTTTTATTTGATTTTTTATTTTGTTAATGAAATAATTAAGACCTTAATTAATCTCAAATCATGCATTTTATTAAAATGAAACTTTAGGAAAATTAAATTGGCAAGGAACCCCACTTGTCATAAAATTTCAAGGCTAATTGACCTCTAGATTTGAAGTTATTGAATTTCTAATATCTAAGTTGATTTGCATGAAATAATAAATCAAAAATTGCAACAAATCATAAAATTTATAAATTAATTTGAAACATCTTCATCAACATCAAAACACCTAAGGATAATTTTTCAACACGCTAAGTCAAAAAATTTGATTAATTATAAACTTAGGGTTTAATGGAAACCATTAAAAAAATATAAAACATAATTAAAAATTAAAGTTAATAAACTATTAAATTCATGATAAATTAATTGATGGAATCTTAAAACATAATCAATTCAAATTAAGATTGGATTAAAACATTAACCTAAATGTATTAGGTTAACATAATTCAAACTAAATGAATACAAATTAAATGAACATAAACATTAATAAAATAAACATTAAACCAATTCAAATCAAATAAGGTAAATCAAATTTAGAAACATTTAATTAATTCAAAAGAAGTGGAAAAGAAGAATAAAATTTTAATTTCAAAATAAAATTAAAATAATAATCTAAATTAAACTCAAACAAAATCATTTAAATGAATCCAAAGAAGTTAATTAAGATACTTAAGATTTTAATTAGACGTTTAGATGAACATTTATCTAATGGTGAGGCTTCATTCAATTAGAATTTAGCCTATTGAATAGAATAGGTTTCACCTAAAGTGGAATCTATTTTACTCTTCATTCTTGAAAAATTAGAATTGATTTTAATAAAAAAATGAATATAAAAATAAAAATAATAATCACAAATTATTAAATCATTTGAATTGAAACCATCCAAAGGTAAAATAAACAAACCTCAAAACTTAAATTGAAACTTAAACATAAAAAGGCCTAGTACAGTCTTACCACATAAGCCTATTTTCTTCACACACTAGAATGTTAAGTCACCGACCCTAGATTTAGGTTAGGTCAATCTGTGATGTTATGTGATTTGATGTGATGGTGTACTATTTTAGACTATATGTCTAAGATTCTTTACTCATTAGGTTGGATGGTAGGACATTCTTTTTAGAACTAATGTTATCTTTTATAGGGAGCTGTGCTAAAGGGACTATCATCATAAATTATATATAAATGTTATTCTCTTGTTAGTATGCTTAAGTCCTAAGCATAGTCCAATAGGATAGGTAGGCTTGGCAAGCAACTAATGCTAAGTTCATATATTTGCAAATATATTTGTGTGTTTTTTCATTTTTCTGATATTTGTTTTATAAGGCTTATGATTTATTTCTGAATTGAAAATTGTAATTTGAGCTTAGAATTAGGTTAAGATCTATGGGGTCTAGGAATAGTAAGAGTTGATCCAACCAATAGATAGGTGTAGAAGTTCCCTTTGAAGCCCAATAGAGGCCCCAAGAAGGAGATGATCGTGGAAAGAAAACTCCCATATATCTAAACTTGTAGTTCTAGGTCGTCAGTATAAGGGAGCACCATTTTTTCTTCTTCTAGGTATAGCATGCCACACTGGCCTATTCTTTAATTTAAAATTGGCTTCATTTACTTTTGGTGCTCAATAGAATTAACCTATTTTTCTAGGTTTTTTGTGTTGTGTTTTTTGTGATGGATGCCTGGATAATTAGGATTTTAGGAATAAATTTTCTACACAGCTTATATTTAAATAACTTAAACAAAAAATAAAGAAACTTAAAACTTCAGATTAATTAAAGCCCTAGGAAAATCTTAAAAGTAACTAAAAGACAAGTAGCTTTTGTGAATCATGCTACCATATTATTCTAACTTCGTGAATTGGGCACTTTACCCATTACACATAAGGAGCATCTGACCTTTAAGAATGATCACATTCTTGGAAAAGTCTGCCTTCTCTTCTTGATTTAGCTCATGATGACTTCTAATTATTTATCCTTTAGGCATAAAATGAATATCCCAAGACCTTAAATTAATCATGATTCAAAACATCTAAAAGCTGAAATATGTTGCATTAGTTAGGATCATTTCATACCCAAACGTGATCTTAAGGGATTAGGGAGTGAGTCAAGGTCCTTAGATTCTTTCTTAAAATGTAATAGCCTAGCCATCTTGCATACATGAGACATGATATCATAGATTTAAAAATTCTCTTAGGTGGTGTTAGCCGGTAGCTCTTCCAAGTAGATTATAAGTCCAATAATGTGAATATGAATAATCAAGAATATGTTTCTTTCCTCAAGTAAGAGAAAGAGTCAATAATTTCCAAAAGTGAGGCTAGGTCAAGCTTCTAACTTGTGTTAGAAGCACTTATAAACTTAGGTTTGACTCCCCGGAGTAAGTCTTCAACCCTAGGCATATTTGTAATCTTGTGCTACTAGAATAAAACTTCTAAATTTTTAATAAAATTTAACTCAAAATTTAATATAAAAATTGGCTTCATTTACTTTTGGTGCTCAATAGAATTAACCTATTTTTCTAGGTTTTTTGTGTTGTGTTTTTTGTGATGGATGCCTAGATAATTAGGCTTTTAGGAATAAATTTTCTACACAACTTAAATTTAAATAACTAAAACAAAAAATAAAGAAACTTAAAACTTCAGATTAATTAAAGGCCTATGAAAATCTTAAAAGTAACTAAAAGACAAGTAGCTTTTGTGAATCATGCTACCATATTATTCTAACTTTGTGAATTGGGCACTTTACCCATTACATAAGAGACATCGACCTTTAAGAATGACCACATTCTTGGAAAAGTCTGCCTTCTCTTCTTGATTTAGCTCATGATGACTTCTAATTGTTTATCCTTTAGGAATAAAATGAATACCCCAAGACCTTAAATTAATCATGATTCAAAACATCTAAAAGCTGAAATATGTTGCATTAGTTAGGATCATTTCATACCCAAACGTGATCTTAAGAGATTAGAGAGTGAGTCAAGGTTTTTAGATTCTTTCCTAAAATATAACAGCCTAGCCATCTTGCATACATGAGACATGATATCATAGATTTAAAAATTCTCTTAGGTGGTGTTAGCTGGTAGCTCTTCCAAGTAGATTATAAGTCCAGAATAATCAGGAATATGAATAATCAAGAATATGTTTCTTTCCTCAAGTAAGAGAAAGAGTCAATAATTTCCAAAAGTGAGGCTAGGTCAAGCTTCTAACTTATGTTAGAAGCACTTATAAACTTAGGTTTTGACTCCCCAGAGTAAGTCTTCAACCCTAGGCATTTTTGTAATCTTGTGCTACTAGAATAAAAGTTCTAAATTTTTAATAAAATTTAACTTAAAATTTAATATAAAATTATAAAATTTAATCCAATAATAAGATAGTGGAAATGCTACTAGGCATCTAGTATTAATAGACACTTCTTACTTAATCCTGATTGGCTTCCAACTTCTCACTTTGCAGTGTTTCCAATTGAAATTCCAAATTATTATTTCTTTTGTAAACCAACAAAAATTCATAGAAATAATAGCTTTAATCGAAAGTTTTCTTAGAAGAGGTCCTCTATTCCTAAGATGTAATAACTATAAGGGCTTGCCCTTATAGGAACCATGAACCTAATTTAAAAAAACCCTATTCTACATCCTAGTTCACAGGAGAACTCTATGGTAAATTAAAGACCCATTAGCCTTAGAGTCTTTTATTAAGTGATCAAATTCATTATATGATAATATGTTTATCTTCCAGGATAATATGTTTATTCTTTAATGATGTATTTGATCATCCAAATAAGAATTCTAAATCTATGTGGTGTACAAATTTTCCCCACACATATAATCCTCCAACTTAATTGTTCTTCATGGAGGTTGCTTATATTCATCCAAAGAGCTAATTATCTTTTGTGTTTCAGACTTTGGTTTTCAAGGTTTTCTCCTTTTCCTTAATTTGTGAGATTTTAAAGAAGAAGCCTAGTTAATTTTCATTTACTTATATTTTATAAAAATTTCCCCCTATTGGGCAAGAGTATTCTTGGATCTATCTTAGGTTCCATAGTGTTCTTACATCGAGTACCTTCTATGACTAGAAGGATGTTGATTATTTATTTAGCCTTTTTTTAGATGAAGGTCTCCCAACCACCTTCTTATTTTATCAATGGGGGCTTTGCCTATATGATTCTTTATATTCTATTATGATTGGCTCAACTTCTGTCTTTGGTATTTTGATTTGGGGGTATTGTGCTACATTCATCTTCTCTTTTTTATGATGTGCCAATACATAGTCAATAAGGTGATCTTATCATTTTGGTAGCACCTTTCTACCCAATCTTTGAAGATGAAATTTTTGATTGCATGACTTATAAGTCTATGGAATGGACAATAGTTATGATCGTTGAATTTATCTACTTGGTCAGGTCGATGTGGCTCTGGAAATTACAATCCTAGCTTTATGGTGTGCTTCATGATTTTAGTAGTACATTATCTTTTAAGAGGGTAGGATCTTTTTCCTTATCCTCCATGAGTTTGCCAATTGTTGTGAGGTAGTTGCACCTTCATTTTCTTTTTTATCAACTGTAAATGTGAATGTTGTATTTACATCATTTTTACAAAATAATATGGATTATTCTACTTTCCTTTCATATATGAACTATTATTATAACCAGTGTTAAGACCCTTTTGCTTGGAAAGCCTCTCGAACTTGGCTACGCGATCTAACAATTTTTGATATATTTCAATCATAGCCATGGCTAATTATGGATCCATTTGATCATCAATGTTTCCCATTAGGAAATCAATGACATATATTTTTCATGAGTTGTTGATATCATTTTATGCTCAGATTCTTGCATCTTGTAATATATTTTGTCACACTCTCATTCTTTCTTCTCTTTTCCAATGCAAGAATTTGCAATTATTACTTTCTTAGTTGCTCCTATAAATCTCTTGAGAAAGAGTGTTTCTAACTCAAGAAATATTTTTAATAATTCATTGGGAAACTCATCATATAATTCAAAAGCTATGTTGGTCAGACTATTAATGAATTGCCAAAGAAATAAGGCATTATTTTCTCCTATGTTCCCACAAGTAGCTTTGAACTGGGCTAGATATTATCATAGATTTCTAAGCCTTAAAAGGTGTTAAAATTTAGCACAATATACCCTTTAGGGTATTGCACTTGATCATACTTAATCAGGTATGGTCATTCTTTTCCAACTAATTGTTCAATAGTCTCTAAAGTAATGACTTCTTTGACCTTTTAGCAGATAAGGTCTACTTAAAATTTTGTAATGATATCAACCTCTTGGTGAGCACTTAGTGTAACTTCTCTTGGAGGTTCTTTCCTTTGTGTTGAAGCTATTGGAAAATTGGGTGAAGCATTTTGCATACCCTAGTTTTAGCTATTGGGTTAAGCATCTCTAGAGGATTTCTCTAAGGTGCTTGTTGCAATGTAGTTGCTATTAAGTTTAGCTGACTAAATAGCTCTTTTGTTAGCCCATTCATCTCATTGAGATGATTGTTGAGTTAGATGTTTTTTATCTCTTCTTTAGAATGAAGGGCTCATTCTCGATGAAGGGCTCATTCTCGATGCTCACTGAACATTAAACACTTAGGTCTTGAGTTATACTCAAGGAAAGCATGATATTTTTTAAATATTCTTACCTCTTTTAGCATGGGAAATTTTTGGGTTGACTGCCTAGCTCACCAACTTCTTAATTTTTCTTTGAAGGTTTCTATATTTAATAACCTTCAAAACCTCATAGATTTTGGTGGAGATAGTTTCCACCTTTATTGGTTGATCTTTTGAAATGGATTGCACATGCTTATCCTAAAAAGGCTTTTTTATAACTCCTCTAATGCTATTTCTCTTAACCAATCTAAAGAGCTTGAAATTATTATTGGTGGGTATGTTCACTTCCATGATTCATAGTGTTGTTTAGTTTGTGTAGGTAATCTGACTTGAAGCATTGTACCTTCTTTGAGCTCTCCTAGACATTTGAAGCATGAAAAATATGCTTCATGATCATTATTGCTTGGAAGAAAGGAAGAACCTTGTGAGATGATAGGATCCTCTGATGGATTATTGAGTGAATCAACAATGAAAGATTTTTTTTAGGTTTAATGACCATCTTCTCCTGAGTAGGTGCCATTGGTGCTACTCTTGACAATCTATTGAAAATAATTCCCCTCTTAGAGGTTGAGTTATTTACTTGATTGAGTGCCTCAGCATTTAAGTGCTTAGGCTTATTAGGAATGATTACATTCAGTCTATTTCCCTTGAATGGTAGCCTCATGAATGCTTTTAGCATTTTAATGCCTTCAATGATTGTGGTCATTAGTCCAAATGGTACAAACTGTACGACCTTCAAAATTGTCTCAAATTGGAGAGTGACTCTAACAAAATCAGTGTTAATAATGGCCTGAGATAATTTAACATTAAATCCCTCTCCCAACTTGACAGTCATTAGATTTGTTAAGTTTGCCATCAAAATTTTTACACTTGGTCATATATTTAAAGTTAAATTATATTATATTTCAAAACCTAAACTCTTATAAAGAAATTTTCAAATCTACAATCAAATCACATATTTTAATTTTTTTCAACCAAAGATGGAGAGAGAAGTAATCCCTAATGAAGTCGCTAGAAATCTGATCTCTTAGAAAAATTCCTTTGCAAACCTCTATGCCATCATTTTAGGATGTTCGAGGAGTTCATTCTTAATAAGATAAATTGATATATATTTAACCAGATTTTCCTAATATTATGTTAGGGTTTATTTTGATCTAAGTTCTACTTCTTATGAATGCAACCATTTATAATTAATTACTCATCTTACCGAAATAAGAGAGCACTCTTGATTAGGGTTGGTAATAGACATATCTGTATGTTATGAATTAGTTTCTAGAAGTGTGGTGTGTATGAATGTCTAAGAGAAATAGGAGGGTAGTCCTAATCAAGATCTCATGGTCCTGTCATCCCGGGATAGCTTATAGGCAAAATTTATGGCATCGCATGGATTTTAGAAATTTCTTATTTAAGTAATAAACATTTTATCTCGAAAGATAAATATGTTTTCATATAATTGTTTTAATTACTTGATAAGGACTCTTAAGGCTAATGGGTCTTTTAATATTCTAGAGATTTTTTCCCTTGAACTGCATGAAAAAGTAAGATAATGTTTATTTTATGTCCGGTTCGTAGTTCCCTATAAGGGAAAACCCCTATAGCTAATTACATTCTACTAATAAGAGAATTCTTCCTAAGAACACTCTTGATTAAAGAAATAGACTTTTATTTTTTTTGGGTTTTAAAGCTTGTCATAAAAGGATATTTAATTTAAAATTTCAATAGGAAATTATTCAAAGAGGAAGAGTTCTTTTCATAGGTTAATTGGGATTAAGTAAGAAATGCTTATAGATACTAAGATACTCAATAAGCATTGCAACTAGCCTATCATTGAGCATTACATTTTTGAGATCAAATTTAATGAAATTTTGAATTACTATTTTATTAGAAATCTAAGAATTAGATTCTAGCAACAAAGACTATAGAAATGTTTAGTGGTTGAAGACTTATTCCAATAGGATGCTTCAGACCCTATGTCTACAAATACTTCTAACATAAGAGGCTTGACCTAATATATGCCTTTTAGGAATTATTGGTTCTTTTCCTACCAAAGAAAAATGAGCCTATCCATGACTCTTTTAGACTGATAACTCATATGGAAGGGTTGCTAGATAACACTACCTAAGTAATTTTAAAAACTTTGAGTCTAGTTTTATATATACAAGATGGTTGGGCTATTACATTTAGGAAAGAAGCTAAGAACTTAACTCACTCCCTGTCCTTAAGATAATGTTTAGTATGTTATGCACCTAACTAATATAATAAATTTCATCTTATATATATATATTGACCACAATTCATTTTTAAAGGCCTTGGGTATGTAATTCATGCCTATACTGAGATGTAGTTAGAACTAGTTGTGAACCAAACTAAAAGGAGAAGGTGCATTTTCTCCAAAAAAGATGGTCATCGTCAAAGGTTAGATGCCCCCTTATGTGCAATGGGTGATGCACCCAATTCAAGAAAAATGGACAATAAGCTCTCCTGATTTATAAAAGCTAATTATTTCTAATTACTTTTAAGTTATTTCTAAGGATTTTATTAAAGTGAGGTTATGAGTTTTTATTTTAGTTTAAGTTCTTTAGTTTAAGTGGGGTAGAAATTTTATTTTTCTAGGAGCCTAATGTTTAAGGCATTTCATCACAAAATACATCACAAAAAGAAACCTAGAAAAGCATGCATTTCTATTGCACACTCCAAAATAAATCAAGCCATATTAAATTAATAAAATAGGCCAATGTGGTCGAGTATCACTATACACCCTGGAAGAAAGAGAAATTGTGCAGCCGAGCTTTGCCTTTATTCAACGAGGTCTTAACTATAAGTTTTGATCTATAGGGTTCTTTTCCAATAATGTCACTAGGGACCTCCATGGGTTTTACTAGGGACCACCAGCTAGTAAAGTTAGCTCTTCCTATTCTTAGACCCCATGGATCTTAACCTAATTCTAGGCTCAAATTAAATTTGAAAATTTCCAAAAAAAATTTTCTAATCCCTACAACATAAATGTTAGTAAATACACATAAAACACCAATAATTTATATTTCAAATATACAAGCTTAGCATTAGTTGCTTGCCAAGCCCACTTATCCTATTTTGCTATTCTTAAATATATAAACATCATTTATTTTATATTTATTATAGCAGTCCCTTTAAGCATAGCCCTTGCAGAAAATAGTTTTAGTAAAAAAAAAGCTTTAATATCTAAACTAGTGGGAAACAATCTGAGCCATCCAGTCAAAAATATTGCACAACAAAACATAAAAAGCACCACTTCACTTCACATCCCAAAATATCACAGATCATCGGTCAAACCTAAGTCTTGGATCAGATACTTAATAATCTAGTGTGTGAAAGAGGAGCTTCTGTGGTATGTTTGTACTAGGCTTTTGTTTAAGTTAAAGTTTTATTTTAGTTTAAAATATAATCTTTTACTTTTCATAATCTTACTTCATAGATTCATGTCATTGCTAAACTAGAGGTTTAATGTATCAAGACCTCCTTAAGACAAGTAGACCTATGACCTCGGGTGTCCAGACTATATATGATATGATAGCTAGTTATGAAGAGTTTTGTTTTTATTTGGTTTCTTTTATTCTAATTGAGAATTTTTCAATTTATCATTTGAGAGTTTCAATTTAAATGATTTATTTGATTTATGAGTTTACTTCCACTTTTTGGTTTATTTTTATATTAGTATGGAATATAGGTTTTAAATAAGGAAGAATAAAATAAACTCCACTTTGGAAGAAACCCTTCTATTCAACATCTAATCCTAGTAGAGCAAAACTTTCATGTGAAGATAAAAATGCATTCTAAGGTTCATATTAAGATTCTAATTTTCTTAATTTACCTCTTTTGAATTTGAAGAATTTGTTTGAATTTAGATTTAATTGATGTTCATGTGGTTTGATTAGGATTTAAATGCTTAATTAGTGTTTAGTTCTTAAGTTTCATCTTGTGTTTATAAAAAGTTGTTTAAATATTCTTTATTCTTTAAATTTGAGTTTTATTCAAATTGATTAATGCATTTAAACTTTGCTAATTAGAATTTAGGTTTTATTGAATTTTAATTATTTGATTGATTCAATTAAAATTTCAAAAGTTAAATTTATTAAATTTAATTCCTTATTTTGTTGATCATTTCTTTTAAGTTTATTAGGCTTCAATTTAATTTACCTTAATTCAATGTTTACTTTCTTCCTTTAGGTTTTCATTAACTTTTGCATGATTTATGTTATTTAAATGGTTATGGTGAACATAATTTCATAAATTGAGATTATATTTGACCTTATGTTCCTTAGATTTGACTAAAGAATAGTTATCTTGTTTTATATTTTGGTTCAACCCATTTGGTAGTATGATTGAATTGATTTATTTCATTTGTTTAGTTAATGATAATGCACATTAGTTTGAGTGATCAAATTTAATTATTTTGAATTTCCTTAAGTTAATTTAAATTTAAGCTTACTTTAAAATTTTTTGTTTCAGCATTCTATTATTTTATTACATTTTAAATATCATAACATAAAATATTCATTAATTTATGCATTTAACTTTATTGCTTAAGCTGGTTTAAGTCAACATATCCTAGGTTAAAGATTCATTACTTCATTAAATTTCTTAAGATAAATTTTTTGCTAACAATCAATAACCTAAGATCTTAAAGAATGAACTATTTTAGGTTCAAAACCTAATCTAGGCCACCTTTAGTTTCTAGATTATTTAAGTTAATTGATTTTGAATTTAATCATTTATACCCATCATTAATATCTTCCTGTCAATGTTAAGTAAACTTAATTTAGTTCCAATTTTGATGAATTCTTTAAAACTTAGATTTTGATAAGTTTCCATCTTCAAATAAATATTCATTTTATTTTGAATTAATAATTTTAATAATTTATGATTTAATTAGCTTATTTTATTCTTAATTATTTTGATAATCCCTAAATGAAGAATTAATTAGGCCTTTCAACTTTAGAAGGTTTAAAAGTTTTCTAAGGTCCTCTAAGGTTACTTAAAGTGTTTCAAATTGTTCCCATTAATTTTTTAAAATTTTTATAATTTTTTGATTTATTATTTCATTTAAATTGACCTTGCGATTGGAAATTCTACAACTTTTGACTGAGAGGTGATTTGGCTTGGAAATTTTTATGGAAATTGGGGTTCCTTGCCAATTTAATTTTCAAAATTTCATCTTAATTAGATGTATATTTTAGTACTAATTAAGATTTTAAGTATTTTAAAAAAACTTAAATTAAGCTTAAATTAGTAAAAATTAATTAGGGATCTTAATTTTATTTAATTCCTCTCTAAATGATGAATACATATAGGATTCATTTAAAATTTGTGGGTTTTAGTTGATTTATTCTAATTTTTCAAAATTTAGATCAATTAATGGAATTAATTAAATCATTTAATTACTTAGTTATGTTATTTTAAGGTTTATTATGTTCTAGAAAAATTTTATGATGTTTTTAAAATTCATTAAGGTTTATTATAATGATTTAATTCAATTTAATATTTTCATGATTTTATTATATTAATATTAATTAATTTCATTAAATTAAGGTTTATGGCTTGAAAATTTTATATTTTTTATTTTATTTGGTAATAAATCTTCCAAATTTTTATCTATGGTGTATTTCAACCTTAATTTAAATCTTAAAGTTTCAGAATGATTGGATTAATGATTTGAGTTTAATTTTTATTTGATTAATTTCAATCAAACTCAAATTAACCCAAAAATACCTATTAAAATTTGTAAATTTTAGGTTTATTAGATTCGTCTCACTGAGATGAAATCATAAAGCTGTTATTTGCATTGTTTAGTTTAGAATTTTATTTTATTTATAAATTTTTGAATTTTTTAAGATTTTTCTACAATTTTTAAACTTAGAAATTTGAATTTTCTTATTACCTAGTCAGCTCCACATGGTGCTAATGCGTCGCCACATTACACATGGCACGACACCACTGGGCAAGTTGGATCCACATGGATGTAGCTCAAAAGCGACAGGGACCGCGTGATTATCTATGATTGTCCGATCAACGATCAAATTGTCAGTATTTAACTCGCATATACATAAGGTTTTTATATCAGACTATGTGACTAGATCTCATCTATCAGCTCCAAATTGAAGGAACAGACGATACAGATTTCATCCTCTTCCTCCTGCCAGATAACCCAGAGTCATTGGCTCCCTAGAGTTAATTTTCAGTGATCTAAATGGCAGGGATGCATGATTTTGATTGAAAAGTGATTATGGATCAAATTACAATAGATCCATATAGTTTGATCGACTTGAGATCAAATTTATTTCATAAAGTACCAAACCAAGCTAAAGGGAGGTCCATTTTGATGCACACCTCACAAGCGATTTAAAATGCTTCAAGCATGATCGGTATGGAAAATTTGGGAGAGAAATTGAGTTTCCTACCAATCATTTTGCAGTTAATCTCCACTTGTTTGAGTTTGGTCAAAATCTAGCTTTGATGAAATTGGTTCTCCTTCGTTTCACCTCAAGAATGTGCGTGATGCTAGATTGCCAAGAGATAGTCTCCCCCTTTTTTCATGTATGGCCAAGAGCTTCCTATGGGAAGGAGATCAAATGCAATTTTTCCATGGTGATTTTATCCTAAAGGCTAGCTTCAAGAGGTGGTTAATTGATTAGGGGTGAGCCCAAATCAGTTTGGATAAGGAGTGAAGAGGATATGGAGGAGGCCCAATGGGATTTGGCTTATTATGCATGTACTTTAACCTCTTTTCCTTTTCATTAACTCCTCTCATCCCTAGCTTTACTTTAACTTTATTTGGACTGAAGTTTGATTAGTTTTAATCAGATTATAGGTTAGCTTTAAGTTAATTTGATTTAGTTTCATTACAATTAGCTGGATTTGATGTTACTTTAATGCAAATTGGATTCAAATTAATTTAAGTTGTTTTATTTTATATTTTTTTGATTAATTGATTTTTTATTTGAGTTTCTATTGATCTTAATTGTTCAATAGATAAATTAGAGTTCAATTGATCCATACCATGTGAGGATTTAATATGGTTTAAGCTAGGTTTTCCCCTTTTGACCTAAATGGGTCAAGTAGAAACTCCTAGCTTAAATAGCTACTTTAGGATCTATATTTAGGTTCAATTGTGTTTGTTTGATGAGTTATGATGTTTGAAATTGATTGATTTTGTTGGATTTGGAGTGTATTTTAATTTTAGATCATTTTAACCCATTTAAAGTTAAGTTGGGTTTGTTTGAGTTCATTTAGCCAATTTGACATAATCAAAATGTAATTGGCCTTCAATTATCTTTGATTAAGCATTTGAAATGATTTAGTTTAATTGGTTTCATTTCATTGAAAGTTTATTTTGAATTTAGACCTAATTTGGCCTAATTTGGGCTTAATGTGTGAACATGGATCTATTTGGATTTAAATGACCAAGTTAGGAATCTACTAATCTATGATTATATGTCCTAATTACTAGGGTAGGGGATAATGCTAATCCTTATACAAAAATAAGGTAACAAATAGACTCCTAATATGTGTAGTGTACTGACTAAAGTATACTGCAGATATTGAGGTTGACCAAATTAGTCAAAGGGATTACAAGTAATAATGCTTGTAGAGGTTTGAATTTTATTTTGAACTTTGAAATTTAGATTTAATTCTAATTTTGGTTTCAAATTTTATTATGAATTTGATTGTGGAAGATAGGAATTATTATGCCTTAAGTTGTTTTGATTTAGAATGGTTCATTTTTAAGAAACTTAGATTCACTAGTCTTTAAGAAGAATAGAAATAATATTAGGAAAAGACTTAATAAAAAGTCTAATCCTAATATGATCTTGATAGCCAAAAAAGATGCCTTCAAGGACTTACTCTTATCTTAACTATAATAGGTTTTTAATAGCTAACCTAGAAAGAAATCATTAGGACTAACATCTTTTTAAATGGGTTTAGCTAAGAGGTAGTCTGAATGACTTGCCAATTTTAAAGAAAGGATTTATAAATAGACCCTAAGGTTTTTTTTTTCTTAGAAAGGATGTCACTATGGATACTTACTCTTATTTAGAAATGGTAGTTAGAGAATATGCCAAGATGGATATTCACTTTTCTCTACATTACATGAATTTTAACCAAAAAAAGATGCCACAAGTAAACTTACTCTTATTTGGTTAGCTACTAGGAAGGGGTCTTTAATGATTTAATTCCAACCTAAATAGATAGATTGAGGAAAGGGACCTTCACTAGCTTAGTTCATAATCCTTAGGATTTTAACTAATAGGTATGGGTCACATGGACTTAGTTCCTACCCTAAATAGTTTATAGGAATGAAGCTTTAGAGCGGCTTATTTTCATCCCTTAATTTCTTTTATTTTGAACTAAAAAAGGGAACACAAGGACTTATATCCTAATATAGTAAAATTTAACTAATAGGATGGGGCCTTCAATGACTTAGTTCCAGCCTAAATAGCTTGAATAGAAAAGGGGTTATAATAACTTAATCTTATCCTAATTTTTTTGAAAGGATACCTATTAAGGGGTTTACTCTTATTTTGTTAACTACTAAAAAGGGGCCTTCGATGGATGAATTCCTACTTGAATATTTGAATTGAGGAAAAGGTCTTAGTGACTTAATCCTAAACCTTAAATTATAACTAATAAGAAAGGGGACTTGTTGACTTAATCCAAACCTAAGTAGTCTATTTGATATAGAAAGAAGGAATGGTGCCATGAAGGGCTTGCTCCAAACCTATGAAAATACATAGGAAGGGTACCACGAAAGGTTTACTCCCAACCTATAGAAAGCAAGAATGGTGCTATGAAGGGCTTACTCTATACCTACAAAACATACATAAGAAGGGTGCCACAAAGGGCTTGCTCCAAACTTATATGAACACAAAAATTGTGTTCATAAGGAAATTTGCAAAGGTCTAAAAGACATTACATAAAATTTTTAGATAAAATTCAAATTTAAATGAGGCAATGTTTGGATCTAAATAAATTGCAACAATAAAGTTAAACATAATTTTATTTATCATCATTTTTTGAAATTGAAGTACAATTATGCATAAAATTTATTTAAGTAACATCCATTAATAGGCAGCATTTGACGTTCACCATTACAAGTTATTAATTAGTAAGAACCCTCTATATAGACTTTTTTTCATGAAAAATGGTTCTTCCCATGTTAGCTTAAGCTTGTTGCGATGAGCTAAAATTGGCCTTCTACTTAGAAAGTTATAGGACAGACTAATTTATCATAAGCTTGAACCATATGCGATTAGTAAAGTTTATGATTTTGTTGAGCTTTCAAAGATTTTCCTTCAAGACTTTCAAGTTCTTCCAATTGAAGTTTAAGATTTTGATCTATAGTAATATTATTATTACCTACTATCCTGAAAGAAGATAGTTGTACTTCTAATGGAAGGATAACTTCAGTTCCAAAAACTAAAACATTTTGTATAAATTGAGTTAGTGTTCTATATGTGGTCTGATAGACCCATAAAGCTTCAACCAATTTTTCATGCAACTGATGCTTATTTTCATCAAATACCTTTTTTTAAAAATTTATACTATAGTTTTATTAAATGCTTTAGCCAATCCATTTTCCCTAGGATAATCGATGGTTGATTATCTCCAATCAATGTTATGTATAACCACAAAGTGATTTATTTTAGTGGACCTAAATGTTAGACCATTATCAGATATGATTCAGCGAGGAATGCCAAAATGATATATGATATTTTTTCTAAAAAATGTAATTACATGATATGCTTTTACTTCTTTAATGGAATCACCTCAGCCCACATAGAAAAGTAATTAGTTATAATTAATTTAAAATAATGCCCTTTTGATGATGGAGGATCCATAGGCCCTATGATGTCAGTACCCTAACTCTCAAAAGGCCAAGAGGAAATCATTGGGTGTATTATATTAGGAGGCTAATGTAGTACCACACCATGTATTTAGCATTGATGGCAACAACGTTTCCATATAGACATTTAACATCGAAGGACAATAATATCCAAGTCGTGTAATTTTTAATTTCATTATAGGTCAATATTGAGAGTACCATATAATCTAGAATGTACATTAGTCACAATCTTATGGGCTTAATCCAAATGATGTAGCCACATTTAATCAAATGATCTAAGATACAATACATTATTGATTAATGTATAATGCAAGGCACATTTCTTAATCTGATTTGCTTATGACTTGTCTTCAAGGAGACTCCCCTCACCCAAATAGTCATTGAATTGTTACCTTTAGTCACACTCTTCATGACCTTCAGAAATGGTGGCTATCCTTTGCCTTTCTATTTTTTTGTTCATGTAATCTAAATCTATAAGGGATAGAATTTGATGATTTTGAACCTTTATAAGTATAGACTCTTTTTTTGGGCATATAATTTCTTTAGTGAGCTTAACTAAAGCTTCTTTTAAAGAATTATCTTTGCGATAATTAATACATATTAACAAAAAAAATCTTTTCAAGTAATTTCATTGTATACTAGTAATATTTGAAAAGCTTTGGGTGCAAAACCTCATAAATTTCGCTCACTTGATTAATAACCAATTAGGAATCTCCAAAAATTTTAATATTTTAATATATGCAAGGATTTGTAACTCTAGTTTAGTTATAATTTATATTCAACTTTATTATTCATTTAGACAAATAATAAGAATATCACATCATTTCTTTTTTTAGAGTTATAAAAATCAATCAAATCCCTATTTTTTGAGTGGTAGAAAAAATCAACTCTTTATTGTTCTTTGACAATGCTACATCATCAAAGTATAACTCTCAGGTGGAATTAGTTTCTTCCTTTAAATTCATGATCTATTTATCTAAAGATGATCATTCATAAAAGAACCTTTGAGTAGAGGATGAGCTGCTAAGAAGTCAGCTACAACTTGACCTTCTATAGCACGAAGAGAAATAAATGTATCATAAAATTGCAATAAAATCATTGACTAACGTGCTAGCATCTAGACAAACTTGGGTGGGTCATAAGATATTCATCTAGGAATTATTCTTTAATATCTCCATAAACTATTAATTCTTCCTCAGCTGATAATCTAGATAAATGGTCAACTACTTGATTTTTACAATCTTTTATATCTTTAATTTCAAGATCAAACCCTTGCAATAATAACACCAATCTAATTAATTTGGGCTTAGCATCTTTCTTTTATAATAGATATTTAATTGCTTCATGGTTAGAAAGAGGGTTATTCATGAACCTTAGAGTCAGAATGGCGATGGCGCTCCATCGTATGACCTCTTCTTGCATATTACTATTTCATTGAATTTTATCATAGTGTCTTTCCTTCTTCCCAATTTTTCCTTTTTTTGTTGATATGGATCCCCCCTCTTATGCTAAGGTTGTAGTTGGAAGCTCTCATCTAGTTGAGAGTGATTTTGACTCCAATATACTACTCTTTTCGTAAAGCTATCATGACTATTTTTTTAGAAGGAACTAGATCTAGTTTCCTAAGAAAAGTCACTAGAAAAGGGGGTAAACTTTCTCTTATTATCTAAATCTGAGACTTGGAATCTTCCTAAGCATTTTAAATTTACTCTTCTAAATTCACATATAAGCATAAAAAATGGATCTAATCAAAAGACATTTTGAAGACCTAAAATTAGTTTGAGAATGGAATGTTGCTTTGCTTGATGGCAGACACATTATGATAAAACTGACCAAAGAAGAAGACTATGCCCATTTGTTCTCCAAAAAGCTCTACCAAATAGAAAATAAACTAGTCAAGTTCTTAAAATGGATGCCATCCTTTGATTATAGCATTGAACCCTCCATTGCTCCAATTTGGGTCAAACTTCTAGGACTGAAACTACACATATTTAACAAATAAATTCTTTACTCAATAGCAGCCATCTTTGGAAGACCACTAAAACTTGACTCCCCTACAACCAACTTAACAAGACCATATGTTGCAAGGATTTTGGTGAAGATGGATATAACCACTAGCTACAATGAGGAAATTTGGTTGGTACTAAATCTAATGGATAGTGGCAAAAGGTTGAGATAGAGCAAAAACCTCTCTATTGTGAAAAAATATAGAATGTTTAGCCATAACCTAGAAAGATGTTTCATTTTACATTCTGAACTAAGAGACATTGGCATAGAGAAAAAAAAATGCAGTGGAAACAAACTTGGAACATAACATAATTTTGCTGCACAGGGAGGATAAAACCAATACTAAATTTTTCATACCTAGAAATAACTCTAAAGTGAACCTGGAATTCACAAATCATCTACAAGCACCAAACCATAACATCCTTGAACAAATAGATAACCAATGGGATCTGCATCACAACCTATTTCAGGAGCCTTCTAATGATGTAGAAAACTAGGCATTTGATACAGCAACAGATCCCATAATACCTACTAATAATGAACAAAATGGACCCTATATAATCCAAAAAATACACAACAACACAAAGGAGTTCCCAATTCCAAAAATTGATATCCCAAAACAAACAACACTTGACATAAAGCATGGGACTTTGCCTGATGTTTATAATATGGCACAGATGGTGACAAGCTAAGATATAACTAATGTAAAAGAAGACTCAATACACCCACTTGATGAGAGAATAAAAGGGTACACTATGAAGATTTAATTAATACAGTTATGGATGAGTGGCAGACTTACAAACATAGAAAATAGAATTAAAAAGGCATTACAGAACTAAAGAGGCTACCTAAAAAAAATCAAAGACTAGATGAATCTCTGACTAGGGAAGAGTCCTCTAAATGGCCCACTAGCAATACACCCCACCACACACACACACACACATAATTTGTCATATCTAGAAATAACTTTGAAGTGAACCTGGATTTCATAAATGATCCACAAGCACTAAACCATAACATACTTGAAGAAAAAATTAACCAAAGGAATCTACATCACAACCTATTTAGGAGCTTTCTAATGATGCAAAAAAACTAGGCATTTTATACAGTAATAGATCCCATAATACGTACTCATAATGAACAAAATAGACCCTATACAACCCAACCAATACACAACAACACAAAGGAGTTCTAATTATAGAAATTGATATCCCATAACAAATAGCACCTGACATAAGGCATGGGACTTTGCCTGATGTTAATAATATGTCATAAATGGTGATAAGCCAAGATATAACCAATGTAGAAGATGATTAAATACACCCACCTGATTAAAGTAATTGAAGAATTAATACAACTATGGATGAGTGGTAGATAAAATAACATAGAAAAATAGAATAAAAAAAGAATTAGAGAACTAAAGAATCTGTTTATAAGAAAGAACCAAAATTAGATGAATCATTGATTAGGGAAGGGTCCTAAATGGCCTACTAAAAGTACCCCCCCAATTCCTATAAAAGATAAAATCTTGATGGCACTCAACTCTATGGATAAATATAAAGCTGCTAGACTGAATGGTTTCACAACCCTTTTCTACTAGAAAACATGGAATATCGTGAGGCTTGAAGTCATCATTGCACATCAGATATAAAGACTACTCCCTAACCTCATTTCATCCAACTAGGTTGCATTTGTGATAGGGAGAAACTTTATTGATAACATACTTCTCGCCCATTAACTCACCAAGGACATAGATAAAAATGTTAGAGAGGAAATATGATTATGAAGATTGATCACAAAAAAGCTTTTTTTGACAGAAGTCATTGGAATTTCATCCTCATGTCACTCAAAGGAAATGGATTTTTAGATGATTTTTTAATCCTTATGCAAAAGCTCTTTGCTAGTAGCTACTATAAAATATTCAATAATGGTTGAGCACATGAATTCATCAAAACTAATAAGGGAGTTAAGCAAGGAGACCTTCTCTCCCGTATACTCTTTATTCTTGCCTTAAATCTTCTCTTAAGAAATCTAAATGGGAGGTTGACTCAAAGAAAGGAATTGGTTACTTCACCTCTAAAAATTTGAATATAACACACTTAGAATTGTTGATGACCTCTTGATTTTCTATAATGGCAGCAAGAAGTCTATCAATACCAATATGTCAATCATTAAGGAATTCACATCACTATAAGGTATGGATTTGAATGCTAGCAAATGTGTCATTATTGTAGGAAAAAGAGTCCCTAAGAGTAAGATTAGATGGTTTAAGGAAAGGGTTGGTTTCCATCATACATCCTTTTCTTTTGGCTACCTTGGCATCCAATTATACAAAGGGAGGATCACATTCTATCTCATCCATGAGCTCATTGACAAAATTCAAAACAAAATAAACTCATGGGAGAATTCTTTCCTTTCCTTTTGGTGGAAGAATTACCTTAGTCAAAAATATCCTCAACTCAATTCCCTTATATAGCACACAAGTACCACATATCCCCAAAACCATTCAAAAAAGAACTTAAGGATGTTTAACAAATTCATTTGGAGCCCCAAAAATAAGTCCATCCACTAGGTCAATTGGAGGAAAATGAGCAAGCCACTTTGCAATGGTGGGTTAGGATTCAAAAAATTAGAAGATTATACTAAATGCAATACTATCAAATTATGGATCAGATTCAGAGAAAGAAATACATTGTGGGCTAAATTCATGCATCAAAATATTGCAATCAAATGCATCCTATGAATACTCAGCCAATGAACTAAGATTCTTTGATTTCAAGAATATATTAAAGCACAAGGAAGAAGCTAAAATTTTGATTTTTTTGGGACTTCAGAGAGGGAAAGATTGACTTCTAGAATGATCATTGGATGGCAAAAAAAAGCTATATTTAATTAGAGGATAAAAGGTAGATTGGCACAATCTCAACAAATTATAGAGTTCTGAGATAATTCCAAATGGAATGAAAAAAGTTAAGAGAACAACTTCCACACGTATTTGTAATGTAATTTGCAATATACAACTAGATACTCCCAAAAAAGATAAGCTAGTTGTTAAAGGTAAACCTAGCTCAACATTCAGCTCCAAAAATGTTTACAATAGATGATGGGAGGGAACCAACAAGGTAGAACTCTGCCATCAAACTTTCAATCTCTTTTTTTTATTAGAGACTAATAGATAACTTTATTCCAATAGATGATATCCTCAAACTCAAAGGCTTAAGGTTACCTTCAATTTGCCTTTTTTTTTGCATGAATGAAGAAGAGAGCATAACACATTATTTTATACAATGAAATTTCAACAAAAAGGTATGGAAAACATTTGTTGATCTCATCCAAATCAACATGAACTATAAGGCTAAGTCTATATTAGAACAACCTCAAACCTTGCAGATAAAGGACAAATGGAAAATTAACATCTCATTGATCACACCAGTGATTATTCTTTAGTTCATTTGGATGGCTAGAAATGAGACAAAGCATGAGAGTAACATAATTATAATAGAAAATGTCATTGGTAACACCAAAGCTTACTTAAAGAAAGTAATATTCTATTGGACTATTAAAAGGTCACACTTTAAAGGCCAAATGCAATGCTCAGAGACATTGGGGAGTTGTGTGGATGACATCAAAAAGAGATGGGAACTTGTGAAATGGCACAAATTGATGATGTGCTCAAGATTAATATAGATGGAAGCTTTGATATCCAAACTAGAAAAGCTAGTGTTGGTAGAATTTTTAGAGGATAGAACGGAGAGCATCTACTCCATTTCTCTATGCCATTCATTGGATACCCCCATGTATACTGAAGTGGTGGCCTTCATTTATGCAATCAAAATTGCTTCCATCCATCCACTAAAGGAGTGGTAGTTAGAACCTGAGTCAAAGATCCTCATCCACATGATTATGGAAGGAAAATACTATAATGGACCGTCATTCATAATAAATGAAATCAAGTTTTTGAGGGATTACTGAAAATTTTAAATATATCCTTTTCTCACATATATCAGGAAGGTAATCAAATGACTATTGGTTGGCTAGATGGGGTGGTACATCATAATCCTTTTGCATATCCAAGACTTCATACTCACATCTGAAATTTCTTGTGGATAGTAACAACATTGACTTAACTTACATTAGGACTAACATTACGTGATACATCTACATATTCACCCTTTTAGTCTTTTTTTGGATTACTTGTATTTCACAGTGATCAATAAAATTTGCTCTTTTAAGAAAAAAAAAATTACATGGTTAGTATATATTATAACTTTCATTCCACTAGATAGGATCTAAATTTATCAAAGGAAAAGGCAATATCTAGTAATTCTTTTTCAGTTTTTAAGTACTTTAATTGATTTTCAATTAGAGTTTTACTACCATAATATATTACATGAAAAATTTTGTCTCTTCTTTATTCTAAGACTACCCTATTGCAAAATCACTTGCATCACACATCAACTCAAAATGAAGGTTCCAATTAGGTGTAATAATGACCGTCGGAGAACTTAATTTAACTTTTAATAGTTCAAATGCTTCTTGACATTCATGTATAAAAATAATGGGTGTATCTTTCTATAATAAGTTACATAGTGGTTTTAATATTTTTGAAAAGTACTTGATAAATCTTCTATAAAATCAACGTGTCATAGAAAACTTATAACTCTTTTAACATTAATTGAGGGTGAAAGTTGTTCTATTATTTATATTTTTACCTTATCAACTTATATTTCTTTTTCCAAAATTTTATAACCTAGTACTATTCTTTCTCTATCCATAAATGACATTTTTCATAATTAAGTACTAAGTTTTTCTCTTCACATCTTCTAAGAATGATTTCTAAGTTTTTGAAGTAATGTTCAAATATTAGAGCAAAAGAAAAAAAATTATCCATAAATACTTCAATGCAATTTTCAATTAAATCAAAAAATAGCCATCATATAATATTGAAAAGTAACAAGCACCTTATATAAATCAAAGGAAATTCCTATAAAAGGAAAGAAACCATAAAGATAAGTGAATGTTGTTTTCTCTTGATTCTTAGTTCCATGGAAATTTAGTTATATCCATAATACCTATCTAAAAAGTAATAATAAGAATATCCTGCTAACATATCTAACATTTAATTAATGAATGGTAAGGGAAAATGATATTTTCTAGTAACTTTCTTTAACTTCCTATAATCAATACAAATCCTCCATCTTATGACTATTCTAGTAGGAATGATTTCATTATTTGCATTAGCAATAATAGTCATTCATCCTTTTTTAAGTACACAATGGATTGAACATACCCATGCACTATCAAAAGTATAATATATAATTCATGCATCTAACCATTTTAAAGTTTTCTTTTTATTACTTCTTTCATAATAGGATTCAGTCTCCTTTAGATTTTTATGAATGGACTACTATTTTCTTCCATTAAAATTTTATTCATACATATTGAAGGACCAATTCATTTAATATCTGTTATTGTCCATCCAAATGCTTTTATATGTTCTTTTAGAACTTCAATTAATTAATTTTCTTCTAAATCTATTGAAGTGGTTATTAGTAGTATTAATGCTTTCCCTAGGTAAGAATATAATGACTTGCTAATAGTTTTAATTTAGTTCTAGGGCTTTTATGATAGATTATTTAAGATTCCTTTTTTCTATGGACATTTCTAGTGGTTTGAATTTTTGTTTAAACTGATTGGGTGTAGCTCTAAGGAATTGAATATTTTTATATTCTTCCATCATCATTTTTAATTTTTGTTCTAAACAATTATTTATTACATAAGAATCAATTCTTTTTCTAATTTACTTTCGACATAACCCATCCTATAACATTCTTCATTTCTATCATCAGTAAATTTAGTAGAGCTAAACTTATTAAATTTTATTTCTTGATATTGTACTCTCAAGATTAATTCTCCTTTTTAAACATCTATCATTGTTCCTCCAGTAACTAAGAAAGGTCTCCCTAAAATGAGAGGTATTTCCTTATCTTTTTTTATATCAAATATTATAAAATTTTTAGGGAATATGAATTTATCTACTTTAACTAAAACATCTTCAATTATACCCTTAGGATAACTCAAGATCTATTTACTAATTATAGAGTTACAGTCTTAAGTTGTACTTCTCCTAATCCTCATTTCTTAAAAATTGATAAAGGCATTAAATTTAGGCTAGCCCCCAAAATTTCATAATACTTTTTCAAAAAATTTATCTCTTATAGCATAAAGAATAGAAAAACTCTCTAGATCCTTAAATTCTTTAGGTAACTTTTTTGAACTTTTGTACTACATTCTTCAGTAAAGAATATTGTTTCATTTTCTCCTAAGTTTCATCTTTTATATAAATTTCTTTCATAAAATTAACATATGAAGGCATTTGTTCTAAGGCTTCAGTGAATGGCATATTTATGTATAATTTCTTAAATACTTCTAAGAAATTTGAAAATTAATTATCCACATTTTTTATGAAGTCTTTGGGTGTGGTGGTCTTTCTCTCCTTTTCCTAAATGCATCACTTTATGTTCCTTTTTTTTTCTTTTCTTCAATTTCTTCTTTTCTTTAATTGATATTTTATTTTCATCTATTTATCTTCTAGTCCTAATTCTTTTATATTTCCTTCCACTTCTTAATTTAAATGCTTTACACTATTCTTTACTCTTATCCTTAGGATTTACTTCAATATTACTAGGTATATTTTCTTAAGCTCTATTTATAAGATTATTAGCCAATTGCCCTAATTAGATTTTTAATTTTTTTTAGTTGAAGCTCCTTGGCTTTGTAATCAAGTTCCCATTTGCAACACTAATTCTTCTAAAGTAGGTTTCTTTTCTTAGTTTGATTTTATGGAGGATATCTTGGTGGAATGATTGGTCTAAAGTTAGATCTTTGAGGGTTATAATTCCTATTGTTTCAACTCCCATATTTTCATTTTGATTAAAGTTTGCATTATTATTCTAGAAAAAATTTGAGTGATTCCTTCAACCTAGATTGAATTTATTTGAATAAGGATCATTTGATTTATTTGAGATAAAATTAAGCATTTTCAATCCTTATTTAATTTGATCTTCTAATACACATATTTTACTATCTTCTCCTACTTGATTCTTATCATTAATATTTTGATTAATTCTTAAATTATCTAATTTCTTGGATAAAAAAGCTACTTGTAAGGCCAACATTGCAATCATATCATTATTATTAACATTGGCTACTTTCTTAGGGTTTAATATATCAGAAGGCCATTGAAAATTATTAGTTTTCATTTCCTCTATTAAATCACAAGCTTCATCACCATTGACATGAGGCTACCTCCGCTGCATCAATAATAGTCCTTAAAGATCCTACTAAAATGTTATGAAATGATTGAATGATAATCCAATCAGGTAATAAATGATGAGGACATTTTCTTAATAATTCTTTATACCTCTCAAGCCTCATATATTGATTCATTATCTAATTGAATAAAAGATTTAATATTATTTCTAAGCTTAGTAATTTTAGATTGTAGAAAATATTTTGCTAGAAAATTTTGAGCTAACTCATTCCAAGTTGTTATAAATTCCCGAGGCAGTAAATTTAATCAAATTTTAGTCTTATCTCTTAGTAAGAAAGGGAGTAATCTTAATCTAATAACATCATCTCTTACCCCATTGTATTTGATTATTATACAATTTTCTATAAATTGGTAATATGTATATTAAGATCTTCAATAGGTGAACCCCCAAATTGAGAGTTTTGCACCATTTGAATTTTAGATGATTTTAGTTTAAAATTATTAGCTTAAATAGTTGGTCTAGCAATACTTTGATGTACTCCATCTACTAATGGTGTAACATAATCTCTAAGAGCTCAAAATGTTTCTCTTACTGGTTGATTGTTCATTGTTAGTTTCTTAATTTCTCTTTTCTTTTCTAATTTTTTTGCAACGTTGTTCGATTTCTAAGTTCAATGGCAATAACTCTATATTTTCTTGTCTCTACACATGTAAAGTTTAAAAATCACAACTTTTATTTAAAACTAAAGTAACAGTACACTAAATAAGGACAACGATGTATTTATGAAAGATATTTCATATATATTACATAACATACATACACATAAAAATAGTTGAATATTAACTTAATAAAAATTATTATTTTACTTCTAATCCCCAGCAATAGTGCCTAAAACTTAATTGGTATTTTCATTGAACACAACTACATGTTGCATTAAGTAATATAAAATGAGTAAAGTATTATTCCCATGAGGATTAGGGCAAATTTTTTTATATTCAGTTAAATACTAATATTTTTTAAAATTTAATTTTTATCTAACAAAATATAGAGTGATTAAGTCAAATAACTATCTATTCCTTTGTAAGGAAAACTATTTCTATTCAAAAGACTAATTTTAATATTTTTATAGAAAATAGGGGTGATGTTTTTAATTTTAAAAATAGTACGATAAATTTATGAAAATTTTGCATTATGTATTATATTAATCTAAATAGTGGAATTAATTTTAAGTTTATAATGTTAATTAAGAGCAAATGCTATACATAAATATAATTAAACCAATCCATTTAGTTAATTTTCTCCCTAGTACTGAGTAAATATTAATTTGTTGCATTACCCATATTTCTATTGAAATGATTGTAAATCCTAAAAATAGATATATATTTAGTGGTTTTTTAGCACTTTAGGACTAGTTAGCACATTAATGGATATTTAGTACATATGTTTCGCTTTTTCCTAATTGTTCTTCTAGGACTCCATCGATATCTCTAGATCATAGTTAATTTTAACTTTATAATTTGCTATATCACAAGTAACTAAAGCATGGAGAAAAGAAAAACAACACTTTCATAAAAAGCGTAAACAATTTTCTTTCATTAATCCATAAACATAGTTTAACACACTACAAAACTTCCAAAAACTCATATTAATTTAGAGAACCTTATAAGATTAGTGCTTCAAACTAGAGTAGAAAAAATTTCATTAAACATTATAAAATAGGATGTAGGATTACCATAGAAAAAAGGAAAGAGCGCATCGATTAAGTCTTTTAAGTTCACTCTTCACGATCCTCTATTGTTTCCTCATGGAAACATCAAGCATCCTCAACGAAAATCTTTGATTTTTAATCTCCTTCTTTGCCACTTGCTTAAGAAGAACACTCTATCACACTACCTACACAACACTCTCACAACATTTGGAGTGTTACTCTCCAAATGCTTTATGAAAACTCATAAACACTTACATAACACTCCACTACTTGCTAAAAACTCTAAAAGACTCTCTAACACTAGAAAAGGTCCCCTATTCATAGCTTAATAGCAATCCTGGCTACTTATCCTTGGTCTCTTATCAAACTACCTCAAAAACTACTCAAAAATATTACAAAAATGACACAAATCTATTTTGTTGGGCTGTAGTGCTGTGATGTTGTTGATCAGATGCTACGGTGCTAAATGTTGTGCTACAACACTATTGATTAGGCATTATGGCATTATGCTTGCTCCCTTTGCTTCATATTTTTTCCTTCAATCAGTGTTGTGGAACTGCTAATGTAATACTTAGGCACTGGCCTAGTTTTCAATTTGCTCAAATGTAGGCCATTTTCATCCCATAATGTTATTTTTATAGCGCCAAGGCACTGGGCCAAAATTTTTTCTTTTTCATATTTTTAAGAATTCTTTTTTACAACACAAAATGTACTTAAAATTAACTCATTTTAATATATTAAAACATAGTGAAGACATTTTAATTACATAAAAGTTTCATGAATTTAACACTTATCAATGAACTTCTTTCAAGATACTAGTGGTTTTATCCTATTCACATATTAGAGATAAAGTGTTGTTATGATCTTCTGAATAACTTATCATCAATCAACAAATACTGCCAACATGATCTTGAACCTTCATAGGTCTTTGACATTAGACCAAATAACCATAGTCTTCAGATACTCCATGAATGGATCCACCCTACTCAGGAATGTTCAACATCGACCTCTTGCACCTCTATTTCTTCAATTGTTGGTCAAAATAGTTTTAGAGTAGGTCTTTTATCAAAGCTCCATAATTTTGATAGTATGTCTATGAGTTTATTTTCTTCTCTAGGAATATGCTTAGTTTTAAAATATTCAAACTTCTTGATTTTAAGCTTCACTTTGAACAAATGTCTTTGTATTATATCATCCCTAACTTCATACTAGCAATTCACTTGATTAACTACCAACTAAGAAGTTGAATAAGAAAATACTTTACTCTAACTCCTTTAGAAAATTTCAAGCTAACAATAAGTGCTTCATACTATCTTGATTATTCATATTCTCAAAGAAAATTCAAATTGAATGATAAAGAAATGTTCTAGCTAGATTATGGAGCATCATTCCAATACTGATGTCTTAATTACTTGATCCACATTAATGAACAGAGTTCACAACACCTCCTTTAGGATATTCTCTTCAAACGTAGTTTACGATTCACAAAAATTGACCAAAAAATTAGCAACACTTGTACTTTAATAGATTTGCACATAAGAAATAATGAACTTGCTTAGTTTGACAACATAATTGGGTAATCTACTTGAATAATTGAGTTTAGCAAGTGCTGACTTCAATTGATGGTGAGTTACAAGTTATATTGAATGTGCCTAATAATATGGTCATAGCCTTTATAATGATATAATCAATGCCAAAGCCAACTTCTCCATGATTAAATACCTATGTTTAGCGCACCTACACACTTCAAGATTTTTGATGACATACTAAATTGGATATTACTTCTCGTTCTCCTATCAAATAAGCACAGGTTATGCATTCTCTTCCAATGTCAAGATACATAAACAAATTTCTCCAAACATTTGGGTTTGAAGAAGTTGGGGAGAAGATAATAGATTTTTCAATTGCTAGAATGATCATTCACACCTTTAGAACATGCAAAGTTTTTTGCATTTCTCAGCTCTTCAAAAAAAGTAGAGCATTATCTCTTAACTTTGAGCTGAATGCACTTAAGAAAACAATTTCATCATTGAATTTTACATCTCTTTTTCAAATACTTTTTATCTTTTAATGATTCACCTTGATTCCTTGTAAGACTGTTGAGAAATTTACTCGACCGAGCTCCAAAAGTACACCTCAATAGAATTAGCTTCATGTTGTATCTTTTTAAATTATTGAATGTTTTTTTTTTCAAATCTTCAATATGTTGTTTAGGCAATGCATTCTATTAAGAGTTATTAATATAAATTTAAATGTGTTTTTATTGGAAAATACTACATGCATTTGCTTTTGATATGCGTACATGTATTTTAAGCAAAGGGCATTATAATATAATAATTCATACCATCTCTAATTATGAATGTAGACTTCTCACTATCTATTAGATGCATCATAATTTGATGTTCACCTAAAAGTTCATTATTAAATAGCCAACTATGGAGTTTACTAAAGCATCAATCTAGGTAATGGATAACTATCATTCAGGCAGGCCAAGTTTAGATTAGTAAAATCAATATACATTCTCCACATGCCGTTTGAGTTCAACACCATCACCAAAATTATTGATCTATAAGGATACTAGACTTCTCGAATGGACCTCACTTTAAGTAGCTTTAGCACTTCCTAGCAAATTAAGTCAATAAGAGTTATGGTAGCAAGCCTCATTTTCCACTTTATTAGTCAATCTTTAAAATCATTATAAAGTTTTTAACCTACAAAATTTATGTGAATACTATGCATCTCTATTATAAACAAATGAATACATCTCTATAATCTTGAGAATTGCAATAAACTTTCCTCTCAATTTAGCATCAAATGTAGACCTTAAACAAAATGATTTAATAACTTCTACTCTACTATAGTGATTTCTTTAACTTATTTTGTAGCTTCTACTTTGCTTCCCTTCTACATATTAAATTGTAGGATCTCCTCATGCACACTACTTACATCATTCAAGTGGCATGCTCTAGATTTCATCAAACTCCTTACACTATTATAACTTTGCCTCCTCCAAGAAACTTTATTGATATATGACATATTGATACAATTACCTAGAAAGTATTCAACAAAGGATGGCCAAAAATGTTATTATAGGTGGTTAGAGCATCTACCACTACAAAGTTAGGCATAGTTACAAATTGCTTCTTATTTTATTTTCAAGCCACTAGTAAGGTGATAACTCAACAAGTTTTCTTACTCTGGTAAAAAAATCCAAAGAGTGGCATGAGTTTGGGATGAGATGTGAATTTCTTAATTTCATCATCTCATAAACACTTTTGAATAGAATATTCAGCAAATTCCTTATGTTTATTAGGATTTCGTGAAGCTGAATGTCCATGATCAGCACCTTGACCATGATAGCATCACTCTGTTGGTACATCTTCATAAGTGAAGATAATTACTTATTGAGTCACCATCAATGGCTAAAAGGAATTTGCCAAGTTTACCTCACATGACATAAATTGTTTAAGGCTTGATTAGCAAGAAGCCTTTGTACCATCACCTCTAAGAATGGTAGAAACTATATCGCAATGTAGATTGCATGCTTTGGAATAGGCTCATTATGGACTTCCTGTTACTATCAATTTCTGTTGTCTTCTTGTGTTCACCTCTAACATGACTAACTTCTTTAGTTTTCAAGCCTTGATCAAATCTATAATTAAGCTCCATAAATGATTGCACACTTTGGAGGCATGGTCATGATCCTTGTGATAGAGATAATATTACTTTAGGTTAAATAGGTTACCACCTTCCTTCATTGGTATAAGTATCTTGAAATATTTTTTGCTTTGAATGTCCAAATTGATTTTGTCCATTGTAGAAAGAATTCAATGTGCCAACCTTCTCTTTAGTCTTTTATCAACCCATTGATCTTCAAAATGAATCCACCCTTAAAAAGGACAAAATTTCATGATTCTCAAAAAAATTTTGACTCCCTTGGTCACATGGGCGACTATTGACCTCATTTTTGAATGAGGTTAATATTATATTTGAAATTAGTAATTAAGGCACCCAATTTTAGATTAAGAGCCTTCTAATTAAGCACTTAGAATCTTCCTTGGGTTTGATCTAACCTAATGGGTTTAGATAGACTCAACCTAAATTCTAAACTTGAATTAAATCAAAAAATTCTAAATAAACTAAATAAATTTAAATTTAATCAAATGAACGAATCTAAATCCAATTGAAAGTCAAATCTAATTGACTCTTTTGACATAGGTTTGACTTATGTGGGTCCCACCAAGTCAAAGGTCAACCCATCAAAATTTGACCAAATGAAATCATTCAAAATGATCCAAATAATAAAATAAACAAGTTTAATCATGAATATATAAGAAATTTAAATTTATTTAGGCCTTACTTAGGTTAATTAGACTGTTAACTTTTTTTGATGAGGTTAACATCATTCTGAAATCAGTAATTAGGATGTCCAATCTTAAATAGGATTCTCCTAATTCAATGCTTAGGACGCTATACTTAGTGACCTAGTGCACCCTCCTTGGATTTGTTCTAACCTAATGAGCTTAGGTAGACTTGATCCAATTTTCCAATTCGGATTAAATCAAATCAAATCCAAAAATAAATTAAAATAAAATCAAATTATAACAAAGGAACAAATCCAAAACTAAATCAAAGCCAAATCTAGTCAATCCATTTTGCATAAGTTTGACTTAAGTGGGTCCCACTAAGTCAAATGTCAACACCAAAATTTTTATCAAGTTAAATCATTTCAAATGTTCCAAATGATCAAATAAACATGTTTGATCATGAATATAAAGAAATTTAATTTTATTTAGGCCTTAATTAGGTTCATTAGACCACTTAGACTAAATAACCTTAAATGGGTCTTATTGGGTTCAAACTCAAATCAAATTGAAAATAATTCAATTTGATTGCTTGAAATCTTTTATGAATGATATTTAAACACAATCCAACCCATCATTGGGTCTATATTGGTCAAATTGCTCATTTAACCCAAATGAAACCAAAACTTAACCCATTATGCCCACTTTGGGTCAAATGGGTTCAATTTGAAATCTAATTAAAATTAATTGAAATCAATCACTCCAAATCATCTAGCACATGTGATCAAGCATGATTGAGCTCAAACTAAATCCAATTGAGTTAAATTGGTCATTTGAACCCAATTGGCCCAACTTAACCCATTTATGTTTAAATGGGTTAAAATGAAATGAAATTCAAAATTAATTCAAATTTAAATAAATTAATTAAATCAAAACTCAATCAATCATCAATTGAAGATGATTAAACTTAAAATTATAAGAATTAAATAAAAACCAAACTCTTTGAATCCAAATGCTTAGTTTGGATTCAAAATTTCAATCCAAGTCAAATAGGTTTAGACTTGACATCAAATTCATCTTGAGTTTGAGTTGGGAAGCCAAATACTAGTCTAAGGACTTTGATGGTGATTCCATTAACTATAAAAAATAAAGAAAACTGAAAGTGGTTAAATTATGAGAGGAGAGAATTGAAAATTTATGAAAAGAAGACAAGTCTCATTTCCCCTCTTTTATATACCTCATTCCACCTCTTGACTTCAAGGGATTGGATTCATTCCAATCAATTGAAGGCCACCAAGAGGAAACCAAGAAGAATAAGGGTACCTCCAATGATGAATAAAAGAAGAAGAAGAAGAAGAAGAAGAAGAAGAAGAAGAAGAAGAAGAAGAAGGAAAAGCTAAGGGAAGAAGGGGGCTCGGCCAAGCAAGAAAGGAAGGGAAAATGCCCTCCTCCCAATGTATCCTTGATCCAAACTTATTCACAAGGCCGAGGGGATTGAATCCACCCTTTAGCAGGCCCCGCAATGGCCAGAATCTAGCCACCTAGAAGGCCAAGAAAGAGGCTCTCGACTAAGCATGAAAAAAGGGGAAAATGAGCCTTTTACTCTCCTATTTCCTCTCATATTGCTGTCAAGGAGGAGATGAAAAATAGATTAATTCTTTGGCCTCTCACCACTAGCATGCTAGAAAAAGGATGATATCCAGAGGCACTAAGCTCCCTTTAATGGTGAAATCCAAGAGAGATATTCTTACATTAAATTGAAAATTCCAAGATGTTCTAGAGGTTGAGACGACCTCAAATGAATTTACACTCAGATCCCCTCACCGTCAGCGACCCGAAAAACAACCGAAGATGGTCTAGGAGGTGATCCACAAGGAGGAAAATCACCAAATTGCATATGGAGTCGTCAAGTTGAGGCAAAGCTAATGGAGTCAATCCTACTGCTAGTGATCGCCAGAAATGAGGTTAGGTCCGCCACTGAGCCTTTAGGCATTCGATTTTGGCACTTTTTGAAAGAGATTTGATATTCATATGGATCAAACCATATGTATTGGTTGTGAATTGATCACTGATCATTTTATAATTAAAATTGCATCAAAATTCTCCAACGATTGCTAGAAATTTGGTGAAAATGATGGATAGCATCCTTCTCTCACCAGAGACTCTCGGGATTTGATCTTCGATATCTGATCCTTCTATTTGAAATGGAGGGTCAACGTCTAGCCGATGATTTAATTTTAATTTTTAAGGATACCATGAAATGAATCAAGACCACCCAATCTTTGATCGAACGTTCGAGATTCATCCTATGTGGCACTACTTTTGATGTGGATGCCACGCAGGATCTGCATGGCCTAATCCAACCACACCATGTATGCCACCACGTCAGCCCACCTTCTTAAAATGAGAAATCTCCTCTTAAATTTATTAAAAAATTAATTAAGAATCACAATAAATTCTTAAAATTATAGTAAATTAAATATAAGTCCAAAAAAACTAACATGGGCTCTATGGATTCATCTTGATGAGAGGAATCCTTTAAAATTAAAATTCCCAATGAATTTTGGATATTTTTGCCTTAATTTGACTTTGAATGATTAATTAAACCTTAATTACAAACTATTAATCCAATTCAAATGAAACTTTGGGAACTAAAATTAAGGTTAAAAGATACCTTAGGAAAAATTTTCATGAATTATTATAATGTAATTCATGAAATATTAAATTTCAGATCCTAAATCTCAATTTTAATTAAATAAATTAAAATAAAATGAAATAAATTACCAAAATGGATTAAATCACTTCAAATTAACTTAACAAACCTTAATGAACATAAAGTCATCAATGAAACTCATTCAAACTCAATAAATAACAAAATTACTTAATTAAGTAATTAAATGAATTAAATAATTTGAATAAATAATAATTAATTAATTAAATCACAATAAGTTAACCAAATTTCCAACAATTATGAATGAACCATCTTTGGAAACATCTTTCAGAGAGGATATAATGAAAAATGAAATCTCTAAAAGATTTGCATGAAATTAGGCCTAATATAAGTTTTAATGAAATAATTTAAAATGTAATTACACCATAATTATGAATCTAATGAAGATGAAACTTTGGAAATAGTAAATTGGCATGGAAACCTCGTGCCTTAAAAATTTCAAACCCAATTGATCTTTGGATTGGGAATTGTAAAATATCCAAATTCTTAAGTCAATATGAATCAAATAATTAATAAACAAATTCATAAAATTATGAAATCTTGAAATAATTTGATCTAATCTTAATCAAACCTCAGAAATATTTAGGATGGTTATCCAACATCCTAAATCAAAGAACTTAATAATTTCATACTTAAGGGTTAAGGAAATTAAAAATACATGTTAAAAGTAATTAAACCTTAAGTTAATGAAATAATAAACTCTTAATGAAACCTTAATCCATAATCAAGGTAATTTAAGAATGGGTTAAACATTAACTTAAGTACCTTAGGTTAACATAAATTAAACTAAATAAAATAAACATAATTCAACAAACCTAAACATAACTTAAACCAAAGCATAAATGCAAACCAAATGAAATAATTCAAACAAAATCAAATGAAACAAATGAAATAATCAAAACAAATCAAAGAAATGAAATATAAAATCAAATTCTGTAGAAAAGAATTAATCCAAAAATCCTAACTAAATTCAAACCCAAACCATTTAAATGAAACTAAAATAATTAATTTATATACTTAAGGATCTTAGTTAGACCTTTGGGATGGATCTTCATCTTAGGATGAAGGTTTCATTCCATTAGGGGTTATGATGTTGAATGGAGGGGTTCCACCCAAAAGTGGGATCAATTCTGCCCTTCATTCTTGACAACCTAAACTACACTTTAACCAAATAAAAGTGAAATTAAAATGAAAATAAATAATTAAATCATTTGAATTGAAACCATCCAAAGGTAAAGTTCAAACAAACCCAAAATCCAAATTGAAACTTGAACTAAAGAGGCCTAGCAAAGTCTTGCTACACAAGATATGCATGGGTCCAAATGATTCTTTATGATTCCTTGTGATGTGTTGTGATATGATGTGCTTCACATGTCTTTTTGGTGTACTATTTTAGAGTGCATGTATAGGATTATTTGCCCATTAACTGAATGATAGGACATTATTTTTAGACCTAACATTGTCTTCTATTAAGGGCTCTACTAGAAAGGATTGCTAAATAAAATTAAAATTTCTATTTTTATTTTGTAGGTTTGCTGAAGTCCTTAAGCATAGCTTACAAGATAGGTGGGCTTAGCAAGTAACTAATATTATGCGTGCATGTTTGTAAAATATAACTGTTGTGTGTTGTTTGTATTTCGCTGACATTTATTTTGCAGGGCTTAAAATTCATTTTTGAATTCAAAATATAAATTTGAGCTTAGAATTAAAGTAAGATCTATGGGGTCTCGGAATAGTAGGAGTTGACCCTACTAGAAGATAGGTTTAGTGGTCCCCTGTGAAGCCCAAAGGATGTCCCTCAAAGAGATAATCCTAGAAATAAGACCCATAGATCTAGGCTTGTAATTCTAGGCTGGGCTATATGAAAGCAGAGCTTGACTGCCCATTTGCTCTTTCTTTTGAGGTGTATAGCAATACCCGACCACATTGGCTTTTTTCTTAAATTAAATTGGCTTGATTTTTTTTGGGGCACAATATAATCAATCTACTTTTCTAAGTTTCTTTATGTGTTGTGCTTTCCTGTGATTGAATGCTTGGACGATTAGGCTCATAAGAAAAACCAAATTTTATACCCAGCTTAAATCTATACAACTAAAATAAAAATAAAATAAAATTTGAAACTTCACATAAACTAAAGCCTTAGGCAAAATATAAAAGCAATTAGAAATAATTAGGTCTTTGAACCATAAAATCATATTGCTCCAATCCTTGAATTGGGCAACTTCTCCCATTGCACATAAGGAACATCTGATTTATGAGGATGATCGCTTTCTTGAGGAAGCTTGTGTTCTATTATTAATTTGGCCCATAACCATTTCTAATTGGATGTCATTAGGCATAAAAATTCATACCCAAGACCTTAAATGAATCTTGAATCAAAACACTTAAAACTCTTAAAATGTGCATTAGTTACATGCATTTCATACCCTACATGATCTTAAGGATTAGGGAGTGAGTCTAGGATCCTTAGATTCCATTCCTAAAAATGTAATAGCCCAGCCATCTTGCATTCATGAGACTTAGAATCATGAATTTAAAATGCACTTAGGTGGGGTTAGCTGGCACTCTAGGTGAGTTGTAAGTCCAGAAGAGTCAGGGATAGGTTTATTCCCTCAAGCGAGAGAAATAACCAATAATTCCCAAAATAAAACTAGGTCGAGCATCTAACATGTGTCAAAAGGACTTGTAAGCTAGGTTATGAAGCATCCTCCTCAGAGTAAGTCTTCAACCCTAGGCATTCCTATAGTCTTATGTTGCTAGAATCTAGGCCCTAGATTTCTAAGAAAATTTTAACATAAAATCTAAATTAAATTCTAAAACTTAAAGCCTAATTATAGGATAGTTAAAATTCCTACTAGGCATCCCAATATCAATAGGAATTTTCTACATCATCCAATTTGGATTCTAAAATAACACTCTCTAATTTGAATAAATCCCAATTGATAAATCCAAAGATCATTCCTTTGAAAACAACTTAGAAACTCCTTAGAAATAACAACTTATTTCTTTAGTCAAAAGTATTTTTAGAAAGAGATCCTTTTTGAGATGTAATTAACCATAAGGGATTACTTCTATAGAGAACCATGAACCCAATTTAAAATAAACCCTGTTATACTTTCTATGTAGTTCAAAGAAAAAATCTCTAGTACATGAAAGACACATTAACCTTAAGAGTCTATTATTTACTCATCAAATCCATTATATGATAACATATTTATCTTTCGAGATAATATATTTACTCCTTAATGACACATTTGATCATCTAAATAAGAAATTCCTAAAACTCTATGTGGTGTCACAAATTTTATCATTATAGACCACTTGGTCTAAATAGACCTAAATGAGTCCTATTGAGTTCAAACCCAAATCAATTTGAAATCAACTCAATTTGATAGTCCAAAATCATTTGGAGATGATCATTAGACATAAATCAATTCATCATTGAGTTCAATTTGACCAAATTGGTCATTTAACTCAAATGAACTCAAACTTTTCAAATTGAAATAAAATTGAAAATAAATGAAATTAATCACTTCAAATTATCTCACACATGTGATCAAACATGATTGGAGTCCAAACAAATTTTAATTAATCCAAATGGGTCATTTGAACCCAATTGAAATCAACCTTAACCCATTTAAGCCTAAATGGATTAAAGTGAGGTGAAATGCAAAATTAATTCAAATTCTAAAAGAATTAACCAAATTAAAACTTCATAAATCATCAATTAAAGATAATTGAACCCAAAGTTAAATGAATTAAAGAAAAATAAATAAACTTAAAACACTTTGAATCCAAATGATATGAAGTGGGTTCAAACCTCCAATCCAACTCAAATGGACTTGAACCCAACCTCAAATTCACATTGGGTTTGATTTGGGTAGTGAAACGTAAGCCTAAGGGCTATGGTGGTGAGGCAAAAAGCCTCCTAAAAAGTAGAAACCTTGTGAAGGGAGAAGGAGTAAAAAAATAAAGAAGAAAAATCCTACTTCCTCTCCATTCCTCATCCACCTCTTGGCCTAACCATTTTTTTTTTATCTTCTTGTCAATTTGTTGATAGCCTCAAAAAGAGGAAATCAAAGAAAAACTTGGCTATCTCCACGGAGAGCAAGGGATAATAAGCAAAGAAGATGATGATCTCTCATGGAGATCTTTCAAAGGAGGAAAGGGTGGAAATGACTTCCTTCCCTCAAACTTGTCATCCAAACACACTCACAATAAACCCACCCTCTAGCAAAGCCCCTCACCTTCAGTCACTAGATTCTTCTAAAGCTCACCATACATGCTTCGATCATGTATGGAAAGAGAGGAGAGAGGCCCTTTCCTCTCCATATTTTCATCCCAAAACATTCACAAGGTGAAGAAAAGGCAATTCAAAGCATTCCCTCGACCTCTTGTCCCCTGACAAGCTAGAATTCGGCCAAAGCCAGTGGCCAATCTTTCATTCCCCAATTATAAAATGAGAGGGAGAGTATTCCACCTCAAATTGAACATCCCAACACATTCGAGAGGTTGAGGTGACGTCAATTGAATCTTAACTGAGGCTTATCGCCACCAGTGAGTCATTGAATGATCAAACTCGATGGGAAATGACAATGTGTTGGTCTCCAAGGAGTTTGGTGGGGAGTCAAGCCACCAAATCACATCAACAACTTCATCCTATTGACACGAAGGTGCTCAGAGCACGACAACCACTAGGGATCATCATCAATGAGGTATGTCTCACAACCATTTTGGCCAATTTCATTGGTTCTTTATGAACGAAATTTGATCCCTAAGGAGATTAAATGGTATTGATTTGCATAATCAAAAGCACATCAAATTTGGTGGTTCACTAGAAATCCATCAATTTGGTAGCCAACATCCATCTCTCACCGAGAGAACAGGGAATGATCTTCAACATCTATTCCTTCTATTTGAAATGTCCGCATAATTTGATTAAATCTTTATAGAAAATTGCAAGAAAAAGGGACCATCCGATCTTTGATCGGACAGTCGAGATCAATCCTATGTGGGCACCGCTTTTGATGTGGGATCCGCATGGATATTGTGTGGCTCAATGGCACCACGCCACGTGGCAATGGTGCCATGTCAGCACCATAATTTAAAATGAGTTTTTCTCATTTAAAATTATTAAAAAGAAATCATTAAAAATACCAAAAAATTCAAATGAGAGCTCCATGGATTCATCTTAATGAGTATAATCCATTAAAAAATACCCAATTAATTTTGGGTAAATTTAGATTAATTTGACTTTAAATAAAATTAATCACAAACCATTAATCCAATTGAAATAAAACTTTGGGGAATTGAAATTGAGGTTAAAATGCACATTAAGAAAAATTTTCATGAATTATTGCTAAGTAAATCAAAATATATTAAATTTCAAACTCCAAACATGAATTTAAATGAAATAAATTAATATTAAATAAAGTAAATCATGAAAAATGATCAAATCACTTTAAATTATCATAATCAACCCTAATGAACTTAGAAACACCAATGAAACCCACTGAAACTTAATAAATCTCAAAATATCTTAATTTGGTAATTAATTGAATTAATTAATTCAATTAATTATTGGAACTTATAAAAATCATAATAAATCAAGCATGTTTTCAAGAGTTATGAATAAGCTCTCTATGGAAGCATCTTTTAGAGAGCAATCAAAGAAAAATAGAACCCATACATAATCCTCATTAAATTAAGCATAATTAAAGTTTTAATATAATAATTCAAACCTTAATTACACCCCCAATCATGCATCTAATTGAAATGAAACTTTAGGAGAATTAATTTGGCATGGAACCCCATGCCATAAACATTTCAAACTAGATTGACCTCTGGATTGGGAATTATTGAATTTTCAAGTTCTAAATCAATATAAATTAAATAATAAATTAAAAATTTTACAAAATCACAAAATTCATAAAGTTGGTTTGAAGCACCTTCACCAACATCATAACATTTAATAATAATTTTCCAACATTCTAAATCAAAGAATTTGATCACTTACATACTAAAGGTTTAATGAAAATAATAATGAATATTAAGTTTAATTAAACTTTAAGGCTAATAAATGCATAATCAAATAATTAATGAAATCTTAATCCACCATCAATTTAAGCTAAGATTTGATTAAAACACAAACTTAAATTTGTTAGGTTAACATAATTCAAACTAAATGAACATGAATTCAATAAACATAAAAATAATTCAATGAACATAAACATTAATGAAAAACAAATGTTAAACCAATTCAAGCCAAATAAAAAAAATCAAATTGAAAATCAATTAAACCAAGAAGATTTAACCAAATCAAAAAAATAATAATAAAGAATTAAATTCCAAAGATAAAATTGAAACATTAATCCAAATTGAACTCAAATCAAATCATCTAAATGAATCTAAAATGGACTAGTTAAGATACTTAAGAATCTTAGCTAGGCCTTTAAAATGAAGGTTTCATTCTATTAAAATTTAGGATGTTGAATAGAATATGTTTCATCCAAAAGTGCAATCTATTTTACTCTTCATTCTTAAAAACCTAAACTTATCTTTTAACATAAAAGTAGATTTGAAAATAAAAATAAAATCATAAATCATTAAATCACTTGAATTAAAACCATCCAAAGGTAAATCAAACAAACTTTTAAATCTAAATTGAAACTTAAACATAAAAAGGCTTAACAAAGTCGTACTACACAAGCCTATTTCTTTCATACACTAGATCATTAAGTCACAAACCCTAACTTTAAGTTAGGTCAATCTATCATATTCTATGATATTCTCTATTATGATCTGATGTACGTCTTTGTTACTATTTTAGACTACATGTTTAGGATTATTTGCCTGTTATACTGGATGCTAAGACGTTATTTTTAGAACTAATGCTATCATTTGCATGGGGATGTGTTAAAAGAGACTATCAACATAAATAAGTTATAAAGTTATTGTTTGCTTGTAAGCATTGAATAGTCCCTAGCATAGCCTAATAGAATATGTGGGCTTGGAAAAGAACTAATGTTAAGCTCATATATTTATAAAATATAACTACTATGTGCTTTATGTATTTTTGCTGACATTTATTTTGCAGGGCCTTGGATTTATTTTTAAATTTGGAATGTAAAAATGAGCTTATAATTAAGTTAGGATCTATGGGGTCTAGGATTAGTAGGAGCTGACCCTACCAACAGATGGGTGCAGAGGTCTCCTATGAATCCCAATAGAGGTCCCTAAAGAAAGACATGATCCTGAAAAGAAGATCTATAAATTTAAATTGTAGTTCTAGGCCTGACTATATAAGGACATAGCTTGACCACCCATTTTCTCTTTCTTCTAGAGTGTACAGCGATACCCGACCATATTGGTCTTTCTTTAGTGATAGAATCAACTTACTTTTCTAGGTTTCTTTTTGTGTTGTATTTTCTATGTTGAATGTCTAGACAATTTGGCTCTTAGAGAAAATAAAATTTTCAACCCAATTTAAATCTTATCAACTTAAACACAAAAAGTAAAGAAACTTAAAATTTCATATAAATTAAATCCTTTGGAATAACCTAAAATAAACTAGAAATAATAGTTTTTGAAAACCATGCAATCATATTACTCTAAAATTTTGAATTGGACACTTTACCCATTGCACATAAGAGGCATCTTACCTATGAGGATGACCACCTTCTTGGGAAGTTTACCTTCTTTTATTGACTTGGTCCATAACCAATTCTAATTACATGGCATTTAGGCATAAAAATACATACCCCAAGACTTTAAATGAATCATGAGTCAAAACATTTAAAAGCTAAAAAGTATGCATTAATTAAGTGCATTTCATACCCTACATAATCCTAGGGATTAGAGAGTGAGTCTAGGTTCTTAGATTCTTTCCTAAAAATACAATAGCCTAGCCATCTTACATACATGAGACTTGGAGTCATGGATTTAAAAATATGCTTAAGTGGTGTTAGCTGGTATCCCTTTTAGGAAAGTTATAAGTCCAAAAGAGTTAGGGATAGGTTTATTCCCTTGAGTTGGAGGAATGGCCGATAATTCCCAAAAATAGAGCTAGTTCAAGAATTTGACTTTTGTTAGAAATAGATATAGACTTAGGTTCTGAAGCATCCTCCTTGATGTAAGTCTTCAACCCTAGGCATTTCTCTTGTCATGTGCTGCCAAAATCTAAGTTTTAGATTTCTAAAAAAATGCCAACACAAAATTAAATTAAATTCTAAAATTTAAACCCTAATGATAGGATAATTGAAATGCCTACTAGGAATCCTAGTATCAATAAACATTTCTTACTTAATTTTATTTGGCCTCCAAAATATGTCTTTTCACTTTAGATTAATCCCAATTAAATTTTCAAAATTTCATTCCTTTGAAAACTAACTTTGAAATCTATAAAAATAATAACTTATTTTATAATCAAGAGTATTCTTAGGAAGAGATCCTTCATTCCTTAGGTGTAATTAACTATGAGGGCCTACCCTTATAGAGAACCAAGAACTCAATTTAAAATAAATCCTGCTCTACTTCCAATGTAGTTGAGGGGAAAACTCTGTGGTACATGGTAAACCCATTAGCCTTAAGAGTCTTTTATTAAATGATTAAATCCATTATAAGATAAGATATTTATCTTTCAAGATAATATGTTTACTTCTTAATGAGGCATTTGATCATGCAAATATGAAGTTCCTAAATCCTATGTGGTGTCATAAATTTTTTCCATAGTGACTTCTATTATCTTGATGGAATTTAGATAAACTTGAGTGCGAGTAAGAATATAATATGGTTGTCATTTAGCTCCAACAACTCAACTAGGAATTTCAAGTATTATAACCCTAAAGTACAGTAGCATAAAACTTCTCTCAGACCTTGACCTAATACAACATGAGCATTTGCTAGCTCTAAGTCTCTCACTTCTAACTTCTCCCTCTAAAAAAGAGTTATAAAGCTCCTTAAAGACTTCATTTGCTCTTAGAGAATTTACAGCAAAGCTTGCAAACTATTCTACAACTTTTGGGCACTTACAAATTGTGCATTAAAGATCACTTGAACTTTGTGAAAGTTGCAATACTTTAGAGATAGATTATTGACCTAGAAAAAATGTTATACCTTCAAATTCATGAGGAATAGATGATATTTTGTTATTAATCCTCAACAAGAAAATGTATGACTCAAATGAAGTGACTTAGTTAGTGGGATTAGATATTCCTTCTTGAGACACTAGTGATGGAATCTTAAACTTCTTCAATGCCTCAACCTTTGTGATCTCTTTCAAAATGCAATTTTACTCGTTGACTCTTATTTCTTTACCCACTTCTTCTCATTCATCTATGATTAGACGTAGAACAATCTTCAATCATGGTAATGAGTTTCATCATCTTCAACTAGTGTAGATAGCAAATATCTCCTTATTCTCATTGTTGACACTCCTCCTCTTTATAACATTGATTCTAACTAAGTATGTGGCATTAGAGCTATAGATAAGACCATTGGCATGCGCTCTAGTGCCTCGTGAATCATTCTTATCATCTACTCCTTAGTGCACTCTAGGTCTATAGAATTCTCTATGGAATTAATTTATGTACGATAATCCTAGGGTAGTATATAAGTGGCTATATAAGAGAAAGGAAAATGCATCATGATGGTTACAATGAGATTGTTAATTATGTAGCATATTCAATTACATTGGTGTCATTTGATTGTAGATAAGATACCATAATTTTTAAATAGATATCATATAAATATTATGGTTGAGTTTATACATTAATCATGTGCAAAATACTATCCAACATCTTGAACCAGATCTAAAAGGGATTTAGCTATACAAAATAGTGATTATTTAGTAAAAGATACTACCATCAAGCTAAGGAGCAATTATGGTAGCATTTTAGATGGTGCTACATTGTGAAGTTATAAGTAATTGGGTCATGCACACATAGATAATGACAAACATGTTGGTAGATTAATGAAAGATGCACACACAAGTGATTATACAATAGTAGAGGGTAATGAAGCAAGGTGTTAGTACTACATAAAAGCTCACACAATGAGATTCATTTTTGCTTCATCTAAGAAAAGGATTGGAGAGGGCAAGAGCTTTAAGAGAGTAAGAGCTAAAATAAATGTAGACTTATTGAATAACATAAGATATAATGTAAGTTTGTGTGTTATTCAACATAGTAAACCCTTAAATAAATGCACATATGGTATGAGTTGAAGGAATAACTTCATTTTTTATTGTGTGATGAGTTTGACAAAGTTGCTAGCTTGCATGACACTTATGGTGAGAAAGATGGAACAAGGAGATTGAGGGAATGACAAGCAATGACAAAAGTTTTAATTGTCGGAAGAAATGGAACTATTTTTATTGTTATGGGATTGAAATGATTTGAGATGTAGGTTAGTAAATAGAAAAAATAAGTGCAAGTAAAAAACTAAGATTTGAATTTTTGGTGTATAAATCCACCTCTATATTTACTAAGAAAATAAATAAAAAATAAATTCATGATATAAAAGTAGGTTTAAGTTTATTTATAGTTAAAAAATTCATCCTACATGTAATATTTTTATGAATACTCTTTCATTAGTAAAATAATATTATAACATTTTCCATATATTTCTTTATTTTGCTTGCATGGATAATTTTTTTCATAAATGCTATAAATAATATCATTATGCATGAAACTAATTATTCATAAATGTTTTTTATCTTTTAATAAGGACATTAGACTTGGAGAAGATAACCCACAAATTCAAATAAATGAACTAGTTCTTCCAATGAATCTCACATAATAACCCATTAGTAACCTTTCCTTAGTGCCTAGTGTAATCCTTATGACAAAAGCTTTATATTTGAATCATAAAATAGCAATCAACACTTTTATTCAACAACTCCCTTTATTATGATGCTTTAATAGATTGGCCTCTCCACTTCATGGGTCCTAAAATATAAATATTAATGTTTTATTAGTTTACTACTCACTCTATGGTCATATTAGATCATAACCCATTAACATAATCAAAGAGGTGACCTACTCACTCCTTTTTCATGTTAGAGTTTCACCATTTAGCATAACAAAAAGGTGACATTTAAATATTATCATTATGTAAGAAAACAATTCCTCATAATTATTTTTATTTTTATATGGCCATTAGACTTAGAGAAGATAACTCAAAACATCAAATAAATGAACTTATTATCTTAATGAATCAACCCTAATAGCTTGTAAGTAAACTTTCATAGAGCCCAATATAATCTTTAAGACTAAAAATTTTATAGTTACCTAAGATATATCAATCAACACTATTTTATTTGATAACTCTATTTTGATGTAATGCATCAACATATTGACCTCTTTACTCTTTGGGTCTTCAATATATAAGTATTAAATGTTTACTAGGTCACTACTTACTCCTTTGTCATGTTAATGCATCACTCATTAACATAACAAAAGATGCCTTTTAAATAAACTTTTTATGCAAGAAACTAATTCTTCATAAATGTTTTTATCATTAATAACCCCATTAGGCTTAAAGAAGATAACTCTCAAATAAATAAACTAATTCTCCTAAATAGTCACGCTTAATAGCACATTAGTTACCTTTCTCTAGTGCTTAATGTAATCTTTATGACTAAAACCTTTAGAGTTGACCAAACATATATCAATTAATAACTTTCTATTTGACAACTCTCTTTTGATATGATGCATCAAAAGATTGACCTATCTACTCCATGGATCCTTAATATATAAATATTAATTCTTTAAGAAGCCATGACTCGTGACTTTGTCATGTTAGAGCATAACCCATTAACATAACAAAATGTGCCTTTTGCTCTTCACATTTAAATCACAACTTATCAAGTATTATCTTCTAATCAATAAACTACTTATCCTTTTAATCATTAGTTATTTTAGATTTAATAGCATTGCCCATGAGATATGAATTTAGCCTTTGAAGTTTATCTTTTGCATCCAAAGTAAGGATTATTGCAATAAATATGCACATGAAAGAGTATGCAATTGAAAAAGTAAAAATAGTGAATGAGAGTATAGTCCTACATAAATTAAGCATTATATAATAAAATTGAGTTGGCTTACTATTATCTGGATGATCAAATTAGACAATATGACAAAAGTACAATAATTCTAAATCTATTAAAAAGATGAATATACTAACTAACAATGGTTAAAATTAGAAGGAGAAAATTAGTAATGCTAGGATCTAGGGATTGGGTATCACCTACAATAATTTGGTTGGCTAATAATTTTTAATCAAATAAGAATGCTATATTATTTTATCAAAGTTTGTTCCAAGGTGCTTATTGCTTTTCTAAAGAAAACTTAGGCTCCATATTTTTTTCACACAACCCACGCACCTCTTAGTGATAGATTCAGTAAAAAGTTTCAAAGCTCTTTCAAACTTCAAATGAACAACATAAGTTCTTTGCAATTATCTATAACATATAATCTATCGAACATGGTGTTTATTCATGAAAAGTTTATTCACTACCTCTCAATTTTAAATGGACCTCCTAAACTATTGCTTGATTGCAAATCAATAGACATTAAAGTATAAAAAATTCATTATAATCATGAAAAATATAGCTATAAAACTTTTATTAAAATAAAAATTAAAATAAATCATTATAATAACATTTAATCTATAAAAAGATTTAGCACATTCTTAAATAAAATAAAACATGAATGTTAATATGACTGATGCAAAATCATGGAAAGAAAGAAAGAAAAACTTAAGAAAGAATTTGATCTTTATCTCCTTCATCAAATCATAGGTCTTTTAACTCTTCTCTAATGGAGGTCTTTTAGAAACCTAAAAAATCTCTCTAACTTTCAAGAAGACAATCAACAAACCATTACCTTTAGACCCTTCAAAAGTCGACTAATTTTTCCTCAAGCACTCTTAAATAAAATTAAGTTAATTGCTCCAAAATTTATAAATATTATTTTAAAATTAGGTCAAAGCTAGCACCATATTAACACCTAGGACCCAAGGTCTTTGTTTGTGTAACTATAATCTACTACAACTTATGCTTGAGTATTATGGTTGACATTCAAGAATTAAAATGTTGTGTTTATGTGTTAGACTTACTTTCATGGGATATTGTTGGGCCTTGGTTTGGTGGCTCTAGACTCTCTATTTGGTGCTCCAATTAGATACATGGGCATGGATGTGGTGTTGAGATGCTAAGTTTGCACCATGAGTTAGGTTGAGTGCAATGCACCTAATGTTCTTTAATTTGTGCCTTTTGCTCCATGGTTTACTAAATGGATTTTTTGCTTAATTTTGTCTAAAAAAAGCTTAGCTACAAAATTTGAATTTCATGTAATTAATATAGTGAAAATTTGAAAATAAAAACAACATCGATGCTAAGTTAGTGATCTAAAGCTAGAAAAGTATATAAATTTTGCACTCATCAAACACTTGCACACTTAGATCTTTTCTCATACTTAGTAGGTACTACCATAGATTCATATTCATGCCTCTAAAAATTATTCATTTTGATGTATGCACTTAAACATTTTTTTGCATTCATTTAGATAGATATTGGGGTATTTTATGAGGGAATTTTTAAGTCTCTAAATATGAGTGCCAATATCTACTAGTAGACATTGATTAACATACTTTTATTCACTATAGAGATCGATTCACATTCCTTTTTATGTAATTTTAGAGGAACAACTAATTACACATATTTTTTATTTAACCCCTACTAATAATTAATATCCAAGGATACAACCATTTAGATAAACATTAGACTCTGTGGGTTGTGTAGTGTAGGAGTGTTTGCATGGTGAACGTATGGTGTTAGATTTAGGTTATGCATTTTTTTCATAAAGGTCGAGATTTTTTTTTATTACTCAAAGATATAGTAATCCAAAAAAATAGACAAAAGGAAGAGAGATTACCGAAGGTTTCATCTAATGTAAGGTAAGCCGAAGTTATCGCTATGCATAAGTAAGTTAATTTTTTATCAGTAGACTTGGAGAAGGACAATTGTTTGAGTTGGGATCCACGTTTAGCCAGAAGATTTGCGGGATGATTGCCTTCCCTCCATATGTGAGAGCAAGATATATTAAGGCTCTTCATCAAACTTCTAATAGATTTGGGAGTGTTAATGATATACCAAGGTAGTAGTTGAGGATGTCCTTCATTAAACATTCATATAAGTTTCATTAAATTTGGTTCAATCCAATAGTTTAAGTGTGTATTTCTAGAAGCAAATAGGAGAGCATAATGCAAGGAAATCACCTCAGCATGATGTGCTGAATGAGCAGCAAGAGGCGTTAAGAAATAGTAAATGTAGTTCCCCTTCTAATTTTTGAAAATGCCTCCAATACCTTATTAGACTTTGACTCATAACTACCATTAGTGTTGATTTTAATAGTATCATGGAGAGGTTTTTTCTAGTATACAAAGTTCCAATTAGGAAGAGTGTTGTTCTCAAGTTTAGCTTTACTTCTAGCAACTCTATGTTTCTCATTTCTATCCATTTTAAAGTGGGTTCTGATTCTGAGTGTAGTGGTTTCAGGAGTAATACTTGAGTCATTATGCTTGAGGTTATTTATTATTATCCAAGTAAACCAAAAGATGATAAATAGGGAGTTCAAAACTTTGGTAGTCATTATAATCCTTTGGTTGGAAGTTTTCAAAGAGTTGTAGTAGGTGAGTGGTCAATGCATTATCCTTCCAATGGATTTGATTAGCAAAGGCATTCTAGATTTTCCTACTGAAACTACATTGAATGAAGATGTGTAGAATCCCTTCCTCCTCTTCTTTGCATAAAGGATGCATGGAGGGTAGTCTCAATCCCTTGAGCTTAGGAATCCAAATGGAGGAAATGATGGAAGAGTCTCAAGTAGAAAAAGAAGATTAAGGGACTGATTTTGGAATTCCAGATTGTGTTACCTAAAGGACTAGGTTGGTATCTTTCCACTAGGTAAGGTAGATTATCTTACGAATGGAATGGTAGGTGGGTCTCCCATTGATCACAAGCTTATCTTTTCTACCAATATGAATTGCTAATCTACAGATTTATTTGCAAATGTATGGATGAAGGATTATTTTAACTTATCAATGTCCTATTTAGCATCAGTCTAGAAATCTTTGATACAATAGGAGTAAGTGTGTTCCTAGAAAATTCCATATAAAATGGTTCTTCACCCAGCCAATAATCATTCCAAATATCAATTAGTCCCTCATGAAGGTCCCAAAAAATTAGACTTTTTTACTTCCTCCTTAAGCAGTAGCATTTGTTTCCATATTGCAGTGTGTGTAAGCTTTTTTGTTAGGGCAGACTTAAATCGATTAGAAAGCCACTAGGCTAGACTTATATCCCTTTGGAATGCCAATTGAATTTTTGGGTTGTACTTGTATTGCAAGTATACATTGGACTTACATTAATTAGAAAGTTAGTGGATTAGACTTACATCCCTTTGGAATGCTAGCATTATATATATATATATATTTATTTATTTATTTATTTATTTATTTATATAGAAAGTCTGTGTGAGTGTGTGTTCACATGGCGAATGAATTACAGGATGTTCACATGGCAAACATATTTGTTAGACTTACATCTCTTTGGAGCATTTATATAATTATTCACATGGTGAATGAATTATATGGTTTGGGATTATTTATATTACAAATGTATATATGATTGGACTTACATCCCTTTGGAATGCTAGCAATTGTGCTTGCATGGTGAATGTATAGATCAAATTTACATTTATTATTAAAAAGCTATTAGACTGAACTTACATCCCTTTGGAATGCCATATTTATATAGTTGTGCACATGGTGAACAAATTATATGTTATTTGCATGGAGAAAAGTTAGAAGACTTTTAGGGGATGGCCCCTTAGTGCTAAAAATATGGCACCTAGACACTATGAAGGGTAGCACTTTGGCACTATAGATTATGGAATTTGGACATTAATAGGATGGTGCCTCGACACTGGGAAGTCAGTTCCATGGTGCTATAATTATAGATCTCTCTCTTCAGCCCTCTTCCACGTTAAGGGAGCAATCATGCTACTAAAAAGGCTCATTAGTAAGAGGAGGGCAACTTAGAATGATAATGTTAGATTTGCTAGCATAGAAGTGGATGAGAGGTACCAACATGCTCTCACCCACAAGCATCTCATTATAGAGAGGAGTTTTGCAATCTAAGTAAGAGTATGGAGAGAATAATCAAAGAACATAGTTAGTAGAAGCTAGCTTATGAGAGCAGCTCCCGCGTCATTCTAATGGTGCATAAATTCTTCGCCAATGTGAAGGAAAATTGGGATATTAAAGCTTTCATTAGGGGAAACTAGTAAGTTTTCATAGTACTACCATTAACATATTAAGGTTTGTAAAATGTAGTATATGTCCAGTATATTTCATATTATAATAATTATCTTGATTTTGATGAATTCTTTAGTTTTCTCACTAGTAGAAATGCCAATATTCAATGAAAATAGTGGGAGGAAAGGATTATCAGCTTTCCTATAGTCAGTGCAGAGTCTAAGACTTTGCAATATTTTATTTCTGCCAAGTTGGTACCCATTGGAAATATCAGTGAGGTGACCAAGGAGGGCCATTTTGAATTTTGCTATTCAAAAGGGTTTTACAATTGAAATAGAGAAGATTATTTATAATTCACATATAATATACTTAGGGGCAATACATAGTCATCATCCCTTTATTATTTATGATATGTGTACCATGGTTGGTGTGTTAAGGTAACTTGATGAAGAAGTTCTTATTCCAAAGGCTCCTCTAACAAAAAGGATAATTACAGATTTGGTTCTTAGTTTGGTGGAATAAACCTCCAGTGCTCCACGTGTCTCATAACCTTGCTCCCAATCTTTCAAATCCTTAAATAAGAAACTCTCAAATTTAAGGAAAGTGGTGGGTAAGACCAGCCCTAGGCAAGAGGCCATAGAAAAGAAATTTGATTATCATATGGATCAGCAGCAAAAGTAGTTTTCTTAGATGACTTAGTTTAATTCAACCTTAGTTCATATGTTTGAAAATTATAGAATTGAGATCGCCACTTTTCTTTTATTTGAGAACTCCATCGTCATCAGAAGGGGAAGAAGAGAGGAGGAGGATGATGATTGTGATTACTAATTTCTCCCATTTTCCTTTATTTTTGTATTTTCTCCTTTTCATTTATTATTGTAAAACTTCCTATAATAAATTTTTTATATTACTAAAAATATTTTTATTTCAATATTTTTGTATATTTCTGTGTATATGTCTTCCTATTTGTGAGTTTAAAGCTCCAGGATTTAAAATAATAAAAAATTTCTAACTTAAAGATGACATTATTGTAGTAGCACCTTAGTGCTTAAAATGTGGCGCCTAGGCACTGCTAGCCTGTAGGGAATCAGCTTAAAACCTGAGAGTTTATCACTGTGGTGCCTAAGGTATAGCACTATGGTGCTCAAGGTATAATGTGGCACTCCTAAGATAGCCATTTTTGTCTTTTCTACATGAGGAATTAGCATTACGGGGATCAATATGTGGTGCAATGTAGACAAGGCTTGGACTTAGAATTTATTGGGGTCAGTATTCTAAATGTTCAAACTTATGAAATAAATCCAATGCTGTGACGCTTAAAGTACAGGGTCATGGAGCAGTGAAAAAACTTTTCTCATACAACTTGAGAGCTCAATGCCTCGGTACTAAACTTATAGTGCCTAGGCATTATTTTATCAGTGCCTAAGATTTAACTATTTTTGAAGAAATTTAAAATTGTGGTTGCATAATATTATAGCAGTGCTAGAATTTCAAATAAATTTTGTGCATTAGCACCCTTCTCCTTCATTATGGATCAAAGATCAATGGAGGGAGGATTTTATTTCACACTATAACCAATTTCAATGGTGAAAGGTACAGTGCCCAAATGCTGGAAAAATGGCACTTCTACTCCACTTTTTAAAGATTTGAAACATGACAGATCAATGCTAAGTTGTTGTATTACAGCACTGCTCTAAGAAATATGCATAAACCTGAGAGTTTAGCACCACAGTGCCACATAACTAGTGCCTCGGTGCTATGGGTCAGAGCACTAAGAGTTTCATTCCTGAGAACACGATGCTTGGTGCTCGGCCATGGTACCACGACACCACAAACTAGGAACCCCATTTTTGAATTGAATTCTTGTAGAATTTGATAATTTGTTTTATGCAAAATTTGATGGTATAACACCTTAGCAGTGCTAGATTCTTTCTTATATAATGAAAATGCACTCTTCTCCCTTTTCCTAGATCTAAGATCAATAGAGAGAGGGTTTTTCTTTTCACGCCAAAACAAAGTTTAGCGATAGAGGTGTTTAGATTTTAACATTCTAAAATGTTTTAAATATTGGGTTTTCTTTTTTTTTTTATTTAGAGTCAAGATCAATGGAGATGAACCTCTTTATTTTTCACCGACAGTGAAAATTTTGTTAAAATTAATTTTCACAAACAAAATCATGTAAAGAAAGCATTTCCAGATGTTTTTACTTGTAGTCAATGAGAGTAAGCCTTGATCTTGTTTCTTGCATGAGAAGATTACTCTTGTAGTAACAGAAGTGCATTATTGAGAACAAAATGATTGAGAGAAAGAATAGTGAAGGATTTTAGAGTGAGAGTGATGGAGAAAGTAAGAAGCAAGAGAGGGGCTACTCTCCCCATTTTATAGTGAATTTCTTACATATTGGGGGTAGTTTTACACTTTATAACCATTCCCCCACTCCCTTAGGTGGTTATTGCTGCTCAGGTGGGGATGATGGCTTTCTTGATTTTAAAAATTGATGATGTGTCATTTAAGTATGCAACCGTAGAGGGTGGTTTGAGCTTCTAGATTCTTTAAGGCAACAACAACACCTATGCATTACGATTGTAGCATCACAGTGCCTTAAGCTACTTTGTCCAATTTTCACCATTTTTTAGATATAAACAAAATTATCCCCCAATGAATGTATCATATCAATTAGACAAGATGCATTCATTGCTTTCTCTTATTTATTTATTTATTGTATCAATATATTAGAAAAGAGAAAACATAGTCTTTAGAAATCTTTAATCACTTTTATTTATCATATAAAATAGTGACATAAAAAGTTTGTAGCTACAAATGTTTAGCCTGGATTTCTCTAATACAAATAAAGGTTGAATGAGCTTTAAAGGCTATAGTAGACTCCCTCTCTTTAGCTTCATAAGGATGTTGAAAGGAGTTTTATGGTCATAGACTAATGAGAAAAGAATATGCTCAAGTTCTATCACCTGAGTTTTTATCTGGAGCAGTCCTCATTTATGGTTGTCATAGGTTGTCTAACCATAGATCTCATTTCTAACAGATACATTCTTCTCATCTATAATCCCTCAACTTAGTGGATATGTTGATAAGCTCAATCTATGCTCTAGAGAGCTCTCCCTGCTAAGATCTCAAAGCTCTATGACTGTGTTCAAGGCCTTGGTCAACTAGAGAGACTTGATGTGCTGAGTGAGGTCTTTGCAGTAGTGATTGTATCTAACAAGACCTCCTAATAAGTATTGTGTAACAAGAATATCCCAAACTCAACATCTCTACATAATGATTCCCAAAGCTATAGCTCTCCTATTTCAAGACCCATAGTGGAACCACAACCTACTAAAGAATTTGACTCCACGTAGAAGCTAGAAAGCTTTGGCAAGACTTCCTGATCAACACTCAGAAGTAAGTGACATAAGGCCATCACTATATAACATAGACTCTTTAAAGAGGTGCAATGTAATGAATCTGAGGGTCTAGGGCATATTTTCAAGAGAAAGTAAGAGGTCTCTGCATTTGTATCATGGCCTTGATACTAGTAATGGTGTCCCTCTGTTAATGAAGGAATTTATGAAATTTTATCCTAAGCTCTAAGCAAAGCACTATATAAGGATAATCAATGAATGATCTAAAAGTGATTCATCATGTGTGATGGAGAAAATATGAAAGTCTGAATCTGATCTCTATCTAAGGTGACTATAGCTCTGCTCAACTGCATGATCATAGGGAAATGCTACTCTCTAAAATAGGATGGTCTCTCAGGACAACTAAAAGCTCCTGATATGTGTGCATGAATCCATCCATCTAAGTATTTCCAAGGAGCATCTACATCATAGCTACATGATTCAGTCATCACACTGACTCTACCTAATTCATGGCATAAGTATGATAATTGATGATGGCACTAGCAAGTTGGCCATCAAGAGAGTGGAGGATGAAAAAGTCTACTGTGTCCTAGAAATATGAAATAACATAGCCAAGTGGCAATGAAGGCCACTAAAGATAGCTCCTCATCCACATCCTTGCTAAGATTCATTAAAACCTGACTCTTCCTTCCATCTCAAATCTAGCACTAAATGAAATCCCTTGTCAAATGAATCCTCTAATCATGTGAAATGAGGAAAACATACTATAGAATCAAGGAAACTCTCAGACCATGTGTCTAGAGTAACTATTCCCCATCACCTATGACCTGATCTCCACTCTCTAAATAATCTTTGGTAGTAATCTAGAGCATAATGGAGGCTTGAGGAATATACATGACTGTCTCTCCTACACTGACCAACTAGCTAATGCTGAAAGAGCTCAAGATTTGGAGGCACGCACTCCTCATAGGGAATGCTTATAATAAGAAAGCATGTTATATCATGCATGTCAATCAAGGTAATCATCATCTCATGTGGACCAATCCAACATGTAATGGTGATACTATCCTAATATTCTATTATGCTTTAGATCCAAGTAAATGGAAGGAAGCTATAGTAAAAAATTGGATATACTGCATGATATATGCCATCCCTTCTGAGGATGTCACCACTCATTTATAGGTGATGGTGCACCCAGTATACATAGCCGCTAACAACTGCAAGGGTGTGCCAAGTACTGACTTTGGGTCTCAATCTTCTATCTCATGGTGTAATATGCGATAACCTAAAAGCCTTTCTATGCATAGAAAAGGTGCAGTATCTAGGACAAGCTATATCTAAGTACATCCTGATCTCCAAAGCTGAAGTGATCTGTGACCCTCTTTAAAGGAACATCATGACTCCATCTCAACTTTAGATTGATCACCCAATCAGTAGGATTATGACCTGATGGAAGCTTTGAATCAATAGATAGAATGTGTGATGATCAAGCAAATGAATCCTCAAAAATATCCATGCCTATTAACATATTCTGATGCCATAATAGTTGATCCTATAATCTAACAATAGAATGTGGATCATGGGCTTTAATCGTAACCCATATTTGGTCCTCAGTGGGCTCAATAGGAAGCACATCATCTGGCCTTCTTAGGTAAATATTATAGTCAATATAAATTTTATAGACATTAAAAAATGGTAATATTTGAATTTGTAAATGTGGTGTGCTTGTTGGATTTTAATTCAGTCTTCTCTAGTTTTATAGAGTTCAAGTTGAACATATTGAATTCAAATTATATTTAGATTTTCCCCTTTAGGTATGTTGATTATATTTAGACTTAAATCATGTACATATGAGCATGTTTGATTTAAGTTTGGGTATAGATCTAGCCCCTTTAGACATAATGGAATCTAAATTTAAGTTTAGATCTAGCCCTTTTTTGGGCATGATGGACCTAATCCAACCCCTTTGAGATCTTGATTTAAATTTAGATTCAACCATTTTGGCATAATGGACCTTATCTGGCCCCTTTGGGCATGATGGATCTGATTTAAATTTAGATCCAAGCCCTTTGGGCATGATGGATCATGATTTAAAATTAGATCCATCCCTTTTGGGAATGATGAAACTTAACTTAAATTTAGATCCAACCCCTTTTGGGCACAATGGATCTAATATGGCTTCTTTGGGCATGGTGGATCTTGATCTAGGATATCTCTTCTTTAGAGAGAGTTTCTCTTTGATGAAGAATTTTTCTTACATTGCAAGGCATATAAAATTGTCTCCTATTGATAATGGAATTATTCTTTGAAATGAGAATATTTATTTCATACTTAAGTGAAGAGTATTTCTTCAATTGATAGATTTAGAATTGATATTGACTCTTATATTTGGGAAGCATAACACCTTTAATAATTATGCATAATATCTCTTAAGATATTGTCCATTTATAAGGGGCATAGATCCATCCCTTTCACATCAATAAGCTGAAAAGATACCCCTTCATATACTTTTTCAACAATATATGGTCCTTCCCAATTTGAGTCAAACTTTTCAGTAGTTTGTTGATGTGGAATAATAAGCCTTCTGTGTACCAATACTAGTTCACCAGCTTCGATGCTTTTTGGGTGAACCATGTGGTTATGAGCTCAATTCATCCTTGCTCTATATGTTTCTAGATTTTTTTTGGGCTTGTAATCGAGTTTCATCTTGAGCTTCTAGCTCTTCAAGGCATATTTAGATACTTTCCTCCATTGTAGGTTCATTTTGAATTGCTACATAGAGTGAAGGTAGTTCTACTTCAAGAGATATTATTGCTTCTTATCTGAAGACTAGGGAGTATCGTGTTTCTTATGTAGAAGTTTTGTATGTAGTATGGTATGACCATAAGACTTTTATTAATTTATCATGTCATTCCCTTTTATTCTTAGAGAGAATTTTTTTAGAAGTTTAACCAATATTTTGTTGGATACATTACCATTGGCTTTTGAATTACATATTGAAGAATTTTGCCAATCTATCTTATATTTCTCACTGAAATGATAGACTTTGTTATTCCTGAAGGAAATACCATTATCAGATATAATTCTTTGAGGTACTCTGAATCGATAAATGATATGATCTCACAAAAAATTTACCACATTATTTATTTTAACTTCTTTTAATGAGATTTCTTCTACACATTTGGAGAAGTAATCAGTTGTAGCTAATATGAAACAGTATCCCTGAGATGATAGAGGATATATTAGGCTTATTATATTGATTCTCCAACTTTCAAATGGCCATGATGCCACTATTGGATGTGTGTTATTAGATAGTCGATGTAACGTGCACATATATTTAACATCGATGATATTTTTGGCATGTTCAATGTAGCTTGAACCATAATGGGCCAATAGTATCCCATTTTTAATTTTTATTTTTATTTTAGGACCAGATTAGTGTGCATCGCATAACTCTTTATGGACTTCAATCATCACCATTTTTGCTTCATCTGGCCCTAAGCATCATAACCACATTTGGTCAAATGAGCATCGATATAATGTACCATTCACAAGAGTGTATCGTAGTGCTCTTTGTGAAATTGGATGAGCCTCTGATTTATCCTTTGGAAATTTGCCACCTTTAAGATAGGTGATGAACAGTTCTCACAAGTCATCTACTTTTATTATCATTGAAATCTATTGATTTTCTTTAGCTCAAAAAGCTTGCAGGAGAGTTGGTGCCAATGCTAGCCTACTTTAGACTATTATTGTAAATAGCTCTCCTTGAGGGTCTATCATTTCTATAGCCAATTTAGCTAATGCATCAACCTTGCCATTGTCTGGATATGACACCCTTGTAATTGTTACTTCAAGTTTATGTTTCAAAAGCTCTAAGATGTGCTTATGATACAACGCTAGTTCATGCTTATTTATCTTGAACGTCCCAACTATTTGTTAGATTATTAGTTGAAAATCTCCATAAACATGAAGCTTCTTAATTTTCAAATTAATTGCTAGCTCTAGACCCATAATTAATTCTTTATATTTGGCCTCATTGTTGGTTCGAGATTATATAAAATTATATGAATATCAGAGAATACGGCCTTACATTATTACAAATACTAAGCTAATTCTGACATGTATTGTGGGTAAACCAAGCAGTTTAGTTTGCTTTATTGATGAAGCTCCATCAAAATAGAGTTTCCGTTCTAATGATTATTATGCTTCGTCCACATTGAATATTTTTTCATCAAACAATTCATTATTAAGTACAGAGTTTGCCAATAAAGGTTGAGCATGTAGGAAAGTCTTGCTAGAGCTTGCCCTTTTATAACCTTTTGTGGGACATATGTTATATCAAATTGAAGTGACATGACTGTCTATTTAGAAAATCATCCAATAAAGGTAGGTGTAGTAATTAAGAATTTAAGAGGGTTGACTTTAGATATCAGAGTTATTTTATGTGATAGCTTATAATACCACAATTTTTGAGTAGAAAATATCAATGCTAGACATTGCTTCTTGATAAGAGAATATCTAATTTTAGCTCCTATCAAATGTTAATTTATATAGTAGAAAGTGTTTTCCTTCCTTTCTTTGTTATTCTGAGCTAGCAAAGCTGCAAATGATTCTTCTAAGGCTGTCGTATACAATATTAATGGCTTTCTTATTATTAGTGCTATCAAAATTGGGGGATGTAATAAATATTATTTTATATTATCAAATGCTTCTTGATAAGCATCATCCTATATGAAAGGTGCATCCTTTTTCATCAATCACACAAAAGGCTGAAATCTCCTCGAAAGATTAAAAATGAACATTCTAATGTATGCCAATTTACTTAATGTAGTTGCTTCAAGGTTTTAGTCACTAGCATTTTTGTTATTTCTTTTATTCTAGAGGGGCCAATTTTAATCCTTCTATGGCATACAACAAAGCCTAGGAATTTTTAAAAAGTCACCCCAAAAGCCCATTTTAAAGGATTCATCTTTAAGTTGAAACTTTGAAAATACAACTCTTAAGTCACTTATGTGTTTGCTTTGATTCTTGCTTCAAACAACTAAATCATCAACATAATATTCCACATACCTATATATGAGGTCATCGAAGATGCAGGTCATTGCCCTTTGGTATGTAGTGCTCGCATTTTTCAAGCCAAATGACATTACTATGTAATAATATATGCTGATTGGTGTGGAAAATGAGGTATGATTTCATCTTCAGGAGCCATTTTAATTTGGTTATAGCTCGATGAACCATCCATTAAGAATAACATATCATAGTTTGATGTATTTTCTACCATGAGTTATGCATTGGGTGGTGAGAAGTCATCTTTTTTAGCATGCTTTATTTAAATCCTTGAAGTTAATATAAACACAAATTTGTCTATTCTTTTTTGTTACTGGAACAATATTAGTAATCTAGTCAACATACTTTTCTTCAATAAGCTTTTTTATTTCAACAATTACTTGCTCTTCAATTTCCAATCTCAATCAACTTGATGATTACTTTAAAGGTTGTGCATCAGGTTTAATGGAAAGCTTATGTATAGCTACGTCTAATGATATACCTATCATTTATTTATAATTACATGTGAAGCAATCCTTGTATTCATAAAGTAGTGCTTTTAATTCCTCTAATTTATTTTAATGTGAGGTTAGCACTAACGATGGTTGGCCTAAGCATCTCTTCAGTACCCAAGTTAATTTCTTGGAGTTCATCAACAATGGCTTGATTTCCTTCTTTGAACTTTTGTTGGGCCTCTTTGAGGTCAATTATTTATTCCTCTATAGGTATATTCTCATTTTAAACATTCTTTCATTCCTCAGTTATTTTCATAAAGGCTTTTTGTTTTTCTATTATGGCATAGTATAAGCTCATTGAAGAAGAAGCCAAAGTAATATATCCTAATCCCCATGTGGTGAACTTCCTACATCCTATGGGATTTTGGGTATTATCCCATTAGTAGAGCCTCTTAAACAATCAAGCTTAAATACTTGATTGAATAGGCTGAATGTTATTTTTAATTTTTTTTTTTGAGCTGATGAGAAGTATTGAGGAATCAATATTGAAATATCTTTTTCATCAAAATCTTCTTGTTCTAGTCATATTTGTGTGGGATTTAGTGTTTGCTCTTCTGTCTTATATTAAACAATCCCACATTCATTATAGCTTGTTCTAGGAGAGACATATAAAGTTTTCAGCTATTCTATTTTTCACTTATTGATGTTATTAAAGATTTTATGTGTGCCTTTGACACTATAGTTATTTTCATAGCCTTGTTAAAGATTTGGAATTTGGGTACCCTTATTAGAGAAACATAAGTTTCCTCTAGTTGCTTTGCCACTTTACTGGTACTAACTTCTTCTTTCCATTGGCTAATTAAGGCTCTCTTGGGTTGATAAAGTGCTAGTTTCTCTTCATCATCCTCAGTATAACTGTCAAGGTGGGGAATTACTTTGGATTATTTTAATTCATTGGTACTTTTACCATTTAAATTATCACCTTTTAACATCGACTTGATAGGTGGAACTACTTACTTTTGGGATTTAATTTCCACTACTTTCTTAAGCATGAAGTACTTGGCAACATTATAAATCTTGATTTCATGTATCAAAAATGGATTCATGTCTCCATCAATTCAATGCTCTTTAAATATACTTCATACATTAATGAAGAGTTCAAGACACTATGCTGTATTCATGAATCCATGGCCTACTAAGGAGTATTTTGTAAGCAACTTGGGCTTCAATAACATGTAATTTAGCTCTTGTGTATAGTTTTTTAAAGCATATAAATAGAAAAATAGACCCTAAGATTTGTTATCCTAGTTCATTGAATCATTATAATAATACTATACTTCTATCAAAATAGCGAGCATCCAAGACTAATGCTTGAAGTGTATTAACTGTTAAGAGATTTATCAAAGTGTCTGGTCAATTAATATCCTTTTTATTTAGATAGAGTTGCTTTCAGTTGTAACATAAAGGGGGTGATTATGTTTGATCATCCCTAATAGTAGTCCATTCTTACTGAATGGAATGGTTGTAATTTTTGAGAGATTAGTTCCTCTTTCATCGTTTCTTCAGCAAATAATGCTTCAATTATCTTAGGTTTTCTAAGGCTTTAATTAATGGCTCATGTATATCTTCAGATAACATGAGGACGTCATAAATACTTAGGAAAGTAGGGAGCTTGCGTAAATGTGCTAGAATATTATAGTCTACTCTTATTTTGGTAGTCTTTTGAGGTTTAGTCGGTGATGAGGGTAAATCATTGTATTAATTTGAATTTCTTTGCCTTTATCTTTGTCTTTCTATTGTGGAGGTAGAGAGTTAATTTTCCACTCTTTAACTTGACTTGACTTACTTCTTACATCTGATCTCCTTTACTAGAAGAAGTCTTTGAATTTTGTGCTTTTTCAAGCTTTTTCTAAGCTTTTGAAGTTTTTATTACTCTCAAAATTACTTCCCAATTTAGGACATAATTTCTTTGAGTTTGACTTGACTTTCCATTTAGTGAGATTTACTCTAGACAAGCAAGTTCTTTCTCAGAGTCAGTTATAGTGGTAATCACATTTATGTTGGAACCTCTTCTTCAAGACTTTTTGTTTCAAGCTGCAAATGGACCATGTATTCTTCTAGTTTAATTGGCCTTCGAGGAGGTTGTTTGTACTCCTCTAAAGAATAAATCATTTTCCGTGTTTTAGACTTTGGCTTCCTCAATTTCTTCTTTTTCTTTGATTTGTGAGGCTTTGATGAAAGAGACTGATTATTTTTTGTCTAGTTCTTCATATTATAAAATTTCCCTTTATTAAGGAAGAATCTTTTTCAAATCTATTTTAGGCTTTAAAAAATTCTACCACCGGATGCCATCTATGGCCAAAATAGTGTTAATCATCTTTTTAATCTATTTTGAGATAAAGGTCTCCTAGTCATTTTCTTCTTCTTGTGTGTATGGGCTTTACCCTTATCCTCATTTATATTTTGAGTTTCAGCTAGCTCAATATTTTAATCTTTTGCATCTTATATTGGGAGTGTTGTAACAACTTTCACCTTTTCATTCTTAAGGTGTACCAATACAGTATCTAATAAGGTCAATTCTACATTTTGAGATATCTTGTCTACCCAATCTTTGAAGATAAAATAATCTTCGATTGGATGACTATGAGCCTATGAAATGGATAATAGTTGGGATCATCAACTTTGCTAGTTGGTCTGGCCAATGTGGCCATGTTAATTGTAATCTCAATTTTAGGGCATGCTTAAAGGTTTTAGTATTATATTCCTTTTTGAATGAGTACTACTTAGACAACTTCTCTAGTAGGGTTGAGCCTTTTTTCTTATTCTCTGTCGTCTTTGCTATTGATCGCAAGGTTGTCACTGGTCATAAGGTTGCTGCACCTCCATTTCTCTTTTTTCAACCATAAATGTGAATGTTTTATTCACATAATTTTTCTTCGCATCATGCAATTTTGGTTGTTTCCCTTTTTCAAAGGGATTATTATTATAGTTTGCACTAAGGCCTTTCTGCTTGAGGAGCCTTTCAAACTTGGCTACACTATCTAATAATTCTTGGAACATGTTAATCATAGCCATGGAAAGATATGGAGCCATCTGATCATCGATATTCAACATAAGGAGTTCTACTGCATGCTTTTTGTGAGCTGTTGATCACATTTTATGTTTAGATTTTTCTATCTCATGATTTATTTGGTAACATTCTCATCTTTCCTTCTTTTTTCTAAGGCATGATCTACTATCGATATTTCCTTGGTTGCTCTTGCAAATCTCTTGATGAAGAGTGTTTCTAGTTTAGTGAAAGTTTTACCGAGTCATAAGTAACTTCGGTACCATTTGAAGGTAGTGTTGGTAAGACTACTAAAAAATTGTAGTAGTAGTAAGACATTATTCTCTCCAATATTTCCACATGTGCCTTTAAATTGAGCTAGATCCTACCATAGATTTTTTATGCTTGAAAAAGTGTTGAATTTCAGCATAACGTATCCTTTAGTATACTGTACTTGGTCATATTTGATCAGGTATGGTTGGCCTTTTCCAACTAGCTATTCCATAGCTTCGAAGTCATGACTGCTTTCACTTCCTTGTTAATGAGATCTTCTACTTGAGATTTAATGATAACATTATCCTCTTGATAGGAAATTGGTGTAGCTTCTCGTGGAGCTTCTTACCTTTGCATTGAAGCTATTAGCAAGTTAGCTGTATCATTTCGTATGCCCCTTATTTTAGCTATTAGATTGACTATCTCTGGAGTATTTCTCAAAGGTACTTGCTGCATTATAGTTAATATAAGGTTAAGTTGACCAAATAGCTCTTTCATCAACCCACTCATTTCATTGAGTTGGTTGTTGACCTAGCTAATTTCTTGGTCACTTTGTTGGAGTTGAGAACCCATTTGTCATTATAACTTTGTTATAATGTTTGTTAGCTCTTCAGTTACCTCAACTTCTACTTGAGTTTCACCACTGAGTTGTTGATAGCTTGCATTTTCTTGATGTTTTTCTTCATTTCATTGTTTGGGTCCCACATTTCTATTTTGTAAATGTGTCTTGACCATGCAAACAACTTAAACTTCAATGTAGTCTATATATTTATCATTTTGGAAGCCCGTAATTTATTGTTCTTCTTCGATTGGAAAATCTTTATCTTCTCAAAAAAGTTGATTGTTTGCCTTGTTATCTACTGGTTGATTCTTTTTAAACTAGTGTTTCTAGTTAATAATAGGATATTTAGTTCCATTATCATATGGTGGAGCTAGCTCATATTGAATTATCTCATCGTTGGTGCCTTGGGATTTCTTAGGTACCCAAATTGATCGGGACCTTCTAATGGTGGATCTCTAAGAATGTATCTTGGATGTCACACCCTGATGTTCATTGGATAAATTATATTACTTTTTTGTGGTGGTTGCTAGGACCTTCCAACAACTGGCCACTTAATATCTTTGTTTCTAAGGGCTCATTGTCGGTGTGCACTAAATATAATGCCCTCTCTTATGGTAGGAATTTATCAAGTTGTTGACTTATCTTACCAGCTTCTTGATTCTTCTTTGATGGATTCTATTTTTAACAACCTCCAAAACTGTGTGGATTTTTGGAGGAGATGGTCTCCTCTTTTTGTGGTTGATTCTATGGATTGGGATGTGTCTGTTTATCCCATAATTGATTTTGTATAGCTCCTTTAGAGCTATTTCTCTAGACCCATCAAAGAAAATTGAAGTTATTATTGGTGGGTATGTTTGCTTCCACCAGAGGGTCATACTAATATTCAAAATTAACATGTAGTCTGACAGCTCTGTGACTAGTATTGTATTTTCTTTGAGCTTTCCTAGACATTTTGGTGTCCAAGGAAGATGCTTTATGGTCAATATTACCTTAGGTAAAAGTGGCATCTTGTGGAATAGTAGGCTCCACTAAAAAATTGGTAAGTGGGTTGATAATGATGAATTTCAGTTTGAGCTTAATAATCACTTTATCCCTAATAGGGGTAGTCAACATTTCCTTTGATAGCTTATTAAGGATGGAACCCATCCTGGAGGTACACCTATAGGCTTAAGCTCATTAGGAATGATCACATTTGGCCTCCTTCCCATGTTAAAAGCTTCTAGCTTTCCAATTCCCTTGATGAGAGGCTTAGTTATGTAGGTCCAATAGGTAGGAGCTGGACAACCTCAAAAATCATTCCAAACTAGAGAGTAGCTCTAGCGGTACCAGAATTTATTATAACCTGAGAGAATCTAATAGTGGACCCCTCTCTTAGCTTAGTAGTCATCATGTTTATATTATTTTGGTTGACTTGGTCGTAGATCATAAATTTTAACCTGATATTTAATTCTACAATGACACCATATAATTTATTTTTTTCAACCAGAGATAAAGAGAGAAGTAATCCCCAATGAAGTCGCCATAAATTTGGTTGCTTAGAAAAAATACCTTTGAGGATGCTTGCGGGAAAAATTTATGACACGACATAGGATTTAGGATTTTCTTACTTGGATGAGCAAATGAGTCATTAATAAGTAAAAATATTATCTCAAAAGATAAATATATTATTATATAATGGATTCAATCATTTAATAAATGACTCCTAAGGCTAATGGATCTTTAATGTACCAAAAAGTTTTTCCCTCAACTACATAGAAGTAGAGTAGGGTTTATTTTAAATTAGGTTCATGGTTCCTTATAAGCAAGCCCTTATAGTTAATTATATCTTAGGAACAAAGGATATTTCCTAATAATACTCTCAATTAAAGAAGTAAGCTATTATTTCTATAGATTTCTAAACTGGTTTCCAAAGGAAATGATAATTTAAAATTTTAATTAGGAATGATCCAAAGTGGAAAGACTTATTTTTTTGGAAGTCACAAGATGAAGTAGGAAATTCCTTTTGATAATGGGATTCTCAATATGCATTTCAACTATCCTATCATTAGGCTTTAAATTTTAGAATTTAATCTAGATTTTGAGTTGATAATTTCTTAAAACCTAGGGCTTAGATTCTAACAGCACAAGACTGCAGAAATGCCTAGGGTTAAAGACTTACTTTGAGGAGGATGCTTTAAATCCAAAGTCTATATGTGTTCTAACACAAGTCAGATGCTCAACCTAGTTCCACTTTTAGGAATTATCAACCATTCTTTTCGCTTGAGGGAAGATACATATCCCTGACTCTTCGGACTTATAACCCGCCTGAAGGGCTACCAGCTAACACTGCTTAAACACATTTTTAATTCATGATGCCAAGTCTCATGTATGTAACATGTTGGGCTATTGCATTTTAGGAAAGAATCTAAAAATGTAGACTCACTCCCTAATCCCTAAGATCATGTAGGTATGATAAGCACTAGCTAATACACATTTTTAGCTTTTAAATATTTTGACTCATGATTCTTTTAAGGTATTGGGGTATGCATTTTTATGCCTACATGCCATGTAATTAGAAGGGGTTATGGGCCAAATTAATAAAGAAGGTAGACCTCCCTAAGAAGGCGGTCATCCTCATAGGTCTGATGCCCCTTTTGTGCAATGGGTGAAGTTTCCAATTCACGGAGTTAGAACAATATGCTAGCATGGTTCATAAAAGTTAATTATTTTTTTGTTGATTTTAAATTTTTTTAACACTTTAATTTATGTGAAGTTTTGAGTTTCTTTATTTTTATGTTTGAGTTGATTAGATTTTAAATTGGGTAGAAAATTTAGTTTTCTAAGGAGCTTAATCATCCATGCATTTATCACAGGAAACACAGTAAAGAAAGAAAAACCTAGAAAAGTCCGTTTATTATATTCTGCACCCAAAATAAATCAAGCTAATTTTAGATTAAAGAAAGGCCAATATAATTGAGAATCATTGTATACCCTGGAAGAAAGAGAAAATGAGCAGTAGAGCTCTTCCCTTATACACCTAACCTAGAACTAAAGTTTTGATCAATGGGTCTTACGGGATCGCCTCCTTCTTTAGGGACATCCATTGGGCTGCAAGGGACCTCTACACCAATCTTTTGGTAGGGTTAGCTCATGTTAATCTTGGACCTCATAGATTCTAACCTAATTCTAATCTCAAATTTACATTTTAAATTTAAAAATAAATCATAATCCCTATAAATTAGATGTCAAGACATAGTGCGGATTTAACATGAGCTGCTTGTCAAGCCCACATGTCATATTGGACCATGCTTAAGGAATTAGGCATACTTATAAGAAAATAGCATTTATAATTTATTTATGATAACAATCATTTTAGTATAGTCCCCCTGTAGAAAATAGTATTAGTTCTAAAAAGAATGTTTTACCATCTAGTTTAACGGGTAAACAATCCTAGACATGTAGTCTAAAATAGTACACCACAAAGACATACATCACATCATATCATGGGATATCACAAAATATCATAAATCAGCCTAACCTAAGTCTAAGTTTCGTGACCTAATGATCTAGTGTATGAAGAAAATAAGCTTATGTGGCAAGACTCTGCTAAGCCTTTTTAGTTCAAGTTTCAATTTGGGTTTCGAAGTTTGTTAGATTTACCTTTGGATTATTTCAATTCAAATGATTTAATAATTTATGATTTTTTTTTCATTTTCAAAATCATTTTTATGTTAAAGTCAAGTTTAGGTTTCCAAGAATGAAGAATAAAATAAATTCCACTTTCGGGTGAACCCCATCTATTCAACATCCTAAATCCTAATTGAATGAAGCCTTCACCATAAGATGAAGGTTCATTCCAAAGACCTAACTAAGATCCTTAAGTATCTTAATTAATCCATTAAAATTCATTTAGATGATTTGGGTTTGAGTTCAATTTAGATTAACATTTCAAATTTTCCTTTGGAATTTAATTCTTCTTTTAATTTCTTTGATTTGATTAAATCTTCTTGATTTAATTTATTTTCAATTTGGTTTTGATTGGTTTAACGTTTATTTCATTAATGTCCATGTCCATTTAATTTATGTTTAGTCTGTTAGAATTATGTTAACCTAATATATTTAGGTTAATGTTTTAATTCATTCTTAGCTTGCACTAATTATGGATTAAGATTTCTTTTATTGGTTGATAATGAATTTAATAAATTATGTACTTTAAGGTTTAATTAGATTTTACAATTTTAATGATTTCTATTAAACCTTAAGTATGTAATGGATTAAATTCTTTGACTTAGAGTGTTGGAAAATTGTCTTTAGGTGTTCTGATGTTAATGAAGATGTTTTAAATTACTTTAATGATTTTGTGATTTTTTTTAGTTTATTATTTAATTATATTGACTTGGAGACTTAGAAATTCAACAATTCCCAATGCAGAAGTCAATCTCATTTGAAAATTTTATGGCACATGGGATTCCAAACCAATTTGATATTTCTAAATTTTCATTTTAATCACATGCAAGATTAGGGTGTAATTAAGATTTTAATTATTTCATTAAAATCTAAATTAAACTTAATTTAGGAGGAATTAATTAGGATTTTATTTTTCTAGATTACTATATAAAATGCATCCATATATGGCTCATTTGGAATTTTGGAGTTTTAATTAATTTATTATGATTTTCTAAGTTCAATTTAATTAATTAAAATAATTAATTGTTAATTACCAAATTAGACCATTTTGTAATTTATTAAGTTTCAATGGGTTTCATTGATGAGTTTAAATTCATTAAGGTTTTTTATGTTAATTTAAAGTGATTTGATCAATTTTCATGACTTATTTTATTTAATATTAATTTATTTCATTAAAATTGAAGTTTAGAGTTTGAAATTTAATATCTTTTGATTTACTATGAGATAAATCATGAAAAATTTTTCTAAGGTGCATTTTAACCTCAGTTTTTGTTCTCAAAAGTTTCATTTCAATTGTATTAATGGTTCATGATTAATTTAAGTTTGATCAATTTCATTTAAAGTCAAATTAATCTAAAATTACATGAAATTAATTGGGGATTTTGGGTTTAATGGATTCTATTCATTGAGTTGAATCCATAGAGCCCTCAATTGCATTTTTTGAATTTATATTTTATTTATTATGATTTTGTGAGTTTTCTAGCCTTTTATTAATAAATTTTTAATTAAGAAAAATGATAAAATCACATTTTAATGAGCGGTGCAGATGTGGCACCATTTCCATGTGACGTAGCACCATTGGACCATGTGGGATTGATCCTGACCGTCCGATCAAAGATTAGATGGTGCTAATTTCTCTTGTGATTTCTTATAGGGATTTAATTAGACCGTCCGACTATATCTCAGTCATTTGTTCTAAATAGAGGGAATGGACGGTGGACATCATTCCCTATTCTCTCAAATGAGATACAGATGTCGTCAATCATATTTGACAAATTTTTAGGGATCCATACTAAATGTCAACATGATTTTATTGTAAAATGACCAAGGATCAATTTACAAACAATCCATATGGTTTGATCTTCTTGGGGATCAAGTTCTCTTCATAAAAGACCAAAAAAATTTACTATAGGCATTAGTTGTGAGGCATACCTTGTCGGCGGCAATCCTCGATGGTCGCCATGCTCTGAGCACCTTTGCCTCGATGGGATGAAGTCATGGATGTGATTTGATAGCTTGCCACCCCCACCAAATGCCTTAGAGAACAACTTGTGGCCGTTTGTTATCTATTTTGGCCATTCTCCAACTCGTCGGGAGAGTAAGGATCGGAGGAAGATTCTATGGGAAAAATTTATAACACCACAAAGGATTTAGAAATTTCTTATTTGGATGATCAAATTGGTCATTAAGGAGTAAATATATTATGTTGGAAGATAAGCATGTTATCCAATAATGGATTCAATCATTTAATAAAAGACTCATAAGGCTAATGGGTCTTTTATATACTAGAGAGTTTTTCCCTGAACTACATGGGAAGTAGAGCAGGGTCTATTCTAAACTGGGTTCATGGTTTCCTATACAGAAAAGCCCCTATAGTTAATTATATTTTAGGAATGGAGGGTCTCTTCTTAAGAATACTCTTGATTAAAAATTTAAGTTATTATTTCTATGGAGTTCTAAGTTGGTTTTTAAAAGTACGATATTTGGAATGATCTAAAGTGGGAAGAGTTCTTTTGGGAGCCAAAAAGGATGACATAAGAAATGCCTGCTGATATTGGGATTCTTAATTAGCATTTAACTATCCTATCATTGGGCTTTGAATTTTGGAATTTAATTTAGATTTTGAGTTAACGTTTTCTTTAAATTTTAGGGCTTAGATTCTATCAGCAAAAAACTATAGAAATTCTTAGGGTTGGAGACTTACTCTGAGGAGGATGCTTCAGAACCTAAGTCTACAATTTCTCTTAACATAAGTCAGATGCTTGACCTAATTTAATTTTTGGAAATTATCGACCATTCCTCTCACTTGAGGGAAGAGACCTATCCCTGACTCTTCTGGACTTACAACCCTCCTGAGGAGGTCACAACTCACACCACTTAAGCATTTTAAATTCATGATCCTAAGTCTCATATATGCAATATGGCTTGTTGTGTCTTCTTAAAAAAGAAATCCAAGAACCTAGACTCACTCTCTAATCCTAAAGATCATGTAGGATATGAAATACTAACTAATACACATTTTTAGCTTTTAGATATTTTGACTCAAGCTTCATTTAAGGCCTTGGGTATGCATTTTTATGCCTAAACTCCATGCAATTAGAATTGGTTAGGGGCTTAAAATGTGCTTACATAGCCCCCTATAAAAGATAATGTTAATTCTAAAAATAACATCCTACCATCCATACTACTGATAATCAATCTTCAACATGCAGTATAAAATAATACCCTGTAAAGACATGTAAAGCACATCACATCACAACACAGAGTATCATAGAATATCACAGATCAACCTAACTTAAGTCTGTGGTCCGTGACCTAATGATCTAGTGTGAAGGAAATAGTTGTGTGGAAAACTTTTCTAAGCAATTTTAGTTCAAGTTTTAATTTGGAGTTTTGAATTTGTTTGATTTACCTTTTGATGGTTTCACTTCACATGATTTAATGTTTATTTTTCAAGTTCACTTTTATTTTACTAAAGTTAAGTTTAGATTTTTAACAATGAAGAGTAGAATAGATTCCACTTTGGGTGAAACCAATTCTATTCAACATCCTAAACCCAAATGGAATGAGACCTTCATCTTGATATGAAGATTCATCCCAAAGGCTAACTATGATCCTTAAGTATCTTAATTAATCCTTCTAGTTTCATTTAGATGATTTGGATATGAGTTAAGTTCCAAATATTTCAAAATTTAATTATTCATTAAATTTCTTTATGATTTGATTTATTATTCTTTCTTAGTTTAGTTTACTTTTAATTTAATTTGTTCTATTTTAATTGATTTGGATTGGTTTAACATTACTTTATTAATGTTTAGTTTGAGTTATGTTTATGTTTACTGAATTTTGTTTACTTTTATTAAATTCATGGTCATTTAGTTTGAGCTATGTTAATCCTAAGACACTTAGGTTAATGTTTTAATATATTCTTAGGTTATAATGATTATAGACTATGATTTTATTGATTATTTGATTATAAGTTCATTAGCATTAAGGATTGATTAAACTTAATATTAATTATTAGTTTCGTTAACCCTTAAGTATGTAAATGATCAAGTTCTCTGATTTAGGATGTTGGAGAATTATTATTGAATGTTTCGGTGTTGGTGAATTTTATGAATTTTGTGATTTTGTATTTTTTTAATTTCTTATTTGATTTATATTAACCTGGAGATTTGAAAATTCAATAATTCTCAATCCAAAGGTTAATTAGGTTTGAAATTTTTATGGAAAGTGGATTACTTGACAATTTCATATTCTTAAAGTTTCATTTTAATCAAATGCATTATTAGGGTGTAATTAAAGTTTTAATTATTCTATCAAAACCTAAATTAAGTTTTATTTAATGAAGATTATTTGGGGATTTTGTTTTTGATTACTCTCTGAAAGGCACATCCATAAAGGGTTTGTTCATAATTTTTGAAAACTTGGTTGATTTATTATAATTTTTCTAAGTTCAAGCTAATTATTTGAATTAATTAATTCAATAAATTGCCAAATTAGACCATTTTGTGATTTATTAAGTTTCAGTGGGTTTCATTAATGTATTTAAGTTCATTAATATTTATTATGTCAATTTGAAGTGATTTAATTCATTTTTATGCTTTATCTTATTTAATTTAATTTTATTTAATTGAAATTGAAGTTTGGAGTTTGAAATTTAATATCTTTTGATTTACATTTTAATAATTCATAAACAATTTTCTTAAGGGGTATTTTAACTTCAATTTTAGTTCCCTAAAGTTTCATTTCAATTGGATTAGTGGTTTGTGATTAATTTGAGTTTAATTAATTTTATTTAAAGCCAAATGAAGTCAAAATTAACCAACATTAATTAAAAATTTTGGGTTTAATGGATTCTACTCATTGAGATGAATCCATGGAGCTCTCATTTGCATTTTTTAGATTTATTTTAATTTTTTATGATTTTTTAAAGTTTTTATCTTTTTATTAATGATTTTTTAAATATTTAAAATGAGAATTTTCATTTTAAACAGTAGCGTCGTTGCTATGTGGCGCATCGCCCCTGAGCCATGCAGAATCCATGTCAAAAGTGGTGCCACACGAGATGGATTGCGGTCATCCGATTAAAGATTGGATGGTTCTGATTCATTCCACAGTTTCCTATAGGCATAGAATCAAATCATGCAACTAGATCTTGGTCGTTTGTTCCAAATAAAAGGAACGGGTGATGGAGATCATTCCCCATTCGCCTTTGACAAGAGACAAAAGCAATTCATCCAATATGAAAAATTTCCACCGATCTAAGGCTGAATTCAATATGATTTTGATTATAAAATGATCAAGGGTCAATTTGCAATCAATCTATATGGGTGATCCTCATGGGGATCAAATTCATTTCACAAAAGACCTAAATCAACTGCTAAAGGAGTGGCATTCATGGCTTACCTCAACTTCGGTGGCTTCTGGCAATGAGATTAACTCAAACACCTTCGCCTCGATGGGATGAAGCTGTGGACATGATTTGGTGGCTTGCCTTCCTACCAAAAGGCTTGGAGACCAACTTGTAGCCATTTTTTGTCAGGTTTGACTATTCTCACGGCTTTCCGATACCGAACCTGAAGATTGAGGTCACCTTGACCTCTTGAATGAGTTGGAATGTTTAATTTAAGGTGAAACACTCTCCCTCTCATTTTTTCCATTAGAGGCCAAGAGGTAACAATCGAATTTGGCCAAATTCTGGCTTGCTGGAAATGAGAGGTTTGGGAATGCTCAAATTATTCTTCTCTTCATCATGTGAATGATTTGAAATGAAAAGAAGGGTAGAAGAGGGTCTCTCTCCCTTTTTCCATACATGGGTGAGATCCATGTATGTAAGCTTTTAGGTGGTTGGATTCTATCCATCCTTGTGAGTTTGTTTGGATAAGAGATTTTGGGGAGAAAGTCAATTCATCTTCTTTCCTCCCATGGCAGAGAGCATGGCCTCCATGGATTCTCTCTTGGTTGCTTTGTTTGTTATCCCTCTTGGAAGAAGCCAAGTATTCCTTGATTTCCTCTTTTGAGGCCCTCAATTAATTGGAAAAAAGCCAAATTACTTCATGCCAAGAGGTGGATGGGGTATGGAGGAGGGGAAATGAAACTTGAATTCCCTTTATGGACTCAAAATCTTCTTCTCCTCTTATAATTCTTTGATTTGTTTTTATTTTTATGACTTTTGGCATAACCATCAAAGCCTTTAAGCTAGTGTTTGGCTACCCAAATCAAACCCAATTTGAGTTTGAGGTTAAATCTAAATCCATTTGAAAATTGGATTGGACATTTGAACCCAATTCAAACATTTAGATTCAAAGTGTTTTGATTTTGATTTATTTCATTTAATTTTTGATTCAATCATCTTTAATAGATGATTTATTAAGCTTTAATTTAATTAATTCATTTAAGATTTCAATTAATTTTATATTTCATTTCATTTCAACCCATTTTGGCTTAAATGGGTTAAGTTTGATTTCAATTTGGTTCAAATGACCCATTTGACTCAATTGAATTTTGTTTGGACTCCAATCATGCTTAATCATATGTGTGAAATGATTTGGAGTGATAAATTTCATTTGATTTTAATTTTAATTCATTTGAACCCATTTGACCCAAATTGGGTTTAATGGGTTAAGCTTGGGTTCATTTGGGTCGAATGACCAATTTGACAAAATTATACCCAATGATGAGTTGGATTATGTTTGATTATCATTTCCAAATGACTTTCCAAATGACATTCAGATTTTACAATGTCTGGATAAAGCACAATGGCTTGTGAAGCATGGGTCAAGGTTAATGATTATGATCCTTGGATGAAATTGTGGAAACTCCATAAAAAGCTTGCTCAAGTATTAAAGTCTTGGAATTGGTAAGTGTTCAGGTATATACATAAGATGGTGTCCAATGCTGAGAGCAAAGTCCCTGAATTGGAGAAGTTAATTACTCGGGATAATTGAATCAAAATTCAAGAAGATCTACAGAATGCCTATCAGGAACTTCCAACTTCTAATCAGTAATGAGGAAGATTTTCTTCAACAAAAGGCTGCAACTATGATTTTCATGGAAGGGGAAAGGAATACCAAATTTTACCATGCTTGTATTAAGAAGCGAAGGGAATTTAAAGCAATTTTAAAGATAAAGGATGAAACAAAGGAATGGCTTATAACCATGATGACATTGTTGATAGCGCCAATGGATATTTTCAAAAATAGTTTGTTAACTCTTCTAACTCCTTGCAGAAAATTGATCACAATTTGTTCAAGGATGATGCGGAGGTGATTAAGCTTGCTGACCTGGCCTTTACCCCTTCAGAATTAGAAATTACAGCAGCACTTCAAACCCTTCATGGACAGAAAACAGCTGGGCTTGATGGATTCACGACTCTTTTTATCAAGTTGCTTGGGACTGGATGAAGGGATATATCATTAATGCAATCCATGCTTTTTCCAGGGCCAAAGTATGCACAGGTATTTTGCTTTTTTATCCATTGCTCTCATCCCTAAAGCAAATGACAAACACAATTGGGAAAGGTATAGACCTATTAGCTTCACTGCTGTAATAATTAGACTAATTAGCAAAATTATCACTTTGAGACTCCAACCCTTACTCCTTGATATTATCTACAAGAATCAAGCTGCTTTCATTCAAGGTAAGGGAATTACTGAGAACATTTTGCTGGTTTAAGAACTAGCAATAGACATAAATAAGAAGTGTAGAGGTGGTAATCTCATTAATCTAATTATCAAACTTAACATTAAGAAGGCATATGATAATATTAGCTGGAGCTTTATCTTAGAAGTACTCAAATCAAGGGGTTCTAATCAAGAGTTCTGTTTGCTGATTGAGACATTCTTTCTAACAATTTCTACTCCATCTTTATAAATGAGGAGGCTAACAAGGTGATCCACTCTTTCCCTACATATTTATATTGGCTATTGATTACCTTTCAAGAAATCTGAATGTACATTTCAATGAACATCCAAATGTTCAATATAAAGTGAGTGGAAAACTTCCCATTTCTCATTTAATGTTTACAGATGATGTATTGATCTTTTGTAACGCTAGCAAACAATCTATTCAAACTATAATCAAAATACTTAACTGTGAAAAGCTATCTGTCTTGGAGTTCAGCAAAGCCAAATGTACATTTGTAGTGGGGAAACAATGCAATTACAAAAAGATTACTTGGATAAGACATCAAACAAGGTTTGCTAAAACAAATCTTCCTTCCAAATATTTGGGGGTCAGCATCTTCAAAGGATCTCTTAAAAGTCACATATTTTGAGGATATTCTAGCAAAGGCTCAAAGACAAATTAACTCTTGGGAAAATAATTTTTCTCTCCATTGATGGTAAAATTACCCTCATCAAGAGTGTTTTATCTTCAATTCCTCTCTACACAATTCAGTCTTTTAGACTACCCATCACCATCCAGAATAAATTAGAGAGATTGTTCAACAAATTTCTTTGGAGTGGTAATGGTAGATCTATCCATTGGAAGAGTTGGAAGAAGATGTGTAAGCCAAACGAGGTGGGTGGTTTCTGTTTTAGAACACTTGAGGACTCTATTTTGATAAACAACATTAAATTATGGATAAACTTTAGAAAGAATTGTGCATTATAGGCAAATTATATGTGGAGCAGGTATTGTCACAACACTCATCCTTCACTTGCCCAATCCAAGAAGAAAATTCATTACCATGGAGAGCTATGCTCAAGAGCCGAGACATTGCTGAAACTCTCATTTTTGAGACTTGGGAGACGGAAAAGTTAATTTCAGCATGGATAATTGGTTGACATTGGGCATTATTAAGCAGCTTGTTGAGCTGAATGTTCCAGACCATCTCCAGGTCAGAGATTTTGGGTGGAGGGAAATGAGATGAGATTAAGCTGAATCAATTCTTGAATCATCAGCAAGTGCAAGACATCATACAGATTCTAATTTCTGCAAGTAAGAGGTATAATTTGGTAATCAAGTGTAAGCACGATTCAATATCTTCGTCTAAAGCCATCTATACAACTGTCATGAAGACTAGCATAACCATTTGTTAAGGGAGAAAAATCTGGAGCAAAGCAATTAAACCCTCCATATCCTTTTTCAATTGGTGATTGCTTCATAACATATTACCAATATATGATATTCTCAAACTCAAAGGGCTAAAATTGCCTTCTATTTGCCTATTATGTTGTAATGAGGCTAAATTTATCCAACACTTATTCTACCAATGCCCTTTTAGTATGCAGGTATGGAACCAACTGGAGATTGATATACATACTATGATTCATACACAATACAATTTGCATTTGGAAAGTCTGAATGCCTGGGGGAATGCAGGTTGTAGCTGTATATCCAACAAACATACTGTGATCATACCCATTATTGTTACTTGGTTTACATGTATGACCTGTAATTCAAATAAGCATGAGAATGGTAGAATTCAACCAAGTCATGTAATAAGGAGAGTATATGCATACATTAGTAAGGCATTCAAAGCAGGAGTCTTTAACTAGATAAAGGGGATTAGCAAGTCACCAATTACTTTGGTACAATGGAAGAAACCCAGCAGCCAGTGTGTTAAGATTATTATTGATGGATGTTTCCACTCAACAAATAATATTGCAAGTATTGGAGGAATTTTCAAAAATTCAAAGGGGGAGTGTATACTATACTTTGCTATGCCGTGTCATGTCAGTTCGATCTTACACTCTGACATGCTAGCCTGTTTAGTTGCTCTCAGGATTGCCAAGGGAGTAATGGTTTCGAAGTTTTGAATTGAATCAGACTCCATGCAACTGGTCAAGATTCTGAATCGTAGCAGCTCGGTACCTTGAGAATTAATTAACCTTCACAAACAAATTACATTGTGGACAGCAAATATGGATCTAAAATTTCACATATCTATCGGAAAGGAAATAGACCTGCGGATTACCTTGACAAACAAGAAGCTAAATTGGATGGCCTCTTGCTTTTGAGGGTATCAGATAAATATACTTTATTTTAGATACATAATGATAATATTAACTTATATCATAATCCCTTTTGTTTTTGCTGTATTCAAATATTGATATATATTGAAATCATTCTGCTTTAAAAAAAAAAACCCTTTTAACCAGCTTGTCTCCTGCAGTGATTTTATTTGCCATGTGTCCTCCATTACTTTCTAAGATCCATTTATAAAGAAGTTAACGAAAAACTGTTGGGATACAAAATATATGCAATAACTACCATCCCCTATAACATTACAACATTAAAACGATAGCACTCCCAACAGGTTAGCCGAGTCAACTGCTCCTACAACCAACAGTCCACTTGGTAAGCAATAAGAAAGATCCACTAAACGTCAACGCATAAATTATTTGAAGGCAAAAACAAACTAAGGGTCAGGAGCTTCAGAATGGCTGTTCATAATATGAGACATTATCTTTGAGATTTGGAAAATGGCATTCTGGACCTGAGTGTCATCTGAATCTGTCAGGCGCGCCCATGGAGGTGATTGTGAGCTTGACTGGTATCCAATTGTATATACTTTATCTTTTCTGAGCTTTGATAGCGCTTTCTCCAAGTCTGACTGCTTCAATGCTCTTGGGCCCTGTATGAGGAGGCAAGTTAATGCTATTATATGAAAAAAAGAACAAAATATCCTAATGCATGGGATTCCATTAATAAAGGATTTGAGAACAGGTTTATTTATGCATTCTGCAATGCAGAAAGCCTATTTATCTGAATCTAACACGAGATTTTCAAATCATGATAGAGCCACTTAATAATTATTTCATGCATGACCTCCGATGATTCTAACTAAAAGGAAATTGCCAACAGTAATAACTGGTCATTTACAAGATTCAGCTTCAAGTGAACCATCAAAGCATTTTTCATAACCAGCCTAAGATTTTGGACTTAAGGCTGGTTTAACCGCAACCCATCTAACAACCTGAAGATTTTTAGGTAGAAATGTGGTTGATAAGTATAACAAATGGTAAAATTAAGCGCAAACCTACTAATGAAAATCTGAAATTCTACTTGTTTCAGAAGCATAAAATGTTATCATTCATATGAATTGCATCATTATATTATATTTTCTTTAAGCTTATTTTGAGTATATGCATATGAGGTCGGCTCTTAAATAAAAAAAAAGAGTTTTAGAGTATTTAAAATAATCTATCAGGTCTAACTAACTGCTGCAAGGTCTCTTATTAGTCTATTGAAGTCAATCCAGCAATTGTGGAGTTCAGAATCATTGCCATGATGGGAACTGCAAATTGCTATTCAATTTATTTCTTAAATATGTCGTGTCACTACCTTCTCGCTTAGTTATTTTCTAGGTGGAGTCTTTTCCGCTCAGATGTCTTGAAGCTTGAAGCCTCTTTTGCTTGATGCTAATTTATAGTACCACCTCAATCATGTCCTGCCTCTATTTGTCCTATTGTGTTATTGATGACTTACAAGTTGGCTTGTTGTGCAGCTTGCCTTCTCCACTAACTCAGTTACAATGTTGCATCACTGAGTCTGGGTCCTCTGTCGCTAACTGCTCTGAAAAAAATTCTATTTTCTTATATTCTTAATGTAATTCTAAAAGTGAAATTTATGAAAATATTTAGGATTCATGTTAGATGTATTGAAACCTAATAAACCTAATATTTTGGGTACATTTCTATAAACTTTGTATAGTTTATTATCTTGGATTTTTTAATCCTATAAATGCAACTCCAATTTTTCTCCCTTGTGTGCATGCACTAGTTGATGAGTGTTCTTAGTGTTCTTTGAATGCTTCACAAATATGAATTGACTGCTTCTGGAGGGCGACTCATTATGTAGGCATTACCCTAATTATTCCCTTGGAAATAATTTTGATTATTTTCTTGTCTTTTTAATTAACTAAATGCTTGTTTTATGGTAATTAAAATTTTGTAAAGTGAGAAATATAATGTGCCTTCACTTTGAAGTGCGAACTTAGTTTTTACCTTTTAAATTTACTATTTATTGTTATTTTTTGTGAAATTGTAAATTTTGGACTACTATTAAATAATCTCTTACAATAACAGGATGTGTTTTTTTGTTCTTAAATTAAAAGCAACAAAATCTTGTTAAATTATGAATTAGTAACATGCAAACTGTAATTTTATTTTCTTTCCATCACGTTAGATTTAAAATCCTAGAACCTTACTCATCCTATATTAAATTAGTATTAAAGAATGTGTCAATAGGTCACTAAGAGGAGAAGCAAAATATCAAGAGCAATCAACAAATCACCAAAAGGATGATGTTCTAACCATTTTACAACACCAACTAAAAGATTTTTTTAACTAAAAAGACCAACTAAGCATTTTCAAAATTGAATTAATGAGCAACCTGGAACTTTGGGGAGTAACCAACTACTTCCTCAAAAGTAAAATAGTGTGCAGCCTAAATGAATTGAGAATTCCTCGCTACTATCAGTAGATGATAAGTCCACCATGAATGAAATAATCAAGATAATTGATATAGAGAGTATGCAATGAAAATTATAGCAATCGATAATAATCTTAGAACATAGTGGATGTGTCTATTTATGATAGGAAAATAGGTCCTGAGGCAGTCTGTAATGAGTAATGAATAATGAATACAAAAAATTTCTTTTACTGGAAAACAATATATAGAGAGTTGTAATAAATATTTGTAACATTAAAACTTACGGCCAAGAAAAAAAGCGTTGGAAAGATCTAGAATGACAGAGAACATTCAGGATTGGAACCTATCACCACATGGGCTGAAATGAAATTGGTTATTTAAAGAATAATGCCTGTATCTTATCAAAATCTTCTACTAGAAAAGTTTTAACTCAAACGAGGAACTAAGGCTATAACGGAGTATATGAAAAAAAATAAAGATTTGTTGTTATGCTTAAAGATTTTGAAGGATTTAAAACTAAACTTTTAAGATCTATGATTAGAAGAGGCCGTGAAATTAGACACCTTATAATGTAACTCTCAAAGAGGTCATTCAACTAGAACAGGATTTAGAATAATTGCAAAAATTTCAACACCCAAATTAAATAATATTTTCCAAAATAGTCAGGCCAAACAACCACATCAAAAAAATAGACAAATAAATCAAAGAAAAATCTATAACTATCACGTCAAGACCCAAAATTATTATGATGGCCTGTTTTTAAATGTCACCAAATGGGACGCTCTAGAAGTTGACGTGTAGAAACTTGCACATTAATATCAAAGAAGATGATGAACACAATTATGGAGAAGATGTGCAGTAATTCAATGAAAAAATAAGCAATTCTAAAGTGCCTGGATCAAAGATTCCTTTAATATTGTGGTCAAATGAACTCTTAAATGCATGAAATTAAACATCAAACAACACCCACAATCTTGTAAGGTTGTGCCAACAGAATGAAATTGTAATTACCACAACTCATGTATTTAGTTCTCATTCAACTTGGTGCCGTCTTATCAATGGATATTGTGCATGTCATTCATGATCAACCTTCATTGTATGATTTAAACATAATTCAATTCACTGAATTAAATGCATGTTTTAAAGGTCAATGATAACAAGATTATTTTTAAAAACCTAAAGAAGCTTCCACATCAAATGAATTTAAAAAACCTTCACATATTCTAATCCCATATGCATTTGAGAAAGAAAGCAAAACTAATGGGGTTATTTATGCCATGATAGATGTAGAATAAACCAAGATGAAATTAAGAGCATATTAGTGTGTAATAATGTTGGTCAATTGCATGTTAAGTTTAAAGATTTGTGATCTGATTAATTAGCACTACCTAGAAATATCCAAAAATCAATGATCTAATCATGTTATCATCATTACTTAATTTATTTTATTATAAGATGAACTTAACAACCAAATGGAATTAAAAAAAAGTAGGCTTTAAAAAATTAATTAAAAAAAAGCACAAGTCTTTAACGCCTATTTTACTCACATCTAAAACAAAATAAAAGTTGGAGAATGCAAGTGAATAATCGAAACTAATAAAATCATAATCAAGTGTAGAATTCTTAGTATGCCAACATTAGATGATATGCTAGACAATGATGACTAGGGCAATGTTATTCTCAAAAATTGATTTGATAAGTAGTTTTCACTACATAATAGTGAGACAAGATGAATGGAAAATCACTTTTATGATAAAAGATTATTTAAATGAATGGTTATTGATGGCTTTCCAATTAATTAATACACTAAATACTTTCAAAAGGATTACGAATCATATTTTAAAATTTTTAGATGTTTATTTTGATAATATTCTAATATATTATGAATCTTAATAAAGTCTATCAAAACTTATTGTTGATCCAAATTTGTTCATAGGCTAAAGCAAAACCTCTCGAGACACTTGAGAAGTAGGGTTAATGAAGAGAAGGATAATAGATAATAGAAAGAATGCAAGAAGAATGTTCAATTTTATTATCTTTTAAGTGGTCTTAATACAAGATGAAAGAATTCTCTTGATCCAGAGAGAGAAAATAAAATTTGAGATGAGAGGATCTTGGGCTAAAATATCCTTTAATCTAAACAGAGCCCCTAACAGAGGCACCTCGCCCCTCTTTTTATAATATTTGGAGGACGGAATAGTACGAAAGATGAGTACAAATAAAATCGGTTGAGTACAAATAGAGACTCGTCTTGATTTAAAGCGAGTGCTCATTGGCAAATGATGAGCCTCATAACGAGTGACTTGCGACTTGATTTATGTGTGGCTATTGATTCTGCTTATTATGGGGCTGGTCGTTCTTCCCTAGATATTGCCTCATGGTAGTCTTTGTCCATGTGAGCGGTGTCCGTGCTCCTTCTGACTTTCTTTCTTTGCTAGCAATGCCTACGGCGAGTCTTCAACATTTGGATAGTTTACTTATTTTGGGTATGCATTTAGCTCTCGGATTCTTCTGCTCCTTTGTAAAGGCGACTCACAAAAAAGATAAAAGAATAAAAGTTAATTAGCTTATAATAATTATTAAAAAGAAAAAGAATCATTAAATGTTACATCACCTTTTGACTAGGTTTAGTTCTTTAGGCAAATCTCCTACTTCGAACTATAAAAGGAGCCTTAACCTTCTTAAGAAAATTTACTAGATCCTACATTCGCTGAAGATATGTTGCTTTTAATTGTCGAGTCTTTAGTTGATTAAAGAATAAGTGTATTTGCCATGGAATATAAGAGACCCGGTGACGATGCCAACTCCTCTGAACTATGGGTTGGCCTTTAGAAAAAGATGAAGAAATCCATGGATCTAGCGGAAGTTGTCACTATTACTTCTGTGGGGATGAGTACCTCTAATACCCCAGCCCCTAAAACCATCCTCAGTTCATCCCCAAGAGACAACAGTGAGTGTGCACGAGAAGGAGACTATCACTCCCCTTGTTTGCCACAAAAAGGTAGTGGTGAGAAGGTCAGTGTGTACCTCCCCTGTGACTACCATTGTAGAGGAAAGTTCCGTTGAGGTAGAATTAATTCTATTATGCTCTCATTTTTCTTAAGCACTTTTAAACTTTATTATAGCATTCCAACTAATTGTGGCGAGTGTGCAAGAATCGATCAAGGGCAATAGTCAGAGACTAGTCAAATAATTCCCTATAGTTCAAGTAATCAAAAAGATGATTTATCTTATCATGGGCGATCTGCTAGGTCATTGTCCAAGTGAAGAGGAAGTCTGTTTGCTTGAGCAGTGGCTCTCTTCTCTAAGAATTCTGCCCTTTGTCGATTAACTTATTGAAATTCCCTTAGCCATTTTTGATGAATTTATTTTACATCGTTCAAGGACAACTCCAGACCTGCCACGAGCTAATGTGGCTACGTTGAGTTTCACTTTGATTGAGGATCAAACCTAACAGAGCCAAACGACACCCACCTTGTCTTCGAGATCACTTCACATCCACTGACATCCAGAAGATGCTAGCTAGTTTTCCTCCTCACAGTGATGAATCTAAGAGGAACGAGTTTGCTGCAATGAAGGAGGAAAGCCAGGTGAAGGAACCACTGGTGTTTGTAGACTCGACCAAGCTCACCAACCTGCAAGAGTAAGTTGCCATTTTGGAGAAAGACTTGAGCTCATCGAGGCAAGAGTTGGGCAAGCTCAAGTCCTTTGCTAGAGCAGTGAAGACAAGTCGTTGAGGCTGAATTCCAATGAAGCTCATCGAGGTGTGTTGACCTCTCTCAATGCTCGATGAAGTTGAAAGGATCTTCTCTCTTCATTACGGTGCCAACTTCACGTTGATTACATGTGAAAAAGGGGAAGTTCGGTAAGAAATGGCACTCGGATCTCATTATAAAAAAATTCAAAGAATAATAGTGGAATTATAGCAATTGTGTTTATAATTTAATTTTCTGCAATAAATATATAAAGAAAAGTTTACTTCATAATAATCTTTTCTTTTTCGAGTGTTATTATTTTTTTTACGATTGCGAGAAAGAATTTTTTAAGCACTTTTGTCTCCGCATTACTAAGCCTTCTAGCATCTATAAGTGTAGTTTCACCGTAAAACTTTATTACAACTCATTGTAGAGCGAGTGATATCCTTGTCGAGCGACTGAACTATACTCCCTTACTTCTATGAAGCAAGGCATCTTTTGGGTTCTGGTAATGACAACTTTGCAAAAAGTTGCGAGTACATTTATACAATCTAAAGTCAAAAAGGTCCACACATCAATGAATAAGTATCAATCTAAGTCATAGGTGGAGTTATTCACACATAAATGAATGAATAAGTAACAATCTATTAAGTATACTTAAACCCTAAACCCTAAACTAACCCTAAACTCTAAACACCCTAAACCCTAAACCTTAAACCCTAAACTCTAATGTGGGTGGCCGACTCTGATGAGCAGTACAACTCAAATAGGTCGAACATGCATCCCACTCGATCATTTTCGACTAGGCTTCTGACTTCCCTTACCCCCGCAAGTGGGCAGACTTCCTCAAATACTATGAGGTTATACCCACCCATATCCTACCAAACTCTGTGGCGAATATTACCACATTCTTGATGATGTTATTCAATTTTCAGCAGTCTTACTGAGGATTCGTCGCCCGTCGAACAAGGTGAAGAAGTCGCGTTCGAAGCTTTTGTTTGTCAAGAACTCATCGCTCTAACAATTGCTAACTGTTTCATCTCCTTTCAGCTGAGCAAAGCGATCGCCCTTGAGACGAGTGCCTAGCTAGAGGAGGTGTTGAAGAAAGTGACTGATAGGACTGAATATCGATCAATATCTTTACCTTCGCACTTATCTTTCTTGAGTATTGATGTTATTTTTTCAACTCGCCTGCTCTAATATTTTTACTCACAAATCAGGTGACAAGAACACTGTGGCTCCAACACTCGATCGTTTAGAAATTGATTTCTCGAAAAGGACGAAAGCGAGAAAGGTGGTGGCAAGTCGGCTCCTACTGATGCAGGCGAGGAGAGGGTTTCAGGTAGAGCCCCCCAAAAGTCCAAGGAGAGAGCCATAAACTCAATTTCTTAGGGTTGCTAGGAGATGAGAAGTGACTTGCAAAGGAGAAGGAGAAAGAGAAAGAGGAGTATACTGACAATAACTTTACTCCTAATATCTCCCAACAGAGCAATCAAGCCTTCATGCTCGATCAAGACATCTACTCTGAAGAACTCGATGATCTTCTTGAGGATCTTCTTAATAGTCGACAGCTATTTGCTATAATGACTGCTTAAGCGATGGCGTGGCAGTCAATTTGTGAAATTCACAGGAAGTTCTTCATTAAGAGGAAGAGTCTGTCTGCAACAAAGGTAAAACTAGCAGGTATGAAGGAACAACTCACCTCTTCTGAAGCCAAGCTCATCGAACTTCAAGAAGAGGCGAGGAGACAAGAGAAAGACAAAGATCGGGCTGTAATAGAGCTCACTCGCCTTGTTGAGGTAAAGAGTTGGAAGAAGAGCTTTCTCTCCACAATAAGGATTTTTAGAGAAGGGAGGTCGAGTTTACAAGCTTTCTGGATTCTAACGAATACAAAGGACTATTACACCAAAAGTTCAAGGCAGGCGCCGACTTTATCATTGCCAAGCTTGAAAAGCATGGCCAGTTAGATCCCAAGTTTTTGGACTTCTCCAGCATAATGACCATTTCAGATTCCGATGATGACGAGAGTAGCACGAGATGATCTTCCTTCCTTTTTTTTCCTTCTCTCCTATTTTCTTTTTTTATGGGAATTGAGAGAAGTACTTGTGTAATCCCATACTCATCCACCTGTAACTTTTTTTATAAATGAAAAAGATATATCTCTTTTTTTTTTGCTAAGTACCTTTTGTTTTTGTCAGATATTTTTTGTTTAGATGGTTATACTGTTATAGTCAGAGTGTGCAAGAAAATAATCAAAAGGAAAAACTTATTTTAATAAAAATAGTTAGTGGTGGAGTCAGAGTGTGCAAGAAAAGATAAGAAATAAAAAGCATTGTTATAAAACTTGGATTAGATGTACAAACTTGAAGAATTGGGAAAGATATAAAGTTGTGCAGTCTAAGAAAGCGATATATGATCTGAAAATTTAAAACTTTTATGATTTATAGATTAGATCAAATAAGGTGAAAGATGTATATATAAGTTAGCCAACCAAAGAGATAGGAGAAGTAAAGATGGTTAGTGATGTGTATTAAGGATGAAAATAATAAAGTCTTAGAAAAGATATTGAAATTAGGTGGATAAGGTATTTTGATAAAACTTTTGATGAAGGATCGAAAGTCGATTGATTTTAGCAATCTTAATAAACAAAAATAAAGAATTTTATTTTTCTCATATTAGTAAATCTAAAGTTAGAAAAATTTTAAAGAAAATGAAATGTGGAAAAAAAAATAGGACCTAATGATATTCCAATAGAAGTGTAGAAATGTTTAAGAGATCAAGGAATTTCTTGGCTTACAAATCTTTTTAATATTATTTTAAAGACTAAAAAGATATCAGATGAGTGGAGAAAGAGTTTGTTGGTTCCTATATTTATGAATAAAGGTGATGCACAAGAGTGTGCAAATTATAGAGGAATTTAAGTTAATGTGTCATACATTAAAGTTATGGGAGAGAGTAATAGAGCATAGGTTACGATGTGATACAAAAGTTTCTCACAATCAGTTTGGTTTCATGCCAGGTAGATCTACTATGGATGTTATACATTTGTTAAGAGGTTTGATGGAGAAGTATAGAGAAAGTAGCGGGATCTACATATGATATTTATTGATTTAGAAAGCTTATGATAAAATTTCAAGAGATGTTCTTTGGAGAGTTCTAGAGCGAGAAAGAAATTAATATTGGTTATATTCATTAAGGATATGTATACTAGAGCATTATTTGTGTCCAAACACAAGGAGGGAGGATTGACAAAATATTTTCCTATTTCAATTGGATTACATCAAGGATATCGACTTTAAGCCCTTATATTTTGCTTTAGTTATGGATGTTCTTACTAGGCATTTACGGAAAGATGTACCTTAATGTATGCTTTGTGATGACATTCTTCTTGTTGATAAGACTAGAGGGAGTCCAAGAAAACTTGAATTATAGAGGTCAACATTAGAGTCTAAAGGTTTTCATTTAAGTAGATCTAAAGCGATATATAGAGTGTAATTTTAGTTGTAGAAGTTAAGTAGTGTTGTGACATTAGATGAACAAGTCACTAATAAGAGTGAGAGATTTAGATATTTAGGCTTTATTGTTCAAAATGATGGTGAAATAAATGGAGATGTTATTAGTAGAATTCAAGTTGGATAGTTTAAGTGGAGGAATGCATCTGGTCTATTGTGTGATAGAAAAGTTCCGCTTAAACTTAAAGAAAAATTTTATAAGATGGTGGTAAGACCTGCAATGACTTATGGTGCAGAATGTTGGCAAATAAAAGAGAAGTATAAGACTAAGTCAAGTGTTATAGAGATGAGGATGCTCACGTGGATGAGTGTATTTACTCTTAGAGATAAAATGTGAAATTAGTATGTTCGGGAAAAAGTTGGAGTAGCTCCAGTGGCAAATAAGATTAGAGAGTCGCCTTAGATGGTTTGGCTACATAAAGCGTCGGTTGTCCAATGACCCAGTTAGGAGAGTAGATGTATTAGATTTGACTTATGTTAAGAAATGTAGAGGTAGACCTAAAAAGATTTAGTTAATATGTATAAAAAATGACATTAGTATACTTGAATTAAATGAGAATTTGACACATAATAGGACACAATGGAGGCGAAGGATTCATGTAGGACTTAGTGGGATAAAGGCTTATTGTTGTTATTGTTGTGGTTATACTATTGTTATCGGTGTGTTGATCGTTTGTTTGGTACTTAGAAAAATATGAGTGTTGATTGTGGGGTGCTTTAATTATTCTTTGATCGGCGATTATGGGAGTCATTTTCTTTGCAGCACCTTGTGGCAAGTTAGCTCTTTTATTTTGCTAATTAGAGGAGTTAACCTTTGTTTGAGTCTCCCTTGCTCTTGAGTTGCCTGTTATGGAGAGTCAGCCTTCTTTTTTCCTTTTTTTTTTCTTTTGTAATTGTCAACTTGGAAAGTTGGTCATTTAGCCTACAAACTAGGAGAGTTAGTCTTTTATCAAGTCACAGACCTCACGGGATGTCGATCTTACACTTTAGTCACCAACTAGAAGAGTTTGACTTTTATTAAGTTGACGACCTCATAGAATGTCGGTTATAAAATAAGTTTAGGCAAGTATTTAGCAATTTTAACTCAAGAATTTCCTTCCCAACTTCAGTATCCTTGGGCCAAGAATACCGCACCAAATATTTGAATTTTCTACTCAGGCTTTTTGTAGCTCGTCAAGTGGGATCGTTTCCTCTGGCCAAAAATGGTGCACCAAATATCCTAAATCGTCAAACAACTCCCCAAATGTTTTTTATTTAGGGATTGCTTTGCTCGACGTTAGTATTCCCAAGCCAGAAATGGCGCACTAAGTATTCAGGTCTCCTACTCGAACTTTTTGTAGATCGCCAAGTTGGATTTACTTTGGCCAAAAATGACATATTTAGTGTCTTGAGTCGTCATGTAGCTCCTAGAGTGTTTTGTTTATACTTGTGCAGTGTTTTTAACATCAAACTAGAAAATCATGTAAGAAATTTTAACCTCATTAGATGAATTTCTAATCAATATGAAGAAAGTAAATACAACGAAGAAATTGATTGCCATAGGGTTAAAATTTTTTTGAAGTCTCTGGCATTCTGAGTATGGAGTATATCTTTCCCTTCATAGGTCTGAAGTTGGTAAGCTCTGAGACGGGCTTGATTATTGATAATATAAGTCATCCCATGTATAGGCGAGTTTGCCCAGGACATTTTCTCAAGCTAGTGCGTCTACCTTTTTGAGAGTCAGTCGTCTCTTTTGAAATGCTTCTCGTTGATATTTTCTCCCAATCCTGCATTCACCAATTCCCTTTAGTTGTAGAGCTCATACTCGATAGTTAACACGGCCTCTGTTCCCTATGATAGCGAGAAAGGCATGTGCCCGTGGTAGTAGTGGGAGTCATCTTGAGGGCCCAAAGCACGGACCCATTTAGCTTTGGCGTCTTACATTTTTTAATAGATTGAGGATCTTCTTATTCACCGCAACATAGCCATTGCTCTGGGGTAATGCATTGAAGTAAGCTTTAATTTTATCCCCGAGACTAGTAGAAATCTCTTAACTCTCTCTTGTGGTATTAATGTAATAATAACTATATCGCAAATGATGTCAATCGAGATAAAATTTCCAACTACTTGGACAGTTATTTTGACGAGTAGCATTGCTTCAATTCACTTGTTGAAATAGTCTATCATGACTAAGTTGAATCTTTTTTGTCCAATGGCCATCGGTAAGGAACCGATCAAGTCAATCCCCAAAATGGCGAAGGGCCAAGGGTTTGTAATATGCTACAAAGGTTGCGACGGCTGTTGTTGAAGAGGGACAAATTTCTGACATTGCTCGCATCTTTTTACGAATGTTTCTACATTCTTTCTTAGCGTGGGCCAAAAATAACATTGCCTCAAAATTCTGTAAGTGTTCTTCCTCCAGTGGTCACTCAGAGTGTATATCTTCAAATACTTTTATTTGCTTTGTTTCTTGTACACATCTCATGTTGAGTAAAAGTCGTGATCTTGAAATAACTCACCCCGATTAGCACATACTAGGTGACCTTTATTTTGAATCTCTTCCCATCTTTTGTAGTTTCTTCTTATCGTCTGTTTGTAGATATCTTTTGATAAGATCAATCCAAGTCAATGAGTGTTCATTATCTATTTGCATTGATTAGTCTTCTTTTGTACTTGTTAGTGAGTCAAATAGAGTGCCCCTCGAGCCCACTCTTCAGACAATAAGTCTGCAAGCTGATTTTGCTCTCAAGTTATGCTTGATTTTAAAGTACTCATATCATTCAATTTCCATTTTGAATTTGATTAAGTGTTTTTGCAAAATCATCTCTCTATCCTTATAATCTCCATTGACTATAGGCGCAAGCACCTATAGTTAATTCCCTCTCAGTCTTGAACTTTCGATTAAGACTAGTGTTAGATCTAAGTCATGGCATATAACAATATGATATGTGGAGTTTTGGAATTTAGATTTATGAAATTCATTATATTTAACTTAAAGCGGATGGATGGGGAAGCGATGGCGTGTCCGATCTCTGGTTAGTCTCCGGTTTTATCCTGATCCCCACTTAATCGAGGAGTACTGTTGACCCGAAGGATCCGTAGTCCATGTTCGTGTGAAATCCGCTAGGTGGTGTTTGTCAAGTGACATACATAAATCTCTTAGAACGACTTTTACTATCAAATATCTGCTATTTTATCAAAGCGTTGAGGCATCATTCGTGTACGATATTGTATTTTGGATAACTTCGGTCGGTCGTAGCGTATCATGTAGCTCTTGGTAAATGCCTGATCGAAACGGAGACGTCGCTGGCGTGAGATTGTTTGAGTAAATATAGTTGTGTCTTGATTTGACTGGCTTCTTTTGTGTAGGTTTTCTTAATTTGTCATCTCAAATAATGTTGTGGAATGTGAGTTGAATTTTTAGCTTTAAGTTTTTAATATTGAATTTCACTTACATTTATATTCGATGATATTTTAAATTAGCATTTAGATTGATATTCAATCTAAGCTAATTCTTTGAAATTGTAACCATACTTTGATGGAAGTATCCCTCCGGTTAAAATTTATTTAACATAGTTATTATGAGTAGTTTATTGTGTATTATTTGAGATCCTCGACTCTAATTTAATAATAGAGGATCAAATCTATCGTATAATGATTAGTTTCAAATGTTTTTATTAGGTTGAAGATATTATAATAACGTCATTAGATTTTTAGGTTACATTAACGGACCCAATCAAGACACGGCGAGAATCACTTGACATATATTTAAGTTTAGGCATTAAGGTAGTGTCGGGGCTCTGGTGTATTTGATTCAGCATTAATTTAAATCTAAGAAATTTGTACAATATTGCTTGTTTTGACTGAATCCCGTTGCAAGTATAAATTTTTAGATAAAATTTTGATAGTATTTCGATACCTCCGATCGTCCCACAATTTACAAGGGGCTGGGCCCACATGCCAGCGAAAAATATATGTGTGTAGAGGTCGAATCGTCGTCATATCGAAAGACATGTATGGGTCTCGAAATACTATGTCGGGACAAATTTTCCCACCTGCTAAGAAATCTGTTAATACTACTTTGCAATGTCAGTTTAAAATATCAATTTTAGCTTTGTTTAGTTGATTTTTTATCAATTTATTTATGTCTACTGTCAGTGTAGAAGTTTGGTAGCATTTTGGCAGCATCCCGGCATTGTCCCCATGTAGGGAGCTATTTTGGGTATGCTGGGTCTGCCACCATGCCAAGAAAGACATGTATGGGTGTAAAGCGACTGAATCGTCTTACTATCAAGAAAGACATATGGGGCAAAAGTCATTTTCGCCATACTAAGAAAGGCGTTAATGGGATACTTATAACCTGCAGCGTTAGTTTAAATAAAAATTTTTATATTGCGGCATAATTTTATGTCAAGCTGTGTAGGTCGCCCTGTCAGTGTGAAGTTTGGCAACATTTCAACATCCCAACGTCGTCCCCGCCATAGAGAACCCGGGTATGTTGGCTACGCGTGTATGAGTGATATGGACTGAATCTCCCACCACGCCAAGAAAGGCATGTATGAGGTCTAAGATCCTCGAAATAGATTTTCCACGAAGAAAGGCGTGTATCTTATCACGCTGAGAACGATTTCTGTCATGTCGAAAGGAGTGTCTGGTCTTATACACCAACAAATAAATCTGATTCTCCCATGCCAAGAAAGGCGTGTACAAGTACTTATGGTCAACATAGGTTTCGGGCGAGCACGGGGACCAAGGTGCTCACATCGAGCTCTCAGCGGAGGCTTCGTAGCAGTCATAGCGTGACAGTCTCATGAATAATGATTTCTTCTTGTGCTTTCTTCTGATGACTCACTTACACTATTTATAGTCTTGGGATGTTTTTCGAAAACTTCGACCAAAGACTATAGATAGAGATGGAGACGAGGTTTCGCAAGGGACATGGATCGGGGAGAGAGAGAGAGAGAGAGAGAGAGAGACGGAGGAGGGATGTGAGCTTACGGGAGAGAGGGAGACGACCGGCTGTGGGGAGTGGGGAGTGGGGATGGGAAAAATTAAGTTTAGGGTTTTAAGAGAAATATTTATAAGATATATTTATTTATTATTTTATTTTCCCTAATTTGGATTTTCGCGTCGACATCGTCACATAGACAATTATATGTCAAATTTAGGTTACTTTGATGTTCCGAAGCGCAGCGATCGTTTCTGTCGAGGCCGTTTGGTTTTGTCTAATGGTCAATTTCAATTCAAATTTGCACGTCGTTGCTTCCGCTCGCGGTGCGATCAATTTCACGAATGGAGGTCTTTTGAGCATCGTCGCGGCTTTCTGACCTCGATATATGTGTCAACGTGCCTCCTGATCGGTCGTCGAATTATGCAGAGGCGTATTTTGATCAATTCGACATTCGAATGCGATGGAGTATGTTCATCGATCGAAGGTTGTTTCAACCGATTTTTGTTTTGTATTATTTACCGTTGCGGGGTTGTATCGATTGCTCGATATTCATACATCCAAATTGAAGCGTGATCATTTGATAGGTTTTGACATTTCGATGCTAACGGCGCAATTAATTTTCCGAACGGAGATCGTTTTAGGCATCGTTGCGGCTTCCCGACCTCGATATGCGTGTCAGTGCATCGACGGCCCTCCTTGATCGGTCAACCGCTGAACGATGCAAGATGCATATTCTGATCAATTTCGACGTTCTAAACGCGATGGCCGAGTCCGTTGGTTGATCGAGAAAATTTTTTTTTGGCGTCGTTGAGTGCATTTTGCTCAATTTGTCGCGGTGAATTCATTCAATGCTCGACTTGACTTATGGCGCATGCATGGAGGTCAATAACTCTTGATTGATTGGGACTTCATGTGAGCTGCAGAAGTCAACGAGGAAGTCAGCAGTGCTTAAGCGTTAATCGTCATTCAGGGAGAGTAAGATATATCAAATTCGTTCAATTCTACTGACCATTTCAACAACCTCCAAGAATGATCTGGTTTGGCGAGCACAGATTTGAGCGGATTGTCGGTGACAACTAGGATCGAACGTGCTTGAAATATGGTCGAAGTCCTCGCGCCGAAACAATTAGCAAGTTTGATTTTTTTCCATAATTAAATAGTTTACCTCAGCTCCTCTTAAAGATTTGCAGATGTAGAAGATAGATAATTGCTTTCTGCCTTCTTCCCTAATGAGACAAAACTAACAGAATCTTCTCCCAACTCCAAAATACAATAATAGGGTTTCTCCTTCTTTTGGGCTTTGTAAAAGAGGTGATGAGCTCAGTAGATTCTTCAGGTCACAGAAAATCTTCTCGCATTCCAGGATCTATTCGAACTTCTTATCTCCTCTAAATACTTCGAAGAACGGTGAGCAACATTCTCCAACTTTAGAAAAGAACCAATTTAATCTAGCGACTCTCGTGAGTCGTTGTACCTCTTTTGTCATTCTTAGTAAAGGCATCTCAATTATGACTTTCATTTTGTCCAAATTAGCCTTTATTCCTTGATTTGAGAAATCCTAAAATTTACTCACCACCATCAATGCACTTATAAGGTTTAAACATACTTTCCATAGTGTAAATGTTCCTTCAAATCTTTGATATGTTGGGTGAGTGACTTGCTTTTGACCAGTAAATCATTAACATATACTTCCACATTCCTTCTTTTTGCTCTTTGAATACTCAGTCTATCATCCTTTGGTAAATCGCCCCAACATTTTTAAGTCTAAAGAGTATTACTCTATAGCAACAGAGTCATTCCCTTGTGATAAAGGATGTCTTCTCTAAGTCGGTCGGATGCATTTGTATCTGGTGATACCCACAGAATGCATATAGAAAACTCATCACAGAATAACCCACTATCTAGTAAACAAGTGTCTATTCGGGGAAAGGGATATCCATCTTTTTGACATGTTGAGTTAAAGTTCATGAAGTCGATGTACATTCTCCATTTCTCATTTGAGTTCTACAATATGCCACGTTCGATATCCATTCAAGGTATTGAGCTTCTCTGATGAAGTCAACTTCGAGCAGCTTGATGACTTCTTCTTCGATGGGTTCGACAAGTATCGTTGTGGTCTTTATTTTTTTGTTTTTGGTTTGTGAGTACTTAATGAATATTGAAAACGATGACAAGAGGTTTTAATGTCAAAACGCATCTCGATCGCTTAGGCCGACATGTTAATGTCTTCTTGGAGAATTTGAATTAGGGCTTCCCTATGCTCGTAGTAAAAAAACTCAAGCTATTTCTAAGGACTCGTTCGTAATTGGGAGAGGTCAGTACTTCCTCTATCTCCTCAAGAACTTTGATTCCAGTGTGTGCAATATCCAGTTGCAAGACTTCATCCTCTTTATCAAACTCACCCACCACTTGGTAGCAAATTACGGATTGATTTAGATTGCATCTATAAGTGATATTTTCACCCTGGAGAACTTGATAGCGTGAAAAGTGGACACCACTACTTAAATATGTTAAGCAATGATCGCCAAAGATGGCATTGTAGATATGGTGCCTCCATGTAAAGTTGACCATCATCATATATTGTTTCTCAATTTCCGCATAAGTTACGAGAAGAGTGATCATTCCTTTGATCTCTCTTCTTTCTCCTAAAAATCCAAATAGTGATCCTCCTGTATGAGCGAGTTTGGAACTCACCAAGCCTAATTTATCAAAAATAAATTTGAAAATAATATTGACCGAGCTCCCCATGTCGATTAATATACTCTCAATTTGGTAATTGATGTCAACATCGTAATGACAATTGCATCGTTATAGGGGATGCTCATGGAGTCTATCTCTTTTTGAGAAAGTTATAGGGACTATGTAGGTGTGCAGCATGTGCATCATAGCTGCCAAATTAATGTCTCCAAACCATAGTCGTTTGAGAATCGCCCTTTGTGAAGACTTTTCGTCTCCCTTGAAGATGATGAGTACTATTACAATGTGGATTGTGCATGTTGGGGCTAGTTCAGTACTCGTCTTGACAACTTCTTTGTCTTTTCTAGTGAACTCTTAGAGCTTTCCAGACTTTTATCAATTCTTTGATTAAGCTTTTTAAATGACGGCATTCCTCCGTGTGCCCATGGTCTCTGTGATAAGCGCAATATATGGAGTGATCCCCGACACAATCGATCTTCATCGGTAGCAATCTTTTGAAGAAATTTTTATTTTGGATGGCTTCAACCAATTCGACCATCGGCACCTTCAGTGTAGTCAGTATGGCGAGTTGCAAGTATTTGTTTCCTTAGTAGTAAGTTACGGGGCTCCTAAAGTCTCGTTTAGGTGTCAGTGTTTTCGGTGACCTTCTCTAATCTAGTTTCTGTGCTCGAAATTTGTCTCCAGGCGACCATTTCAAATGTGATCTCTTCGACGAATTTTTTATGTGAGTCAGCGGAGTCAGTTGAGTAGCTTTATTATACTCCTCGACGTTCAGATGATTAATCATTATCTCAAGTAATTCAGCAAGGGAATTGAGTTGTTGGAGTCCGAGGGCATACAAAACGGTCCTTTCAGACCTTGAGTAAGTACGACCTGAGCCATCACGAATTCCAGATCTTTAACTTCCACATCTCACGTTGAAAGCGAATGATAAACTTCCTCAAGAACTCACCATGCTCTTACCTTATTTGAAGAAAAGCTTGAGAACTCTTAGCAGCTTCTAAGTGCTAATGAATTATGTGGCGAACATCTTCTTTAAGAAGAAAAATGAGGTTATATCCCTTAGTAGGAAGCACGAGAACCATCTAAGAACCGATTCTTTGAAGGTGGTAAAAAAAAGGCGACATTTCCAGCGTCGTCAAGTTCAATAAAGTTATCGACTCGAAATAGGCAATGTGATCCGTTGGGTTTATCGCGGTTGATCCTGTGCAAAGGGCGAACTTTAGTGATCTTCACGGAGAAAGCATTGGTAGGAGTCATCCGCTCTTTAGATGTGTTTTCTTCTTCACTTGAGTGATAAGACTCATTATCCAAGCTGAAAGTTCTAGATAATTCACTTCTTACTCAGTAAGTTCAGTGCATCAACAATCTTGATGATCATTCGCTCTCTATGACCCTTGGCTTGTGATTAGCTCTCTCTATGACCACCTATACAATGCAAATGATTCTATCTTCCATGTCTTTTAAGTCCCACTATGTGGTGAATTGTTAGGTATCTGACTCCATTTCTACTGGGTGATTCTGTATTGAATGCATGCTTCGCTTTGTATTTGATTCCTAGTTCTTGGCCTCATCCATGGTCAACACGGTGGTGAATTATAAGTATCGACTCCATTTCTGAGGTGATTCTATGTCGAATGTCTTATTTTGCTTTGTATTTGATTCCTAATTCTTAGCCTCATCCATGCTCAATACACCTAAAAGAATATTAGATCTAAATCTATGTGTGCCCTAAAATAAAACCTCTGAAGACACCAGGAAGAAAGGTTAGTGAAGAGAGGGTTAGCAGGTGATGGAGAGAATGTGAAAAGAAGGCCCAATTTTATTATCATTTAAGTGGTCTAAATGCAAGATGAGGGAATTCCTTTACTCTAGCGGGAAAGAAAGAATAAAGTTTGAGAGGAGAGGATCTTAAGCTAAAATATCCCCCACCTGCATTTTATAATGAGTGGGGGGAGTAGTATGGAAGATGGGTACAAATAAAGTCAGTTGACTACAAATAGAGACTCTCTTGACTTGATGCGAGTGGTCATTGGCGAGTGGCCTGGCACTTGATTTATATGTAGTTGTTCTTGCTGCTTTAGAGGGAATTATTGAATTTAATTCATTTTGTGCTGATCATTCTTCCATGGATGTCCTCTATAGCCAAGTCTCTATTCATGTGGTCGGCACCCATGCTCCTTTTGACTTTCTTCTTTTATTTGCCATGCCTACGACGAATCTTTAGCATTTGGGTAACTTATTTTGGGTATACACCTACAGTTTGAAAATTTTTATCTAAATCTAATTGTTATATACATCACCTATTTTACATGTTGAGATTTTTAGTATTTTTTGATCAAAAAAAGGCTAAAGTAATAAGAGATTGGCGATCATGTACTAATATCAGTGATATTTGGATTTTTCAATAATTTCGTTAACTTTTTATCGATTATTTATCAAATAATTCAACATTGTCATGGCATCAAATAAAAACTTATTAATATATTTGTACTAAGATTACCTTAGCTTATTTAAACTTTTTGAGAATTTATGTAATGCATCTCGCATAGGAATTGGAGTATCGAGTCAAGATGGACATGCAATTGCTCTTTTTAGTAAAAAATTAAAAATGTAAAATAGAAATATGATAATTTCAATAAATAGATTTAAGATGTTATGCAAAAACTTGGGTATTTGAGAATTATTTTTATGTAAGAATTTTTTTCAAAAGATATTATAATATAAGCATGCTAAATGGGTTAAATGTTGAGAGTTTAAGAGAGGAGAGAGAGAGAGAGAGAGAGAGAAATAAAGAGCTCAATCTCACACACCTAAAAAGAACACAAAAGATTTACGTGATTGATTCGCCTGCGTCTGACTAAAATCTCACTATATTTCTCTCTTACAATAAGCTGAGGAGAAGATACAAATTTTTGGGGATGTCTTCTCCCATGGATTTCCTCCCCTTTTATAGGCTAAGATGAAGGGGGTAGGTTTGGAAGAGAAATAATTTTAATTGACCACCTAGCCACCAATTTTGAATTTCAAGTGTGAAACAATTCAATTTTGGTAGCTACCTAGCTTTCACAAAAAAGAAAAACATATAGAATTTGACTCCACACTTAATTTGACTACACATTTAACAATCTCCCACTTGGAGTCAAAAAATATATTATGTTTGAACACTTCTCTCAATATGATCTGTCATATAGATCCACCAATGCTTCTTGTACCTCCATCATGATTCTAGAGGCCAACTGAGATCATGCATAACCTCAGTTTTGAGATGGTCACCACCTTGGTCAACATATCTACAGGATTCTTTGTTTCATGAATCTTCTCCAATTATAAAATTTTATCATTAATTAGTCCTCTGATGTGATGATATCATAGTTGTATGTGTTTTATCCTTACATGAAAACTGGATTCTTTCTAGGTGGATGGCCTCATTGTCCAAGAGGGTCTTCTGTATCTCTTTTCTAATTCTTGTAGAAAATTCTTTTAATCTCTTTGCTTTGCTTAAAGCTATACTCGGCAATGGTGGATAGGCTTTTCTTACAGTCAGACATCCATTGCAATTCTATGTGAACACATAACGATATGCTCTTGTGACCATCTAAATCTTCTCTCAAGTCGATCTTTTAAGTACCTAAGGTCCAATCCACGGCTTCCCAATGATCTCTCTAGGTTAGACATAAATCTGCTCACAACTCCTATATGAAATATACCAGAATACATACCATAATATACATTAAACTGTCATGCAGATGCATATAATCGTTCTCCATGTCGCTCTTCAATGATTTTGGTGCTCTTTAGATAACCTGAAATGACTACTCAAGGGAGTCTCTCTTGGCTTCGCATTCTGAACATTGAATCGATTCAGAACCTTCTAGATATACTTCCCTTGGGATAACTCCAAAGTCCCTTTAGATTTATCCAGAGTAATCCTTATGCCAAGGATTTGCTTTGCTCCCAAGTCTTTCATTTCAAACTCTTTTGATAGTTGTTTCTTTAACTTATCAATTTTCGTTATACTTGCTCCTGCAACCAACGTATCATCAACATAAAATAATAAAATAATGTAGGACTTATCTAACCTCTTGATGAAGCATCAATGATCCATCTCACATCAAGTGAACTCATTCTTGCACATGAAGTCTTCAAATTTTTGTACTTTGTCTTTACTTGCCATATAAACTCTTTTAAAGCTTGCATACTAAATTTTCTTTTCTTTTCAGAATAACAAACCTTACGGTTGTTCCATATAGATCTCTTCCTCAGATCTCCATGAAAAAACAATCTTCACATCTAGTTGTTCCATATATAAGTTTTCAGCTGCAATAATACTTAAGATCATTTTGATGGTAGTCATCTTTACCACTGATCAGAACACCTCTCTATAATCAATCTCACGTAGTTGGTGAAATCATTTGACTACTAATCTATATATTTTGCTCCCATCGACTCTTTTTCACTTTATACACCCACTTATTCTGCAATATTTTCTTGCCTTTGGGTATATATCTTTTGCTCCCATCAAACTTTTCTTTCACTCTATACACCCACTTATTCTCCAATACTTTCTTTCCTTTGGGTAATAGGTTTTGTTCTTCTCCAGAGAGTTTATCTCTTCTTTCATGGCTTTCTCTCACTGGATTGAATCTCTCGCCTGTAATGCTTCCAAGTAGTGCTCTGACTCCTCATTATCAGTCAATATTTGATAATATAAATGTCACACCCCAGATGACCCCCCTTTATGTCAAAGTGTAATAGAATAGGACATTCTGGACACTTGATTTTCCGTTATTTGTCTTCGAAGCAGCAGTGAAAGGTGTATCTAATCAAATCATCACTAAACTATTTATTCATATATCTCTTGTTCATAACACAAATACACGTAAATCTTTAAATAAATCTGAGTATTTAAAGACATTTAATTTATGCGTCTTTTAAGCTTTAAAACTATACTGATTAATAAAAGCAGTAAACTTCTTTCGTCTTTTCGAATTTTCAACGATAGCTCGTAAAATTTAAAAGCTTAGTGAGGCAAGAATCTTTAAAACAATTTCGATCTGACGGTAAAAGCAATGCGTATGCATGTAAATCTATAAAATTTGGTAAAGCTGTAGGTAAAGCATCTTTACGATGTAACATTTATAACGATATCTTTGTAGGTCTTTGTAGAAATGTAGAATGATGAAATATATGATATCTTTGTAAGTTCATCTTGTATCAATCGATGTCGAAGAGCATGATTTTTTTTTTGATTTAGTTATATCAAATCATTTTAGAAATGTCGTTTATAATTCTTGGGTTTTGACTTTTCATTCATAAGTCGTCGTACGTAGGTAAAGCGGGGCTCATATACTACATACTGCAGGGGTTAGACACTAACGACCCTCAAAATGCAGTCGGGGATCTTAAGATCCCTAATCAGGCTCATCTCGTCGAGCTTTCTTTTATCTGCGATCGTCATTATAGCTACTCTCCTATGATTTTCACATTTCTGTTTATCACATTCTTTGCGTTGCGTGTAAAACATTTATATCTTCGATGAAATCGTATCTTCTAAGCGTCTTGTAATCAGTAAATCATCTTGAGTCAGTAATCATTTATATATACGTTCATGGCGAAATATCTACATTTTATATATGCATTCATACAATTTATAAATCATAATGTAAAGCGAAAGCGAAATTCATATGTCTCACCCGATTGTACAGTCGGGTGTCATTGATTGCTCGCCGATTCTACCTATAATAAAATAACTCTTCGCTTACATACATCTGACTCGTAAATGCATAATCTTGCGTCTTACGAAATTGATCTCTAAGCTTTGGAAAAGATGCGACTCAGTAATCTCCAAAGAAATCTCTAACGTCATTAATTACGCTGATCATAAACTAAAATTAACAAAACTCGATCCAAATCCCTCATAATTACCACTCACTGGACCAAAGCGGTTGAACTCCTCAATCCGCATTTCAATGAGGAAGCTGGCGAAAGAAAAGGGATAGGGAAAGAAATTAGCAACTTACAAATTCCTAAGTTTCCCGTCGGCCAGAGCGAATTCCTGGCCAAGCCGATCGGTTCTGAATTTCCCCAAAGCGGTTCTGAAATTTCAACGACCGCAGTTCTGGACTTACTTGTGCGGTCGGCGTTTATTCTGAAGGAATTCGGCTTCCAAGTCGGCAGTCCCGCGACGCCGGAGTCTGGGCCGAACATCGCCGCCGAGGATGGCCGAGAAGCGGGTTCGTGAAGCCGGCGGATCATCGTTCGTCGTATCCTGGAGATTCTGTCACCAGAGAGGCCGCGGAAGGAAGGGGCGGCTTCGCTCAGGTCCACGGGGCGAGAAGGAAGAAGGAGGAGGAAATCCGTCGATCGAAGAGCGAGCGGTCTCGATCTCGCGTCTGAAGGAAATGAAATAATGCGGCAGGAAGGAAATAAATTACCTTCGATCGATCCCAACACGCGTCGAGGCTTAATCCGCCGTTGCATGAAACTTTAGATCTTCTGATGTCCAGGTTAATTAGCTTAAAAAAAAATTATTAATTAATAATGTGGATATTACAATTTCCCCCTTAACAAAATTTAGTCGCCGAAATTTCTTGAATCATTCAACGAAGGAAACTTACGCGCATCTCTTGTTCAACCTCCTTAGCTTCTTTGGGTGTGCGTCTTTTTAATTTTAACATAGGAAATTTGTACATTTGATCTCTTGACATCAAATTCTAAAATCTTTTACGGCTCCGTCGCATAAGTCAAATCGGTGTATTTCAAACTGTATATGGAATCTTACGCTCTGCGTGATCCATTTTCTCAACATTGAAATGTGAAAGGCGTTGTGAATGTCTGCATTGATGTAAACTGTAGTATTGCCAATCACGATGATTTGGGTCACATGTATGCGCAGGGCTCGATTTACCTCAGTGACCAAATCTACTAATTCCTTCATAGGTTTGACTTTTAAAAATACAAATTCTCGAAATTCTACATTTCGATGCTTTAAGTCGTAATATACAGCGATCCACGGCGACTTTCAATCTATCTCGATTAATCGATTTTCTCGTAGCTTGATCAACCGACTCACGGACTATTTGTCTTTCTCCCATGACTTAATGGAGTTACACTTTCGACCATACAATGCTTCATCGGAGCCATTTGAATACTTAGATTGGTATTATATGTAAGCAAACTTCGATCAGGAATATGATCTTCCATTTCCTCAAAATCTAAAACACATAACCTCAACAAATCTTCTAGGACTCTTTCGATTGTCCATCGGTCTGGATGAAAAGGCACTTAAGTGTAGCGTAGCCTCTCAATTCCTTTGTAATCAGGAAGTAAATCTGTCTCTGAGGCGATCACTTTTTAACATGAAGTCTTCTGATTTCTTTAACATATAATCACGGACAATTTATCAAGCGAATCTGCATTTCATTAAAGAAATGAGGTCGACATCATCCCCAACGAGATCTTATCACGACTGAGATCTCAGGAAATCCCATAATCAATTTCTTTCCACTCCGGTATAGGTAATGGTAACAATCCGCGGTCTTTGATGCTCGAACTTTATGATCGAGACGGCGTTTAGAGACATATTTATGTCTTTCTTCATACGACCACCAAAATGTTGCTTTTAAATCTTTATACATTTTTGAACTACGGATGAATAGTATATCCTCGCGCTCGTAGCAAAATTTCTTGTCTGACCATCAGGTACCGTAATTGTGAATGCTTAGAATAATACCCTCTGCATCTGAAAATCTTGCTTGACGATCTGGATTTGTTGAATTTCGATATCCACAATCGGTTTACGTGCGACTTTGATTACGAATAAAGTTGATTCTGTCGATTGAGATAAATGCAGGTATCGAATCTTAACTTAAATTTGTAGAGCTCAATTCTCCAATATCGACTTTTGAGTAATAAACGGCATTTCCATGGACTTGCGACTTAATCATCGTATTAGCGTTAAACGGACAATCTTGAATATCTAAATCATAATCTTTAATAAACTTCAAATGCTTCTTTGTCTTAGATTGATTCTTTTGTGTAAAGATATATTTAAGACTCGATGATAAAATTTAGCATTTCACCAGTAATGTCTCCAAATTTTAAGAGCAAAATTCTTAATTAGATCATGCGGGATAATTTCTTTCGTGAGCTTTAATTGTCTCGAGCGTAAGCAATTACTTCTTACATTACGCATTAAGACACACCCCAAACCTTTTAAAGAGGCATCTAAATATTTGGAATCCTCGTTCACGATGGAATAATAAAAGCGGGGCGGTGGTCAAATCTTTTCAATTCTTGAAAACTGCTCCGCATTCATTTGTCATTTGGAATTTGACATCCTTTCGATAAATTGGATAGGCATTGATATGAAAATCTCTTGACAAACTTCGTAATAACTGCTCGAAAGCTACGAACTTACAACATTCTTTGGTGCGGACCATTCTAAAATTGCTTTTACTTTTGAGGATCAGCGAAACTCGCTTTCGATAATGTGTGAGAAATCGACGTATGCATCCAAAATTCACATTTGAAAATTTGGCATATAATTGATTTTTTATGATTAAAACAAATGATTTGCGTACTCTTCATCAGTTTAGAATAAATCGAGAATATCATCAATAAAGATGATAACAAAGCTGGTCCACGAGGGCTTGAAAACCACGATTCATTAAATTCATAAAGGCTGCGGGGCGTTAGTTAAACCAAATGGCATAACAATTAATGTATAATGCGGTTCCAAAATTTGTTTTAAAATATCGGATCTTTAACTCTAACGATGATATCAGGATCTCAAATCAATTAAATGGTGGCTCCCAGATCAAATAAATCATCAATCTCTAGTGGATACTTGTTGATTGTCACTTTATTTAACTCTTGTCAACACATAATCGCGTAGCCATCCTTAACAAATATCTTGGTGCCTCGCGGTGAGTTCTTTGGAATAAATCCTGTTTGTCGGTCTTGCTTAATCATTCTTTGGGAGCCATCACGTAGGAGATTTATGTATAGAAGTTGTACCGGGTTGTACATCAATCCCAACTCACTTCTCGAGTTGGTGGCAAGTAATTCCTCGAAACACATCGAAATTCAACGGAATATTTTTCGGTCAACCACCCTTATTCAACATAATTTGGTAAATACCATTTCACGCTTCTTAAATATTTACTCAACTTTCTAATCGAAGAAGGGCATTCTTATCCTGAAAAATAAAATGATTTTTCACCGGCATTAAATTTCACTCTCCTCTTACATTCAATTGTTGCAAAATATTTGATCAACCAATCACAGTATAACGTCAAAATGTCGATTGGTAAGATATAATTCGTAGGAAAGTGTTTATCTTGAATGTTAATGTCAACAACACATTTCTATTGTATTCATTATCGCAGGAAGGCATTCTCATTCAATCTGGTGTAAAATAAATAAATCAGTAGTAAGCTGGCGAAAAAAGAGAAATGAGCGAATCTGGCCGAATCAAACGACGAACCCAAATGATCACGAAATTTTAAGCATACGACACTTCATTTGATTCCTTTGCTTCTTGTGGGTGATAGCAAAACTCTTGCTTTTACTGGAGGGTTGGTTTTTTGTTCAAGTTTCTCTTTCTTGAATTGAAGGTCTTCCCAAAATTGTGTGTTCTGGCTTCCGGCTTCCAAAATTTTCTTTGTTGACCTGTCCTGTCACGATAATTGTATGGCTTTACATCCTTCTTCTTCTCCATTGGGCGTCCCAGTGCGCGATGTCAATCGACCACATCGAGCATCCGATCCCCAGCCATATTGACCAAATGTCTTTTCATCCTGAATAGGTTTCTCTGAATTTGTTTAAATACATCGTGTTAAATTCTTGAGAAATCGGCTGTTAGAAATCGCTTTCGCTGCTTTGCAAACCCCTGTTGCTTGGAAAAATTCATTTCATTCTTCTTTCTTCTCGAGAACTCACGCGATATCGAGGTAATCTCTTAATTGATCTACGGCTGAAATCTATGACATTTCTCTTCGCATGCTTGATATAATGTGGGCATATCCCAGAAAGAGAAGTGAACTTCGAACTTCATATTGCATTATAGTTTTGGCTTGAGTTAGATTGAAAAATTTATCTTGTAAAAGCGATGATGGTGGAATGACCAATCTTTGAATACTTTGACAAACTCATCCTTTGATCGAGTAATGGGTATCGTCAAATCTTTCTACATGTTGAGCTTCTACGCCTTCTCACTACAAAGTGGCGATCTTCTTACGTTTTTGGGGCAAATCATCCCATCAAAATTTTTCCAATCTTAAGCGACCAATCTTATATGGGATCATCGCGGCTCCGAATCTTGTGGTTTGAGCGTTTGAAATATCCTCAAATGTTGGTCCTTGGATCCATGCGTACTTGTCGATTTTTTGAGCTTATCAACAACGGGAAATCAAACTACCCTTGCAATTCATCATCTACCTTCACCACGGTTGTATTTCACTCGTTAGAATTATCTTGTGACGATTCGAGTGCATTTAGTCTAGAGGAATGACCTCCCTACGGCATTTCTTGGGCAAATTAATCGAAATTAAAAAAAAATATTTATATGATCTGGGTTATTGATATCATACATTAAATATCATACATGCATGAAATTAAGAACATATAGATTCTAACCAAAATTAATGTCCTAGCTACGTATTGATCAATTCATCTTATCCATCAAATCATGCTTCCATTCTATCAATCTTTTTTTGCTCACATTCTCAACCTTTATTGCTCATACTGCTTTTCTGTCACGCAGGATGACCCTTATCTTGGGTCACGAATGTAACGAGAATAGGATGACTTCGATTGGACTGATTTCGACGTTCCATGCTTCTTTGCGGAGCAGAAAAGGTGTATCTAATCAAATCATCATTATTACAATTCATATCTTCTTAATTAATACAATCTAAGCGCGTAAATCTTTAAATAAATCTGAGCGGTAAAGGCGTTTAATTTATGCGTCTGCAAAGCCTTTAACTTCCCAAACTATCTGATTCAATGAAAGCAATTTACTTCTGCTTTTCTTGAAATTTTCAGCGTATAATTTAAAACTTAGTGAGACAAGAATCTTAAAACAAAAGTCTGAGTGAAAAGAAATGCGTATATGTAAATTTTGGTAAAGCGTAGGTAAAGTATCTTTATGATGTGTAATTATGTGAACGATATCTTTGTAGGTCTTTGTAGAAATGTAGCGATATGAAATATAATATCTTTGTAAGTTCATGTATCAATCGATGTCGAAAACGATGATTTTCATTTTGTTTCAGTTATCATCATTTTAGAAATGTCGTTTATAATTCTTGGTTTTGACTTTCATTCATGTCACGTCATTTTAACAGTAGGTAAAGGCGGTAAGCCTACATACCACCGCGACCAGGTTGGGGACAACGACCAACCTCAAAATGCAGTCGGGGATCTTAAGATCCTGTCAGCTCATCTCGAGAACTTTTTTCTTTTATCTGATCGTCATTATAGCCTTATCGCCAATTTTCACACTCGCATTTTATCACATTCGCATTTAACATGTAAAACATTTATATCTTTCAGAAATCTTCTAGCTGTCTAATCATGTGTATAAATAAATAAATTCGGTAAGTAGCATTTATATATGCATTCACGTGTGAAATATCTACGTTTATATATGCGTTCATACAATTTAGAAATCGTAAAACGATACGTAAAAGCGAATTTTATAGCTATGTCTCGGTCAATACAAGTCGGTCATTGATGTCTCGGCCTCTCGATCTGTGCGCATAATAAAATAACTTCTTACCTTCGTCTATCGTAAATGAACATAATTACACCCGTCTTGAAATTGATCTCTCGCCGTAAAGCTTTGGAAACAGATGCGACTCCAAAGTAATCTCCGAAATCTCTAACGTCCATTAATTACTGCTGATCAAAAAATTAACAAACGTCGATCAAATCCCGATAATTTACCACTCACTAGCGACCAAAACGGTTGAACTCCTCAATCCACGCATTTCAGCCAGGAAGGGCTGTGGCGAAAAAAGGGATAGGGAAAGAAATTAACTACTTCAGTTTCCCGTCGGCGAGAACAGGAATTCCTGGCAGGCCGATCGGTTCAAATTTCCCGAGCCAACCGGTTCTTCCAACCCACCCGGCGGTTCTGGGACTTACTTGTCGGTCGGCGTTTAAGCTTCTGAAGAATTCTTCCGTCTGTGAGTCCGAAAACAGTTCTGGCGCTTCCCGGCTGACCGAAGTCGTGATCGAGACCTAGCGAAGCGACAGCGAAGCGATGAAGAGCGGTTCGGGTGAAGCCGGGGCGATCGTTACGTCGCGTTCATGGAGATTCGTGTCGGAGAGAACCGCCAAAGGAAGGAAGGGCTGCTCGCGTTCAGGTCCGAGCTGCTTCGATTCGGCCGAGGAAGGAAAGGAGGAGGAAATCCGTCGACGCCGGAAGGAACGGGAGGCGATCTCGCGATCTCGTGAAGGAAATGAAATAAAGCGCTTAAGGAAGGAAATAGAATTACCTTCGATCGATCCCGGCCGAACACGCGTCGAGGCTTAATCCCGCCGTTGCATGTGAAGCACCTAGATGCTACAGTAATCGGGTTAATTAGCTTAAAAAAAATTATTAATTAGGAAATAATGTGGACATTACAATAAAGATGAAAAATAAATTTGCGTGGGTCTGGATTGTCTAGTAGATCTCCTCAATGTCACAAGAATAGATAGCTCTTGAACCTCTTGTATAGAAGCTTTTGTATCAATACTAAAACCTTTTGAATTTTTTATCAAGATTTTCAATCGATATCATCAAGGATGGCTTCTTCATACTTCTCCTCATGCTTCATAGCTATTTACGATTTATCCTTATATAATTTGTGATCATCAAATGTTACATTTGGCTCTTATGACTTTTTTTATTTTGGTCATCCCAAAATCAAGTAACCAAAATAATCAGGTCATATCCCAATGAAATAACACTTCTTTGTTTTTTGCATCAAGATTATCTCTCGATTCGTAATCAATGTGCACATATGAAATACAATCAAAAACTTTTAATTGTGAAAGTCGTACCTCTTTTCCACTCCACTCTTCCTTGGGGATTTTGAAACCCAATGGAACTAATGCTCCTCTTGATTAAGTAGGGTGGTATGTATTGGTGCATCCACCCAAAATGTCTTCAAGCCATAATGTAATCTCATACCTAAGACGCTCATTCGTAGAGTTCTATTCATTCTTTTCGGAACGTCATTCTATTCACGGAATAGTTTTAACATACTAATTTTGTGTTCGAGCAATAAGCATTGAATTCGCTATCATACTGCCTCGTCATTGTGGGATTTCAAACACTTGACTTTTCACTACACTTCTACCTTCTACTTCTTAAAAGTAATAAATACATCGATTTTTCAAAAAATAAACTCATACCTTCCTTGTTGAGTAATCAATGAATGTGACGTAGTGCAATGAGCACAAGGGTTCAAGCCGAAGCTAGTCCCCAGACATCAGAGTGTACTAATTCAAGCTTCTCAAATTTAGAAGTACTTGAGTTTTTAAAAAAACTAACATTTTTCAACTTGCCAAGAACACAATTCTCGCACAGCTCCGAGTTCACAGACTTTAGATCTGAAAGCTTTCCCTTTGATGCCATAATCTTCATTCCCTTCTACCATGTGTCCAAATCTTTGATGCCATATCTTGAGCTCATTACCATCGACAGCGACCAGGTCTTTACCTTATGAGGCCATGTACAATGTTCATATCTTGTTGCCTCTAGCCACGACCAATGTTCCTTTAGATACCTTCCATGATCCACCACCAAATATTGTGGTGTATCCACAATTATCGATTTAGCTCATTGATGTCGAGATTCTCTGAGGCTGGAACATGTCTTACCTCTTGTAAGACCCACTTTCCTCCATTTTCAGTTTTGATCTGGACTTATCCTTTTCCGATAATATCTAGCGTCTCATCATCCGCAAGATAAACTTTACCAAATTTTCCTACAGTATAATTATATAGCAATTTACAGCAAAGGGTAAAATGGGATAACGCACCTGAGTCAAGAATTCAAGACTCAATGGAACTCTCAACACAAAGATACTAATCGCTTCGTGAAGTTATCTTCACTACCAGTTTGTCGACTACTCATCTTTGTTGATTCTTTTCTTTTAAAGTTTTTGACCTAATCAATAATATCATTTTTTCTCGACAATTCCCAATATCCTTTATTCTTGGACTTGCCTCTCGACTTTGATATTTTTTATTTTTGTCTACTATGGCTCCTCCCTCTACTCTCAATACTAAGAGTAGAACAGATAGAACATTCTCCATCCTGTCTTCTAGAATGTCCTCACTTAGAATCGTCTCAACATCATTTAGCTTTAATTTGGTACTATCTGATAACTACTTACTGTAGTTACCATTGCAGACCCACTCTCCGACAAGGACGACAACAAAATCAGTGCTTTGATCTCATCATCGAATGCAATATCTACAGAGCTCAATTGAGTCGTAATTACATTGAACTTGTTGATGTGGTCAGCAACAGATGCACCTTCTCCCATTTTTAAATTAAATAAATGATGCATTAAAAATACCTTATTTGATGTTGATGGCTTCTCATACATGTTGGATAGAGCTTTCATCAAATCGATCGTCATCTTCTCCTTGATAATGTTAAAAGCAACATTTCTCACCAACGTCAAGCGAATCACACCTAGTGTCTGCGATCTAGCAACTTCCACTCTTCTTGGCTCATCTTCTCTGGCTTCCGACCTAGAAGGGGTTCATGCAGCTTCTTCTAGTATAAATAGTCATCTATCTGCACCTTCCAGAAACCGAAGTCCTTGCTATCGAACTTATCAATTTGAACCTTCCCCTCATCAGCCATTTCTTTCTCTTTTTTAGCAAGACCTCGCTTTGATATCAATTATTGGGAGTTTAAGAGAGGAGAAAGAGAGGGAGAGAAGTAGAGAGCTCAATCTCACACACACACAGAAAAAGAACACAAGAAGATTTATGTCGACATGATGAGTTTGAATATAAGATCATATCATAATGTATTCGATTATTAAGTCTTCTAAGATATTTGTATGCATTTTGATGTGATGTTTGAATACAAGATCATCAAAGATTCACTGCTTATATTATTTTAATGCATTTTGATGTAATGATTGCCTCATAATGCATGTATGATTTCATTTTTGTGCCATTCACACATTCCAATGCAATAAAATAACAACAACAAGCCTTAATCCCACTAGGTGGTCGGCTACATGAATCCTTCGCTCCATTGTGTCCTATTATGTCAAATTCTCAATTCAAGTATACTAAGATCATTTTTATACATCTTAACCAAGTCTTTTTAGGTCTACCTCTACCTTTCTTAACATAAGGCAAATCTAATGCATCTACTCTCCTAATCGGGTCATCGGATGGCCGACGCTTTATGTGGTCAAACCATCTAAGGCGACTCTCCCTAATCTTATCTACCACTGGAGCTACTCCAACTTTTTCCCGAACATACTCATTTTGCATTCTATCTTTAAGAGTAAAGCCACTCATCCACTGAGTATCCTCATCTCAGAATACTTAACTTAGTCTTCTTTTATTAGCCAACATTCTCGCACTATAAGTCATTATGTCTTACCACCATCTTATAAAATTTTCCTTAAGTTTAATTGAAACTTTTCTATCACATAGCCGATGCATTCCTCCACTTCAACCATCCAACTTGAATTCTACTAATAACATCTCCATCTATTTCACCATCATTTTGAACAATGAGCCTAAATATCAATCACTCACTCTTATTAATGACTTAATCACCTAAAGTCACAACACTACTACTAAAACTTCTACAACTAAAATTACACTCATATATTCGCTTTAGATATACTTAAACGAAAACCTTTAGACTCTAAAGTTGACCTCCATAATTCAAGTTTCTTGGACTCTCTAGTCTTATCAACAAGAAGAATGTCATCAAAGAAAAAGCATACACCAAGGTACATCTTCTTGTAAATGCCTCTAAGAACATCCATAACTAAAAGATGAGGGCTTAATGTTGATCCTTGATGTAATCCAACAAATAGGAAAATATTTTGTCAATCCTCCTTGTGTTTGGACACAAGTAACAGCTCTAGTAGACATATCCTTAATGACTTGAATATAACTAATATTAACTCCTTTCTGTTCTAGAACTCTCCAAAGAACATCTCTTGAGACTTTATCATAAACTTTCTCTAAATCAATAAATATCATATGTAGATCCTTCTTACTTTCTCTATGCTTCTCCATCAAACCTCTTAACAAATGTATAGCATCTATAGTAGATCTACCTGCATGAAACCAAAGACAGTGAGAAACTTTTGTATCACATCGTAACCTATGCTCAATTACTCTCCCATAATTTTAATGTATGGCACATTAACTTAATTCCTCTATAATTTGCACACTCTTGTGCATCACCTTTATTCTTAAATATAGGAACCAACAAACTCTTTCTCCACTCATCTAACATCTTAGTCTTTAAAATAACATTAAAAAGATTTGTGTTAAGAAATTCCTTGATCTCCTAAACATTTCCACACATCTGGAATATTATCCGTCCGCTTTTCCACATTTCATTTTCTTTAAAGCTTCACTAACTTCGATTTATTACTGACGATAAAAATAAAATTCTCTATTTTTGTTTAGGTATTAAGGTTAAAATCAATCGATTTCGATCCTTCATTGAAAAGTTTATCAAAATACCTCATCCACCTATTTTCAATATCTTTTCTAAGAAAAGCACTTTATTATTTTCATCCTTACACCCTCACTTGAACTATGTATTTACTTCTCCTATCTCTTTGGCTAACTTATACATACATCTTTCACCTTCTTTGTATCTAATCTATTATAAATCATTAAAAGCTAAATTTTTGCATCATAAATCGCTTTCTTAATCTCTACGCCACTTTATATCTTTCACCTCCAAGTTTTACATCTAAACCAAGTTTTATAACAACGCTTCTTATTTCTTATCTTTTCTCACACCCACCACCAACTATTCCAATGCAATAAACTTAAATTTAAGATCGTATCATAATGCATGTCTCATCTTATTTGAGTACTTACAAGATTACGAATAATCGAAAGGCAAAGTCAATATGTAATGTGTACAAGGTCATGTAAAATCTATCAACGACTTTCATCCACGTGTACATTAGAAATAACTGGTCTAATGACATAAGGGCCCTTATTATAACTTGAGGCAATTCACCATTTGTTGCATTTGTTTCTCAATTTATTGAATTTTGAACGTTCATTAAGACTTTGTTGTTCTCAATAAACTAATTTCCAAGTATATTATAAGTTCCATTCTAATCCTTTTAACTTGTCAATATGTATAATGAGAATTATACAAAGTTAGATGGTTAGTTTAACATTTTTGCTTATGCTTGTTGGCAAACTTCTAAGTAAAGCAGTAAGTCAATAAGCAAATAAGTCGGTCGATCAATCAATATCGAGTATGTGCACACACACACACACACACACACACACACACACACACACACATATATATATATATATATATATATATATATATATATATAATTTCTTTATTTTGAGCTGCTTAAAATATTTGTTCATGTTCAACTTGATTTCTTAACGAACAAACAGAACACAGATTATTGTGTTGTTCATGAACAACGAGCACTTTTGATAACCCTACTTGGCAAAAATATGAGTGGCAGAATTATATTTAATAGGATTGTTTCCATATAAATTAAAATTTTACAATAAAATGATATATATATATATATATATATATATTATTGAATCCAAATTTATTTATGGAGAGATGCAAGACCTTTTGTAAGTACACAAAGTAGGCCTAGATCAAGTAGATAAAGTAAATAAAAGAAAATAATAACAAAAAAGTAAAAATATGAGAAATTCCACTATCTCAAAGAATAAAAGTACAAATTGGGATCAGACTACAAGAATCTCTCTTTGAGAAAAACTCTAAAAGAAAAGATCCTCGCCCCCAGAATCCTGCTTTTTATAGGACTGGGGAGCTACTATATAAGTAATTACACATCAACTATGTCGATTATATAAGAATGGACTTGCCCATAGTCTGGAGAGTAGACGATTGATATATGCAGAGTAACGAATTTCTAAGTGTGGTCGCCAATGCAATTGATGATGATGGGTATTTGACAATTTGCTACCCATCTTCAAATATGAGGCGAGTCACTTGATGTTGATTGCTTGGTTGAGATGGTGTTTCAACATGCCCGCCCGCTTAGAGAGAATCTTTGTGGGCGAGTGGATTACTTGCTCAAATTCGCTTCTCACTACTAGATGCCTCATCTCTTGTTGTTCATGAGTACTCACCAATCCCCGCCTATGGGTGTATATATATATATATATATATATATATATATATATATATATATATATATATATATATATATATATATATATATATATATATATATATATATATATTTTTTTTTTTTTTTTTTTTTTTTTGTTATATCACTTCTACCAAAATTCATTGTTCTCTGTGCATGTTGAATCATGTGGTTGCCTCATGCATTGACAAATTTTGTAATTTATTTAGTGTGACAACTCATAGCAATATGGATATCGTTTCTAGCTAAATTCAGCATTTTGGATATGATGTCATCATTCATTTGCAAATGGGGAACATTTGATCGATTTTGATGATGATCAAGATGATTCGGGTTCAAGTCATGTAATGTTGCATCCATAGTCTATCATGCTTACCAGCATCCAACAAGCATTTGCATATGATAGAAGAATTACCTCAAAGAGATAAATGCCAAAGTTTGAATAACATCTAATGGGGCCTCATTGATTTTGTATTACAATTGAATTTTGGCAGGTGAGATAAATGCCAAAGTTTTCTCTTTGAAGTATAAAATTTTAAGGATAGAAAACACAGTTTTTTAGATATCATAATATTCATAAGAATGATAACAGTAGAAAATAAACTTAAACCTACTCTTCATTAGAAAATGTTGTCATTTGCCATAGTTGTCCCTAATCTAATGATAAAACTAACATGAGATAGGAACAAATGTAGTTCCCTTAAGTACTGAAAAAAAAAAGTATTATATGTAATATATGCAAGAAAAGGCAAACAAGCATAGCATGCTTACGACATGGCCTTCTCCATCCTTCTCAGCCTGCAACAACTCTCTAACTGGAATGTAGGCTGCCTGTTTGCAAAGCTCAAAAATATCTGAACCTGTAAAACCTTCACATAGGTGGGCAATGTTATCATATTCAATATCTTCATCTATCTTTTCCCCCTTTAAAATCACCTGCAGTATCTTGGATCTCTCACTTTGATCTGGTCTGCCAATTTCAAAAGTCTGGGGAAATCGTCTAAGTATTGCTTCATCCAGCTCACATGGCCTGTTTGTAGCAGCTAAAACCATGACACGTGCATTCTCTGTTACAACAATAATTTATCATCTTTCCTAGGATATCTAAGTGAGAATTCTGAAAAAGGTAAAAGGTACATTAGAAGATTATAAAGGATAACAAGTTGTTAATAAATAAAGCATAGAGCCATAGTGCACAAAACAGTCTTACAATTATCAGACTTTGTATAACGTCCTCCCGTATCCACTCACATACACTCTAAGATGAACAGGATAGCGTTTCAATCATTTGGCATGTTATCAAGTAGCAACTTGTACGAATGAAGCAAGAAGGCAGAACCGAGTTAGAAATTATTTATGCTTTGAAATTTTCTGATATGAAGTCGATTTATGATGCTGGCATTTTGTTATGGGCTACTGTCTTGACTGGTAAAGATATTTTAATCTTATCTACATATCTACATGAAGTTTCAAGTTACAGGTAGAATTGGCAAATCATCCAATCTTAGATGTCTAAATGTGTTCTAACAAATTACGGACTCCAAAAGTTAAAGGCTTGTCAGCAAGCTCTAGCTAAGTAGAATGTTAACTATTCCTAGATAGGGGATATATGTTTGAAAAGACTAATTATATTAATGCAAATATTAACAATTATAAAATATGAAGTATTTACTACATGACTTAACACATGATATAGAATTAAAAAAATGTGATGAAGTAATAAACATACCTACATGAAGACAAACTTTAATGGTAAACCATTATCCACATCTTCCTCCTATGAATTATTTTCATGTTCTCCACAATGGAAGTGGATACAACTCAAGATGAACAAGCCTTTATTATAGATGATTGCCCTTTTTGTTTTGAAAAATTAAATCTTATAGATCACCTTCAATCAATTTCTTCTAAAGCTTCTATTATTTGTCTCCAAGTAAAATCTTCATCACCAAAATATTGCTTACCAGCATCCTCCATTTCCCCAATCAATCACTTACAACTTTCATTAATTGAATCCAAACTAATTAGATTAATAATATCTCTTAAATTGAATCTTCTCTTTAAGGTTTGAATGTACTTGATAAAACTAAATCATTTAAGCACTTTGATTTAATTGATTTGTTTTTTGTGTGAATCTATTAAAAAAACGAAATTCTTAATAAATTCATAACACTGAATTATTAGTATGGTTATAATTTATAAATTATTAAATTTCTCAAAAATACTTCAATTTCTTTCACAACCAGAAACACTGTAAGTCAATTATAAAATCTTGATGGCCAATTTTTATAAAATTGTGGGGGGATTGCACTATACATCTCACACCACTAATATATTATAAATTTATAATTATAATGTAACATTAAAGAAAAAATTAAATTAACTAAAGAATGAAAATTATGTAAAATTTTAATTAATCATATGTAGAGATTTCTTCTCTATTATGAAAAGCATACTCAGTTGTGAATAAGTCACCAACATGATTAAAATAAAAATAAAAAATTATCTTTTAAATAGATCTTCACTAACTTGCTAATAATTGTAAATAAACTTTTCATTAATTGTTCAGCTGATTATATCTTGCCCTTATTCACATAAAAAACTCTGTACTAAGATAATATCCAGATGGAATGGTTATTGAAGTTGATGTCATCTATCGTCAATGATACGAAATATTAGCATGAACTTCTTTTCATCTCTTCCAAATGTAATACTAATTTCATCATTGACTCTATCTATACTATCATAAATTTAACTCATTGCAAACCACTTATCACCTTCTAATAGTTTTACTATCTTCACAATTGGGCTTATAATCTTCAAAGTATAAGACACATCATTCTGAAATCTAATCTTAAGAATGACCCTTAGTTATCTTTCCTTTGTAATCAACACTAAATCTCCACTTATTTCAATCTTTAGAAACAAATCTATGCCTTAAAGTTTCCTTTTGCTTATATAAGGTTGTAAAAGTGAGAAATGAAGTTGCCAAATGAGTTAAGCTCAATCTCACTAATTATGCACCACTACTATATTTTATCATGTTAAGAGCAAGCCCATGATTATATATGTAGCCAATTAACTCTAAAGTGTTTTTAAAAGTAATTCTTACTTCAGCTATCTTCCCAATTTCCTCTAACATTAGATCAATATAGTGTGCTACACACTAGTACATATATATCCTTCTCCAAAAGTATTTGACCTACATAAACAAAAAATGCATTAGTAATTTGTTATTATATAACACTTAAAAAATTGGAATGTACATATATTGCTTCATTGAATTGTGAGAACTATAAATTACTAACCTCCAAGAATGTAGCGAGTTGTTGTTCTACCTTGAATCACATTCTCTTTGGAATCTCTTCTGTTTGTGCATCTAATAATTTAAAAGCTCTAAAGAAATTTGAAAGTGAATTAACAAAAAAATTTATTATAGAAACCGATTAGACATAAGAGTGCACTCCTCTTGATAATTTTTTTTATAATCTTCTACATCCTTCAGAATTGCCTACAATTCTTTATCAAATAGAGGAACTCTTAACTCATGATAAGACAATGATCAAGGCATGGTCTATACTGTGCAGTAGCCTCTACCATATGATTGAAACTCTCCAACTTTACTGCATTGCAAAGGATTCTTGCTTGATAGAACTATCTAACTATGTATTCTAGAGTTTTATCTCCAATTCCTTTATATATATTTTCTTTAATTCTCATCTGCTTTCTAAGCAGCCTTAGGCAATTGGTTTTGGTTAGAGAATAATGCAAGTTTTGGTCAGAGAATAACGCAGGTTTTGGTTAGAGAATAACGGGAGATGTACAAGCAATAAAGGGAGTCCGTGCACTGAGGTGGAGAGAAGGGTTAGGAATGATAGTATTTTTTGGATTTTTTTTTTTTAATGTGACAGGCATGACTGACACAGATGAAGGCCCAAATATTTCAAGATTTTGATAGAGATATGAAGATTCAAAAATAACAAGATTTTTTTATTTAATTTATAAATATATATTAATCTTAATATATATAACATCTGTATCATTTTACCTCAAAAATTTTTTTGTCACTCATGCACCATGATTTTTTGTTATCGTTTAACACATACGAGTATTTTTTTATCTCTCGTGTAGTAACCCATATAATATAGGAATCCTTGCTATTTTTAACATTCCAAACACAACGGCATATTCTGTTTCGCAAACCAAGCGATGCTTGATCATTTTCATCATAGGCGACATATTTCAAATTGGTCTTAACCCACATAGTGTTTTTTGTCTGTCACTCTCATCATGTTTAATAGATTTAATTGTGGGGGCCCTTTCTTGATAATTTTGACATCTTGATCACGTATCATTTTGTGAAACAAATAGTACTTAAGCAATTTTGATTATGATCGAGACACTTTGAATTAACTTTATGTTATGCTATATTAGCCAATCACTATTAATATTGATTTCAACTGGGTCTAATTTGTATTGCCTCATAGCACATATAAGTACACAAATTCCTACTAAACATATGTTTTCTTTAAATTTGGTTCATTGTTGATTCCTTAATTTCTTAAAGCTTGATTAATTGATGTTTAGTTTGCTATTAGCATCTATCTTGTCATTAGATCTTTGCTCATGGCCATTTAATTCAATTGGGTAATAAAATATGGAAGCAACATATTATATAACCTAAATATAGTGAAATGTGTGTAAGGACTGCCGCCATAACGCATGGGTGTAGTGTTAAATAAACAAAGGCTCTCACATTATGGATGAATGTGTGCAAAGAAACTAGTCCATGAAACTATAATTAGAATTAGAAGTTAAAATATATGTACTCTTACAAGTAAATTAATGAAATTCATAGATATTATGATTCATAAAAAATAAATATCTTATGTATTCAAGAAACTAAATAATAAAGTGCTTTTCTTAGAAAAAGATATTGAAAATAGGTGGATGAGGTATTTTGATAAACTTTTCAATGAAGGATCTGAAAATACGATTGATTTTAGAACCTTACCTTAAACAAAAATTAGAGAATTTCATTTCTATCAGATTAGTAAATCAAGTTAGTTTTAAAGAAAATGAAATGTGGAAAAGCAAGAGGACGGATAATATTCCAATAGATGTGTGGAAATGTTTAGGAGATCAAGGAATTTCTTGGCCTACAAATCTTTTTAATGTTATTTTAAAGACTAAAAAGATGTTAGATGAGTGGAGAAAGAGTTTGTTGGTTCCTTTATTTAAGAATAAAGGTGATGCACAAGAGTGTGCAAATTATAGAGGAATTAAGTTAATGTGTCATACATTAAAATTATGGGAGAGAGTAAGAGCATAGTTACGTTGGATACGGAAGTTTCACAATTTGGTTTCATGCCAGGTAGATCTACTATGGATGCTATACATTTGTTAAGAGGTTTGATGGAGAAGCACAGAGAAAGTAAGAAGGATCTACATATGATATTTATTGATTTAGAGAAAGCTTATGATAAAGTCTCAAGAGATGTTCTTTGGAGAGTTCTAGAACAAAAAGGAGTTAATATTGGTTATATTCAAGTCATTAAGGATATGTATACTAGAGTACTTTGGTCCAAACACAAGGAGGATTGACAAAATATTTTCCTATTTCGCTTGGATTACACCAAGGATCAACATTAAGCCCTTATCTTTTACTTTAGTTATGGATGTTCTTATGAGGCATTTACAAGAAGATGTACCTTGGTGTATGCTTTTTTGATGACATTCTTCTTGTTGATAAGACTAGAGGAGTCCAAATGTAAACTTGAATTATGGAGGTCAACTTTAGAGTCTAAAGGTTTTCGTTAAGTAGATCTAAATATATGGAGTGTAATGAATTGTAGAAGTTTTAGTGTTAGTGATCAAGTCATTAATAAGAGGAGTGAGTGATTGAGATTTATTATTGTTCAAAATGATGGTGAAATAGATGGAGATGTTATTAGTAGAATTCAAGTTGGATGGTTGAAGTGGAGGAATGCATTTATTATGTGATAGAAAATTTCCACTTAAACTTAAAAAATTTTATAAGATGGTGGTAAGACAAATGATTATGGTGCAGTTGGCCAATAAAAGAGAAGCATAAGACTAAGTTAAGTATTACAGATGAGGATGCTCAGTGGATGAGTGGCTTTACTCTTAGAGATATGCAAAATGAGTATGTCGGAAAAAGTTGGAGTTCCAGGTAGATAAGATTAGGAGAGAGATGGTTTGGCCACATAAAGCGTCGCCCCCGACATTGGAGAGTAGATGCATTAGATTTGTTTAAGAAAGGTAGAGTAGACCTAAAAGACTTGGTTAAGATGTAAAAAATGATCTTAGTATACTGAATTAAATGAGAATTTGACACATAATGACACAATGGACGAGGATTCATAAATTACCCCACCCAGTGGGAAGGTTGTTGTTGTTGTTGTTGTGTATTCAAGAAACTAAATAGGTTGGGGAAAAGGCTAAGAGGATTGATAGTTTATGTTTTAAACTTTGATATTGAAGTAGGAATCATAGTAGAAATGGTGCCAGTACAATTATAGATAAGAGTTTAAAGAATAATATTGTGGACATTATTAGAATTAAATATGTAATTATAGTTTTAAAGATTATTGTTGATATTAAGATTATTAATTTTATAAGTTCTTATGCTCCTCAAAAAGGTTTAGATGTATGTTCAAAAAATATTTTGTAATAATTTGAAGAATTAATATAAAGAATACCTCTCGAGAGAAGAGTATCTATTAACCCCATGAGCCTTTACATATTTTGACAATTACAAACATTTCTAATTGAGCAGCTATTATAACTAATCAATTGTGTGTACAAACTATGGTAAACTTTTAATGCAAGTACTACAAATAAACAACTTAAAGAAAATTGACTTAGAGAACATGAACAATAATTGTTTTCAATAGCCTAAATAAGAAAGAGCTCATAAGGACTACAAGTGATGATAGTTGATGTCAGAAGACCCTAATCAAGCCCAAAATTATATTTCTGGTATATTTATATTTTATCTTCATATAATTAGCATGTGAAAGATGAAAAATAACGAAGCATACACACATTTAAGAGAATATAAAATATATATATTTTTTAATCATATTATACGATTTAGATCAAACTAGGCGATTCTCCATTTTACTAAATTTCACCATATAATTAATTTAACTCAAATTTATCAAAATTGAATTAATCATATTGTGTGATATCTAATTGTATTGCATGACTGTTCATTTTTGTTAATTATTTTCACTGTTCGGATTAAGTCGATTAATTATAATTTTGCTTAATTTGATTAATCGTACAATATAAATTTATCTGATGATTATCCAATTTAAATCCAAATTTGGCAGATATGATAGAAAAAATTTTACCTTATTGAGTTTGCATTGTACGATGAAATCGTGCAAGCCGAGCAAACAAAGAGTTAATTTTTTTTAGTTTGTACTGTTCATATAGTACAATCTTGATGGCTGATAAGACAATCATATTGTCTTGTATCCCTAAACCTTCAATAATTAACTAATCATACAGTACGATGACTAATCATATAGTACAATTAGATCAATTTTATTAAAATTTAATTTTCAAATTTTTTCTTCCGACTCTTCACTATAAACACCCCCTTCGGAGAACCTAACTTATGAACTTGAACATGAAAGACAGTAAGGGAGGTTTAGATTAGAGTACTCTCTTAGAGAAAAGTGGGGAGATTTCTCTCCTCTTTTTCCTTAAGAGATCTTTTGTTGGTGAGATTAAACTTTATTTTAGTAGTTCTTTTTCATCCACCTTTTCGTTCAAAGTTGAGCTTTAACTTAAGAGATTATTCTTATAGAGAGCTTGTGCGAGATTATATTTTGTTGAGGGAAGTTTCTTTGTACCTTAGAGAGGAAGTAGTATCATTTTTGCCTTGAAAGAGAAGGAGAGTGGTGTAAGATTTCTCTATTACCCATTAAGGTGACAAGCATCTACGCCTTAACTTCTTATGCCAAATGAGAGATAGTAAAACTTTTGAAAGAGATTTGGTGAGTGGACGTAAGTTTGTTAAGCAAAACCATTATAAATCATTGTACCCCTCTTTTTCTTTTTTTGTAATGACTGCTCTTTTCTTTTAAATATTTTGTTAGATTTAATTTTACATTTTTTTTCTCTCATAATCTTTAAAGGTTTGATTTAATTTTTCTTATTTTAACAATTTTTGAAGCACATCAATTCACCTCTTAGGTGTATCATTCTTACAATATTCATCATATGAAATTTATAATCTTAGAAGTGATGTAAGATTCGCGATTATAAGTATCATATGACTAATAAAGTTAGGACCATATAGGATTTTGTTTTAGCTTTATGAAAATAAATAAATACTTTATTATCACTTATAAGAAATTAATATAATAAAAATACAAATTGATTATCTTCTTTAAAAAATAGATCACTTAAACGCGCAAAGATTATAAAATTATTATAGGTAAAAAATTTAAATATCTAAGATTCACTACTATCTTTAATTTTAAGATTAAATATTAAAAGAAAAAAAAATAAAGATTATCCTAGGATTAGATGGGAGTACTTAAAATATGCTAATAAAAATATTTTTAAGAGTAAGCTACAAGATCTTAGAATTTAAGATATCCAAAAAAAAATTAAGAGAAAAAAATAGTGATATTATATTAATTACAAAAAAATGTGCTTAGAGGATCAAGTAGAAAAACTTTGATTAATAAAAATAATTGGGGTGAAGTTAAAATATGTAAGAAAATATCAAAAATAAAAAGTTTTGCTATAAAAATTATTTTAGATGTAAATGCTTGGAGAATTGAGAAATATATAGAACAGCTCGAAGGGATTCGAAGAAAGCAATATATAATGTAAAGCATTCAACATTTAAATATTTATATAATATATTAGATACTAAAGATGACAAAAGATGTATGTATAAATTAACACAAAAAATAGAAAAAATAAATATTTAATTCAAGTGATGTGCATTAAAGATAAAGCTTAAAATATATTTTTCTTTAATGAGGATATTTAGCAAAAGTGAATGAGATATTTTGATAAACTTTTTAATAAAAATTGTGAACGATTCATTTTAGTCACGTTAATATCCTAAATGAATATAAAGATTTTTTTTTTTTTATTTTATTAAGTAAATCTAAAATTAGAGTTTTTAAAGAAAATGAAGTATGTTGATTCAATAAAATAGTGAAAATGTTTAGAAGATCAAAGAATTTCTTGGCTTTCTAAATTTTTAAATGTTATTTTGAAGATTAACAAGATGAGTGGAGAAAGAGTTTGTAAATTCTATTTTAAGAATAAAGGTGATGCACAAGAGTATGCAAATTATAAAGGAATTAAGTTGATATATCATACATTAAAATTAAGAGAGTAATTAAGCATAGGTTACAACGTGATACAAAACTTTCTCAAAACCAGTTTGGATTGATGCTCTACATACATTTGTTAAGAGGTTTGATGGAGAAGTATAAAGAGCAAGGAGGATCTACATATGATACTTGTTTATTTAGAAAGCATATTATAAAAGTTCTAATAAAAGTGCTTTGGAGAGTTTAGAAAGGAAAGGAGTTAATATTGTGTATATTCAAGTCATTAAAGAAATGTATACTGAGCTACTACTTGTGTTCAACACAATGAGGACTGATTAAGTATTTTTCCTATTTTAATTGAATTACATCAAGGATTGGCTTTAAGCCATTATCTCTTTGCCTTAGTTATAAATGTCCCTAGACATTTACAAAAGGGTATATCTTGTATGTTTTGCTAATAATATTGTTCTTGTTTTTTTTTTGAAATAGAATATTGTTCTTGTTGACAACACTATAGATGTAGAAGCATTTACAAGGAGATGCAAGCAATGCGAGTTCCCTCTCTCTTCAACTATCATAACCTCTACAACCTATTACAAAATCTTTGGCCCTTCGTCATTTGGGGGATGGACATAATTAGTCCACTACCAATAGCCAATAGACAAAGACGATTTATCTTGGTCATTATTGACTATTTTAGCAAGAATCTCAAAGTAACCACCCAGGTAGTCAAAAACTTAATCTTAGCTAATGTTATTTGTAGGTATCCGCCTCATCATATCACCGGAGCTGCACTAACCGAGGGCAAAGAAACTTCTATGAATTTCAAGGAATAAAATTGAAGTTCACTTTAGTGCATCATCCATATAGCAATGGCCAGGTGGAAGCTGCGAACAAGAAGATCCTTAATCTATTGAAGGAAAAAGTAAGAAGGCACTAAAGCTAAATGGGTCGACGCACTACCTATTACATTATAGGCGATCAGAAAAACTCTTATTACTACCAAGTATACACCCTTTTTACTCTCGCATGGAATGGAGGCAATGCTGCCAATCGAGCATGTATTCTACAACCAAAGGGTACTGACGACTGCAGAGCTAGGGAAGAACATCATCGAGTGAGAAAAGGAAAACTCGGAAGCCATGGAAGACACAATTGATATGCTCAAACAATTAAAGAATGGGCTTTCGCTAAGCAAAAAAAAGTCAAAGAAACGAATGGCAATGTATAAACATCGTCATATAAAAGAAAAGCACTTCAAGAGTCTTTAGTCCTCAAAAGGTACGCAATAGCTTCGGTAGTGTCTGGGCAAACCGCCACATGTGATGGCCCATACATTATCAAAAAGCAGGGTGGCCCCGGAGCTTATCAACTTCAACCCCACAACAGGTAAGACCTACCACGTACTTGGAATGCTAAGGACCTCAAAAAAATTTCCCATGAGGCAATCAAGGTCTCTTGTTCAATATAAACTACGATCTTTATATTCATTCTGAATTCACTTAATAAGGTCATAATTCCTTACATAATTTTCTAGTTATTGAAAAAATGCTTGACGAGAAAATATAAAGGGTATACAAAAAAATACTCGGTGAGTTTAGGTGAAGATACTTGGTGAGTATAAACAAAATACTCGGGGAACTGCGCATTGACTCGAGACACTTGGCATGCCATTTTTAGCCAGAGGAAAAAATCCACTTAGCAAGCCACAAATGCTCGAGTAGGTCTAAATACTCAGGGCACCATTCATGGCCCAGGAATACTGATATCGAGCGAAGTGGTCTTAGGATAAATACTCAGAAAGTTGTATGACAACTCAGAACACTTGATGCATCATTTTTGGCCTAAGAAAAAGATCTTAGTCCATAAGCCATAGAGGCCAAGGCAAGGGATCGAAATACTTGGTGCCATTCTTGACACTATAGTCAAGAAGGCAATTCTCAAGTTGACTTCATTAATACTCGCCTAATCTTATTCCATAAAACTTAATGAAAGACCAACTCTTCTAATTGGTGACTATGGTGTAAGACCAACACCTCATGAGATAGATGACTTAATGAAAGACCAACTCTCCTAGTTGGCAACTATGGTGTAAGACCGACATCTCGTGAGGTCAGTGACCTAATGAAAAACCAACTCTCTTAATTGACGACTTTGGTGTAAGACTGACACTTCATGAGGTCGATGACCTAGTAATAGATCAACTCTCCTAGTTGGCAAGTAAAAAAAACCTATTTGTCACAACAAATAGCTAAGAAACCTCACAATATCAAAGAGTAGCAAACTACTAATTAATCAACACTTATATTTCTTCTAAGTACCAAATACTGCCAAAGCATCGACGAGTACAAAACAACACAATCATCCAAACAAAATAAGGGTACTTAGCCAAAAAAAAAAGGGATACATCTTTTTCATTATCAAATTAACATTTATAGGTAAGCGATATGGGGTTACACGGAGCGCTTCTCCTTCCCAACTCACCATAAAAAAAGAAAAAAGTATAGAGAAGTAAAAGAAAATGTGAGAGGTAAGTCAACATGTGCTACTCTTGTCGTCATCAGAGTCCGAGAGAAAATGTGAGAGGTGAGTCAACATATGCTACTCTTGTCATCGTCAGAGTCCGAGAGCAACTATGTTCGAGAAGTCCAAGAACTTAAGATAAAACTAGCTATGCTTCACTAGCTTGGTGACTATAAAGTCAGCACCCGCCTTGATCTTCTGTTCCAACAGTCCCTTGTACTCAACAGAATCAAAAAAGCTTGCAAACTCAACCTCTTTCTTCTTGGACTCCTCGTACGAAGCTCTTCCTCCAACTCCCTCTTCATCTCAACGAGGCGAGTGAGCTCTGCAATCGCTCCTTCTCGCCTCCCATACTCCTATGAGTTTGGACTCTGAGGAGGCGAGACTCCCTCATAATGGTCAAGTCCTCCTGAACTCGCCTCCTTCTCAGCACAGGCTCCAAGCTCACCACTTCCTACCTCGACGAACTCAAGTCCTTGGGAATGGCAACCTTTCCTTGTAGGTTAGCGAGCTCGGCCAAATCTGTAAGCATCTGCAGCCCCTTCTCCGCATTTCCCTCCTCCGGGGGAACAAACTCATTCCTCTCAAACTTGCCTCTGAGGAGGAAGCCAACATCTCCGGATGCCGAGGTAAATCTAATAGCGACTCCAATGACAAGGCAGCATCCTGCACCTCTAAGTTGACCCCTCCATTATGGCGAAGCTTGAGACCGCCACCTCAACTAGCTGCGAGTTTGGAGTCACCCCTAAACGGCAAGAAACAAACTCATCAAAAACTGGAAAAGTGATTTCAACAAAGTAGTCTGGTAAGGGCAGAATCCTTGGAGAAGGGAGCCACTGTTCAAATAACCGAACCTCCTCTTCACTCAAACAATGACCTAGTAGATTGCCCACAAAAATATGAATCATTCTCTCAGAACCACCTGAACTATCCAAGTGGATAATTTGAGGAGACATTGGATGCACGCTATTTCCTCCCATCACCTCTTGCACACTCGCCATTGTTAGTCAAATACTACAACAAAATCTAAAAGCAAAGCAATCTAATCGTATATCAGTAAAACTCTCCTCTATGATGGTGGGAATGAGAGAGGTAACCGTCAGCCTCCTCACCACCACCTTCTTAGCGAACAAGAGAGCAATAGTCGCCTCCTTCAATACACTCTCTCTGCATCTAAAACCAACACTCACCGGACTGGCGCACTACCATTGGCTAAAGCACCTGGACTGGTGGGGTGTCAAAGGAGCTCTTCAACGTCACATGACCAGTGACTTCTTAGATTTCTTCAATTTTTTTCGGAGGCCAACCCATAGTTCTGAAGAGTCGATATCACCACGTCGTCCCTTGAAATCCATGGCGAGTGCATATATTCTGCTCACAATAATGAATTCAATAAAAAAAGAAGAGGGGTATCTTCGTCAGGAATGAAAAGCCTAGTAAATAGAAGCTGGTGTCCTTTTTATAGCTCAAAGGGATAAGTGGTAAGCAAAAAGAGACTGAATCAAGTCAAAATATGATGTAATATTTAATACAACAACAACAACAACAAGCCTTTATCCCACTAAGTGGGGTCGGCTACATGAATCCTTCGTCTCCATTGTGTCCTATTATGTATTAAATTCTCATTTAATTCAAGTATACTTAGCTCATTTTTTATACATCTTAACCAAGTCTTTTTAGGTCTACATCTACCTTTCTTAACATAAGGCAAATCTAATGCATCTACTCTCCTAACCTCATCGACGACCGACGATTAGCATCGAGCTACCAACTTTTTCCCAAACATACTCATTTTGCATTTTATCTCTAAGAGTAAAGCCACTCATCCACCCCGAGCATCCTCATCTCGTACTTAACTTAGACTTATGCTTCTCTTTATTGGCCAACATTCTGCACCATAAGTCATCAGTCTTATCACCATCTTATAAAATTTTCCTTTAAGTTTAACTTTTATATTACAACAGCCAAATGCATTCCTCCACTTCAACCATCCAACTTGAATTCTACTAATAACATCTCCATCTATTTCACCATCATTTTGAACAATAGAACCTAAATATCAATCACTCTTATTAATGACTTGTTCACCTACAAAGACTACTAACTCTACCAACTAAAATTATACTATATATTTAGATCCACTTAGCGAAAACCTTTAGACTCTAATGTTGACCTCCATAATTCAAGTTTCTCTTGGACTCCCTCTCTAGTATTATCAACAAGAAGAATGTCATCAGCAAAAAGCATACACCAAGGTACATCTTCCCTGTAATTGCCTAGTAAGAACATCCATAACTAAAGCAAAAAAGATAAGCACTTAAAATCGATCCTTGATGTAATCCAACTGAAATAGGAAAATATTTTGTCAATCCTCCTTGTGTTTGGACACGTGTGACTCAACATACATATCCTTAATTACTTGAATATAACCAATATTAATTCTTTTTTGTCAATCCTCCAAAGAACTTCTCTTGAAACTTTATCATAAGCTTTATCTAAATCAATAAATATCATATATAGATCCTCCTTACTTTCTATACTTCTCCATCAAACCTCTTAACAAATGTATAGCATCCATAGTAGATCTATCGATGAAACCAAAGCGATTGTGAGAAACTTTTGTATCACATCGTAACCTATGCTCAATTACTCTCCCATAATTTTAATGTATGACACATTAACTTAATCTATAATTTGCACATTCTTGTGCATCACCTTTATTCTAAAATATAGAACCAAACTCTTTCTCCACTCATCCGGCATCTTTTTAGTCTTTAAAATATTAAAAAGATTTGTAAACCAAGAAATTCCTTGATCTCCTAAACATTTCCACACTTATTGGAATATCATCGTCCTACTGCTTTTCCATATTTCATTTTTTTTAAAGCTTCTCTAACTTATTAATACGATATAAAAAATAAAGTTCTCTATTTAATATTTAATGAAAGATTTTTTTCTTTTTTAGTAGTTATGAGTTAATTTGACTTTTTATTCTTCTATCATTTTTGTGAGTTAACTCTACAAAAGAGCAGAAGAATGGAAAAGCTAAATGTATACCCAAAATAAGCAGGCAACCCAAATACTAAAGACTCATCACATACATACACAATACATGGACTTGATTACTATAGACTCACCCTCGTGGGCGAGCATTGTGAAGAATGGTCATCTCAAGGCGACTCAAGCAGACCCCTCCACCAACAAGAAAGAGCGACCAAGAGATCAAGTCACCATATACTCACGGCAAGACTAGCCACTCGCCTCGGCCAAGGTGAATCCCTTGTACATAGTTGACCAGTCCCTCCTTATACTCATTTTCTATACTAGCCCTCATCTCAAACATTATAAAAGAGGGTGAGGAGGCCCTTTTTCGAGGTTCGGTTGATGAATCTTAAGATCAGATCATTTAGGCTTAATTGTGGGAGATCTTAATTCTTTCCCCCTAATCTTTTCTCTCTCTGGAACAAGAGAGTTCCTACCCTCTTTTCTTGTACTAAGATTACTTAAAAGATAATAGAATCAGACATTTCCCTCATTTCTTTCTGTAGCCTACTATTACCATCTTTTCTTCTCTTCTTGGATATCTCCAGATTCTCTAGCACATGTTGTAGTAGAGTGGCAAAGGTTTCTTTTGGTCTTGAATGCTATTGAAGACTTGCTTTTGACCAACAAGTCGTCTGTATATACTTTCACATTTCTACTTTTTTGTTCTTTGAAAACTCAATCCACCATCTTCTGGTAAGTCGCTCCAACATTTTTTAACCTAAATTACATCACTCTATAATAATAGGCCAGGTGTATCCATATTTAGTGGCATCCCGAAAAAACATCCAGGATACTCATTATTGGATAACTCATCGCCAAGTCAACAAGATCTATCCGAGGAAATGAGTACATGTCTTTTGGACATGCCGAGTTCAGGTTTGTGAAGTCCATACACATCCTTCATTTCCCACTTTTTGAACCATCGTCACATTTGATATTCACTCCGTGAATTGGACTTCTAATAAAGTAAGTATCTTACCGATTTCTTTGATCAACAAGTAAAGTTGTGATTTTCCTCATTTTTTGCTTAATCTCGAGCATACTTTTGGACGTTGATGTTGATGCCTAGTTTGCTTGATCCAAACACGCCAACATCCTCTTGAAGAGTTTGGACAAGGGTTTGCTTGTGTTGGGTGCCAAAAAAGCTTGATGACTCTTAGGACTCACTGAAGCTTGCCACTTCCTCAATTTCTTCGATGATTTCTACTCCAATTCGAGCGACTTCTAGTTATAGTGCCTTTTTTGGCTTGCTTGAGCCACCCACTGTTCGCAAGTTGCTGGCCCTAGATTGGCTCAAGTTTCCTCTGAAGGTAATCTCCTCTCCACCTGCCGGGAATTTTACTGCCACATGGTAGGTCGACACCACTATTCTAAATGTATTAAGTAGTGATCGGCCAAAAATGGTATTATATATGACAAGTGCCTCTATGATGATGAAATCAAGCAGAATTCTCGCCTTCTCTCCTAGTTCGAGAAAGTGATGACTGTTTCCTTCCTTCCAAAAGCCAAAACCTTGATGAAAAACTAGCTATCCCTAATTTGTCGAATACAGATTTGAAAATGATATTAACCAAGCACCCAATATCGATTAATATGCTACCAATTTAGTAAATTGCAATAAGCGCCTTGACAACTACGGGGTCCTTGTATGGATTGCAAAACTCCTGGATGATCTTTCTCCAAAAAAGCTTATGGGGACTATAGAAGTTCGCAGTGTCGAAGCTATAGTTGTTGAGTTAACTTCTCTGAGTCATAATCTCTTAAGGTAGACTTCTCTTGAGGAGTCGCCATCTACTCCATGGATAGTGGGTACGCCTCCTGCGATATGAACTGCATTAGCTGAGACTGGTTAGTTAGCCATCTCGGTGACTTCTTTTCCTGGTCTCTTGGTAAACTCCCTGAGCTTTCCGACTCAGATGAGCTCATCCACCAAACTCCATAGCTGGTAGTGCTCTTCAATGTCATAACCGTGATCGCGATGATGGGTTTCTTCATCTTCACTCACCTTATAGGACTTGTCATCGAGACTAGGCATTCTAAACAGCGCTCGCCTATGTCAGCGAACTTGATGAGTTATCGACCCTATGGAGCCTTCACTTTCCTTAGCGATTGTTCATTGGTTCTTGCTTTTTCCATAGCAGTCGGCACTATGCATGTAATTCGATCTTCCATGTCTTTTAAGTCTTGTGGCATAACGATCAGTTGAATATTTGCTCTATTCTTGCTCGGTTGTCCAGCGTCGAGGAACCCGTTTCATTCTGTGCCTGACTTCTAGTTCTCATGCTCGATCCACACTCAGCACACCTCGAAGGATGTTCAATCCAATTTTGTCCATAGTTGAAGAACCTACTTAGACACTTGAAAAGTAATGTTTGAGCTGGGACCATGAGAGGAAGTAGGAAGGTGTAAGAGAATCTTAGTATGTTAAAAGAAATAAATAAAGGATCCTCCCTTCACTCACTGGGGACACTAAGATCATAATGGAAGGAAGAAATAAGAGGAAATAGGAACTAATCTTTTCTCTCAAAAGAGAAAATCCCAAAAAAGAGAAGAAAAATCTACTTTATTCCCCCGTCCCTAACCTTTATAGAGTTTCAAGGGAGGGGTGCTTTATCAGACACAAGTGCTAAGTCGAATGAAAAAAGGGATTGGCTCGTCTATGATTGGCGGTTTCATCATAGAGATGGCGAGTTTCTTATGAGTTACGAACCTTTTTGGTGGCCCACCTATCATGTCATTAGCTGTGAAGTAGGTGGTGTATGGGCGAGCTGCCAATCTTAAGATGAGATACTGAATTTTTGTCTATCAGGTGTAACTGCGTTCCTCATGCTCTCGCTCATTATAAAGCAAATCTTCGCGTCTGAGATGGGTCTTAATGATTGTAGTGTCTCAATCGAGGTAACTCGTGGGGCTTTCATGGATGTACATATATCATTTAATAGTGATTTTGTTGGTATGATTTTGGTTAAAACAACTAGTTTCCTTATTGTGATGTGAATCCCAATTTGCTTATAGTTTTTGTGGCTTCATGCTGAATTTATTTTTCAACTATCATTAGATTATTACTTAGGAGCAAATTCTAAGTAATTCTTGATTCATAACAAAATACCTACTGATTGATTATATTGATAGGCATTAAACTGTGGATTAAATTTTGATTATTTGAATTTATCTCATTACATCATTTTATTGCATTATGAATCATTGATTTTAAAACATTGCATCAAAAACCTGAAAGGTCAAATTTCCTGTATATTTTATCAATCAAAACCAGTTTTTAAATATGCTTGAGACACCATAACAGCCACGATGTACCTAATCACAAGATGTCTGAAAGATTTTTATCATCATTAATGAAAACATTAGTTACATCAATATTGGGTTAAATGATTTTAAAAACAATAAAATTGTGAATTTAGTTTTTATGATGAATGTTGAAGGTTTTGATGATGACTGACCTTGAACCAGTGTCTGAAAGTCATAAACTTACAGGTTGAATTATGTGTTTTTGTCTGTGTGTGTTTCCATAGGCTTAGAAACTCTATTAAGTCAGTATATGTGTGATCTTCAGTTTTGAGTACAAATTCCATAGGCATGCAAATTGAATTCTGCCTTTTTATGCATTTGATCATAAGGGTATGCATGATCACAAAACTTTTGAACAGATGTAAGTAGTTTGATAATGTCATTCTTAAATTGAGATTAGCATAATAAAGAACTCTTTACTAGCATCATTAGCGTAGCATGTGCGTTTGCAGACCATTAACCGACTGATGTTAAGTGACGGTCTAATAACATACATGATCAAAACATAAACATATAAGCAGGTATTCCAATCGCATTACCTCATATCCAAATAATCAGAATAGAAAATTAATAAATATGCCAATGAAAAAGAAAAATGATAGATTATGGAAAGGATAAGTTATGCTCTGGTACTCACGATCTGTAGTGAAACCATCCCACAAGGACATAAATTCAGTTTTCATATTGGTCAGAACTTCATGATCTGTGTTACGACGCTGTCCCAAGAAGCTGTCCACTTCATCTATGAAAATAATAGCAGGCTGGAGTTTGTAGGCTAGAGTGAACACAGCAGTTACTGCAAAAATTTAGAGAAGTCATGCGCATTAACAACGAATAAATAGCAGTCACATGCACAACAAAAGTGTTATATTCACAACTTGACTATGATGGAATAAACATAATTATCAGAGAACGACAAGGTTGCCAGTAAAATCTATGGCTGCATTAAGCATATTCTACGCTGTAGTTTTCTACACTGTTCCAAATAATAGAATATGAAAGAAAGGAAACTGTGTTTCGAGTGATGACCGAAATACCATTTTCAGGGGAAACTGGATCAAAAAAAACTTACAAAATTATAAAAAACAATCAAGATTTTTGTCCAATTCCAAGTGATGGTCATACCAAACCTGCATATAGTTTATTCAGAAGCGTACAATGTTTTTAATAAAAGCAAGGCTATATGCACAATGGAAAACCATAATTTACCCCAAATCACTCATGCTTTTCACAAATAAGACCCTTTGAATGTAAAATAATCAATATTCAATTGCACAGACCTGTCAATTCTTTTAGATTCTCAGACTACATCTAGAACAAGACAAAGCTATGGTCCATGTGAAATTTCAGAAATGGATACAAGTGCAAGGTTTTAAACAATTGGCATAAATGAGATATCTAAAACATCCCCATCTATTTCACAAGTGCAAGGCTTTACTGGCCAACATTCTATGCGGTAAAGCATTGCAGGTCTCACCATCTTATAAATTTTCACTTAAGTCTAAGGAACTTTTCCATCACATAATAGGCCCGACACATTGCTCCACTTCAACAATCCAACTTGAATTTTACTAATAGCATCCCCATTTATTTCACCATCACTTTGAACAATAGATTTGAGATATCTAAAATGATCACTCTTTAATGACTTGATCACCTATTATCACAACCCCACCACAAGATCTTTTACAACTAAAATTAGTCTCCATGAATTCAGTTTTAGGTATACTCAAACAAAAGTATTTAGACTCTAAGGTCTCCATAATTGATGTTTATCTTGAACTCTCTCTCATCTTATCAACAAGAAAAACATCACCAGCAAAAAGAATACACCAAGGTACAACCTCCTGTAAATATCTAGTAAGAATATTCATAACTAAAACAAAAAGATCCATAATTTAATTCCACTAAAATAGAAAAATATTTCGTTAATCCTCCTCGTGTTTGAACACAAGTGATAGCTACAACATGCATATCCTTAATGACTTGAATATAAGAAATATTAACATCTTTTTTCTATAACTCTCCATAGCACTTCTCTTGGAGCTTTATCATATATTTTCTCTAAATCAACAAATATCATATAAAGATCCTCCTTACTCTCTCTATACTTCTCCATCAAACCTCTCAACAAATGTATGTATAGCATCCCTAATAGACCTATTACGTATGAATCCAAACTAGTTTTGAGAAACTTTGTATCACGGCATAACTTATGTTTAATAACTCTCTCCTACAATTTTAATGTATGACATATTTACCTAATTTCTCTATAACTTGCACACTCTTGTGCATCACTTTTTTTCTTAAAATACAAACCAATAAACCCTTTCACCACTTATCTGACATCTTTTTAGTCTTTGAAATAATATTAAAAAGATTAATAAGCCAAGAAATTTCTTGATCTCCTAAGCATTTTTACTTCTTTTGGAATATCAAGCATTAAGATAAAATTTAGATCCATGGCACACTTTACATATGAAATTATATAAGTTAAAAGCCTTTTGGAACCCTGAGAAAATTTGATTTTTCAATTACATAGCCTATAAAATACAACTGCAACAATCATGCTATCATCTACATTCTAGTAATTCCATGTTACATGAAGAATCAAATATATTAAGGATGATTGTCAATTCATTTGGATTTTTTTTTGTTATCAAAGAAAATCATTACTCCTTATGTTTTCACCTCAAAATAATTGGCAAATATATTTGCCAAGGCTTGTGGTCTAAATCAGTTTTCCAATCATGTTATAAGCTAAAACTCATTGATATATATGCTCCAACTTGAGAATAAATATTAGTGCTAGAATATTATCTTCAAAAAGCCTATTTATAGTTAGAGGACTATGCTTATTTTATTGTACCTATGAATATTATATTTGTTCCCTATAAAGAGGGGATTCTTTCATGAATAAGATAAATAGAGATTTTTCATCCCTCAACAAAAAAATAAGAAAAGATCTCAATTGTCTATTCTAGTTATTTGTTTCTCTAAAGAATGTTGACATTTGATAAGATAAATGGATAATTATGATAAGAAGATCATCAATTTTATTTGAAAACAATGCATGAAATAAGACATGAAGCCCACATATCTAACATCATCCAACTCAATTTTTGAATTATTATATCAACTACTTAAAATGATAGAGCCAATTAACCTCACACATCTTTCACTGTTAATCTTAAAATTTGAATGACTAAGATTTAAGTTGACTGCAAGATTAAAAAAAGCAAAATTATATTTTGCCTACTTTCTTGACACAACCCGGCATAGGGGATTGGAATTATCAAGGCAGAAACGGACGATCAAAAGGTAAAAATAAATTTTATAATTACAATCGCTATTTAGCAAGTAATCAAGAAATTAAAAGAGCAACCAATAAAAGTAATTAAAATAGCTGTGAATATACCTTCCTCTTTTCTGACCCTATTTTCTATCAATATTATCTTCTCAATTATTCATTTTTATTTCAAACTATCAACCAACAAATGTTAGAAAATATAATAAATTATTAACAACTAGTAAATACTAATACGTCTAAACTAAAGTAACATAATAAAAAAGAAATAATATACATGCTAGTTAAATAGAATCAGAACAAGAACAAATGACAATTTATATTCAATTATGATTCTTAGCATATTTTATCGTACAGTATAATATCTTATATATACGTTTGCATTCATCACAGAAGCCACCGTCTAAATTTGTACAATTTAAGGCATTTCAACATCAATATTTTTTTTCATATTTTATTCCATATACATGCATGGGTACCTTAGTGTCCCTAGCTAGTACTATAAGGGGATTAAACTCTATTAGTCAACATACATATACAATTATTCCTATATAATTCAAAGTATTCACATTTTTCATTTCATGTAATATTTTTCTATAACATTTAAAGATTGAATGAACATTATGCATTAGAAAGATTTTGAAACATACAATTAAATATGATCAACATTCAAAGAATAGATAAATCAGGAAAAGCATTGTAATAAAAACAATAACAACAACAAGCCTTTATCCCACTGTGAGGTCGGCTTCATGAATTCTTCTTCTTCCTTGTGTCCTATTAAGTATTAAATTCTTATTTAATTCTAATAAAATAATGTCATTTTGAATACTTCCTAACTAAGTCTTTTTAGCACTACCTTTCTTAACATAAGCCGAATATAATAAATATACTCTCCTATTGAGTTATCGAACGACTAATGTTTTATGTGACCAAACCATCCAAGTCAACTCTCTCTAATCTTATCTACCATTAGAGCTACTCCAACCTTTTTCACAAATATATTCGTTTTGCATTTTATCTCTAAGTGTAAAGGCACCATCCACATGAGCATTCTCATCTCTGTAACACTTAATTTTATGTTTCTCTTTTATTGGTCACATTCTGCACCATAAAGCATTGTAGGTCTCACCACCATCTTATTAATTTTTTTCTTAAATTTAAGTGGTACTTTTCTATCAATGACATTACAAGCAAATCATTTTAGAGAAAGTAACAAAATTATCATAAATTAAAAGTATAAATACTCACCTCAAATCAAAAGACATGGTTTATATTTAACTCTTAAATGTCACCTTCTTAAGCAAGTTACCTAAATCAACACACATAAGATTTTTATAAAGTTTCTTTTAATTAATAAATGTAACTTAACCCTTTAAAATTTTCTTTTTATCCAATTCTGCTCTCATTTAATTTGATTGTGTTTCCTTTCAAATTATAGTTAGTTAATAGCATACTCTTATTAAAAGTTTAAAGCCTCTATTATTATTAATAAATCTATCATTTAATTCTCGCTATTATTAAACATCTATCTTCTCAATTTCTTTTAAATCCAACTCAAAACAACTTTAAATCTTTTCTTGTTAATTAACTCTCATATTAATCATATATGTAAATATTTTTTCTCTAATAATATTATTATTATTTTATCTACTAAGAAAAATGCATCATTGAAATAATACTCTTTTTTATAAGATTTTAATATTATTTTCCTACACATCGTGAAACAAATTTTATCCTTAATATTTCAAACTCAAAAGCATTCTATTACACATTGATGCAAAATCAAATGTTAATTATTTTGCATAAAAGGATGTATATATATAAATAATCTACTTTAAAATCATAAAGAATATTTCATCTAATGTAAGAAAATAAAATTGAAATCTTAAACTTACCCCTGTTTAAATTGCAATGTCTAATAAAGGTCACTACTCTCGCATATGTTGAATCTCATACTCACTCCCTCTCTTTCAGTCTCAACTTGTGACTACTCCCGATCTCGCTCAACTCGCTTGTTGTCACATTGGATTAAGGCACTAACGACAAGCTCTCGTGTCATCTTTTTCTTACTCCCTTCTTGTCGCCTCCTTATGTTCGATTCGTGCGAGAGCCCGCTCAGCCCCTCCCTCTTCTCCATCTCACTCACTCTGCTCTCTATCTCTCACTCGCTCTTGGTTTGCATTTAGCATGCAAGGTCCATCCCCATCCCCGTCCTCTTATAGCAATGAACCAACTAATGTCAACCTTATTTGGTTCAATCTCCTCTTTTTTTAATTACGGGATTTCATACTAATGATGGTAAAAGATCTGAGAGTAAAAGAAGAACCATCCCTCTAAATGAATAGTAGCATAACATATAACAAGCCAATCCTTTGATAAGTGCATTTCTGCATGGATAAAACTGCGTGAAACAGCTAGTAGACCAACACATATAATTAGATATTCGTAGCAAAAGAAAGGACAATTTATGCTATGACAAGGTGAAAGTTAGATGCAAGTAAAATACTAGTAATAAATACTGGCATATTAAAAGAAAACAAGAAGACAATAAAAATTAACAAAGTTTCACAGCTGACGAGTATTTACCAAGTTTTTGGGCATCACCAAACCATTTACTCATCAGATTGGACATTCGTACATTAATGAAAACTGCTCCCGATTCTTTGGCAAGGGCCTTAGCTAGCATTGTCTTCCCAGTACCTGGTGGTCCATACAGTAAAACACCTTTTTGAGGGGTAAGAAGCTTTCCACTGGAAAACAATTCAGGTCGCCTTAATGGAAGAATAACCAGCTCAAATAATGTCTGCTTAATTTTTTCAAGCCCACCTATGGAGTCAAACTCTACATCAATATGGTCTGGATTTATAACATCACAGGCAATAATATCCTGCAATATAGAAGAACATGGCAATGCCAAATATTCCATTACTACTTTCAAGGTATCTAAAAATTAAAGTATATAGAAATTAAAATAAAAGGATAATATTTTTGTTTTCAATTTGTATAAAAAGATCAAAATGGTGATGTAAGAAGGTTAAAGGTCTATGTTTAACTGGTGCAACTAAGAAGTGATATACAAAAAAACATAACTTAAGAACTCAACAAAACTACAATCCAAAGGTGATGTAACATATGATATATAAAACCAATATGTGATGTATAAAATTCAATATTTATAGATTTATATAATAATATAGATACTAAAGAGGGTAAAGGATGCATGTATAAGTTAGTCAAGCAAAAAGATAAGAGAAGTAAAAAATGTAGTTCGAGTGAATTGCATTAAGAATGAAGATCAAAAAGTAGTTTCTCAAAAAAGGATATTCAACATAAGTGGATGAGATATTTTGATAAACTTTGAAGGTTGTGAAATTTTGATTGTCTTTAAATGAAAAGAGAATTTTTTTTATTATCATATTAGTAAAACTAAAGTTGGAGAGACTTTAAAGAAAATGAAGTAGAGAAAAGCAGTAGGCCCTAATGATATTCCAATATAAAAGTGAAAATGCTTAGAAAATCAAGAAATTTCTTGACTTGCAAATCTTTTTAATATTATTATAAAAACTTAAATGGAGAAAGAATTCCTATTTTTAAGAATAAAGGTGATGCACAAAGGTGCAAATTATTTAGAAATTAAATTAGCATATCATACATTATGATGTGATACAAAAGTTTCTCAAAACTATTTTGGTTTCAAACGAGAAAGGTCTACTTTAATGCTTTACATTTGTTAAAAGATTTAATAGAAAAGTATAGAGAGAGCAGGGATAATAATCTACATATAATATTTGTTGATTTAGAGAAAGCACATGATAAAGTTTCAAGTGAAGTGTTGTGGAGAGTTCTAGAAAAGAAAGGTGTCAATATTACTTATAATCAAGCCATTAAGGATATGTATACTTGAGTTGTTACTTATGTTCAAATACAAGGACAATTGACCAAGATTTTCCTATGTCATTTTGGGTAACATCAAGGATCGGCTTTAACATATATTTTTTTGCTTTAGTTATAGATGTTCTTACTAGCTTTACAGGAGGATGCACCTTGGGTATGCTTTTTGCGGATGATATTCTTCTTGTTGATAAGACTAGAGAGGAGTTCAAGAGAAACTTGAATTATAGAGGTCAACCTTAGAGTCTAAAGGCTTTGTTTTAGTAGATATAAAATTTCATACATGAAGAGTTCTTTAGTAGTAGAAGATCTAGTGGGGGGTTGTGACAATGGGTGATCAAGTCATTAAAAGAGTGAACATTTTAGATATCTCAAGTATATTGTTCAAAGTGATGATGAAATAAATGGGGATGTTATTAGAAGAATTCAAATTGGATGGTTGAAGTGGAGGAATGCATTGAGTCTATTTTGTGATAGAAAAGTGCCGCATAGACTTAAGCAAAATAACATAAGATGGTGGTGAGACTTGTAATGCTATATGGCGTGGAATGTTGGTTGGTAAAAGAGAAGCATAAAATTAAGTGTTGTTGAGATGATGATGCTCAAGTGGATGAGTGGTTTTACACTTTTATACAAAATGTGAAATGAATATATACATGAAAATGTTAGAGTATCACTAATGGTAAATAAGATTAAAGAGAGTCGCCTTAGATGGCTTGATCACATAAACTGTTAGTCGTCCGATGACCTAGTTAAGAGAGTACATGTGCTAGATTCAACTAATGTTAAGAAAGATTGACATTGGCCTAAAAAGACTTGGTTAGGAAGTATAAAAAAAGACTTTAATTTATGAGAATTAATGAGAATTTGGCACTTAACAAGGCAAATGGAGAGGAATCATGTAGATGACAACACGTAGTGAGATAAAAAGTTGTTGTTGTTGTTGTTGTTGTTGTTGTTGTTGTTGTTGTTGTTGTTTTCGTTGTTGTACATATACTAATGAATAAACAAATTCAAATTAAAAAGTACAAAAATCCTCCAAAATGAAGAACCAAACCTCACACTGATACTGATATGAGGAAGCTCGCCCACAAGAGTGGTGATTATTTCCACATAAACACTTAAAGAATGCACATCCAATTAGCACACAAAAAAGATTTAAAGAAAACTAAAATTCTTCTTGAAAAGCTCTTTATTCAATGACTTTTTACATGCTCCTGGGTCTTTTTTATCGCTCACAAAGGAAAAAAAACAAAAATTTTTTCAGAATTCACATAGATTCAATAAGAAAATAGAAATTTTAAATTCTCTCAACATATAAATAGTAGAAATCATATTTAGATTTAGAAACTTCCATGTGAAATTATTCCAAAAGAAAAATACGAGAGCTACAACACATATAAGGTGGCAAAGAGAATTGTAACGATTATGAAAGAGGGAAGAAACAAAAAGTTGATACTCTAGCAATTATGACACTAAAGATCTAAGACCTCAGCAAATCACAAAATAATAGCTTCTCTGGGTTGAAGCAAATTATGACATAGGCTCTCGAGATTATAATATAATGGCGGAAGAAAAGAAGGAAGGTAAGTTTCACGTCAAATTTATTTAATTTATTGCATCCCCAAACTCAACTAAAACAAACAAAGGCATTTAAAAGTATCATTAGATTAAATTTAATTTAAGGATCATCTTACTTCTTATTCCATAAACTATACTATACCGACCAACCTAGCCCATTCAACACTTCAATGGAAACATAAAAAAAAAATTAGTTGTTGCAATAGAAGGCAGTCAACTACCACTCTCCATGAACTAGCAATCATAAAGATGTGAGCCTACACATGCTTAGCTTAGACCAAGGTCACGAACTCATTAGCCAATGACACCAACTTGAAATGTTGCCATAAAAGGCACATGATCAACAACACAATCACCTAATATACATCCAATTACACAGCCAAGAATGCATCTATTGCACTCAATTAGGAAAGCAAGCCTAGGCCTCCTCCAGCAAACCATATTTCAATTCTAAGATGCAAGAAAAGCATGCAATCATTTTGGATTGCAATGTGGCATAGACATCATTTTTTGAATTGCATCCAACTAAGCATTAGTTCTTAGGTTGCAACCACCATGCATAGCGACCCATTTTAATGGCAACTAAAGATAAATGATTGGTAAGCTGACAATCAGAATCCCGGGTTGGGTACAACTCAAACATATAAGCCCAGGTTAGGTGTAGGGGTGTAAACAAGTCAAGTCGAGCTCGAGTCAGACCAAACTCAAGATCGACTCGAAGACTCAGACTTTGGCTCAAACTCAACCTCGAGTTTGACTAGAGCTCATAAGTTAAGCTCGAGCTCGACTCGTTAGCTCGGTTCGAGATCCGCGAGAAAATTAGAAATTAACAGAGGAGAAATGGCATTTTGGTAAAATCTTCTCAAATCCTGCTCCCACCATATGTATGTATGTACATATGTATATGTATATGTATATGTATGTATGTATGTATTTCCCAAGAAGAATTGATAGATCCAATAGTTTGTAAAAAATCATCATGAGGCTATCTATTATATTCATTCAAGATATAGTAGTTCAATTAATCTAGCAAACATGATGGAGACAGTCGTAAGAAACATCACAACTTGTCGCGTTGATAATCAGTTAAAATTTATTGTTACAGCATTGGAAAAATTAGTGTACGAGTCACCATCGATACGAGGCACGGGCTAAAGAACAACTATAAAAGCTGTAAATCGAGCTTGCTCTACTATGAAATACAGCTAGCTATTTATCAAAATGTTTTCCCTAGTTTATTCACCTTTAAAATGATTCTAACGAAGATTGTAGAAACGAAGCTTTATAAAGAACGATTCCCAAATCCTAAATAGGCGGAGACCTAGACACCATTTATCAAGCTTCACAAAACTTGGATTTCTTTATTAATTTCTACTTCTTCGCATAGCACAGCGCGCGTTTTATAACAAACAAAAAAAAGTGTAAGACACCTCATATTGATTTGTCTGGATGAGGGGCCGGCCGAGTCGCTTAGCTATCTCTTTCTTCTGCGCGAGGGCTTTCTTGGAGGCTTCGCGGTTAGGGTCGAGGTGACGGAGACCCATAAAAAGGATGAGGCTGCTCAGCGCAGCGCTAGCGGCGTACAGAACAAGCTCCTGCACCAACCTCGTCTGCGAATCCTTCATCTTGCCAGAAAGAAGCGCGTAGGAGACAGAAACAAAGGTGCTGTTTGAGCTTGGTCCAACCCAAGTATTTGGGGTTATTTGGGTATTTAGGATTTACACGATTAGGAAACCTGGTTTTTATGTTCATTCTTATTCGAAATTAGTCGAATATATTTTCTACATTTTTTTAAATACTCTAACATTTATTTTGGATCTAATGCCACTCTTTTGAACATATATTAATTATTTAAAAATTATTGAGAATAATATTGATTTAAAAAAATAGTATAAGAGTTTAATCATATTCAATAGGTTTAAATTTTTTTTGAATATGATTTAAATGATATTTACCTATGATAGATACAACAAAGTGTAATACAACAAGTTGAACAAGTTGAATATTGCAAAATATAAGATTTGAAGCACCAGAGACAATCACTGCAGGTTATAAGTGAAATCCAAAAAATTTTACACAATAAAATATGAAGTTGATATAGCAGATGCAATCACAATAGTTATTGCACCCTAAATTATAATTATAAGGTAGATAAATGAAGTTTAATATAACAAATATCAAATAACATAGTGCAATGTAATAACTATACTATAATAAAGTGTAATCTAATAGCTACAACATAATCAAGTGCAATGCAACAACTAGAACACAATAGTGTGTAATATGATAGGTATAACATAATAAAGTACAAGTTAATAATAATAACACAATAAAGAGCAATTCAATAGCTATAATATGGCATAATGCAATCCAATAGCTATAACACAATAGATCTAAATAAAAATTATTGATCTTATAAAAAATAATATTTTAATGATCACAAATATAATTTAGTTAACCTACTTATTACCAACATATTTGGTTTAGGTTATGGAGAGGCCACTTGGGGTGACCTAACTGGTGGATGGAGACTCTCTTAAGATGGCTAGGAGAGTTTGGAAGGTTTTGATAGGGTTTATTTTGGAGCGGTATTAGAAATATGTAAAAAAATTAGGGTTTGATAACACATAATACACAATCCCAATTATGAAACCCAAGTTATAATAATTAGAACTTTTACTCTAAAAATCCAAATCACTTGTCACTTGAAACAATATGCAAATTATAGAGTAGGAAGTATAGTTGAGACCTTAAAAGTTTCATAAATATTAGATGGGTCTAGGTATTTTTTTTAGAATTTTCTTCCAGGACTGGTAACATAGAAAACAGTCAGACAAATTGTCTGATTTTGCACTTAAAATGGATAGAACACCGCAATTCACTAAAAAAACTCAATTAGCACATGGTAATTATGGAAAGTGTATATTTAAATATACAAATATTTATGGTGTGCACTCAAATATAGGTTCATACATCCAAAGTACACATCAAATAGCTCATATCAATGATCCAAAGGACTCGCTGCTCATCACTAGGTGTTCGCCTAATATTAGGGAGTTCCCCTTATAATCAACTTATATTATGTGTACTTACCATATGTAATGATCCCCTTTTACTTTATAAAAAGAAGTCTTTTCAAAGGGGGAATCCATCTTTTGTCTTCTCTCTTTTGGGGGACGGAGGACTCTCATTATGTTCCACAAATTTTCTCCAAGAATAAACATATTTTGTAATGAAATCTTTTAGAATAATAAACTATTGGATATTTATTTTATTTTCCACTGCCATATTTCTCTTAACCCTATTTCTCATGTACCTTAGAAGATTATGATTCATTTTACAAACAAATTTGGATCCAACATTCATTAGGTGCGGTAAGCATAGATGAGGCCTAGCACAAGAAGTCGAGTACAAAGTAAAGTAGATCATTTAGTATAAAATTACTCAACAAGTATGGAGCTGAATGCTCAACAATTCATTGTAGGAAAAAACATGAATAATATGGAGTGTATACCCATGAAACTCCTCACAAGCTAGATGTTTTGGAGAACATCTAAACTTGGATGGCTAGAGCATACAAACCCGCCTTAGGAGCTAAAGACTCACCCCACATAAGGCAAGCACAATGATAATTGAAACACACATATTTGCTATAGAGGCCAAAGACTAGCTCTCATGTCAGGCAGGCACGAAGGAGATTCTTCCAGACGATCAGTCATAACTCACCTTCTCATTCAGCGGCTCGCTCATTGACAGAAGAGTAGACACTCAAGATGTAGAGAAAATAGACTGATCCTCATGAAGGCCTGATTCATGATCAAAGGAACTCACCACCTAATAGAAGTGAACTTTTCCCTCATGAACAAGTCTTACTTTTTACTTATTTACTCACAGTTTCATATAGGTCAACTACTTATAAGAACTCCCTTTCCAAACTCTATAAAAGGGGGTTTGAGGACTTTTAGGGAGGGGCTAATATGCATTCATGGAAGTTTCGTATATCTTTTCTTATCTCCTCTTCTTTATTTATCTTCTCCATGCATAAGGAACCCTTCCTTGAAATAGGAAGTCTTCTTGTACTTTGATTTATTGATATAATAAAGATCCCAAAGATTTTACACCCTACCTCCCGCTCTAATGCTCTAGTGGCTTGAATAGTTTCATTCTCACGATGCCTAAAGTAGTTTCTATCTAACCCATAGAGAAAATTAGATTTAATAATGGAGGATAGAATAACTTAGCTGGTACAAGAGACCATGGCAAAAGCTAAGAATGAGGAACTTAGAGTAAAAAAAATGAAGGTTCTTCAAGTTTAGAGACCTATCGAGCTCACCAACAAAGGAGAGAATTTTCTCAAACCCCATGTATGGATGATGAGTCATATAGTGTGAGTGAAGAAGAAGACAAACAAAGAGAGCAGGCGAACCTAACCAACACTTTTCTAAGAAAAATCATAGAAGCTTCCTTATCACACATATTAATGATGTTACACTTGGAGTCATATAAAAGCCAAATAAACCCCACCAATCATATAACAACCTTCCAATCTATAATATCTCTATTGGATTTAGATGATGCAATAAAGTGCCACCTCTTCTTTACTACTGTTAAAGAATTAGTGTGCATGTGGTTCTCACGCCTGCCCGTAGGAGTCATAACCTCCTTTGTCAAATTTAAAAGGATGTTCGCAACATAGTTTACCAATGCATATAAGCCATTGAAGAGTTCTAAAGCTTTTCTACATATGAGGTTGAAGCATGGTGAATCCCTGAAGAAGCTCATCACTCACTTTCAAAGAGAGATGTTGGAAGTCAAAGACCTAGAACCCGCAATAGCTCAGAATGCACTCACTCAAGGTTTAAAGGAAGGCATGTTCAGATACGCCCTTGGGCTTCAGCAACCCAAGACATTAATTGAATTACTTGAGTTGGCAAATAATTGCCTAAAAACTAAGGAATACAATTAGGTTGCTTAGCCAATATAACAACTAGAGAGAAGGATATGGTTAGAAGGTTGCCTTTAAAACAATTATCTAAGGATAGGTTTTGAGTATGAAGACTAGATAAAGGAAGAAGATAGCTTATCAGAAAAGAGGAAGTGCTTATACGTAGGCAAGAATTCATAAATCAATTAATTCGTCACCAAAGAGAAAAGAACTTGCAATAATAATAAAGACACTATTGGAGTATCGATTACCAAATTAGTGGAAGCATTCAAGTGCCCACCACCCATGAAGGTAGATGGTTTCCGTGATCACTCTATATATTGTAGTTATCACTGTGACCATAGACATGACACCAAAATATGTCATCACCTAAAGAACTTAGCTGATGAGTTAATTAAAGTTGAGAAATTCACAAAATTTACTAGGATGCAAGGTAAAGAAGTCGCCAAAATAAGTAATGAACCTACCATTGCATATGTACTTATCACAGGAGTCATACCTGCCATCTTTAAATGAGATGAAGAGTCCTCGAGGAGAGCGAGTCTTAAGTAACTACAATCCAGTGATGTTAACTCGGTGGCTATGGCATGTGCATTGTATACCCAAGGCATGGACCAAGCCCAAGTGACCTAATGAGTCTATTTATCATGACAAAGATACTAGCATAAGGGATACTCGACATTCTAGATTAAATATACTCTCTAAAATGTATATCTGATAAAAAAAGATCAACTTGATCCAGCTAGTGGAGGACTTAAAAAATAATAACCATGAGAATGAGACATGAATTAACCCACCACCAGCAAAGAATGCTTAAAGGAACATAGCAGCTACAATTCTCATCCAAATCCATGCTCATGTATTCACACAATAGAAGGCTACTCACCCCCAATGTTCGACAAATACATGCTCACTCACATATATACCCTCCATCATCTTGGGAGAGAATCAACTTATATTTATTTTACCTTATATGGACTTTCTATGTATAGCCACCCCTTGATATTATAAAATGAGAACTCCTCTCTTATGGAGGGATACTTTTTTTTTTGCTCTCTTTCTCTCTCTCTCTCTAAGCCTTTAGCTTTTATACTTTGATCTTGAGAAATAAATATTGCTATTTCTCTCACATTTCATTACTCTCATTTCTTCTTGCTAACAATATTTTTGTCTAACCATCTTTTACATGTATCTCAGATGGTTCCTCCTGCATCCACGGAGATATTTGGATTCAACATTCTTTTAGGTTGTGGTGAGCGTGGATGAGGATAACATCCATAAAGTAGGTACAAAATGAAACAGGAACATCAATTCAAAATCGCTTAGTAGACATAAAGTAGAATGTCCAATAATTCACAACACAACAAGATTTGCGAAATATGAAAGACATAATTACTTGGTTTGTATAGGCTGCCATGGGCCATGAAGATCCCATAGCAAAAGAAAATGAAGGGTCCACTAGATCAGCTACTCACTGAACTCGACGAGAAAGAAGAAACCCATATGGGGTCTCTAGCTCTCATTTATCCAAGATTTCCAACTCTATTGATGACTCTTATGACACAAGTGAAGAAGAGGATGTGTCAAAAAAGCATCCACAACCAACAAATGCTTTCTTCATGAAGATTGTTGAAGCTCGCCCTCCTCATAAGTTTAAAATCTCGCATCTTGAATCATACAAAGGTCAGACATATCCCACCAATCAAATAGTGTATTTTGAGTTGGCACATCACTACTAGACCTAGATGACACAATGAAGTGCCTACTTTTTTACCACATTCAAAGAGTTGTCCCTTAGGTAGTTCTCATGCCTTCCTTTGGGAGTTATACCATCATCTACTAACTTTAAAAGAATATTTGCAATGTAATTTTTCAATGCTCAGAAGCCATTTAAGATGCCTCAAGCCTTTCTGTAGATGAGGTAGGAACTTGGAGAGTCCCTATGAAAGTTCATTACTTGCTTTCAATGAGAGATGCTGGAAGTTAAAGACCTAGAACCCGTAGTCATTTAAGTAGTACTCACTCAAGGTTTGAAAGAGGGGCCCTTTAGATACGCCTTAATGCTTCAACAACTCAAGTTACTTAAGCTAAAGAATATAATGAAGTGGTCCAACCGTCATCACTAGCTAGAACTAAAGACTCGCTGAAGAAGCCTTCAGAGTGATTACCCATTGAAAGGTATCAAAAGTGAAGGATGGATAAGAGGATACGATTAGAAGGTACTAGATGCAGCTTTAGAAACTCGACAACTCATTATCAAGGAGTCAATTATACTCAACCTGCTCTAGCAACTCCTCTTAGATTATCAATGGCCAAACTTGTAGAGGTGATTCAAAATAAAGACTATTTAAAACGCCCACCACTTATGAAGGTTGATGGAGTTTGCGATCAATCAAGATATTACACTTATCATCATGATCACAACCATGACACTAAGGAATACCATTATTTGAAGAGCTTAGTAGATGAGTTGATAAAGGAGAGAAAGCTCAAAGAGTTCATCAAGAGGAAAGACAAAAAAATCTTTAAAGCTAGCAATGAGTTTGTACTTACACACACTGATCATATCACTAAAGTCGTACTCGCTATCTTCGGAGGTGATTAAAAGGCTAGTATGAAAAAGGTATGGTCTGAAGAAAAAAAAACTTGACCTCCATGATGTGATCACCCTCTTTGATCACCATGTTAGTGAGTTTATGAGAAAAAGATAAACACGACATTTGGAATCCCACAATGATGCAGTTGTGGTGATAGCCCTGATCATCAACAATAAGGTAGAAAGCATTTGATTAACACAAGGAGCTCATTTAATATAATATTTAAATTGGTATTTAAAAAGTTGAGCTTAATGAATCCAAACATGCACCCACAGGAGGACCATTTTACAGTTTCTCAGAAAAGCGAAGAGAAACTAAATGGATGGTTACTCTCTTTACTATATAGGGAGAAGGCAATAAACATTTCATGGCTATGGCTGACTTCATTGTAGTAGATGTCTCTACTACTTACAACACTATCTTTGACCAACCTCTACTCAACACATTCAGAGTGATGGTGTCAACGTATCATGTAGCTATCAAATTCCCCGTTGGAGGAGAATAGATTATTATAAGAGAAAACCTCAACCAATCTCATGTGTCCTACATGAGAGATGTTGGGGGATCAAGTAAAGATGATAAGGTATTGAAGGTGGATATTACCTGAACATGAATTAAAGTCCTTGAAGAGATAAATGAAATTTTGACCACATAAATCAAAGGGTGAGTATTGAGGGTCAGCTCAGCTTTCTATATTTAGCATAAGAAATCCTCATTCAAACTCTCCTAGACAATTTAGATGTATTCACTTGGACAACAGTGGAGGTGTGAGACATAAATCAACATTGTTTATCATTGCTTGAACATTTTTGCAAACACGCAACATGTCAAACAAAAAATAAGAAAAATAGTAGTTATACTCACTAAGCCTATTAAGGAGGTGATTGCCAAGCAGCTCGAGGCTAAATTCATTAGAGAGATTCAATACCTAGAATGAGTGTCTAATGTGATAATGGTGTAAAATTTTGGTCATAAATGAAGAATGTGTATTGACTTCACCAATCTAAATTCAACATGTCAAATATATGGGTACTTGACGAATAGACAAGCTTGTGTACTTGGTGGCTAGATTCTCGATGATGAGTTTCCTAGATGCATTCTCAGGCTACCAACAAATTTTAATTCACCCTGCTGAGTTGAAGAAAATGACTTTCATTATTGTTGAAGGATTATACTACTACAAAATTATGTCATTTGGGCTAAAAAATGTAAGGGAGACTTACCAAAGACTAGTGGAGCAAGTATTCAAAGAGGAGAAACTATTCAAAGAGTAGAATGGAAGAAATGTGTAAGTCTCTATGGACAACCAACATGTCAAAAGTCACCAATGCAGCACATCCAAGACTTTGAAGAGATTCACCATACTTAAAAGGTATAATATGCCCTTAACTCTTTGAATTGCATTTTTATTGTAAGAACATAAAAGTTTCTAGGGTTTCTAATTACCCCTAAAGGCAAAAAGTTAAATCCAGATAAAGTGAAGGATATACTCAATATGCTCTCACCTAGAAACCTAAAAGATGAATAATGACTTACTTGACGAATAGTGGGTTTGAACAGTTTCAACTCTAAGGTAGGGGAGCGATGCTCACCAATTTTTAAAGTTCTCTAAGGAGCAAAGAAGTTTGAATAAACTTTAGAATATTAAAAAGATTTTAATGATTTGAAGGCTCTATACCTCACCTTTTTTGTTGCAGAGCCTAAAAAAGGGAGAAGTTTTGTTGCTAAACTTAGGAGTGAGAGAAGAATCAATTAATTTAGTCTTGATCATAAGAAAAATGTAGGAAAAATGACTTATCTATTATATCAGTAAATCTTTATGAGGTGACGAGCTGAACTATTCACTCATCGAGAAGCTTGCACTTGCATTAATCACCTTAGCTAGGCAACTGTGACTTTACTTCCAAGCACACTCCAAACAAGTTGTCACTAACAACCTACTTAAATATGTACTGACCCTTTGAGAAGATACTAAAATGGTTCATGGAGTTGAGTAAGTTTGATATATCATACTCACCTTAAACCACGATCAAAACCAGGCACTCATAAATTTTTTTATTGACTTCAGTATATTCTCCCTTATAGAAACTATGCATTAGTGGCTCTTTTGATGAACCAACTATTGGTATGGACATAGTTCAAAAAAGTCTAGCATAAATCATAATAATACAATCAATCAAGTTCAACTTTAGGTGATGAATAATCAAGCTGAATACAAAGCTTTACTCACTGGGCTAAGATTCTCAAGGGGGTTTGGAGCTGCTTATGTAGCAACTTATTCAGATTCATAACTTTTAGCGAGATAAATAAATATAGAATATAAAGTTCGAGATGAGTATTTTATGAAATACTTGTGTAATGTAAAAGTAGAGTTTGGGCAACTGGAATATTTCAAGATTGAGTAAATTCTCAGTGAAGAAAACCAACTCTCTGATCTATTACCCCGAGCTAGTGGGCTCAAGGAGCACACAATCATTTAATTCCCCTAGCTAAGTATAAATGAATAAGAGTTAATGCAAGTCGACCCATTCAAGAATTACTTATAGACTATTGAGGAAATAACAAAGGACTTGAGGAGATTTAAGATCAAAGCATCCGAATATTTGTTGATATGAGGAGAGTTATTTCCAAGGTTGGCAACCTCGTTGAACCTCAGATATGTGAGATAGTTGGAACAAAAGAAATTCCTTGAGGAAATATAGTTTGTTGAGTGTGATAGCCATTTAGGGGAAAGGATACTCACACATAGAATGCTAAGGCAAGGGTATTTTTGGCTCACACTTAGGAAGGATACAGAAGAGTTCGCAAGGAGGTGTGTACAATGTCAAAAGTTTGTGTTGCTCTAGCAATAGTAGTCATAACCTTTACAACCCATCACCAATTCTTATCCATTCGCTATTTGGGGGATGGATTTGATAGGTCCCTTAGCCATCGCTAGAGGGTAATAAAAGTTTATCTTAGTTATGATTGATTATTTGAGCAAGTGGATAGTGGCAAAGCCACTCACAAAATCACTTCTTAGGTAATAAAAAATTTTATTTGGACTGACATTATTTATAAATATGGGTTACCAGTGGTGTTCATCAATGATAATAAGCCTTAATTCGCTGAGAAAGGTTAATGGGAGTTTTGCGAGTCTCAAGGCATCAAGCTGAAATTCATATCAATGCACCACCTATAGAGTAATAGATAGGTGGAGGCCGCAAACAAGAAGATCCCCAATTTGCTTAAGAAAAAGGTCAAAGGTGCCAAGAAAAAATGGGTAGACACATTATCCGTGATACTTTGGGCTCTCAGAGTGACGCCACTAATGCGACATGACACTTTCCATTTACATTATCACATGGCATAGAAGCCATCCTATTACTCGAGTATGAAGTTCAGAGCTAAAGAGTCCTAATAAAGTAAAGACTGTGAGTGGAGTAAATCAAACTTATAAGCTATGGAAGACAATTCTAACATGCTTGAAGAGCTTAAAATTGAAGCATTGCTAAGATAAGAAGAGACAAAAAGGTGAATAGCTAAATATTGCACCCGTTATGTGAAGGAAAAGCATTTTAAAACATGTAACCTAGTGCTAAAGAAAGTAGATGTCGATGGTTGATAGAATGTTATGGGTAAACTTGCCAACAACTCGGATTGACCTTTTATAATTAAGGAATAAGTTGGACCTAGAGCATACTGACTACCATATCATTTAGGCAAAGACATACCAAGACAATGGAATGCCAAAGATTTGAAGAAGTTTTATCTCTAAAAAATAATTATCTAATTTGTACTCACTTTACTAGTTCCAAGTACATGTATCTTTTTATTTTTCAATAATAATTTTTTTGTATTTTGCTCTTTAAATGAGTTAATTCATAGGATAATGATAACTACCAAAGGAATATACTTGAATGCTAAAAGAAGAAACTGCACCCGGGGAGCTGCAAAATGACTTAGCCCAAGAAAAGGTCTCCCTCAGTCAGCTAAAAAAACTTAAATAAAAGATCTGAATACTTGCGCCACTCGATCTTAGCCTAAGATAACTAAACTCAAATAAGTAATACTCGAGTTGAATTGACTTTACAAAACTTATAGTGTAAGACCGACACCCCATGAGGTCAACGACTAAACTCAAAATGATCAACTCTCTTAGTTGGCATTAAAAAAAAAAATCAATACTCCATGTAGTTGGTCAACATAATGTAAGACCAACACCCCATGAGGTTTGTGAGTAAACTCAAAAAGACCAACTCTTCTAATTGGCAACTAAAAAGGACAATACTCTATGTAGTTGACGACCATAATGTAAGACTGACACCCATGAGGTTGGTGACTAAACTTTAAAAGATCAACTCTTCTAATTGGCAACTAAAAAGACCAACTCTCCTAATTGGCAACTAAAAAGACCAACACTTAGTGTGATTTGCGACTATAGTGTAAGATTGACACCTTATGAGAGCAGCAACTAAACTCAAAAAGATTAACTCTTCTAGTTGGCGACTAGAAAGACCAACAGTCCATGAGGTTGACTACTATAGTATAAAATCAACACCTTATGAGGTCGGCGACTATACTAAAAAAGACTAGCTCTCTTAGTTAGCAGTAAAGAAATAATTGGAAAATCAAAGTTAAGTCCTTAGGTGGTGACTAAAGGCATAATGTGTTCTCCCATAAAGTCATGTAGCCAATACAGCGGTGTGCTTAACTCACTATATTAATTGCAACCACCTGACTTAAGTTCTCTTAATTAAGCCATGATTTAAAAATATTCTAAGTCATGAACAAAGTTATTCAAAAAAATTAATAGGCGAGTATCAATCCAACAAGTTTAAGTGGACTCACTATATTATATGCGACCACCCAAGGTAAATTTTCTCAATTGATTAGTGACTTAAAAATATTCTAAGTCATCAATTGAGTTATTCAAGCATTAATAAGGGAGTATCACTTCAGTGGTAGTGGGTATACAAAAACTCGCAATACTTACATGACTATTTAAGGAAGTTTTCTCAACTGATCTAAGTTACAAGCAAATTTATTCAAAGAAAAATAAGAAAGTACACGTGGACTCACAATAGTTACATGACTATCCATGGAAGCTCTCTTGATTGACCGATGGCTAAAAATATTGTAAGTCATGAGCATAGTCATTCATACAACAAACAATGAGTGTTAAGTAAACAAGCAAACACAGTTATAATTTACTATGATTTTCATTTCAACAAATATAATTTTTACATTAAAGTGAGTATGATGAATACATTCTACTTGGAAAAAAAATTTTTTCTTACATAAAGTGAAATGAAGGGAAAAAGGATGTATCAATTTGTGCTTCCTTCATCATCATCATCATAAGAGTCCAGGAGGGAGAGTTCATTAGAGAAGTCCAAAAACCTGGAACCATGTTTCACCAATTTGGTGAAAATAAAGTGAGTGTCCTCTCTAAACTTTCCTATAGAATAAAATAGTTCAGTGAACTTGCATTCTCTCTTTTGAAACTCCTAAGTGCGATAAGAGAGTTCATCTTCCAATTCTCTTTTCACCTTCGTAAGGTGAGTAAGCTTCAAAGTCACCCTCTCTTTCTTCTCCCTTTGGCGAGTAGCCTCAGCTAGAAGGTCCTTATGCTTTATTTCAAGAGATATATCGCTTTTCTTCATGCTCGCCATATTGAATTTGTTGGTGTAGGTCTCCTTCCTCTTCTCAAAGAACTTTTGACAAACTCCCTAAGTTGAATGCCATGTTATAGCCTAGGCTATCATAATATGTGGCAAGCAAGCATTGGGAATTCCACCCAAAAGGTCTTTGAACTCCTTTTAGAAGATTGAGGGGCTGAGCTCATAAGCTTCATGGGTAAGCTCATGCAAGTTTGTAGTGAAGTTACATTTGAGCCTTCACCTTTCTCTTCCTCCTCAGACTCATTGCTCTGCTGGAAACTATAAGGAGTCTAACTTTAGGCTCTCTTTCTAGACTTATTTAGAGTGATACTCAACCCTACTTCATTAGTGGTCTCAATAGAAGCCGCGCTTAGCTTCCCTTCCTCTTCTTCCTCCTCGTAAAGCTTGAGAGAGATCGAGTCTTCACTGCTAGCCACTCGCTCGCCTATTTTGCGCTTGCCTTCCTTGAGGAATTGAAGCACATCAAAGGAAATCTTGAGGGCTACTGGAGTTTGCCTCTCTTCTTAGCAAACAAAAAAAAGAAGAGATCAGAAGAAATCAACTCACTAAAGTAAAGAGAGATAGAGAGTACATAGAGGAAACCTCACCGAGGATAACAATAACCTTGCAAAAATGATGGTAGAAAGAAATGTCCTCGAACATGACCTCCTCCTTCTACCCACTCAACTTACCAAACTTGGTCGCCTTACTTGCCAGGTAGGGAAGAGGAATAATCAACACTGGTCATTGTGATGCGCTCTTCATAAAAAGAAGTTGTGAGTGCCACTTATGTACTTTATTTTGTAAACTTTGAATTTTAACAAAGTTGCTAAAAATTGCATGGTCCCATCTTGGTGACCTTTCACCATGAATGCTTGTCGAAAGAGGCCAACACTCCACATAATGGCCACTTCTTGTAAGCACAGGATAAAAGTGATGATGCTCACCATCAAGTTGGGAAGGACTTGGGCAGGCATCAGTTCAAAAAATTTAAGAAAGTCTACCCCTCACAATAAGAATGAGATCAAGATTTACTAACAATGAGTTTATACTCACTTGTCTCAAGAGAGCTATAAAGTCTTAACTAGTCCTAGTTAGGAACAAATTTTAGACGTGATAAAAAAGGTGTGGCAACATAGACGTCACATCAAGCATTAGGTGAATGAATGATTACTTGAATCTAGTGAATATCTCAAGTGATAGATACTACAACAAAAAGATTTAAAATGCAATAGTAATAAAAAATTAAATAATGTCAACGAGTAGAGAAAATATAAAATATTTAGTTATTTTTACCAAATGAGAAAAATGTATAATACACTTACTACAACTCTTATACTTCATTTTTTCCAGCAACTTGATTACAAGGTCTAAGTGCTAGTCTTTGGTGAGTCCCCCTTTCTCACTTATGTAAATAAATAAGAAATTCACACTGGAAAGGAGAAGGAAAGTACTTTGTAACTTGACTAGGTTTTGAAGTAATGCAATTTTAGCCCTCATGGTTGAGAAGTTACACTACTCCACCTCTAAGGACTGCCATCATTATGACTCTAGCACCAACTATGATTGCAGATCACCTATATTCTATTGAAATGAGTCTAAGGCTTCTTTCAGGAGGGAAGCTTCCCATAGTAGAGTGGTGGCCTTAGAGGTGTTAGTGAATACATGCTGCTCTTATTCCATGTCTTCCCCCGGCCATCGAGGATACTCGCCCTTCACAAATTTGCTACTATCTCTACAAAAAGAAGATGAAAACTCAATCATCACCTCCTGATGTCATATGAAGTGAAGTTGGTCACTGCGATGGGGGATTAAATGGCATCCCCTTGTTGATGTGAACACTTTTGCTAAGTCCATGCATGGTGCCACCAATTTACTCTACGACAAAATTGGAGTCATTGCTAATTAGCGAGAAAGGATTTGTTAAAAATTAGAAAAGAAATCTCAATAAAGGGATTTGCGATAGATCCAACCCTTAGGAAGGGAAGCCACTTATCAAGTAAATAGAATTCCTTTTTACTCAAGAAGTGTCCTAGCAAATCACCATGGGAAGGTGAAGTGATTCTATGAGGCTACTTGGACTATCGAAGGAAATGACTTGAACAACTAGCAAGTTCCCCTCACCATCTTTTTTACCGAGGCTTGAATGCTAGTCACACTCAACTACAATGAAAGAAGAAAGTACAAGATATAGATAAAAATTACTCGCAATATGCAATAACTTGCAAGTCTCACCTCATTGAGGCATTCCTCTATAGTCATCATCATGATATCCAGGCTAACGATTAAGCTTACCACTACATTCCTTTGCTAAATCAAGGGGACATCCTCTCCTCCTTCCTCTTCTCCAAGAATACTCATATGTCACACTTGATGGAGACTCGCTGCAATAACCCATTCTTTATCATGGTGAGTACTAGATTCTCCCTGTGGGTTCGAGGAAGTGGCCAGAACTATAATTGTTACAATTGGAGGAGCTGAGATGTTCACCTCAGCCACAACATTGATAGTGATCTCTTCTAATTTCTTAGTTTTATTGGCCTTCTTTTGAAGACCTACCCACAGAGTTGTAGGGTTGAAAGCACCATTGTTGACCTCATTTTTGGATAAGGTTAACATCATCCCACTAACTTTAGTAATTAAGATCCCTAATCTTAGATTTAGAACTCCCTAATTAGGCACTTAGGACACTATGCTTAGTGACTTAAGTAAAAATACCAAAATAAAATAACAAATTGAATCAAACACTAAATTTAAAACCAAAATCAATTTGGAAAACAATCAAACATAATACTTTAAAGTGAAAGTCTATATCATCCTAGTGGACCCTTCTAGGACCTGACCTAACCCAACTGGATTAAGTGAACTTGAATCAAACCCAAATATAATAGAACTCAATAGAATTCTAAATCAAATATATTTGAATTAAAATTTAAAATCAATTGAGATAATTAAGTTGATTAACTCAATTAAAATAAGCTCAAAATCACCTAAGTCCAAATGAAATCTAATTAAATATAATTAAATCAAAATAAAAGCATAAAATCAATGCATAAATGAAAATGAACCCGAAAATAAATTCAGGTGAAGTTCAAAATGGTCAACTAGGCCATTTGAACTAAAGTTGACCAATGTGGGTCCCACTAAGTCAAAAGGTCAACTTATCAAATTTGGCCAAATTAAGCCATTCTAAAGGCTCAAAATCATCGCATGAGTTCATCTAAATGTAAAACTAAATAAAACTAAATTCAATTGAAGCTCAAATTGGCTAATTGACCCACTTAGCCCAAGTAGGCCCAAAAAACCTTAATTAAGCCAAATTCAAAAATAAATTGAAATTAACTCAAATTAAACCTTCAAAATTATGTTAAACTCATTTATAAATATAATTCAATTATTTCTTCAATTTAATCTAACCAATTTGACCATTTGACTTAAATGAACCAATTTTAACTTGATAAGCTAAATTTTGGTCAAACTTAGGTCAAACCCAAAATTAAACCAAATTAAATGAAATTAATTGACCCAAATCACTCCAAATAATTCATCAAGCTTGATTGAAGCCTAATATAAACATAAAATAATGAATTGAATCACATAAATTAATTTAACCAATTTTGGTCAAAGTTGGTCTAACTTGGGTCAAATTCAAAATTAATCCAAACAAAATGACATTAATTAATCAAAATCACCCTAAATGATTATTCAAATATAATTAGAGCCTAATCCAAGCCCAACATGATCAATTGGACCATGTAAACCTAATTAGAAACACTTTGGTTAAAGTGGGTCAAAATGGGTTAAAATCATTTCAAAAGAAAATCAAATCAAATAAATTAAACTCATAAGAATGAAATGATCAATTGGCTATAATTGAACCTTAAATCTAAAACCAATGAGTCAATTTAAGTTACTTAAACCCAATCCATCTGGTCTGCATGAGTTGACCCAATTCAAAATCAAAGTCTAAATTAGATTTTGGCAACTTAAAACAAGCTAATCTCTCTAAGGTAAGAGTTGGATTTCAACTTTTGTGGCTGGATGAAGTTAAGTAAAAGGGGAGATTAAATGCAAAGAGGAGAAAATATAGCATGCTTCCAAACTCTTCAATCCCCTCATCTCTCTCTCCACCATGCCATTTGCTAAACTTTAGGATAGTCTACAATCAATTAACCATCTCGTATAGCAAGTAGGAGGCTCCAAATCCCCATGGCCAACCACCTCCAATCTCCTCCAATGGAGGAGAAGCCGACCATCTATAAAATTCAATCTTTAGCATATTTCAGCAACTTTGAACACTGCCGATGCACTCACCATCATCCAAGGAGAGAAACTGAGCTTTTACCCACCTTCCTCGACCGCAAATTGACCAAAATAAATTAAGCTTCGTCTAGAGGCGATGACGATTGATGTTCCCAGTGATGAGAGAGGAGGTAAGTGGGGATATTCACATCGAAGCTTTGCCTCACATCTAAGAATATTTTTGAATTAACTAAATTGCTAGACATTAGCTTTGATGAGGTAATTTCATCAAATCATACCCGACTATTAGGTTTCTTAGGTTTGTGAAGGGAGATTGCACAAAATTATGAAATATCCATAGATTCCCTTGCATTTTCTCTTTTTCCAACCCCTTTGATGTGAATCCAAGAGTTTTTTTGACAATTTTCATAGGAAGGTCGTGGATTTGGGGCAGTTTCAGGAAGATCGTTTGCCCCAGGTGATCCCCTCTCGGTTCACCTATTATGAGGGAGAAGGGTTGGCAATCATTCGATCCTATTTAAATAGGATGGATGGTTGAGATTAGAAGAGGTTCATATTTGATTTTGTCTATTAGATTAACAGATTTGATTTGGACCATCTGATCTTTGATTGGACAGTTAGATATAACCCTTAGTTTTCCCACTCAATCCACACTGGTGATAGTATGGACCAATGGGCGTCCACATGCGCAACCGTCCACATGCGCAAAGCATGATCCAGTTAACGATGACTAGATCAAATAGAAAATATGGAATTTTGGGATTTAAAAAATGCATTAAATTGTTGAAACTTCACAAAGTCATAAAAATAAAATACTCATAAAAAATTGCAAATAAGGGCTTGTTGGATTCGTCTTTTTAAGAGAAATCTAATGAACCAAAAAGCCTCAATTTTTATTGAGCATTTGAGCTTAATTTAAGTTTTAATGAAAGTTAAATTTTTTAATTAATCTTAAAATACTAATCAATTTGACCTAAATTTTTTAGGGAAAGAAATTAAGTTTAAAATACACCTACCATAAAATTTTCAAGCCAAAATGATGAATTAATTAAATGTTATCAAATTTCAAAGTTTAAATGTCTATTTATTGAAATGATTAATTTGAAAACTAAGAAAATTATAAAAAAGTATCAAAATAATCTAAACCACTTATTTAGTATCTGAAAAATTAATAAAAATATTTAAACTTTCTTATTCACATTAGATCTCAAAATCATCTAATTAAGGCTTAAAGCACATTAAAATCACAAATAATTAATACAAAAAGGAAAAAATTCATGTTAAATGAAATAAAAAATAATCAATCAACATGTTTGAAATTACAAAGTTAAGAGCATTATTAAAACATTTGAAGTGAATTACTAGAATATTTAAGTTTAACCAAAGTACAAAGCCATAAGATTCAAATCCTAATTAATCTAATATAATCTAATCTAAAGAAGTATTAGTTAGAATTTAATTTAGAAAATTAAACAAAATATTAATTAAGTTATGAATTAAAAGTTAATTAAATTAATGCAGTATGCATTACTTAAAAATATCAATTAATTTGAGTTTAGAGATTAATGATTATATCTCAATCAAATTAAGTAGTTTATCATATTAAGGAATAATGAAGCTAAATTAAACGCTTATTAAATAAAGTTGATAAAAAAGTTGAGATAATCATTAATAAAACTTGAATCACATAAATTAATAAATAAACTTTAATGTATACTATTAATCAAACCTTAATTAGCTTGATAAGATATCATAATTGAACTTTTACTAATCTAATTGTGATTGATTTGAATAGCTAATATCAACCCTTAATTAAACAAGTCATTCAATTAAATCTTTAATTGACTTTAACCTTTAGTTGAGTCAATGGTCATAAATCCAATTAACTGATAAGTTAAATCCTTATATAGCTAAAATTAAAACATTTAAAGTAAGCTTAATCAGATATTAATATAGTATTAATCAAACAAATAATTTAAGTCAATTGGTTAATAAATTCTTTCAAATCAATTAATTCCTTAATTGACATGATCATTTGATTAAGATGATGAAATTAATTAATTATTTAATTAAGATTAATTTAGTTAAAAATTAAATAAATTAAGTTATTATATAAGTTCTAAAACAAATGAATTATTTAATGAAGTTAAGTTTAATTAATCTTTAATTTAATGATAGTTGAGCAAATTAAACATAATCGATAAACTCTTAATAAAATAAATCATCTAATAAATCTAAGGTTTGAGTAATTACTAATCTAATGATAATTAAATTGATTAATCAATCAAAATAAATATAATTAATCCATTAACTTCTAATTAAGATCCCCTTAATCAATTTGATAATGAAATTCCAAAATAAATAAGTCAATGATTTAATTAAGTTAAATTTAATTAATAAGCAATATTAAAATAATCCTTAAATCAAGTTTAACTAAAATCAAATACTTAATTAAATTTATTATCAACTTCAATCAAAATAGCCATTATTAATTAATTCATTTATTAATGTATAATTAACTTAATTAAATTCCTTAAGTTAATAATGAAACTTCAAATTAAATTAACTCAATATTTAATTGAACTAAATTAATTAAAAATATGTTATATCAAAACTAATCCTTAAATATAACTTAAGTTAAATCAAACATTCAATTAAATTCATTATCACTTTAATCGAAGTAATCTTTGTTAATTAAAACATGGGTTAATCTATAATTAATTTAATCAAATCCTTTAGTTAAGTTAATCACATAATTAAGTTAATCATATCAAACCTAAATAATCTTAAAGTTAATCCAATATGAACAAATTAACATAGATAAGATAACTTAAGATAATTATTAATTAAACTCCAACTACATCAAACAAATCAAATTAATCATGAACATCCAATTAATCATTAGTTATTTTTTAATCAAATTAATCATGATAAATTTACGAAAACCAATTAAATCAATGCTTTATACCAAACCTTAAACAAATAAATAAAATGACTAAGTTAATCATGAACATTCAATCTCAACTTAGCTAACTATACGATCAAACAAATCTAGCTAAAATTTGATTAACTAATGAGTCTCAATTAAATGGTGTACTTGAGTTCAAAAAGGAAATAAACTAAACATTAACTAAACCTTGATTAACCAATAAACCTTAATTAAGTTGATCATACATCTATCAAACACTTCATGATTAAATATTTAATTTTGTCACACAAACTTTGTTGAAAATTAGCTAAACCTTTAGCCATTAATCAAAGCAGTTACTTAATTTGGATGACTAAAATTATGAAGAACTCAATCTAAATTTAGAAACTAATTAAATCCTGAATATCTAAAATCCTTTTCTCAAGTACAAGTAATACAACTTTAATTAAATTAACTGACCATCAGATTAAGTTGAATTAACCTCATCATACAAGCAAGACATATCAAAATAATTTTCAATTTGATCATTAAATAAATCATTCATCAAACCTTTAACTAAGTTAATTATCCATTAAAATTAATCTTATAAAGTTTAAGTTATCTTTAAATAAACTGATCAAACATTTATTGAAGTCACTTAAATATGAAAAATAAAGTTAAGTAGATTTTAACCACATTAATCAAAACAAATTATACATAACTATTTAATCTGTCATTCAAATCAAATTAATTAAATCAAGCTAAATTATAAATCAAACATAATCAAATCTAACTAAAATAATTTACTTAAATCAAAATAAATGAATTATAAGTGCATATTAATCTATTAATAAAGATGAAACTAAATAAATGGGTTTTAAAGCAGAATGAGTCTAATAGAATGAAAAGACAACTATAACTTAATTTGAAATGAAACTTAATTTAATCATAAATTAGCTAAATCAATATAAAAATTTTAAATAAATCTCTAAATGAAACTTAAGTAAAATGAATTAAATAAAATAAATAATTGAATTATAAATAAAAATGGATTATTGTTTAACTCATCTATAATATGAACATTTAAATTGCTTAGAAGCTTCGGATAGCCTAGTTTAGGTTTGAGACCTTAATTGTATCATCTCTATAAGCTTCTTGAGTTAGGATTAGTGTTAAAATAGTATAAAAAATTAACCTTAAGAAATTTAACTAAATAACAAATTACAAAGCCTCTTTAAATCAACATTAAGCTTAATGATTAATCAATTAACCCAATTAAACTTAACCATGATATAAAATTATGAAACTCAAATAATATCATTTTAAATCATTTAACTTCATGAATTTGATAAATCTAAACTCAAACCTAATAACATATTAAATGTGAAATGAATACTAATTAAGATAATAATTTGAATTAAACCTTATTAATTTATTGGCTATGCCACTGATAAAAAAAATATAATAATATAAATCATTTGAATTTTAGATTTATATTACAAATTTAAATTTTAAATCAATTAAACTAAAATAAAAGATTAATTGAATGAATTTAAACAATCATCAAGTTACAGTAGTCAACATATAAATCAAATTATTAATCTTAAAAAATGATCAAACTCTTAATTAGAATTTAAATGAAAGATTATGTTAAGCTTTAATCAAACCATAAATTAATTAAATTAAAGATATTCATCAATTCAAACCAAACTCAAATAAAAAAAAATAAAATCTTTAAATTTAAGCAACATTGAAATGATTTAATACAAATCATATGAAATTAACTCTTTAAAGTGGAACTTGAAGAAATGAATTAAATATTAATGAAAAGAATTAAACATTAATTGCATTATTACAATTATATTAAACCAAACTAAAATCCAATGAATTTATAATCAATATAAATTATCAAAACTACATAATGTTAAATAACTCTAACAAAGTCAATATTTAATTAAATTAAATAATAACTAAATTAAATTCAACTAAACCATTCAAACAAATCAAAAAGGTTAATTATGATGCATAGGTTCTTAGTTTGACCTCTAGAATGGATTTTGATCAAAGGGTGGAAATTCCATTCTACTAAGATTAGGATATTGAATAGAATGAGTTTCGAGCAAGCCAAATTTATTTTATTCTTCATTTTTTTAAAATCTAAATTCAACTTTAACATAAAAGATAAACTTAAAATTGAAACAAAAAAACATAAATCAATTAAATCACTTAAATTGAAGTCCTTTAGTGGTAAATTGTACAAACTTTAAATTTAAATCAAACTTAAACTAAAATGAGACACACAAGCCCCTCTTTTCACAAACTAGAATATTATGTCATTGACCTTAGATTTAGGTTAAACCAATAATCTATGTTGTTTTGTAATGAGATGCACTATTTTATCATGGATTGATAGGATTGTTTGCTCAATAGTCTGGATGTTAGGCCATTTTTTAAGGCTAACACTATTTCTATAGGAGGTTTTGCTTAAAGGGTGTGTTATTATAAAGATTAAATAAATTCTATTTCCTTGTTGGCATTGTTTAAGTCCCTAAACATAACCCAATAGGATATCTGAGCTTGGAAAATCACTAATGCTAAGCTTTTTTGTTTAAAATATAAATTATTGATGTGTTGTATGTTTCTCCTAAGATCTATTTTGCACAGTTTAAGATTTCATTTTGAAATTTGAAAATGTAATTTGATCTTAGAATTAGGTTAGTATCTATGAGGTTTATAATTAATAAGAGTTGACTGTACCTATTTGATGGTCCCCAATGGAGCTTCATGAGATCCTTAAAGAAGGTGATGATCTTGAAGTTAATGAAGACCCCATAGATTAAATGATTAGTTTTAAGATGGGCTGTATAAGGGCAGAGCTCGACTGCCCTTAATTTCTTTTCTAGGGTGTATAGTGGTTTTTGGCCACACCAACTTGTTTTATTTATTTAAATTTGATTTGATTTATTTTGTGGTGCATAATAGAATTGCATATTTTTCATAGGTTTTTTTTTTATGTTTGTTGTGTTCTGTGATGAAGCTTGGATGGATGCTTCACCCATTGCACATAAGGGGGTATCTAACTTGTGAGGATGACCACTATTCTTGAGGAAGTGTGCCTTCTTTTTTTGATTTGGCCCATAACTATTTTCTAATTGCATCTCATTTTAAGCATAAATTGCATACCTAAGGCCTTCAAAATAAATTATGGCTCAAAATACATGAAAAATAAACTTTGTTGCATTAGCTAGATGTATAACATACCAACTAACATACCAACTATTGCCTTAGGGTTAGGGAGTGAGTTTAGGCTCTTAGCTTTCTTTCCTAAACCCAGTGGCTTAACCATCTTGTATTCATAAGACTGAAGTCATGGTTTTTAAAATGCTTAGGTGGTGTTAGCTGGAAACCATTCGAAACAGAAAATAAGTCCAGAAGAGTTAGGGATGGTTTCATTCGTAGGTAAGAAAATGAATCGATAATTCCCAAAACTTAGATTAAGTCAAGCCTCTGACTTATGTCAGAAGCACTTTTAGACTTAGGTTCTGAAGCATCCTATTGGAATAAGTCTTCAACCATTAGACATTTCTACAGCCTTATACTATTAGAATATAAATCCTAGATTTCTAATAAAATGTCAAACCCACAACTCTAATAATTTCAATCTTAAAAATATAAAGCTTAATAGTAGGATACTTGAAATGCTTACTGGGCATCTCACTAACACAAAAGCATTTCTTATTTAATCTCTTTTGGCTTCTGAAAAGAACTCTTCCTCTTTGGACTGTTTCCTTTTAAATTTACAAATTAACCATCCTTTTAAGAGAAGCTTTGGAATTCATAGAGATGAAAGTCAATTTCTTTAATTGATGTTGACCTCATTTTTAGATGAGATTAATATAACCCCTAAATTAGTAATTAGGACACCTAATAAAAGATTAGGAGCCACCTAATTAAGCCCTTAGGACACTACACTTAGTGACCTAGTGCATCCTTCTTAGGTTTGATCTAACCTAATGGGATTATGTAGACTCAACCCAAAATTCAAACATAAACAAAGAATTAAATCATACACATTCCACTTAGAATTTGAGTCCATTTGAGTTTAAAGCAAGGTGATTAAGGTGGTTAACCTAATTAACCTATTTAAGCTCAAAATTAATTAAATTCAAAGAAATCAATATAAATCAAAACAAATTTAAACCAAACCAAATCAAATTAAATAAAAGAAAACTAAAGCCAAATGAAAGTCAGAGATGGCTAACCCTTTGACATGAAGTTGATTTATGTGGGTCCTATTAAGTCAAAGGTCATCCCACTAAAATTTCACCGAATGAAGCCATTCTTAAGACTTAAAATAAAAAAGCAAACATGTTTAAACATGAATTAAATGAATATATATATGTAATAAGGCCTTAATTAGGCTAATTAACCTATTTGATCTAAGTGGGCCTAAATAGATCTTATAGAATCTAAAATTAGATTAAATTGAAATCAATTCAAATTGATTTTCCAAAATCATTTGGAAATCATTATTAAACATGATCCAACCAATCATTGTATCTAATTTGACCAATTTGGTCATTTGACCCAATCAATCTAAAATAACATAAACCATCAATCAAGCACAATTAAAGTCTAATTTAAATCCCAAAATGACCAATTGAGTTTAAAATTCTAATTTGATTTATTCTTAATCAAATGGATCAGACTAGCTTAAGATTAAGTTAAAATGCAATTCCATGGGTTAATTAGCATCTAAGCTTTCTCATAAGCAATTAAGCACAATTATAACTTAAATATAAATCCAATTATTGAATGAATTAACCAAAATTAATCTAAAAGTAAAAGAAAATCTAATGGATCAATCTAAAGAATTTATATCCAATTTTAACTCAAACAAGCTTGAGTCTTACTCATGGCTTACCTTGAGCTTGGTTTGGGTAGCCAACCATTAAACCAATAGAAACATATGAGGTGGAGAAGCCATGTAAGTTGCCATGGAAGAGAGGAATATGCTATGGGAAGAGTAAGGTAGAACATCAGGATAAACTCTCCTCAATACAAAATCATTCCATCCATTATTCCTCCAGTCCTCATCCTCAGTGATTTAGAATGTTCTCAATCAACTAACCACCACTTGGAGCTAACCTCCAAGGGTGGCCATCACCGTAGAAAAGTGGAACTTTGCTTCCTCCATAAAAAATGGTTATGGAGAACCTCTTAGCCAACCTTAAGGCCAAGGTAAGAAAAGAGAGGAAGAGGCTTCCTCCCCTTAAGGAATGCATCCAAACACAATCATAAAGGAAAGAGGAATGAAGTCAACCCCTTCAGTCAAGGCCCTCACCACCGATGGCCGGATTTTGGCCACCTATAGTATTCTACATATGGCTTTGAACCATATATGGAAAAAAGGAGCTTCCTCTGTGCCATCTTAACATCCTTACACACTCTTGAGCTAAAGAGAAAGAGAATCCAGATATTTCTCAAGCCTCTCACTACTGGCGAGCCTAAAATCGGCCAAAGCTGACGGCCATGCTCTCGACCAAAAGTCAAAATATAGGAACACTATTCCTCTCCACAAATTTGATGTCCTTACATGTTCTATGGATAGAGGCAAACTAAAATGAGCATTTCCTGAGGTTTGTCGCCACCGGTGAGCCAGAAAATCATCAAACCTAATAGCAAGTTGATGAGCTTTGGTCTTCAAGATGATCCACGGGGAGGCAGGATGAGAAACTTCTCTTAGAGCCTTCCACAATCCTATGAAGGTGCTCGAACCACGGTGGCCACTAAGGATCAATGCAAATGATGTATGGGTTCAAACCGACCACCTTTGCAATTTTGTTTGGTCCTTTATGAAGGGAAGTTGATGTCCATTGAGATCAAATCATAAAGATAAGTTGCAAATTGATCCTTGATCCATTTGTAATTGAAACCTCATGCTTCCATAGCTCTGATCGCCAGTGATCAAGAACAAAGAGCCAATGACTCTCAGTTCTCCAGCAAGAGGACAGGGGAAAATTCTTCCATTTCTTCTATTAAGAATAGACGGCTAAGATCTAGCTGCATGATCTAATTTAATCCCTTTAGAAAATACTGGTGAAATCTTGACTATTAGATTAAAGATCAGACGGTTGTGGTAAATCCCATGGTCCCCACCACTTTTGATGTGGGATCCGAGTGGATTTCACATGGTCCCCATGCCACGTTTTACAACACCACGCGTAGCATCACCATTTAAAATAGGAAATTTCTGATTTTTTGACTTAAATAAATATTTTAAAAATATCAAATAGATCAAAAAATAATAAAGAATAAAATAGCCATCCAAAAATTATAAATAATAGCTCTATGGATTCATCTCACTGAGAGGAATCCATTAAATCTAAAATCCTAAATTAATTTAGAGTTAATTTAAGTTTAAATAAAAATAATCAAACTTAAATTAAACTCAAATCACTCATCCAATTAATTTGAAACTTTAGGGAAGTGAAATTAGCATTAAACACACCTTAAGAAAATTTTTCATGATTTATTGAAAAACAAAACTAAAGATATGAACTTTCTAACTTTAAACCCTAATTTTAACAAAATAAATTAATAATAAATTATAGAAAACATGAAAAATTATGAAAATAATTTAATTAATCATAATAAACCATAACAAACCTAAATGCTTTATTAAAACTCTATGAAATCCAATAATTTATAAAATGGCTTAATTTGATAATTAATTGAATTAATTAATCTAATTAAATAATCTAAAATTACGAAAAACATAATAAATCAACCAAACCTATAAAAATTTTAAACAAACCTTCTATGGATGCATCTTCTAGAGAGGAAGTTAAAAAAATCTCTAATTAATTCCTTTTAATTTAGACTTAATTAAGGTATTATTAAAATAATTAAAACTTTATCAACCTTAAATTACACTTCAAATTGGAGTGAAATTTTAGAAAACTTAAAGTGTGAAGGAACCCTACTTGCCATAAAAATTTCAAGGTCAAATGACCTTTGAATTTGAAGTTATTGAATTTCTAATCTTTAGGTCAATATAATTGAAAAAAAAAACCAAATCATGGAAATTATGAAATTTCATAAAATCAACTTAAAACATTTTCATTAACATTAGAACACTTAAAGAAAAATTTTGAAGCCTTTGAAGTTAAAGGATTTGATTAATCATACACTTAGGATTTAATGAAATAAAGAAAGTAAAAAAAATCAAACCTTAAGTTAATAAGTTATTAAACTCATGATAAGGCAATTAATAAATTAAAACCAAAACTCATTAGCCTTTGAATTTCATATTCAAATATGGAATTAATTAATGTAATAAAAACTTTTTAATTATATTTAAGTTAATAACTTAAGTCCTGCAGGATAACAACATCGAGGAGTTAGAACTATAACGTCAAGGCATTGCCCTCTCTGTAAAAAAATAAAAAATAAACTCTCTGATTGCATCAAGGAGCTGAACATCGAGGACCGAGGCATAGCCCTCTCAGGTAAATAACAGAAATCAACCCATAGAGGGCACTGAGGTACTGAATATCAGGCATCGAGGCACTGTACTCTCAAGTTCTAAGGCTAACCCTGCTATATGAGAGTGCCGAGGCGCTGCAACTATAGCGCTGCGGCGCTACCCCTATGTTGTAATTTTTCTTTTTTTGAAAGTGAAGAAATTTTATTATTTTAATCCTGAAGCTTCTCAAATGACAAGAAAATGTACACATAGAGAAATGTAAACATATAAAGAAAATTATGTATTCATTGATATAAATATAAAAAGGGAGGGGTTACATAAATTAAAAAAGAAGAAGAAAGGAAATACAAAAAAAGAGAGGGGGGTTGAGACTAGTAGTCCTAGTCAACCTCCTACTTTTCTTCATTCTCGACGAGGACGCTAACATAGGGCTAATAATGAGGCATCACAAGAAAAGAAGCCTCACAAGGACATATAAATAAATGATATTTTTTAATTAAGTACACAAGTGAGGTCTTAAACTCGGCCATATATGAAAACTGTTGTTTTTGTTGATTCTTGTGATGGTAAAATTTGTTCTCCAGGTTCTGCTGGCTTTGATTAGTCTCATTGACCTTTTTTCTTAGGTGTGAGACTTGTCCTTCGATTTCTTAGAGTTGCTCATCTAGGGTTTTGAAGGATTTAGCCAGAGACCGTGGGGCTCGTGAGATTTCCTCCAAATCAGTCCTTGAACGAAACCCCCTGAATAACCTTGTTGGTCAGGGGAGCCTTTTGTATAAATACTTCCTCATCAGGATCTCCTACCATGTCTACCTCAAAATACAAAGCATAAATAAGAGAAGAATGACCAAAGCTTATTTTACTACCACCCTCAAGCAATTTACAGATAGAATTATAAATAATATTTCTTTCATTCATTATAAAACCCTTTTGAATTGCAAAATTCAAAGCAACCTTATCCTTAGTTACCTCACTAATATTCCCAGTGGGCATCAACTTGACAGAAAAAAATAATGGCAAGATTTAGCTTCAACAGTGAGGTTGGTGGAAGGAAAATTGATAATCTTCTTCTCCCACCTTTCTACTACGTATTGGAATTTCTAACAGTGAGAAAATTAAGGATTTCATCGAAGTTGGAATGATCATTATTATAAAAAAATTCTAATCATAACCTACATTATGTATACCATAATATGCATTAATGGCAGTACTGATAAAACTTACTAGTTTTCGCTAGACGAAAACTTGATTACGCTAATGCCCTTCGCGTTGAGAAAGAACTTTCGCACTATAGGGATGACATCAATTTTTTGTCGTAGGTCAATTTTGCCTAGCCTCGCTCAATAATGATGCTCTCCATGCGCCTGTCTGGGTTGTAGAAGCTCCTCTATAGGATCAAACGCTCTTGTGGTGTGGTGGTACTTCTCTCGCCTCAAACTAACAAATCTGTCATCAAGCACGCCTCTTCTTACCCTTAATGACATATAATTACCAGCATGGTGTATGAGAAAGTATAAATTAGAAAAAAGATAGATAGATAGATAGATAGAGAGAGAGAGAGAGAGAGAGAGAGAGAGAGAGAGAGAGAAAAAAACTCTAAAGAAAGACTCTAAAGGGAATGCATAGTGAATATTTTTGCTGTTCAAAGGGTTTATTTATAAGCCTGGCCTAGCACTGCGATGTTATAAGGGCAGCGCTGAGGCGCTAACCTCTCAATTTCTAAAATAATGGCCCAGTGCTACTGCCCTCACATGTAGTGTCGCGATGCTAGTCAAATGGTTAAGGAGGTTACAACGCTGATCAAAAAGTGAGATTAATTAACTTTAATTCTTAAATAGAAAATGATGCGTAGCTTTGATGTAGCGCCAGGGTTCTCTAACATAGCGCCATAACGGTAGCAATAAAAGATTTCCCATGCCATTAAATAGCCTGAATGTCTGTTAGTTATCATAAACTGACTTTTGATGGACATTGTGGCGCTACATTATTAGCACAAAGGTGTCAGTAAGGTGATCAACAGGGTCAATGACATAAACACCATGGCGGTGACCATGCAGAGCAATGACAGTGGAGCTACAAGCAGCGCCATAACGCTATGCTTAAGATAAGCTTGAATAACTCAGATGGGCCCCAACATAATTACAATCGCTTAAACCTACTACTTGAAGTTGTTGTATGTGTTAAAAATAAGCTTGAATTTCTCGCATGTGCCCTGACATATGCATGAAAAATCTAGCTTTAATGTCTGAGGAAGCTGCATGAGATAAACCTCGGTTGTTCCTATGATTGGGTATGGGTTACCAAAACTTAATCTTTCCCTGATGATGGTCATGCCAATTGTAAAATTCATCCAAAGGGGATATGTTTAAAATGAATGAAATTCATCATTCAATATAACTTAAAGAAAATAATCATCCATCCATCCATCATTATTTAACAGGGATGATAAGAGAAGAAACTCTTTGCTCACAAAAGAGCTTATGTCAAAGAAATATATTTATGCTCATACTCAAATAATCTCATGCTAGTAAGGATGTAGCTTGTGTCCTCTATTTTCATGGTTATGCCCTCAAATGGCACCATAAAAAATGTGAATGTGATCAAAACCCTATGACAAGGTGGCTTGCATGGTTATGCCATCAAATGACACCATAAAAATACGGATATGACCAAAACTCTCTGACCAGGTGGATTGGCATCTATACAACTCCACTATATTTCGGTCATGACAATAACCCATATGCTCTTCAATGTCTTTTCCTCTTGAGCTATGAATCATGTAATATATTTAATAGGAAAAAAATCTTATATTACCTAAGGTTGACTTCAATTTGTCTCTTTAGATAAATATTCCTAGGTCTACAAGAACACCTTGGATGATGCAACTCATGGCTACTGATAAGGATTCTATGGTCAAGAATAATTTCCCTGACTAAGTAGACCAGGGACCATGATAGCCCGGGATGATGAAACCATGGAATCTTGATGGGGCGTGCCATCATTTCTCCCAATAGATGCTATAAGTTAAATAATGTATTCACTCATTATTCACTATATACTACGCATTGAATGCTTGTATTTTTTATTATGCGAATATTTTAAATTATACTTTGGCATTCCAAAGGGATATAAGCTCAATCTCTTTATTTGATATCTGAATCATGTATAACAGTTATTTATGCCACACACACACACCTCTAAGACACAATTGGATATCACTAAGATATGTCTATTTCCAACCTTAATCAAGAGTTCTCTCTTGCTGCTATAAGAGGGATAATTAATTATGGAAGCTTATGTCCATAAAAAGAAGAGCCCAAATCTAAACAAACCCTAACATAATGTTATAGGAAATCTGTTTGAATATATATCAATCTGCCTCATGAAAGAACATTCTTTTACTCTATCTCAACAAAGATGGAAAAGTGCATCCTCCAGTGTGTTCTTTCAGAGTGATCAAATTTCTGGCAACTCTACTAGTGTGATTTAAATTGGTATGATTTTTGGCCTGCTTATTAATTTAAATTGGTATGATTTATTTTGGGTGCATAATAGAATCAACCTGCTTTTCTAGATTTTCTTTCTATGCTATGTTTCTGTGATGAAATGCCTTAATGTTAGCTCTTAGGAAAAAATAATAAATTTTCTACCCAAGTTAAATCTAAATAATTTAAACAAAAATAAAGAAATTTATAACTTCATACGTAAATTAAAACCTTCAGAACAACTTAAAAATAACAAAAAAATAATTAGCTATGCAAACCATGCTAGCATATTATTCTAACTCCTTGAATTAGGCAATTCACCCATTGCACATAAAGGGCATCAGACCTTTGAGGATGACCACCTTCTTGGGAAAGTGTGCCTTCTTGTTCTTATTTGGCTCATGACCATTTATAATTGCATCTTATTGTAGGCATAAATTGCATACCCTAAAAGCCTTACATTAATTATGAGATAAAACTTTTAAAAGCTAAAAATTATTGCATTAGTTAGGTGCATATCATACTTGGCATGATCTTAGGGTTTCAGGACTGAGTTTAGGTTCATGGATTTTTTCTAAAATGAAATAGCCCAGCCATCTTATATACATTAGACTGTCATCATGGATTTAAAAATTTGCTTAGGTGGCATTAGCTAGTAGCCCTTTCAGGCGGGTAATAAGTCCAGAAGAGTCAGGGATATGTTCCTTTTCTCAGGTGTGAGAAAGAGCTAATAATTTCTAAAAGTCAAACTAGGTCAAGCCTTTGATGTGTGCTAGAAGTAATTATAGACTTAAGTTCTGAAACATTCTTCAAGGAATGAGTCTTCAACTCTAGGCATTTTTATAATATTGAATTACTAGAATTTAAGTCCTATATTTCTCATAAAATATCAATTCAAACCTTATCAAATTTTATTTCAAAAATATAAAGCCTAATGGTAGGATAGTTGAAATGGCTATTGGTATCCCAGTATTGTGAATTTAAGCTCTTGATTTTTAATAAAATATATATTCAAACCTTAACAAATTTTATCTCAAAAATATAAAGACCAATGGTAAATCATTACAGAAAATGGTTGGAAAATTGATCTTCTCCTTTAACTCTAGAATTAACTTGACTGTGGATAGTTAAAAACTACATGATGGATCTGTGATTAAGTTCGACACTAGTTTTGATGATATAAATATGACATTTGATGAAATCACCTTAGCTCATACTAGTAGTAGGGTAGATGTTGGAGTTTAATTTAATTGATGAGGACACTAAGCCTATTTCTGCACCTTTGTATGAGAAGAAGAGAGCAGCTGCCACTTCAATTCCTAAGCCTACCATAGATTCAAGCATGGGTAGCCTAACCAAAATTAGTAAGCAACCCCTGTTTGAGTTAGCTCCTTTCACTACCCCCAACACCTTTGAGGTTGGGATACTTCAAATACATATGAAATGGCCAAGACCTAGAGAAAGAATATAAATATAAGATTGAGGACGAGGTTAGTAAAAGAGAGGTTGCAAGTTGAAGCAAAAAACAATAGATGATGCTATGACTAAGAAGGGGTTTACTCTTCGTGACACCTCACCACTCTTGGGCAGAAGTAGATTCCACCCACTCTCTACCACACAAGGGGAGGAGAGTGTGAGAGGGATAGCAAGTTTGCCACGTCGTCTCTTTTGCCATGAGATTTAGAAATCACACTAGCAAATGAGCAGAGAACATCTGGATAGATTGAGATTGATCTTTTAAAAGATAGTGGATGCCTCCGGACATACTAAGGAGGATGTACTTAGGGTTATGAAAGGCAAAATATCTAAAGATCTAGAGAGAGAAATACTTGAAAAAAGATGATGATGTTAGGCCTAACATTGAAACTAGAGTAGCCCACATGGATAGAAAGCACTGTTCAGAGGCTATATCGATCATCATTGATGGATATTACGACTCTGGGAGACCTAGGTTAGATCATAATGATGGAGTTGTCTTGGTAGTCATAAACTTGAAGTTAGAAAATTTTGTTTATTTATGAAGAGGGACCACCTTCCTATAGATTCGAGTTTGTCCACTCACCACCCATTAAATCACTAGCCACTTCCATAACCCAACTATCCCCTATTAGGCCCCAAGCAGAGGGCCCACCATCATCACCTCCATATGCTAATGAAATATTCATTTCTTCAAAGCCATCTCCTGTCAAAGAGAGGTTGGTTTCCCCAAAGCCATCTCCTTATTTCCTTGAGGTGACTAATGATGGACAACTTGGTTTAGAAGTCACTCCTGAACAAGAGGGTCAAGCAATTGTTCAGGGAGAAATATTAAGTGATAATGAAGTGAACAATGAATAGGAATTAGAAATATAAGATATTAATTTAGAAGAAGAGGAAGATGACATGATTTTGGACAATGAGGAGTATACTTTTTATACTCCGATTGATACAAATTATAAAAAAACTGTCGAAGAGCTTAAAGGATCACATTAGGGAAGAAGATGAAGAAGAAAGAAGGATAATCAAAGAGATGGGTTATGACATTGATGAAGACAACCTCTTGTCTGATGACCTCAGAATAGATGAAGCATATATTTATATGGTTGATACTAGGCTATCCCGTAGGGAGTCTGAAGAAGTGCATAATGCTGTGGTAGGAGAGGGTGTCACACTTGATCTCGCTCAGCAACTACTTCTCCTGACCCAAATAAAAGATGATTTAATCTCTAAAATGGAGAAGAGATGGAGGAAATGATGACCATAATGTTAGCTTTACAAAGCCAATCACTTGCCCCATAACAAAATATGAAAGAAGTAGATCAACCTGAAAACATTAAAATCACCAAAGGGAGAAAAAAGTATTAGATGCTGTAGAACATAGTCATGATAGGAAAATAATAGAGAGTGTACCACATGAATTAGATTTAAAAAACCTAAGAGAGCAGCAAGTTAAGGAGACGCTGGCCCAATCCTAGGGCACTACATTAATTATGAAGTGTAGAGCCTACCCAAAAAAATTGATGTAGTGCATTATCCTAAAAGGTTCGTGCCCCTTCTTTCAAAGTCTTTGATGGGATGGGCAATCTATGACAACACTTATAACACTTTAGAGTTAATTTTTGTAATTCCAAGGGAAGTGACACCCTATTATTTAGATAGTTGGCCTGTAGTTTGTCTGGTGTAGCATTCGATTAGTATGCCAAACTACAAAATAGATCTTTCCAAACATTCATTGAATTAGAGAACATATTTTTTAAAAGCTTTATAGGTGCACAACACCACATCATGGTCAGGGATTTAGTTGTAGAAAAATAAAAGTCAAATGAGTCCTTGGTCAAATATATTCTTAGGTGGAGAAACCTAAGCATGAAAGGTGAACCACAATTGCAAGAATAACATGCTGTGGAAATCTTCCTTATGAATATTCTTGGTTTGGTGGCCTTCCTTCTAAAAGGATTCATGATTAAGATTTTCAAGAAACTTATGAGTATGGCTTCTAGTCTTTAGGAAGAAGCATCCTGCTTACCTTTTTTTTGAAGGATTAGTCTCATTTTGTGCTTGGAAGGAGTATACCACAGAGAATATTGGAAAAATAAATCAGGGTCAGTGTCAGCAGTAGATAAGGGGAAGGCACGAGTTAGAATATAATTATAAAAACCTTCTCACCCTCCACAATAGCTACAACCTCTACCTTAATAGTAGCAGACAATTCCTAGAAAGCAATATTTTGCCACCTTTGAAGGAAGAATAAACTAAACATATTCCTTCAAAAAAGTGATAGTGAAAAAGATGTTAAAAAACTTAGTAAAGAAAGCAGACTTCAAATTATCTAATCTTATAAAACCAGAGGAAGTGGGTAGGGTTAATGACTTTAACTACTGCCCCTACCATCATATGCTAAGACATATGATTACAGATTATTTTATGTTTAAATATTGGCTCGAGAGGAACTTTAATCTTGGGGCAGTTGTGATCCCAAAAGAATATCTTATTGACCTTACGTAGGGGTTAGTCAAGGTAGTCACAGGATAGCCTTATATTCCTTTTGAAAGTATCCCTTATTATGATGAATGGGATGAAGCTTCGTGTTATTAATCTAAGAAATTTTTTATTAAAGCTTTTAAATCATCCCTGTAGGTCCTCTAAGAAACTTAGAAGCTAGCCATCCAAGTTGGTCGACCAGTTTTGGGAGATGACTTAGGGATGTCTCCTCTTCAGCCCCTCCAAAAACCCCAAGTTAGAAGGAGTTTAGGAGAGACTGAGGAAAGAGAGAGAAAATATGTATATGATATAATCATTATTAGTGAGGATGGTAGGGTACGCCTACCTCACTCTATATCCCTTCTATTATAATATTAATAAAAATTCAATAAGGTAGAGTTCTATTTATGTGTTGATTTCTCTTAATAATAATTTAAGAGATAATAAAATTAAAAATAAAAATCCTGAAGATAAAAATAGTGATCAAAATTTGAATCCCAAAAAATAACCTAAAGTTTTGTATGAATCGAGTTCTGATAATGATGCTCTTATTTTAAACTTTTAGAGTGAGCCTTTGAGCATTGAGTTAGAAGTTTCAGACTATGATAGTTTAATAGAAGAACACAAAGAAACCATTGGGAATAGAGTTGACCCCCATCCAACATTCTACATCCTACATTGGCATCATGGTCATTCGAGTGTTGGGGTACCGACATAGTGGGTCTAATTGATCCTCCTTCTCTATTAAACTATCCCCAATGGTTAATCTCTATAATGACAAAGTCATACCACCTTGAATGACACAAAAGAAAAGGGTAAACAAATGATTGACAGTAACCAAATTTCTAAGCTTCCACAAAAAAATCAAACTCTGAATCCATCAATATCATAATCTATTCCTTTAAAGGTCAATTATAATGTTCTAGCTCATCTTAGGAAGCTACCTACAAAGTTGAGTTTGTATGATGCCCTTGTTCTCTCTAAGGAAATGAGGGAATAGTTGTTCAAGGCATTGCTCGACCCAAAAATTTGCCTAGCTTAATTAGCAGTAACTTTCTCTGATGAAGAACTCTACTTCAAGGAAGTTTTTGGGGTTACCTTCTCAGATGAGGATTTACTACTAGGAACTACTGACCATGACCAATCTCTCTACATAACATTCAATGTGGATAACTTTAAGCTCTCTAGAGTACTAATTGACCTGGATGCATCTGTTAACATCCTGAATGTCAAAACTTTAGCTTATTTGAGAGTGGATGCACATAGACTCAGCTCTAATAAGATGATGCTGCGTGGATTTAATGAAAAATAAGAAAGAGCCTTTGGCCCAATTACATTAATATTAGAAATTAGAGATTTCAAAATTATATCTAAGTTTCGTATCATAAATTTAGAAACATCCTTTAGTGCTCTTCTAAGTAGACCTTGGATCCATGAATATAGAATGGTCCCTTCTAGCCTCCATCAATGCATCAAATACACATGAGATGGGGTCAAACATATTATAAAAGAGGACATACAACCATTCTCTATCCATGAGATTGGGATCTACGAGGACACCACTTATTATTTACCAAAGAAGCAAACTGTCTTTTCAAAGGGTACAAACCTTGGCCAGGAAAAACAAAAGAGAAAAAAAAGAAAATAAAGAAAAAAAGAAAGAAAATGATAAAGATGAAAATAAAAAAGAGGAAGTATTTGAAGATAAAACATTAGCAATACACATTGACTTAGAATCAAGTTTCGATGAAGAGTTAAGTGTATGAGGTGAGGTCCCAAAAGTAAATGAAAAAAATAATCTTTGGCTAAAGTTTGAAATCTTTTAGACTCGAGAAAGGATGATGAAATTTCTATGAGAGTGAAATGAGTATGAACTTTAACTATGTATGAAAGTTAAATAAAGGGGAACTTAAAAACACCTTTATTAAAATAAAATAAGAGTGTTAAATTAAAGCATTTTGACCCATAAGAAAAAATGATAGTTAATATTAAGTACCAATCTATGGGATACTAAGGTTAAAGCTAGCACAGGGTTTGGTACCATAGGATCACTACAAGATGATGCATATTGCTTAATGATAATTAGTAATCAAGAATCTGATCTTATCTTCACATGTCAATCTAATCCATTATATGAATATTATTTAGGGATGCACCCTAGAATTTGAAGAAGAGATTAAAACCATAGTTGATGAGTTAAGAGAAATAAATTTAGGAACAAAGACTGGTCCATGCCCTTCATTCATAAACTCAATTTTAAGTGAATTAGATTCCAATGATCTAATCAAGCTACTCTCAAAATTTAAGGACTATTTTTCTTGGAGTTACAATGAAAAGTCTGGTCTATCTCTAGATGTCATGGCCTATAAGCTCAAGATCAAGTGTGATGCCATTTTAATAAAGCATGCTCCTTGACACATTCTGTTGGACATTAAATAATAAGTTATTTCTAAAGTCAAGAAATTGGTTGAGGATGGCTTTATTTGAGAAGAGAGATATCCTTCTTGATTGGCCAGCATTGCTCTGGTAAAAAAGAAAAAGGTCAAATTTTTTAGAGACTTGAACAAGGCTTGCCCCAAAGATGAGTTCCCGTTACCCATGCTAGAACTCATGGTAGACATAGCTTCCTCGCATGAAATATTCTCATTCATGGATGCTCATATGGTTATAACCAAATCAATATGGCCTTTGAAGATGAGAAGCACACAACATTCATATACCCTGATAGAGATATTTTGTTACACAATCATGCCGTTCGATCTCAAGAATGTTGGGGAAACTTACCAAAGAGCTATGACCAAGATTTTTGATGACCTCATTCACAATTAAGTGGAGTGTTACATCGATGATCTTGTCATTAAAAGGAAAGAAAAAGAAACCCACCTTTATGACTTGAGAATTGTTTTTGAAAGACTTCATCACTACAATCTAAAAATGAATCCCTTGAAATGAGTATTTAAAGTGACTTTTTGAAAATATTTAGGATTCATAGTAAGGCATGAAGGGATTGAAATTTATCCAAAAATGATTAAGGCCATCCATGAAATAACACCTCCTAATAGTCTCACTCAGTTGAAATCTTTTGAAGGGAAGCTAGCTTATCAGGATGGTGTCAACCCTTTGCTGCTTTAGATAAAAAAAGATGCAAAATTTTATTGGGATGAGAAATGATAGCTGTCAAAAACATAAAACAACATCTTATGAGTCCACCTATTCTAGCAGTTTCCATCTCTGGAATACAATTAATACTATGCACTATAGCCTTAGAGAAATCTCTTGGCACCTTATTAGCTTAAGCTAATGAGGAAGATAAAGAGAATGCCTTGTATTATTTGAGCTATAGGCTTCTACTAACAGAAATGAACTACCTGTCAATTAAAAACCATTTGTTTGGCCTTAGTTTTTGCTATCTAGAAACTATGGCATTACATGCTTTCCCATAAAATAAACTTTATCTCATGAATCAATCCACTGCAATATCTTATGACCCATCCAATGTTATTTAAACGTTTGGCATGATGGTCTATGCTTTTGCTACAAGTTAAAATAACATTCATTTCGTTATGTATTGTGAAAGGTTAGGCTGTTGCTAACATTTTAGCAATATATTCACTTCTTGAAAGTCCTCCACTGAATGATGATCTTCTTGATGAATAAGTCATGAGTTTAGAGGGTCAAAATAATGCCACATGGCAGTTTTATTTTGAGGAAGCAACATCTTCAAAGTATGACAAGGAGATGAACTCCACCATCCCAGGGAAGGCTGGAATTGACCTAGTATTCATGACTCTGGATAAAGGAATGATGCAATATTCCTACCATTTATCTGAGCCTTGTACAAATAATGAAGCTGAGTATGAAGCTCTAATAACAAGTTTGGAGTTAACAATTCTAATGGAAATAAAAAATCTTTGGGGATTCCCAACTAGTGATTAATCAAGTGGGAGGAATCTACAAGGTTTTGAATCCAAAACTCCATAGCTATCATAAATATGCTATGAGGTTACTTTAGCAAATCTCTATTGTGACTTAATATAGGGGTCCCACGTGGGATAATTCCACTATAGATGCTCTAGAAAAGCTCACAAAAGAGTTGCTTGACTAGAAGATGAATCTATTCTTATAGAAATCTATAATCGTCAGGTCCTATCTCCTATAGATTTAGATTATATTAATATAACTAAAACAAAAGGGATGGTCACCCACACTGAAAACTATGAAGAGGCTGATTGGAGGCAGCCATCTGTAGATTATATACATGAAGGAAGACTTCCATTAGATAAATCTCTAGCAAATCAAATAAAGAAATGATCATTATCATATGCCTTAATAAACAACATATTATATTGATGGCCATTTTATTAGATATGGCTATGTTTCTTAGATAAAATGAAGTTAAAAATATCATGAATAAGATACATGCAAGATTGTGTGGTGCCCATAAGTCTGGACCTAAAATAAAAATGAAAATTAAAAGACTTAGATATTATTGGCCATCAATGATCAATGACTGTATGAATATTATGGATGTTGCACATCATTATCATCAGTGTCAAGTACTTTGTGTTACTCTACATCAACCACTTAATGTGTTACATCTGACGGTTACCTCTTGGCTCTTTGAGTGTTGGGGCATAGACATTATAGGGCCCATTGATCCTTCATCTACTAAGGGACACCATTTCGTATTAGATGTGACCGGCTACTTCTTAAAGTGGGGCGAAGTAGTTCTACTGTGAGAAGATAAGGCACACCATGCACTCCACTTCTGTAAAGAACATGTCTTATATCGATTAGTCTACCTCACCAAATGATATTCAATAATGGTCCAACATTTCGGTCAACTAAAATAAATAATTTTACTAAAAAAATATAATATCAATTAGTGGTATTATACCATCTATTACCCTCAAGCAAATGGATTAGTTGAAGCCTTCAAGAAAATACTTGTTTGAATTTTGAAGAAAATTCTTGATGAAAACAAACTTTAGTGGTATGAAAAATTGGTTGAAGCCTTATGTGCCTAATGAACAACTTATAAGACACCAACTTAGTCTATGCCTTTCACTTTAGTTTATGGAGCTGAGGTTGTTCTTCCCCTTGAAGTGCAATTTTTCTCTTTGAGAATCGCCATCAATAATCAAATCACAACATAATCGAATGCCCAACTTTGATTGGAAAAGGTCTCTGGTTCACAAGATCTGGTCCATCCTAGAACTTTTCAAGTATGCAACTTGTTCTTAGTTCTTCGAAGGCCTATTCTAGCCCATCGAAGGGTGGCCAGTAAATTTGAGACAACATTGTAAGAGCCATTTATTGTTGAAAGGGTTTATGAAGGTGGTTCATACCAATTAATTAATTATAATGGTATACGCCCAATGCTTCTCGTCAATGGACATTATTTGAAGAAGTATTACACCTATATGTACTTGGAAATGAGTTCTGAGCAATAAATTTTTTTATTCTCATGATGCACTTGTGTTGTTCTCTCATTTGAATTGAACTAAAAAAATGTCAAGAATAGAACATCATTCTAGGATGTCTTCCTCTTTATGAGACTTGACTTCTCTGTATAAAAATTAATCAAAATCAAGAATTCCCAATTAGTTACGCTTTCATGCTAGATTAGGTGTAATATGTCAAGATCCATCCTTCTCTAGTGCAAATCAGTGTAGTTTGGTGAGGACTTAGTATCCATAGTGGCATTCTCTCCAACTACCTTCCTAGATAGGAGTAAGTATCCATAATGGCATCTTGTCTAGAAATCAAAAACAAACCTTTAGTACTATGAGAGTAGGAGTAAGCATCCATAGTGGCATCCTATCCCTCTAGTACGGCTAGATTAAGTGTAAGTATCTCAAAAGGCATCCTTCTATTGTTCAAATCAGTGTAGTTTGGTGAGGAGTAAGTATCCATAGTGGCATCATCTCTAATTACCTTTTTAGATAGGAGTAAGCATCCATAGTGACATCCTGTTTAGAAATAAAAAAAACCTTTAGTACTATGTGGGTAAGAGTAAATATTCATAGTGTCATCTTATCCCTCTGGTACAACTAGGTTAGGTGTAAGTATCCCAAGAGGCATCCTTCTTTAGTTCAAATCAGTGTAGTTTGGTGATGAGTAAGAATCCACAGTGGCATCCTATCTAGAAATCAAAAACAAAACCTTTAGTACTATGAGGGTAGAAGTAAGTATCCATAATGGCATCTTATCCCTCTAATACAATTAGATTGGGTGTAAGTATCCTCAGAGGCATCCTTCTCTAGTTGAAATTAGTGTAGTTTGGTGAAGAATAAGTATCCAAAGTGGCATCATCTCCAACTACCTTCCTAGACAAGAGTAAGTATCCATTATGGCATCCTGTACAGAAATCAAAAACAAAACTTTTAATACTATGAGGGTAGGAGTAAGTGTTCATAGTGGTATTTGATCCCTCTAGTATGACTAGATTAGGTGTAAGTATCCCAAGAGGCATCCTTCTTTGGTTAAAATCAATGGAGTTTGGTGAGGAATAAGTATCCATAGTGGCATCCTCTCAAACTATCTTCCTAGATAAGAGTAGGTATCTATAGTAGAATCTTATCAAGAAATCAAAAGTAAAACCTTTAGTACTATAAGAGTAGGAGTAAGTATCCTCACTGGGATCCTATCTCTTTAGTACAACTAGATTAGGTTTAAGTATCCTAAGAGGCATCATTCTCTGGTTGAAATCAATGCAGTTTGGTTTGGAGTAAGTATCCACAGTGGCATCCTCTCCAACTATAGCCTTTAGATTATAGTTAGTATCCATAGTGGTGTCTTTTTAGAAAATAAAATATAGGATCTAGTAAATCCCAATATAGGCATCTATAGACCCTCCCCTTAGGTTGGTTATTCATTACGACCATCCCTTTGGCTAGTTCCATCTAGGAAGATGCGAGTCTTTGTGCTTTCTTCTTGAGTTAGCCATTGAAAACTGATGGGAACCTAACTCTATAATAGTCAGGATAAGAATAAGTCTCTTGGAAGCATCTTTTTTGGCTATCACCACTATGTTAGGATTAGATTCTTTACCAAGTCTCTTCCAAATAAAATCTTTATTTTTATTAGAAACTAGTGAATCTAGATTTCCCTAAGAATGATTTTTTCTAAATTAAAATAATCTAAGGCATGTTTATGCCTATCTTTCACAATCAAATTCAAATAAAATATCAAATCAAAATCAAAAGAAAATTCAAAATAAATTTCCAAATAAATTTCCAAATCAAGTTCAAAGCTAAATTCAAAATTTAAATTTCAAACCAAAATTCAAACCTTCACAAGCAGTGTTGCTCTCTATTAGATATGTTGGCTAGTTCTATTAATGCCAGTATGTGTGGTGTACGATAGCTAGTCCATCACACATATTGGGGGTCCATTTTTTGACCTCATTTTTGGATGAGGTTAATAACATCTTCCCTAGTTATACTAATTAGGATCCCTAATATTAGATTATGAGCTCCCTAATTAGTCACTTATGATACTATGCTTAGAGACTAGCTAAACAAACTAAAATAAAATAATAAATTGAATCAAATACTAAATTTGAAACTAAAATCAAATTTGAAATCAAATCAAACTTAATACTTTAAAGTGAAAGTCTATATCATCCTAGTGGACACTTCAAGGACCTGACCTAACCCAATTGGATTAGATGAACTCGAATTAAACTAAAATATAATAAAACTCAATAAAAGTCTAAATCAAATATATTTGAATTGAAATCTAAAATCAATTAAGTTAATTAGGTTGATTAACTCAATTAACCCATTTAAGCTCAAATCCACCTAAGTCCAAATGAATTTAAATTAAAACAAATTAAACTAAACCAAAAGCATAGAATCAATGCATAATGTAAATGAACCCAAAAAATAAATTCAGGTGAAGTTCAAAGTGGTCAACTAAGCAATTTGACCTAAAGTTGACCAATATGGGTCCCACTAAGTTAGAAGGTCAAATTATCGAATTGGAAAAATTAAGCCACTCCAAAGGCTCAAAATCATCACATGAGTTCATATAAATATAAAACTAAATAAAATTAAATTCAATTGAAGATCAGATTGGCTAATTGAGCCACGTAGCCAAAGTAGGCCCAAATAAACGTAATTGAGCCAAATTTAAAAATATATTGAAATTAACAAAAAATAAACATTCAAAATTATCTTAAACCTATTTATAAATATAGTTCAATTAGTTCTAGAATTTAATCTAACCAATTTGATAATTTGGCCTAAATGAATCCATCTTAACCCAATATGCCTAATTTTTGGTCAAACTTAGGTCAAACTCAAAATTAACCCAAATTAAATGAAATTAATTGACCCAAAAACTCCAAATATTTCATTAGGCATGATTGAAGCCTAATATAAACATAAAATAATAACTTGAATCACATAAATCAATTTAACCAATTTAGGTCAAAGTTTATCATATTCTGGTCAAACTTAGGTCGAATTCAAAATTAATCTGAACTACATGACATTAATGAATTAAAATAACCCTAAATGATTATTCAAATATAATTAGAGCCTAATCTAAGTTCAACATGATCAATTGGGTCATGTAAACCCAATTATATCACCTTTGGTCAAAGTGGGTTCAAATCATTTAAAAACCAAACCAAATCAAATCAATTAAACTCATAAGAATGAAATAATCAATTGGCTATAATTGAACCTTAAATCGAAAGACAATGAGTCAATTTGGGTTACTTAAACCAAATCCAACTCATTCCGGTCAACATGAGTTGACCTAATTGAAATTCAAAGTCCAAATTTGATTTTGCCAACTTAGAACTAACTAATCTCTCTAAGGTAAGAGTTGGACTTGAACTTTGGTGGCTGTATGAAGTTAAGTGGAAGGGGAGATTAAATGCAAAGAGGAAAACATATAACATGCTTCCAAACTCTTCAATCCCCTTGTCTTTCACTTTACCATGCCATTTGGTCGACTTTAGGATAGTCTACAGTCAGTTAACCACCACTTACAATAAGTAGGAGCTCCAAATCCCTATGGCCAGCCACCTCCAATCTTCTAAAATGGAGGAGAGGCCATCATCCAAGAAGAGAAACTGAGCTTTTTACCACCTTCCTTGACCATAAATCGACCAAAATACGTCGAGCTTTGGTTAGAGGTGATGACGGTTGACGTTCTTGGTGATCATAGAGGAGGCAAGTGGGGATATTCACCTCAAAGCTTTGTCTCACATCTAATAATGTTTTTGAATTGACTAAACCACTGGACATTGGCTCCGATGAGGTAAATTTGGAAAACCATAGCTGGCTATTAGGTTTCCATGGTTTGTTAAGTGAGATTGCATGAAATTAGGAAATATTCATAGATTCCCTTGCATTTTTTATTTTTACAACCTCCTTGATGCGAATCTAAGAATTTTTTGGTGATTCTCACCAAATAATCATGGATTTAGGGTGGTTTCAAGTGTATCCCATTAGCCTCAGGAAATCCTCCCATCCTGATTCATTGGTTATGAGGGAGGAGGGTTGGCAGCCATCCAATCCTATTTAAATAGGACATACGATTAAGATTAGAAGAGATTCAAATTTAATTTTGTCCATTAGATCAATGGATATGATCTTTGATCGGATAGTCAGATCGACCCCTTAGTTTTCCTGCTTGATCCACATTGGTGACAGCATGGCCCATTGGGCCGTCGACACACATAAAGTGTGATCTATTCAATGATGACTAGATCAAATAGAAAAGTAGGGGTATTAGAAATTAAAAAAATACATTTATTTGCTTGAAACTTAAAAAAACCATAAAAAATAAAATACTCATAAAAAATTATAAATATGGGCTTATTGGATTCCTCTTCTTGAGAGAAATCTCTTGAATCCAAAAGCCGTAATTTTTATTTAGTGATTTGAGCTTAATTTAGGTTTGAATGAAAATCAAATTTCCTTAATTAATCCTTGAATGGTAATTAACTTGACATGGAGTTTTTAGAGAATGAAATTAAAGTTAAAAAACACATATTAGAAACTTTCATGCCAAAATGATGAATAAATTAAAAGTTATCAAATTTGAAAGTTCAAAAATATCTAATTTATTGAAATGATTAATTTAAAAACTAAGAAAATTATAAAAAATATCAAAATAATCTAAACCACTTTATTTAGTATCTGAACAGTTAATAAAAATATTTAAACTTTATAAATCGCATTAGACCATAGACTCATCTAATTAAGGCTTAAAATACATTAAAATCATAACTAATTAATACAAAAAAGGGAAATTCATGATAAATGGAATAAAAAAAAGAAAAAAATAAAAATCAATGAACATGTTTGAAGTTACAAAACAAAGAAAATAATTAAAACTTTTGAAGTGAATTACTGGAATATTTAAGTTTAAGCAAAGTACAGAGCCACAATTCCAATCCTAATTAACCTAATCTAATATAATCTAATGAAGGTATTAATTAGAACTTAATTCAAAAATTAAACAAAATATAAATGAAGTTATAAATTAAAAGTTAATTAAATTAATGCAATATGCCATTACTTAGAAATATTAATTTCTTTGAATTTAAAGATTAATGATCATATCTCAATTAAATTAGTCACTTTACCAAATTAAGAAATAATGAACCTAAAATAAACACTGAGTAAATAAAGTTGATAAGAAAGTTGAGATAATCATTAATAAAACATGAATCACCTAATTAATCAATAAAATGTTAAATATACTATTAATTAAACTTTAATTAGCTTGATAATAAATAATAATTATAGTTTTACTAATCTAATTGTGATTGATTTGAGTAGTTAATAATAAACCATTAATTAAACAAGTTATTCAATTAAATCTTCAATTAACTTTAACCTTTAATTGAGTCAATGGTCATAAATCCACTTAATTGATAAGTTAAATCTTGATCCAATTAAAGTTAAAACCTTTAAGGTAAGCTAGATACTAATCTAATATTAATCAAACAAATAAGTTAAGTCAATTGGTTAACTTAATCTTTCAATTCAATTAATTCCTTGATTGACATGGTCATTTGATTAAGATGATGAAATCAATTAATCATTTAATTAAGATTAATATAGTTTGACATTAAATAAATGAAGTTCTTTAATTAAGTTTTGAAACAAATGAATTATTTAATGAAATTAATTTTAATTAATTTTTATTTCAATGGTAGTTGAGTAAATTAAACATAATCCTTAAACTCTATATCAAATAAATCATCTAATAAAGGTAAGGTCTGATTATTTACTAATCAAATGATAATTGAGTTGATTATTCAATCAAATTAAATATAATTAACCCATCAACTTCTAATTAAGATCTCCTTAATCAATTTGTAATAAAATTCCAAAACAAATTAGGCAATCATTTAATTAAGTTAAATTGAATTCAATAAGCTATATTAAAATAATCCTTAAATCAAGTTTAACTTAAATCAGATACTTAATTAGATTTATTATCAACTTTAATCAAAATAATCATGGTTAATTAAATCATTGATTAATCTATAATTAACTTAATAAAATTTCTTATGTTAATAATGAAACTTTAAATTAAATTAACTCATCATTTAATTGAACTAAATTAATTTAAAATATGTCATATCAAAGCTAATCCTTAAATCTAGCTTAAGTTAAATCAAACATTCAATTAAATTCATTATCTCTTTAATCAAAGTAATCTTAGTTAATTAAAACATTGATTAATCTATAATTAACTTAATCAAATCCTTTATTTAAGTTAGTCATATTGAACCTAAATAATCTTAAAGTTAATCCAATATGAACAAATTAACATAAATAAGATAACTTAAGATAATTATTAATTAAACTCCAACTACATCAAATAAGTCAATTTAATCATGAACATCCAATTAATCATTACTTATATTTTAATCAAATTAATAATGATAAATTTAAAAAGTCCAATTAAATGAATCCTTTAAAAAAACCTTAAACAAATAAATAAAATGGCTACGTTGATCATGAACATTCAATCTCAATTTAGCTAACTATACGATCAAACAAACCCAGCTAAAATTTGATTAACTATTGAGTCTCAATTAAATGGTCTACTTGAGTTCAAAAAAGAAATAAACTAAAACTTAACTTAGCCTTGATTAACCGCTAAACCTTAATTAAGTTGATCATACATCTATCAAACACTTCTTGATCAAATATTTAATTTTGTTCTTAGTTGAAAATTAGCTAAACCTTTAACCATTAATCAAGGCATGTAATTAATTTGGTTGACTAAAATATTGAAGAACTCAATCTAAATTTTAAAACTAATTAAATCCTGAATATCTAAAATCCTTTTCTCAAGTTTAAATAATAATACTTTAATTAAATTAACCAACCATCTTGATTAAGTTGAATTAAGCTCATCATGCAAGCAAGACATATCAAAATAACCTTCAATTAGATCATTAAATAAATTATTTAATCAAACCTTTAATTAAGTTAATTATCCAATCAAATTAATTCTATGAAGTTTAAGTTATCTTTAGATAAATTTATCAACCATTAACTTAAGTCACTTAAATATGAGAAATTAACTTAAATATATTTTAGCCACATCAATCAAAACAAATTAGACATAATAATTTAATCAATCATTCAAATCAAATTAATTAAATCAACTTAAATTATAAATCAAACATAGTCAAATATAACTAAAATAATTTACTTAAAATAAAAGTAGTAAATTATAAACTCATACTAATCTTTTAATAAAGATCAAACTAAATAAATGGGTTTTAAACTAGAATGAGTCTAATAGAATGAAAAGACAACTATAACTAAATTTGAAATGAAACTTAATTGTATCATAAATTAATTAAGTCAATATAAAGAATTTAAATATATCTCTAAATGAAACCTAAGTAAAATGAATAAAATAAAATAAATAATGAAATTATAAATAAGATGGATAATTGTTTAACTCATCAATAATATGAACATTTAAATAACTTAGAAGCTTAGGATGACCTAGTTTAGGTTTGGCACCTTAATTGTATCATCTCTGTAAGCTTCTTTAGTTAGGATTAGTGTTCAAACAATATAAAAACAAACTTTAACCATATGAAATTTACCTAAATAAAAATTACAAAACCCTCTTCAAATCCAGACTAAGCTTAATGATTAATCAATTAAACCAATTAAACATAACCATGATATAAAATTATGAAACTCAAATAATATCATTTTTAATCATTTAACTTCATGAATATGATAAATCTAAACTCAAACCAAGTAAAATGTTAAATATGAAATGAATGTTGATTAAGATAATAAAGTTAATTAAACCTTAATAATTGTTTATCTATATCAATTAAAAATAATAATAATATAAATCAATAAAATTTTAGATTGATATTATGAATTTAAATTTTAAATCAATATAATTAAAATAAAATAATCATCAAGCTATCGTAATCAACATATGAATCAAATTATTAATCTTAACAAATGATAAAACTCTTAATTGGAATTTAAATAAAATATTACATTAAGCTTTAAACAAACCATAAGTTAATTAAATTAAAACATATTCATCAATTCGAACCAAACTCAAAGAAAACAAAAATCATTAAATTTAAGCAACAATGAAATGATTTAATACAAATCATATGGAATTAAATCTTTAAAGTAAAACTTGATGAAATGAATTAAATATTAATGAAAATAATTAAACATTAATCTAATTATTATAATTGAATTAAACCAAACTAAAATCCATTGAATCTATAATAAATATAAATTATCAAAAACACATAATGTTAAATTACCCTAACAAACATCTTTAATTAAATAAACTAACAACTAAATTAAATTCAACTAAACCATTCAAACAAATCAAAAGGGTTAATTAAAATAAATAGGTTCTTAGTTTGACCTCTTGAATGAATTTTCATCGGAGGGTAGAAATTCCATTATACTTGGATTAGGATGTTGACTAGAATGAGTTCTACCCTGAGTAGAATTTATTTTATTCTTCTTTTTTTAAAATTTAAATTCAACTTTAACACAAAAATAAACTTAAAATTGAAATAAAAATTACAAATCACTTAAATTGAAACCCTCTTGTAGTAAATTGAATAAATATTGAACTTAAATCAACCTTAAACTAAAACGAGGCCTTGTGTGTTCATACGACACAAGCCCCTCTTTTCACATAATATAATATTAGGTTATCGACTCTAGATTTAGGTTAGATTAATGCTCTATGATGTTTTATGATGTGATGTAATACTTTTTCTTATTTTGTGTTATATTATTTTAGACTAAATGGCTAGGATGGTTTATTCGTTAGTCTAGATGCTAGGCATTCTGTTAGGCTAACACTATTTTCTACAAGAGGCTATGCTTAAAGGGACCACTGTAATAAATATAAAATAAATATTATTTGCTTGCAGGTGCTGCTTATGTCCCTAAGCATAGCCTAATAAGATAGCTGGGCTTGACAAATCACTAATGCTATGCCCATATGTTTGAAATATAAACTGTTGGTGATTTGTATATTTTTTTAACATCTATTTTGCAGGGTTTAGGATTTCATTTTAGAATTTTAAAATGTAATTTGATCCTAGAATTAGGTCAGGATCTATGGGATTTAGGATTAACAGGAGTTGATTATGCTTATTTGATGGTTTTTGATGGAGCCTAAGGAGGTCCTTGAAGAAGGTGAAGATCATGAAGTTAATGAAGACCCTATAGATTGAACTTTTTATTTTAGGCCGACTCGTATAAGGGCAGAGCTCGACTACCCATTTTTTCTTTTCTAGGGTGTATGGTAGTACCTGGCTGCACCAACCTATTTTATTTATTTAAATTTGATTTGATTTATTTTGTTTTACATAATAGAATTATGTGTTTTTCATAAGTTTCTTTTTATGATTCTTGTGTTTAGTGATGAAGCCTGGATGTGTTAGGCTCTTAGAAAAACTAAAATTTTCTATGCCATTAAAATTTAAACAACTCAAACATAAAATAAAAAAATATTCATAACCTCACTTTAATTAAAAGCCCTATGCATAAACAACTTAAAAGTAACTAGAAATAATTAGACTTTGTGAACCATGTGAGCATATTATTCGTATTCCTTGAATTAGGTGCTTCACCCATTACACATAAGGGGGTATCTGACCTATGAGAATGACAACCCTTCTTGGGGAAGTGTGCCTTCTTATTTTGATTTATCCCATAACCATTTTCTAATTGCATCTCATCTTAAGCATGAATTGTATACCTAAGGCCTTTAAAATAAATTGTGAGCCAACATACATAAAAATAATAAAATTTATTGCATTAGCTAGTTGCATAACATACCAATAATTATTTTAGAGTTATGGAGTGAGTTTAGAAACATATCTTTCTTTCCTAAATATAATAGCCTAGCCATCTTGCATTTTAGATAAGAAAGTGAATCAATAATTCCCAAAACTAAGATTAAATTGAGCCTCTGACTTATATCAAAAGAACTTTTAGACTTAGGTTTCAGAGCATTTTGTTAGAATAAGTCTTCAACCACTAGGCATTTTTACAATCTTGTGCTACTAGAATCTAAGTCCTAGATTTTTATTAAAATGTCAAATTTAAATCTCTAATAAATTTAATCTAAAAAATATAAAGCCCAATAGTAGGATAGTTGAAATGCTTACTGGGCATCTCAATATCGAAAAGCATATCCTATTTAATACCTTTTGGCTTTCAAAAAGAACTCTTCCTCCTTGGAGTGTTCCCTTTTGAATTTTCAAATTAGCCATCCTTTTAAGATAAGGTTTGAAATTGATAGAGATGAAAGGCAAAATTTTTATTCGAGAGTATTCTTAGGGGGAATTTCTTTTCTCTTAAATTGTAATTAACTATAAGGGCTTTCCTGTATAGGGAACTATGAACTCTGCAATAAAATAAATCTTGTTCTACATCTCCATGTAGTTCAGGGGAAGAATCTCTGATACATCAAAGACCCATCAGCCTTAGGAGTCCTTATTAGTAATTGAATCCATTATAGGGTAACATATTTATCTTTCAAGATATTATATCTATCTCTTAATGACATATTTGATTATCTAGATAAGAACCCCCAAGATCTGCATGGTTTTGCAAATAAAATTCCCACAACCCTAAAGCCTTTTGGCATCCATAGCTATTATGTTTTCTTAAGTGTTGTAGACTTGACCCCTAGAAGTCAAATAATTTATTCGAGCAAGAAGTTGTAAAAATGGTGAATGCATTGAAGAAATGATATATGATCTATTTATAAGCTCCGGTGCATTGAATGATCAAATTCAATCAAAAGGTGATGTGACATCTCAATAATTATATAAATTTTCTCAAATCTTTAAATGTTTACAACTAATCATTCTTTTATCTTTTTTGTGTGATACCTCTATAAAGACTAGAAGAATCAGGATGCTTAAAGTATACCTAAGGTAATGAGCAAGTCCAAGTGACCTAATGAGTTTATTTATCAAGACTACAATACTTGCATAAATGATACTCAACATTCTAAAATAAATATACTTACTAAAAGGTGTGTCCGATAAGGGAAGATCAAGCTGATCCTACTAGTTAAGGACTTAGAGAATAACAACCCCAAGAGTGAGGCATGATTCAACCCACCGACAATAGATGAATGCTCAAAGAAACATATCAACTACTTTTCTCATCACAATCCATGCTAATGTATGATAACCTCATTTTTGGATAAGGTTAATATCATCTCCAATCCTAGTAATCAGGACACCTAATCTTAGACTAGATATTTTTTAGTTAAGCACGTAAGACACTAAAATCAATGATCAAGAGTATAAATAAATCAAAATCAAATAAAAAAAATCAATTTTGAAATCAAAATTAAAAGCAAATCAAACCAATGCCATAAGATCTAAGTCTAGGCCAACCTAGTGAATTTCTTTTAGGACTTAACCAAACTTAGTTAGATTAGGTGAACCAAATAAAAACTCAAAATTTAATAAGAATCTAAAACAAATACATTTAAATTAAATTTTAAATTTAATTAAGCTTAGATTGAAGTAATTGGGATGGTTAATCCAATTGACGCATTTAGGCTTAAAATCATTTATGTCCATGGAAATTTAAATAAAATCAAATCAAATAAAAAGCATACAATCAATGCACAAACCTCGATGAACATAAAAATAAATTTAGGTGAAGTTCACAATGGTCAAATAGGTAATTTGACATAGAATTGACCTATGTGGGTCCCACCAAGTCAAAAGGTCAACCCATTAAATTCACCAAATTAAGTCATTCCAAAGACTTAGAATCATCAAATGAACATGTTTAAAGGTAAATATAAATAACTTTAAATATATATATGGTCTCAAATGAGTTAATTGAATAATTTGACCCAAATAGACCTAAATGAACCTATTAAATCTAAATTGAAATTAAATTAAAATTAATTCTAATCAAACATTCAAAATCATTTGAAAATAATAAATAAGCAAATTCAATAAGTATTTGGGTTCTATTTGATCAATTTGATCATTTGACCCAAATGAATTCAATTTAACCCATTAATCCTAATTTGGGTCAAAATGAGTTCAAATCAAAATTAACTTCAAATAAATTAAAACCAACTGATCCAAATCATTCCAAACACTTAATTGGATACAATTAAAGTCCAAATTCATTTCAATTCAATTCAAATTGGTTTTTTTACTCAAGTCAAGTCACCTTAACCTATTTGAATAAAAATATTTGTTAAAGTGAATTCTAACCAAAATTGAACTTGAAATAATTAAAAAGGGATAAAGATAATCACTCTTTAATATCATGGATGACCAATTATGCATAATTGAATTAATATCCAACTCCTAAATTGGCTAACAAAACTAGAAAACTGAACTAGGCCTATGTAGTTTAAGTGGATTTAAACTAAGTTAAATCCAAACATGACTTAGACTAACTGATACATAAATTTCACATTGGACAAATATCTTCATTGTAACCATAAACTCAAAGAAAAGGATACAATTAAGCTAGCCTAAGTGAAACTAATTCACCAAACCCAAACCTAAAGCACTTAAGGCTAAATCTAAGGAAATTGAACTTGGATTTCACTTGGGCTCATCTTAGGATTGATCTAATAACTTGCCAACCAATTCTAAGAGTTCAAGAAATTGCCAATCAACTCAAAGGGAGAGGTGGAGGTGCCATAGATGAAGAGAATCTATGGGAAGCCCAAACTGAACCACTTCAGTCCATCCAAACCCATTCTATACCTCTTCCATCATTCAAAATATTTCAAACATGTGCTCTGACCTTCTCACCGCGTTTAGCATCATCATGAGAGCCCCAATCCCCATGGCCGATGACCTCCTTTAAAAGCAATGAAATGGCATTTGTCTATTTACAAAAAGGAGGAAACAGGCCTAATTGAAGGCTATTGTTGACTCTATTAGTTTTCTTGAGTGAAATCGAGCAAGAACAAATCTTCTCCCTCCTCCTAAATCTTTTCGATCATCCTCCACACCAAGCTCCGGTGAGCTGCGGTAGGTCTTGACCTCCACATCAATCCAGAGGGAGGCAAGACATGTTTTCTTCTCTAGAAGCTTTGTCCAATCTCCTCAAGTATTTTTGAAACCCCAAGGATCACTGAGACCCAACGCCTATGAGGTATGACCAAAATCGACCTCCCTTTCAATTCATATTGGTCCTTTATGAAAAAAATGATCTTTAGTAAGATCAACTTGCATGGATTGATTACAAATTGATCAGTGATTATTTTAAAATCAAAATGTTGCATAGTCATTGGTTAGATCACCAAAAATTAAGTTCTTTTCCTGGATAGCTCTCATTCTCCATCGTTGATGGGAGAGATGAAATCCAAGCAGTCCATTCCTTCTATTTGGAACAGACAACTGTGATCTAGCTAGATAGATTTATTTAATCCATTAAGGAAACCATAAATCAATCATGAATCATCCAATCTTAGATTGGTTGACCCTGATTCAAACTGTATCCCCATCACTTTTTGACATGGGATCCCGTGTGGCCCAATCACATGGAAAGCGATGCTGCATTAGTTCCACATGACTCTCAATGGGTTAAAAGGGAAAATCAAAATTTTAGTATTTTATTAGAAATTTCAAAATTTCATAGAAATTAAAATATCTAACAAAAAATGCAAATAAGGAAATGGATTCAATTTAGTGAGAGGAATTTATTAAATCTAAGATCTCTAATTTTAATTAGGTAATTTTAGGTTAATTTAAGTTTAATTAAAATTAATTAAACTTTATTTAAGCCTAAAATATCAATTCAATCAATTTGAATTTTGGGGAATTCAAATTGAAGCTAAAACACACTTTAGATAATATCATTAGGATTTATTGGTAATTAAATTGAAATATATAGAATTTTTAATCCCTAAACTTTAATTTAATGAAACAAATTAATAATAATTCAAGAAAATTAAGGAAAACTATGAAATTATCCGAAAGCAACATAATAAATATTACAAAACCTAAGAAAAATATTAAAGCTAAGCGAAACCCATTAATCCTAAAAATGACATAATTAGGTAAATAAATAAATAAATTAATTCATTTAAATAACATGATTTTAAAAAATCATAATAAATCAAACAACAATCTAGAATTTTTAAATAAACCATCTCTATATTTATCATTTAGAGAGGAATCAATGAAAATTAAAATCCATAATTAATTATAAATAATTTAGTCTTAATTTAGGTTTTCTTTAAAACATTAAATCTTCAATTATTCTTAAAATATAACTCTAATCAAGATGAAACTTTAGAAAAATAAAATTGTCAAGGAACCCCACTTTCCATGAATATTTCAAAGCAAAATAAAAGTTGGATTTGAAGTTATTAAATTTTAAAGTTTTAGTTCAATTTAAATGAAGTAATAAATTTTGAAAATATTAAAATTATAAAAATAAATAGAATTAATTCAAAATATTTTAAATATTTTGAATTAATTAATATTAATTCAAAGGACCTAAGAAAAAATTCCCTTGCCTTGTAGAGTTAAAAATATTAATTTTTTTATATTTATGGGTTATGGAATAATTCAGAATGAGAAATTAACTAAACCGTAAATTATCAATTGATAAATCCATGATAAATAAAATAATCATTTGAAAACTATAACTAATCAATCTTTAAATTCCATGTCCAAATAATAATTAATTAACTACGAAATCTTCTTGAATCCATTTAATATTAAGTAAAATATTGGAATTATAATTAAACATAAATAACTAATCAAGCCTTCTAATTTAAGTAACATAAAAGGTGAGGATGGCGTAAGTTAGGTTTGGGACATTAGTAGTTCAGTCCCTTAGATTTCTTAGACTATGATCAATAATCAAGTGTTAAGAAACAAATTCTGATTATAAGAAGTTTAATTAAATAATAAAACCTTAATCATAAAATATTCCTTAAATCTACCTAAATAATAAATTGAACAACTAAAGATCCAAAATCATGAAATATAAATAAGAGAAAATATATAAATAATGTAATTAAAATATATTTTAATCAAGTTTAAATTGAAATTAAATTTTGAACCTTAATTTATATCAACTAAGTTAACTAATTCAAACCACTTAAGATTAATAACATTCACATTAACTAAATATAAATTGAGTTGCAAATAAGTAAATGAGATTAATCAAACTAGAATCAAATGAACTAAACTAAAATATGTAAAATTGAGTAATCATTTATCTTAAATCTTAATCAAATCAAAGAAGTATAAAGTTGAATAAAAATCTAAATTATGAAATCATATTCAATAACTATTCATCTTCAACAATATTAAAAGAAACCAATCAACATATAATTTAAATAAATTAATTTAATTAAAACTAAATCAATAAAGTCAAATTAAATTAAACAAATAAATTAAACTAAAATAAAAAGAATTAGTCAAATCAAATAATCATCAAGATAAAATAATTGACATAAATCATATAAAATTTAGTAAAATCTATAAAATAAAATTTTAAAGAAAGAATTAAACACTAATATTAATAAATCCAAAATAAACAATCAAGACCCATGAAATTAAATAAACTCAATAAACTGTAATTAAATCAAACGAACAATAATCAAATTAAATACAATTCAACTAAACCATTCAAATAAATTAAAAGAAGAGATTAATCAAGATACTTGGCTTCTTAGTTTGACCCATCGAATGGATCTTCATCTCAGGTTAAAATTTCATTTTCCTAGAATTAGGATATTGAATAGAATGGGTTCTTCCCAAAGCAAAATTCATTTTCTTCTTCATTCTTTAAAACTTAAATTCAACCTTAATACAAGAAAAAAATGAATTTCAAACTAAAATAAGTTCACAAATAATTAAATTGCTTAAATTAAATTCATTTGATGGTAAATCAAACAAATATTGAATTTAAGATTAAAACTTGAACCTAAAAAAGGGCTAGTGTAGTCATACCACATACACCCCTCTTTCACACACTAGAATGTTAGTCACCGACCATAAACTTAAGTTAGGCTGATGAACAATGATGATGTGCTAATTATGATGTAATAAATATTCTTATTTTATGGTGTACTGTTTAAATTAGATGACTAAGAATTATTTATTCTTTAGTCTAGATGTTAGGGCGTTCTTTTTAGGCTAACACTATTTTCTGCAGGGCTCTATGCTTAAATGGAATTGCCATAATAAATTACATAAATGTTATTTTCTTGTAAGTGCAACTTAAGTCTCTAAGCATAGCCCAAAAGGACACTTGGGCTTGGTAACCATTGGTGTTAAGCTTGAATGTTTGAAATATAAACTACTAGTGTGTTGTATATTTTTCTTGATGTTTATTTTGTGGGGTCTAGAATTTTAAAATATAATTCGAGCATAGAATTAAGCTAGAATCTATGGGGATTAGCAAGAGTTGACTTTACATGTTAGTGGTCCCTTATGTTGCCCAAGGAGGTCCTTGAAGAAGGTGATGATCTTAAATGAAGATCCCCATAGATCAAGACTTTAGTTCTAGGCCTAATTTGGCTTAATTTATTTTAGGGTGTGTAATAGAACTGCATGCTTTCTATAGGTTTGTTTCTATGATTGATATATTATATTAAAAACTTGGAAACATTAGGCTTTCAAAAAAATTTAAATTTTCTACCCTATTAAATTAAAATAACTTAAATAAAAATGAAAACACATAACCTCACCATAAATAAAGCCCTAAGCATAAATTAAAAGTAACTAAAAATAATTAGACTTTATGAACCATGCAAGCATATTATTTATAGTTCTTGAATTGGACGCTTCACTCATTACTCATAAGGGGGCATTTGACATATGAAGATGACCACCCTTCCTAGGGAAGTGTGTCTTCTCGAATTGATTTGGCCGATGACCTTTTATAACTGCATCTCATTATAAGATTGAAATTGCATAACCAAAGCCTCAAATAAAATTATGAATGAAAATATATAAAAAAAATTATTGCATTAATTAGGTGCATAACATACCAGTCATTATCTTAGGGTTAGGGATTGAGTCTAGATTGTTAGCTTTCTTTCCTAAATAAAATAGCCCAAACATCTTTCATACATATGGCCGGAATCATAATTTTAAAATTGATTGGGTGGTGTTGGTTGGTAACCCTTCCAGGTGGATAATAGGTCCAGAAGTATTAGGGATAGGTCTATTTTTTGAAGTGAGATAAGAGAACCAATAATTCCCATAAACTAGACTAGGTCGAGGCTCTGATTTATGTCAGAAGTCTTTTAGAATTAAGTTCTAAAGCTTCCTATTAGAGTAAGGTGTTCAACTTCAAGGCATTTTTATTCTAAAGCTTCCTATTAGAGTAAGGTGTTCAACTTCAAGGCATTTTTATAGTCTTGTGCAATTAGAATTTAAGTCTCAAACTTCTAATAAAATTGTTAACTCATAATCTCAATAATTACAATTTTTAAAAACATAATGCCCATCACTAGGATAGTTAAAGTGCTTACTAAGCATCTAAGTGTCTAAAAGCATTTCATACTTATTCCTGATTATCTTCCAAAAGAACTCATCATCCTTAAACTGTTCCCTTATGAATTAACAATCCTTTTAAGACAAGCTTTGATATCTATAAAGATAAAAGCCATTTATTTAATCAAGAGTATTCTTAGGAGGACTTCTCTTCCTTTTTAAGATGTAATTAACTATATAGGCTTGCCTTTATAAGGAACTACAAACCCTACAATAAAATAAACCTTGTTATACTTTTTTATATAGTTAAGGGGAAGGATCACTGGTATATTGTAAACCCATAAGCCTTAGGAGTCCTTATTAAATAATTAAATTTATTATATAGTAATATATTTATCTTTTGAAATAATATATTTCTACCTTAATGATATATTCAATTTTCTAAATAAGAACCCCTAAGATCTACATGGTGTCATAAATTTTTTCCACAATGTACTGGCACGATAAGTGCTACTAGCTCTCCCACTGTCCGACAGATACATGGTCTCTCATATGTATACCTGCCATCATCATGGGTGAGAATTAACCTGTATTTGATTTACCTTATATGTACTTTTTACATATAGTCACCCTTTGATATTATAAAAGGGGCATGCCTCTCTTATGAAGGGACTTTTTTGTTCTCTCTCTCTCTCTCTCTCTCTCTAGGCTCTTAGCTCTTATACATTGATCTTGAGAAATAAAGATTGATGTTTCTCTCACATTTCATTACTCATATATTTTTGCTAGTAATATGATTGTCTAAACTTATTTTACAGGTATTTTAGATTATTCCTCCTTCATCCACGGATAGGTTTGGATTCAACATGCACCACATACCTCAATAGTTCATATAATATTTTTTTTAAAAGATTGCCTCATAATTGGGAATCCATGTAATGACACAATCATGGTTACAACTATAATTATCAATTATTAGATCAAGAGCATATTAATTGATATCAGTAGCCTAGTCAATATTTTTTCAAATATGTGTTTGACAAATTAGGGTTGGTGAGTTCCACGCACACCCCTACAGGAGGATGGCTTTTTGGTTTATTAGGAGAAAGAAGAGAGACTAAAAGGATAATCACCTTCTAGTGACATGGCATGAAAGTGAAAAGTAATTTATGGCAATGACAGATTTTATTATCGTAAAACTCTGATCACATGGCAGTGGAGTCAAAATATCATGTAGCAGTCAAGTTCTAGGAGAGTAAGGAAGAGATTACCATTTGAGGAAACTTAAATCAATCTAAGGCCTACTACGAAAGAGTTGGTGATTCCAACAAAGGGGAAGTTTTGTAATTAGAAGTCACAGACACTAGAATGGAGGTTATCTACAAGATCAAAGAAGTAACGACCATCAAAACCCCCAAGAGAGTTCTTAGAATTACCTTAAATTTTTGTGTCCAACATAAGAAGCTCTCATTAAAACTATCCAGGATGATATTGAAATATTCTCCTAAAATGTAGCCAAGATGCCAGGTATTGGCATCAACATTTCCTATAATTGACTCAATATCTAAAGAGAAGCTTTGCTCATAAAATAATGAAGTTATAATATTAGTCACTAGGCCAATCAAAGAAGAAGTTGCTAAACTACTCGAGGCCAACTTGATAAAAGAAGTCCAATATCTAGAGTGGGTGTCAAATATATTCATGGTATAAAATTCAAGTGGGAAGTGGAGGTTGTGTGTTGACTTCACCAATTTAAGCTTAATATGCCCAAAAAGATAGATATCCTCTCCCCATAATAGACACACTCACCGACTCAGCAGTAAACCACTTATGATGAGTTTTCTAGAAGTTTTCTCAAGATATCATCAAATACAAATGTATCTTTTTGATTTAGAAAAGATGACATTAATCACTAGGAAGGGACTCTATTGCTATAGAGTAATGTCCTTCGGATTGAAGAATGTAGGCGAAACTTATTAGAGGATGGCGGATCAAGCATTCAAAGGGAAAGAAAGAAGAAATATGGAGGTTTAGGTTGACGACTTGTTGGTTAAGTGCAAGTCACTTGTGTAATACATTGAAGGTCTTAAAACCTTTGCTATTCTAAATAATATAATAAGCATCTTAATCCTCTAAAGTGCACCTTTGGAGAAGGGTTAAAAACGTTTTTGGGATTCTTAATCACCCATGAAAGCATAAAAAAGAACCCTGATAAAGTGAAAGCCATCATCGTCAAGGCTTAACCTATAATGACGAAAGAAATCCAATAACTCATGGGGTAAGTCCCCAAATTAAATCAGTTCATCTCAAAAGTAGAAGATCATGCTCACTATTTATTAAAATACTTAAAGGTGAGAATAAGTTTGAGTGGACGATAGAGTGTGAGAAAGCCTTTTGCTAATTAAAAAGTTTACTCGCATCACCTCCTTTACTATGAAGCTAGAAAGGAGTTATTATACTTAAGAGTGGGAGAAGAATTAGTCAATTTTATCCTTGTTAGAGAGGAAGATGAAACATAATGGTCCATTTATTATATTGATAAATTACTTTGAGGTGTTGAGATGAATTACTCCATCATGGAAAACGTGTAATTATGCTCATTATTTCAACACACTGACTCTAACCATATTTTCATGTGCTTTCAATCCAAATCATCATAGACATTTTGTTCAATTCCATCCTTACCAAGCCAAATCACTCAAGAAGGTTGTTGAAATGGTCAGTATAACTAAGTAAATTTAACATATCCTATTTACCCAGAGTGGAGATAAAAGCTTAAGCACTAGTCAATTTTCTTTTAATCTTGGTGGTTCGGGTAATGCCCTGGTTAACCTAGAACCCTTATGGGGATTGTATATAAACAACTATTTAGTGCACAAGGTAAGTCAATGTATGGATGAGTTTTTCCAATACATTCTATCGAGCTATTACATCTACTGTTTTACTACTAAATTACCAACTTTAAAGTGTTTCTATTTGACATGAAGATTGAAATATTTTGCCATTCACCTCTTTATTTCTTTTTTTACTTTATGATGCTTCGATCCTTTATTCTTCAAGCATGTCAAGTGTGTATTCCATGGCCTCAGCATTTGCCTTCTCCTACTCACCAATATTTTTGCCTAGCCCTTCTCTCTCTAAGAATCTTTGGCTTTAAAGTTTATATTTGACTGACAATACAACTTTTGTTATGTGGGATAAAATGAATGGCAGGTCTAGTTATAGTGGTTGGAGTCATCCTAAGAGCCTAAAGCATGGCAGATAATATGTTTGCCCATTTCATTTTGGCACCTTCTACCTTTTTCTTTAGATGGTTAAGGATCTCTTTGTTTGTTGCTTCTACTTAGCAATTGCTTTATGAGTGGTGCACTGAAGTGAACTTTAATTGAATTATATAAGACTCACAAAACTCTCTTAGTCTTTTATCGACAAACCATGGTCCATTATCCATGATGATCGACGTTGGTAGCCCTTACCTACAAATGATGTCAGTCCAAATAAAATTTTGAACTACCTAAGAAACTATCTTGGTGAAAAGTTTTGCTTTGATCCACTTGTCAAAATAATTGATCATGATAAATATGAAGTTTCTTTAACTATTGGTTATCGGGAGATGGGCAATTAGATCCATTCCTCAAATGGTGAAAGGCTAGCTGCTTGAAATAAGTTAGATAGGATAAGATGGTTGTTGGTATAGAGGGGTGACTTTTTGACATTATTTGCATCTTTTGTTGAATTCATCAACATCCTTCTTCAATGTGGGGATCACATATCACTATTATAAGATCTTATAAGTGACTATCCTTCCTCTAGAGTGACTTCCACACTTTCCAGAGTGTGTCTCCTCAAGTACCTTTCTTTATTAACTTTCTCATATTCATCTCATATTGGGTGAAGTTGTTGACCTTTGAAATATTTTGCCTCTTATTAAAATATATTAGAATGTTTTAATCATAAATCTTCTCAAGTCTTTCATTGCATCTTCAACTTCTCCAATCTATAAGTACTTTTTGATGGGATTGATCCATCTTTATGAGTCCTCATATTCTATCTAAATGGACTCTTCTTCCTCTATGCTTGCTTGGGCGAGTAGCATGGTAAAGTGCTCTCTAAGTCTGCTTGCCTTGGATAGTAAATCAATGAGTTAGTTCTACTCCCTAGGAATTTGCTCGATTTTTAAGTACTCCAATTTTTTGATCTCTACCATCACCTTGAGTAAGTATCTTTATAATGACTCATATTTGACTTCATAATCTCCATTGACTTGTCTTAATATGAGTTATGAGTCTATCTAAACTATAATGCATAACATGTTATGATCGCATGCAAATCTCAGTCCAATAAGTAGAGCTTCATATTCAAATTGGTTAGCCTCCCCATGGATTGGTGTGAAGACCAAGCTTTACACATTTCACAAAATTCTTGCACAGTTGGTAATTCAAGTGTAAGAATGACATCTCAGGAGGTTAGTGACTATCAATAGAAAGACCAACTCTCCATAGTTGGTGACTGAGTGACCAACACCAAGTGTAGTTGCCAACTCAAGTATAAGACCAACACAATAATAAACCCAAAGAGGTCAGTGATTATCAACTAAAAAGGCCAACACTCCGAATAGTTGGCAACTTAAGTATAAGACCAACACCCCTTGAGATTGGCAACTAAAGATATAAACTAACACTTTATATATGGCATTCATATACTCTAATACTTGATAAAACATTCATACAGTGACGAGTCCAATCAAAATAATGTTTGGTTAATCCTGGCCTACATTTTACAGAAATACTCAACGAGAATACATGTAGTGACAACTATCACACAACCATTTTAAATAATGTATTTGCAAAAATATTCAACAAAAAGAAGAGTATAAGATCTTTTCTTTAATTTCCAAGAATTCTACAAAAATGCAAATAAGCGCTTTATGGATTCAACTTGATGAGAAGAATCCAATAAACCAAAAATCTCCAATTTTTATTTGATAATTTTACATTAATTTGAGTTTAATTAAAATTAATCAACCCTAAAATATTAATCTAATCAATTTGAAACTATGGGGATTTAAAATTAAGGTTAAAATACACATTAGATAAAAATTTGGAGATTTATCGATAAGTAAAATGAAAAGATATACATTTTTTAATCTATCAGTCTTAATTTAATGAAATAAATTAATATTAATCTAATAAAATTAAGGAAAAAAATATGAAATCAATTTAAATCATCATAATAAACATCAATGAATCCAAAAACACCATTAAACTCTTTAAAATTTGATAAACACCAAAATGGCTTAATTAAAGACTAACTAAATTAAATAATCTAATTAATTAGGTTGAAATTGAAAATTTTCTAATAAATCAACCAAAGATCCATAAAATACAAATTAACCCTCTTTCGATTCCTAATTTAGAGAGGAATCAAAGAAAATCAAAAGCTCTAATTGGTTTTCCATATTTTAGACCTAATTGGCTTTAATTAAAACTATTAAAACCTTAATTAGTACATCTATAATCAAAATGAAATTTAAAAAAAAATGAAATTCGCAAGGAACCCTTCTCGCCACAAAATTTTCAAATGAAAATAGCTTATACATTAGAAGTTATTGAATTTTCAAGTTCTAGTGTAATTTAAACAAAATAATAAATAAGAAAGTAATCAAAATTATAAATATTAATAAGCATAATTCAAAATACTTCTAATAACATGAGGATTTAGAAAAAAATATTTTTCCTCTGAAGTTAATAAAATTCTAAAAATTATATCTATTGGGCTTAATAAATAATTAAAAATGATTAATTGAAATTTTAAAGATAAAATTTGGCTAGAAATTACGATTAAGTAATCTCTGAATTCAACGTTCAAATAAGAATTTACTAAAATTAAAATAATCCCAAATTCAGTTAATATTAAATGTTCAATTGAATTGTAACAATAAAAATAAATAAATAATTGATTAAATCTTCCATAACATAAACACTTAAATAACCTAAAAGCCTAGAATGACTTAGCTTAGGTTTGGTACACTAGGGATTTCACCTATGTAGTTTTCATAGGTTAAGATTAATAGCCAAACAAAAATTTAAAAAATCCTAATAATGAAAAAAAAACTTAATTTAACAACACATCCACAATTACAAAATGCTCTCTTTTTATCAACCTAAACATATAAATTGATAAAACTAAATCAATTAAATTAAATTGAAATATAACATCACATTATAATTATAAATATAAAATCAATCAACATAAAGGATTTAAATATTGAAATTTAATAAATTTAACAAATCTTTAAATCAAATCCAATGAAAGGTTGAATAAAGTGAATTAAATAATCAATAAAATAAAAAAATTTAATAAAAAAACATAACTAAATTAAATTAAATAACTAAAATAAATCCTAAATTTAATAAACTAAATAATCAATTTCGTAAGTTTAATTCAACAAAAAATTTCTTTTAACTTTAATCAAATCATAAATTAATTAAATTAAAGCATACTAACCAATTAAAATCAAACATATATGAAAACATAAAATCATTAAATTCAAACATCATTTAAAATTATCTAATTAACATAAACCACATAAAATTTAATAAAATTTATAAAGTGAAACTTAAAGAAAGGAATTAAACATTAATTCAAAGAAAAGAATTAAATATTAATTAAATAATTAAAATTGAATGACACCATCTTAAAAATCATTAAATCCAAAACTAAGTACCAACAATCAAAACACATGAAATTAAATAAGCAGAATAAAGTCAACCATTGATATCTTAAATTAATTAAACAAACATTAAATACATTAAACTTAATTCAATTTAATCATTCAAAGAAATTGAAGGGCAATTATAATATGTAGGTTCTTAGTTTGATCCCTAGAGTGAATTTTCATCTTAGGATGAAGATTTCGTTCTACTAAGATCAAGATGTGGAATAGAATGAGTTTTGCCTCAAGCAAGATTTATTTTATTCTTCATTATTTAAAACCTAAATTCGACTTTAACAAAAAAATAAACTTAAATTCGAAAGAAAATTCAAAATAAACTTAATCATTAAAATTGAAATCATCTAATGGTAAAATTGAATAAACTCTAATTTTAAATTAAAGCTTTAACCTAAAAAAGCCTATTATAGTCAAACCATGTAACCCCTTCCTTTCACACATGCTAGATTGTTAGGTCACCGACCATAGATTTAGGTTTGGCTGATGATTTATGATGATCTATGATGTGATATGATATTTTCCTTATTTTGTAGTTTAGTATTATTGACTGGATGCTAGAAACTAGTTGTTTGCTAGTCTAGATGTTAGGGCATTCTTTTTAGGCTAAAAAGATTTTAGACTGGATGCTAGAAATTAGTTGTTTGCTAGTCTAGATGTTAGGGCATTCTTTTTAGGCTAAAATAATTTTTATAGAGGGTTATGCTTAAAAGAACTACTATAATAAATATTGTTTGCTTGAAGATGCTACTTAAGTCCTTAAACATAGCTCAATAGAACAGGTGGGCTTCATAGCCATTAGTGTTAAGCCCATATGCTTGCAATATAATTGATAGTGTGCTATGTGTTTTCTTGACATCTATTTTATCTGGTGTAAGATTTTATTTTAGAATCTTAAAATAGAATTTAAGGTTAGAATTATGTTAAGATCTATGAGTTTTAGGATTAGTAGGAGTTGATTGTAATTATTTGATGGTCCCCTATATAGCCTGAGGAGGTCCCTGTAGAAGGCGATGATCCTAAATGAAGACCTCATGGATTGAAAATTTAGTTTTTGGCCGGGCTGTATAAGGGTAGAGCTGGGCTGCCACTTATTTTTTGCGGTGTATAGTGGTACCCAACAACACAGGCTTATTTATTTAATTGAATTTGGCTTCATTTATTTGAGGGTGCATAATAGAATTATATATTTTTTATAGATATCTTTTTGTGATTTCTGTGTTCTGTGATGAAGTTTGGATACATTAAGGTCTTAGAAAATAAAAGATTCAATCTAATTAAATTAAAACAACTTAAACATAAAAATAAATAACTCACAACTTCACTATAAATAAAGCCCTATGCATAAACAACTAAAAGCAACTAGAAATAATTAAAATTTGGGAACCATGCTAGAATATTTCTTCAAACCTCTTGAATTGGGTGCTTTACCCATTGACCTATGAGGATGACCACCCTTCTTGGGAAAGTGTGCCTTTTTTAATGATTTTGTCCATAATCTTTTTTTAACTACATCTCATCTTAGGCATGACTTGCATACTTAAAGTCTTAAATTAAATTATGAGTCAAGATATATAAAAAATGGAAATTATTATAATAGTAAGGTGCATAACATACTAGACATCGTAGGGTTAGGGCGTGAGTTTAGGCTCTTAGCTTTCTTTCTTAAATATAATATCCCAACCATCTTGCATAGCATAAGACTGGAATCATGGTTTCAAAAATTTCTTAGGTAGTGTTAGCTAATAAGGTGGGAAGTAAGTCTAGGAGAGTAAGGGAAAGGTTTTTATTCTCAAGTTAGATTAAGACCCATAATTCACAAGAATTGAAGTAAGTCAAGTTTCCAACTTATATTAGAAGCATTATTAGAATTAGGGTTTGAAGCATCTTATTAAAATAAGTCTTCAACTCTTAGCCATTTCTATAGCCCTATAGTGTTAGAATCTAAGTCCTAAATTTTTTTTTATAAAAATAACAACTCAAATCTTAATATTCTCAATTTCAAAATATAAAGCCCAACAATAGGATGATTAAAATGCTCACTAGGCTTCCTGGTATTTAAAAGAATTTCTTACTTATTCCTGACTAGCTTCAAAAAAAGAACTCTTCTTCGTTGGAGTATTCCCTTATGAATTACCAAATTAACTAACCTTTTGAGACAAAATTTGAAATCCATAGAGATAAAAGGAAGTTTCTTTAATTGAGAGTATTCTTAGGATAAATTTATTTTCTTCTAAGATATAATTAACTTTAGGGGGTTGCTCTTAGCCAATTCTAGGGAGTGACTCAGAGATATCCATCATTTAGACCCACTATAATCTTGAGTCATTAAGAGTTTAGGAGAGAGAAAAAAGGAGAAGATGAACATGAACTATAAATAAAGTTGACACAACTGAATTTCAATTTTGCTTCTAATAAATAAAAAAAGGGGACATCAAAGGAAGATTTCACTTCTTCTTATAAAAATGAAATAAATGGAATTTAATTTTATAATTTTAAATTAATTTTTTTAATGGGAGCCCTCTCCTATCAGAAGATTAATTTTTCATAGATAACCATAGTTAATTTTAGTATGAAATTTAAAAATAAAATCAATAAAAACTTGATCTCTCTAAAGTAATTCTCACGTCTCATGACATCGAGGTAATACATAGATTGGGTCCTAATTGTGATTCTTCTATTATAATCTTTCAGAGTGAAATTATTAAACATTAAGTTAAAATTTTAACTCTGATAGGTCAATAGAAAAACACAAAGAACTTGTTGAGGACAGAGTTGAAACTACCCTCCCACTATTTATATTAAAGGGAATTACTGAAATTAAAATTCAAAATGGTAGAAGATTATCACCACAAATGACATTGAAAGGAATTGGCAAATAAATTATCAATGATTTTTGGAACATTGAGATTTCATAAGGAGATCATCCTCCTAATATATAAACATAAATAATCTATTCATTTAAATTTTTTGATTATAGTGTCTTTGCCCATTCTAAAGAAGTTACTTGCAAAATTGTGCATCTACAATGCTCTATTTTAAAAGAAAATAATAATAAAATAAGATGAATGAAAATGATAAAATTCTTGATTAAGGCATTACATGACTCAGTAATATGCCTTCTTTAATTATTAACAACTTTTCGATGTGGCATTCCACTATAAAGATGTTCTAGGGTTATCTTTTATGATGAAGTTCTACTATTAGGAACTGTTAAATATAATCAACATCTCTATATAGAAGTGAATATGGAAAATTCTAAAATCTCCAAAATGCTTGTTGATCTCTGTGCATCAGTCTAACTTGTTAAATAAGTATTATTTAAAAGTGTAAAAAGCCTAGATAACTTTCAAGTTCAGGATGCACCCCCAAAATTTGAAGAAGAAATTAAATCCATAATTGATGAGTTAAGAGAAATAAGTTTAGAAATATAAATTGATCTACAACTAATATCTATAAACTCACTCTTTAGCGAGTTAGATATTGATGACTTAATCAAGCTATTATTAAGGTTTAAGAACTACTTTATCTAGAATGAGGATTAGATATTCACATTATCTTCATATTTAATAGTTTATAAGCTCAAGACTAGGCTTGACACCATTATAATAATTAAGTCTCTATGATTAGACTTCAAAGAGCAAGTTATTGTTAAATTAAAAAGCTGTTTAATGATGGCCTTAGATGAGAAGAAAATATTCTTCTTGGTTGTCTAACATCATAATGGTAAAAAAAGGAGGTCAAATCTACATATGTGTCAATTTTAAAGACTTGAACAAAGCTTTATCTTGAAGGTGGGTGGTTTTTATTACCCATACTTGAGCTCAAAGTTGATAAAGATTTTATACATAAGATTACTCCCATATGTGGATGACTTTTTTGAATATTATCAAGTCAAGATAAACTTTAAAGATGAAAAGTACATGGCATTTAGAATCTCTACTGAGATATTCTATTACATGATCATATCGTTCAATCTCAAAAATATTAGGGAAATTTACCAAAGGGTCACACGATGGAAATAAGCTCAACATGAGAACAAGATGCAGATGTACTAGATAAACCACTTAATAAATCATTAACTTTGGTACTTAATAATGATACTTCATTTTTAAGAAAAAAGATAATGTTATGAGATTTTTTAGCATCTATTAGAAGTGACTCAGTTTATTTCATCAAAGTGTCAAGATTTACTTTAAAACTTATAGCTTCTCTTTTAGTGGAAATGTATTTATTTTTCAATTTACTATAAACATCCACTAATTCATCAAAGACATTGGATAACTCTTCATAAGATAAATTGTTTACCTCAGGGTCATTCTTAGAATCAGTTTGAGAATTGAAACTTTGGGTGGCTGACTTAAGGGATGTAGTTGGAAGCTCTTTATCTTCTTTTTCTATGAGTATTATAAGACTTTGTTTAAAATCATCTTTATTCACCTTTCCTTTGTTTTTCTTATTTTTTTCTTACTCTTTTTAGAACCAATGGCATGCACTTGGGGCTTTGAATTTAATTTTATGGAATTCTTAATAAGAATATTATTTTCTTGTAAAGAATTTTTCTCACTTGTCTTACAATCACAAATAGCAAAGTGAGAGAACCAAGTATATTTTTTTTTAGATTTAAAAGATAATAAATAAGAAATCTCATCACAAAGAGATATCTTATAAAAATATAAAATTATCTTTTTATTTAAAAAAATCAAATCACTTTCTGAGATAGAAGAAAAGTACCATTTAAATAGATATATCATAGTCTAGAATCAATAGTTCATAAAAATCGTAAGAATCTAACTTTTTCGTATATCAAAATTAGTTTTATAAAAAATAGCTACATAATAAATTTTATCATTAAAAGAAAAAGGAATCATTTGAAGTGCCATAGTGATGAGCTTAGTGATGTTAAGAAACTAAATGAGCCAAGGCTCTGATAGCAATTGTTAAGAGGCTATGGCACCCAAGGCGGGGAGGAGGTTCAGAATTGGGTTTTTAAAAGATAATCCCAGAAAACTTAATTTTAAAATTTTGTATAAAATTGAAATCTTTATTGATAAAGCTTTAGAGAAATAAAATAATAATCAACACTAGTATAGAAAGTAAAGTGCAGAATAATAAAGAATGAGAACACAAAGATTTTTATGTTGTTCAGCCAAATCCCAAAAATTGGCCTACGTTCACGCCTACTAACCCAAGCTAGGAATTCACTAAGTTAAAAATGAGACTATAGAAAATCTCTTGTATGGCCCTTCATGGGCAACTACAACCCAACACCATACTTTCTTTAATGGGCAAGTAAAACCCAAGAATGTACTTTCCTTAACTAGCAAGTATAACCCAAGAGCGTACTTTCCTTAACTAGCAAATACAACCCAATAATAAAATAAGAAATAGGAGAAAGAAGGATCTAACTCTCAATTTTAAAATAATTTTGCTCTCACAACCCAACTACAATAATATTAAGGCAAGTGAATCCAAAGGAATGATAGGTAGCTCACTTTAATTGATATTTAAATTTGAATAATAATTAAACTTGAAATATATATATGAAGAAAATGAATCTTTATAATATTTGATGTGAATATGATAACTTGAAATTAATGTGATTTAATTTATGATTTAAAATATAGCACAATAATAATTTGAAACTTGAATCAATCACTTATTAGAAAAAGACTTAGAGTTTTCCAAAATATCAAATAAAAATGAAATTTAAAGTACATAAACTCAAATGAAATACTTATTTTGAAAGATATTATTATTTATGAAAAAGATGAGATGATTTAGAAGTAATAAAACTTATTACTCACAAGTATTTTATATGAAATAATCTCAAAGACAATATTCTCTCTATAGAACATGTAAGAATAATGAAGAGAAAATAACATGCAATAATACACTTTAATTCATCAACCATGAAACTTTTGGCCAACTTGAGAAAGTGTAGAAAAAGATAAGTTAAGCACAAAACAAATTGACCAAATGCATAAGAAACTCAGGCCAAGAAGGAGAATAAGGTGACTTAGTATGTAAAATCACAAACTAGAATTAAAACTCCTTGTTACGCTTTTGACCATAAGGAAATCCACCAATCATCCAAGTTCTTTTATGCAATCCTCAAGATAATCACTTGTAGGTTGGAGGATGGAAAAATGATGAAGAAATTAGCACTTGATTCACCAAGAAGGAATCTCTAAAGGTTTTGCAAAAATTCGGCCAAGTGAGAGTTTTTCTAAGAGAGATTTTTCCAAGAGAGTTTAACTTAGTTTAAAGAACATTATTTATAAGACAAGGGGTCATGAGGTTCGGTCAAGAGAAGGAAAATAGGAGAGAAATGCATTTGGAATTAATTTAAACTTAAACTAATCCAAATAAAAATAAATGGCATGAGATAAAAATTTGGCCAAAGAGAAATAGGAGAGAATTTAATATGGAAGGTTGGTTTAATTAAAAATCAATTTGAAATTTAAAATTTCTGTGTGGTATTTTGGCCAAGGCAAGGAAGAGGGAAGGTTTAATTAGTAAGTGATTTAGTTTGAATCAATTAAATTAAATTAATTTAGCTTGATGAAGAAAATTAATAAAAATAGGGGATATGGAGGGAAACTTAATTTGGAAAGGGATTTAAATTGAATTAATTCAACATATGACCTGATTTTTGCTGTAATTAATAAGTTAATGCTTATGTGGGTTGGCGAATATATATATATATATATATACACACACACACACACACACAGAGATGGAGAGAGAGAGAGAGAGAGAGAGAGAGAGAGAGAGAGAGAGAGAGAGAGAGAGGAGAGAAGAGTTTAAATTATTACCAAACAAGTCATGACATAATTAATTGTCCAAGTGAAAAAGGGAATAATTCAAATTTTGATTAATTTAAATTAAGTATGATATATGGTTGGCCAAAATTAAGTTTCCATGATGGGATTCAATTATTATTTAATACAATATCATGGAATATTAAATCAATTTTTCTTGATTGAATGAAGGATGGAAAGAGATAACATACAAGCTTTATTTAACAAAATCCAAGAAGTATTCAAAAATTTGGCCAAGCTACTTTCCTAAAATTGATTAGATTTATTTTAATGTACTTAATTAAAATTAAATGATGATGGATCAGATCTTAGGAGATTTTAAATCAATTTTTATTAAGTGATTAATTTGAATTTGAATAAGGATATGGTTGGCCCAAGGAGGTTTCCAAAAATAAAATTTATATGAAAGGAAAGAAGATAATTCCCTAGCTTATTTTAAATGAATTTGAATAAATTTAAATTAATTAAAATTAAATCAAATAGATTAGCATATGATCAGCCACATAACATTCCATAAAGAGGAGAGTTCAAATTTTCATATGTAATCAAAGGAATATCCAATTTGAACTCAAAAATAATTCAAATTAAAGATTCAAATAAATATAATTTTTAATTTAAAAAATATGGGATAATTATGGAAACAATTTGAATAACTCTAACACAATTTATTTAGCAAATAATCATTACAAAAGGTCTACCAAAAAGGTTTAAGATGAGAGATAGGATAGGACAGGGAAAAAGTACCTTAAATAATTTTTGGTTAATTTAGATTCATGCATTGAATAAATGGATAATGAACATGCCTAAGTATGTGAATAATTTAATGAAATGTAAACTTAATTTAAGTTGCATGTAAACACAATAAATAGAACAAACTTTATGCATTTAGTTCACATTATCCAAAATAAATAATTTGAAGAATAATTGTAAATATGAAATGTAAAATTTATGAATAATTCTCAGATAAATTATTTTGAAATGAATGAATGATTTATTTTATTTTAGTGAGCTTTTCATTGTCCTTAATATAGTTAATCATAGAAAAATTCCTACGCACTTCATGTCCAATAGCTTCAGCATCCTGAATTGACTAAAGAACATGGAGTTAAGGAATTTTC